>OU343115.1:24747500-25487500 GCA_910594885.2 Bibio marci | reverse complement strand
CACACACACATCACTATGGCCTAATCACCCATATAAAAAAATAATAGAATTTTGAATACATCTATATTTCGTTAATTGCAGTACAATTGGTAAATTGTTATATACTCCCATATCCATATATGGATGCAATGTTAGTTGTGTGCTGTCAACACCGCCATTATTTTGCGAATATTTTTTTGTTATTTATTTAAAAATATATATTTAAAATCAATTTTTTTTAATTAACCTGTTGTGCATTAATCACGAGTCTGACTCGTGTAAACTTATTTTGACTTTGTAAATCAATCACGAGTCTGACTCGTGTAAACTTATTTTGACTTTGTAAATCAATCACGAGTCTGACTCGTGTAAACTTATTTTTACTTTGTGAAAGTATCACGAGTACTACTCGTATAAATATAAATTTAGTTTGTGATAACTTTACAATTTATTCAAACAATTAAAACTACAAGGGGTTAATGGAATAAAAAATTAATAAAAACATTAAAATATTTAAGTTTTATAATAAAATGTGTAGTAAATAGTGAAGAAAAGTAGAATGAATATACCAATTCACAGGCAAATATTATGCGGCAAAAGAAATATAGATGAATATGAATTTGGTTTACTTTAAGAAAACGTCGTTGTCTCGCAATTTTGTATTTTGCAAATATAGGTTTCAAATGCTTAAGAAATATTTGGTTAAAAGCTTACAAAAATGAGGCATGTAAATCAATAAAACAAATGTATTTATGCTCCAGACATTTTAGTAAGCAATATATTGACATAAATCCCAAGAAAAAAAGCGTACCCAAGGAAAAATGCCATTCCTACCTACCTTGATAATAAAATAAGTAAAAGTACTAATGCTAAATCTCGGACATTGGTGCAAAACGAATTTGCAAATAAAGAAGTTGCAAACAAAGAAAATAATTCGGAAAAAGTCAAGCTATTGAAATATTATCAGTTGTTGAACTGACCAAGTTAAATATGGAAATATTTAAAATTGAATTTCTACCATTTTTTTCTTATGAACTTCGAAAAATATCAGCAAGCACAGTAATTTATAAAAATTATTGACGGTTATAAAACCTTTTTGTTCTTTGTAATAGGTATATTTCGGTTAATATCGAAACAGAAAATAATCAAATGCATTCTCCGTTGTCGTCATCTTAAAACTGAAATGTAAATTATAATTATGTATATATTTTTCTGTATTAATTACAGGTCAAGTGCAGTAATGTGTGTGCAAGATTTAATTATAAATACTATTTCATTGTCACAAAAAAAACATAGGAATAAAAAAGAAAGTAATTGAGAAGAAGAAAAAAATGTGTGCGTTAAGAAATTTTGCCAGAACAAAGTAAAGTAAAGTAAAATCCTTACGACAAAAGGCAATAAACCAAAGCAAAAAATTGGTTCTTTACAAACAGTTTTATTTGAGTTTGAGTTTTATTGAACAAAAAATCTGTAGTGAAATACTTGAAAAAAAAATTGAATCAAGGAAAAAATTTAATGATAATCTGAAATCATTTGCAATTTCTATTTTCTATCATACATCAAGCGTATTCATACGTGAGAAATGTGTTCAGTTGTTTGCTTCTACATCCATAGAACAATAGACAAATAGTGTGAATCGATTTGACGGTTCACCAGGTTACACCAAAGAATCATTTCGTGCTCTTAGCACAGCTGCTGAAGCTTCGCCGTATAAAATATTAGATGAAATAGCAATTAGAAATTATCTAGATTATGATGGAGGTAAAGTATATGGCTATATCAAATTTGGTGATGATATATATAGATTGCTGCCAAGAAGCTACACAAGCATTTGTAATGATGCTAGTCGGTGTTAATGCACCATGGAAAATTATTTGTTGCTTATCCTTTATATGTAAGTCAATAAATTGTCATCAAAAAGTGCAATTAATTAAGGAATGCATTGCCAAAGCTTAAGGTACTGGTAATTTCATCAGTTACATTTTATGTAGCACACTCAAATATATATCTATGGAAAAAATATTGGGTTGTGACTTGAACATCAATAACTTAACACCATATTTTATAAGAAATAAAGTTTTCATTTTTTATGATCCATACCATATGGGTTAAACTTGCTTGGGATGCTTATGAATTGTAGTAATGGTGAACAAATAAGTAAAGAATTTACATGAATTGCAATTGATCAACAAGGTCTTCACTTAGGAAAAAAATTCCGAGTAACTCATGTAAATTTTTTCTAAAACAAAATCAAATTAGCTTCCCAATTGCTAAGTTGTTCTGTAATTGATGCGCTATTGAATTTAGCATTCGCAATTTAAAATTTAAAGAATTTGAAGGTAGTGAAAGTGAACCATAAATTTTATCAGCAAAATAAATACATGTTTCCATAATTTAAATAGACATTCTTTAGCCCATTTGGGGTATACAAAAGGCATTACGTGAAAGTGTAATATCATTGGTATAACAAAATTTATAACCGATGGGATGCCGTTGATTGACATAAAAACGATTAAATTCCAAAATCATTCCACCTGTTTTCTTGATTTTACCATAGATTTAAAAATACTATTGCACTCTATAAAATTTACCAAAATCATTTAGAATTATCCTTTAATTCAATTAAATCCAGACTTGGTCTTAATAACAACCCTACAGCTCACCAATTTCAGTCAGCTTACAAAAAATTAATTATCCGATGCGAACTTAGAGAAAGAGGAATAAGAAAATTGCATAGCTTAAAGTGGAATTCGTATATATTAACAGTTTTGTGTATAGCAAAAAAATATTGATAATAGCGTATGCAAACATTTTCAATTTCTCGACGATAATAAACAAATTTCAAATAATATCCATAATTAAAAGTTACTTTACAATTCCATCTCATATGCAAAATTTATTAAATTAGCACTTGATCTGGACAAATTAACAATTATTATTTAAATTTTAATTGTTTTATTTTTAATTTAATACAAATTTGAAACTACAATCATATGAATTGATGGCGAACAGACAACAAATGGGATGTTGTATCTGTATGCAATTTTTATGTATTTGTCGTTTTTCTTCTTTTGAAATACAGATTTTACAAAATTTATTATTTTATTTTATTTTTTTTTTGCATGAGGGCAAGAATGGGCGGTTTTGTGCATGCGGGCATGAATTGCATTCTTGAAACACTATTTTATCGTGAATTTGGTAAATTTTGGTTGCTTTTCTTGTATAGATTTCAATATTGACAGTTTGGTTCAGTTACAACCGGAATAATGTAATACTCATTTTTGGTTCCACAAAATACTGAGATATCCAATCCACTACTTTGAAGTATTGAAACCGTTCTCTGCACATTCTTTCAGATAAAGAATGTTATAAGAAGAAGTGTTATCATATGCGACAAGCATTCGATGACTTTCAGCAGCAGTTTTCTTCCAATGAAACAATTACAAATATTAACCTAACCGGGCAAATCATATTTTTCTGGTACAAGACACGACATTTTCAACAAACTAACAAAATATATTGTTTACAATTTTAGATCGTAACACATACTGAATGAATAAAGATATAAAGTGAATACGTTCACGTTTCAGCCGCAATGGCCATCGTTATAGGCGACTACAGTTATTAATCCGTGTATACTATACCTATTATATTTAAAATGTAGTTGTATTGAGAATTCCATTTTATCACTAAGTATTAAACCCATGAAAATCGGTGCAAAGTACTAGCACGTTACCACTAGCAATATTTGGCTCAAGTTCGAACCTCAAAAGCTTATAAAAATAAAAGTATTTTAATAAAAACGTTTAATTAAATGTATGCACTTCGAAGACTATTAAATAAGGCTCAAGCTTTAAAAAATTGTACGGAGGAGTGGATAAATAATTCCCAACTACAAAGGAAATATAAAAAGAAAATCAGACAATCTAAAAGGAAGCATTGGAGAAAATTTTGTTAAGAGATTGAAGGGGTATGTTAAACAAGCAGGTTAAATAAAGTCTTGGATAGAGATAGCTCAAACCGTCCTGGTGTCTTCAGGCTACCTTCTGGCCAATACACTATAAGTACAAACGAACATACTATGTATCTGCTACACAGCCATTTCCGACCATTAAGGCTCTCGAGTTTTATGCATACAATTCTGGAGAGGTTGATAGAAATCTCAATTAGAAAAAATTTAATACTGCATGAATTGCAGTTTGCTTACGAAAAGGTTAAATCCACAGAAGCAACTCTACATATTTTGGTAAACCGAATTGAGAATGTCCTTAGGATAAGGGAGTATGCACTAAGTGTTGATATCAATATGGGCGGTGCTTTCGATAATGCATCGTTTCTTGTTATCGTTACAACACAAAGAGTACGAACTATAAGATAATCGCTTGTACTCATGACCGGTCAGAGGCTGTCCACTGGAGGGAGGGGGCTTATCGCCACTTCTATGGTTGATTCTGGCCGATGAACTGATTACGCATCACAACACATCGATGGCCAAGGTTAACCTTAAATTCGGTTCAATAACTGACAACAATACAACATCTAATTTGTATATCAATTACGGGAGTTAGGCGCACCACTCAGTCAATTGCGCTGGAGGTTCTGTTGAATATGGCTGTCTTGGACTTATTTACTAGACAATCTGAGGCGAATACTGTTTATCGATTACTTGAGAAAGCGGAAGTGGAAAAATTCTCGCAATTGTAGTAGCTATTTTGTATTGATAATTTAAATTGTATTAATCGCTAATGTAGTGGCTATTTTCTAGACAAAAATATAAAATAACTTTTTTTATAAAACGGTATCAAATAGGATAACGTTTAATCATTAATTATATATTTAGAGAAAAAAATTAAAGGAGATGGTATTGTGCACTTGACGAGATAATACAAAACGTATAATTATTGAAAATATATTTTGTAATACGTACTGAATATAGTTGTTATATAAATTTAAGTGATAATAAAAATCATACGAATAATTTAAGAATTTTACTTAAGAAAATACCATACAATGATTATGGGCATTCCAAAATTTAAGGGTGTTTGACGGGTGGTGGGTCATCGATATGATATCGGATTTCAAACAACCTAGAATAACTTTTAATAAAAAATTCATAAACCGTATCCAATCCAGGGATGATTGGACGGGTGTAAAATAAGACATTGCTTCCATCGGGTTTACGGACGGATCTTTATTGGAAACGTCATCTGATATCGGTATTTCGGGCAGTATAAGTCTGAGCGGTTGGCCGTGCCTATGGGTGCGTGTACCAGTTTGCCGGCGATTGTAAATTGTGCTATTGAAATTATTAGTTCGTAAGTTTTTAGGTAGCGTATGCTCTGACAGTAAGTCTGAACTGATAGTACTCAACGGAACGACAATAAGATCGGGGTCGCTGAACGAACTTGTATTGACATATTAAATGATATATCACTATGGAACAAGGTCGTACTCATACAGGTACCGGCTCACAGTGGTACAAAAAGTGGCGCAGGAGAAAAAAAAGACACAAGTCGTATTGTCTGGTTTTAGTTATAGCGGTGTGGACGGTCCCCCAATATCAATTAATTCTAAGAAGGGACGTACCGATAAACAAATTCAAATTGAAGATTCGATAACTCCATTAGAGCGACAATTATATTTTACAACAGCACATGGTCATTTTAAAGCCGGTTGTCCAGCATTAGCATTAGAAGTGTTAAGTAAATTACCAACCAAAGTTATTGAAGAATCCACTAGTCAATTGGTAAGCCCTAATGATGGAAAACATAATCAACAAATTGTATCAGGAATATTAGATTGGAATGATAATAGTAAAATAATGAATGGCCTTGACACAAATGACAATACAAATAATAATAATGGTATAAATGGTATTACAAATGATTGGAGTGCACCCGTTTCAAATTCATTTGATTGGAGTCAACCGGTTACAAAAAATAATGAAGATGATGGTTTTAAAATTGAGTGGGATGATGACAAAAATGACGACGATGATGATGATGATGATATTGGAATTGGTATGAATATTGACGGCTCACAGTGGTACAATACAATACGAGAGTACAAGAGCACAACGTGTGATTCAGAGTGTGGAATGGTTATGTTCGTCATTTCTTTTATATAGTCGTTTTAAATAACCAAGACAATATAATCCACATAACAGGAACACTATAATTAAATTACAATCAATTGTCCATAATCAGCTGTCAGCACAGAGATATATTTACTTATTTAAATATTCATGGTTTGCAAGGAGATACCTGAACGAGACACCACCAAAATTTGAAAACCAGGTAGACTTCGCTTTTAAAGAATCACAAATGTGACCATAATCAGTTGTTGAAGCTGTAAAATATATTTAGGCCTACAACACTTTTTTACAAATTTTCACTTTCCTAACGATTAAATAAGTACATTTCGAAATAATGCTTTAAAGAAAACCATTTACTAATTAATTCTTGCCAGATTACTTATAATATAATTGTTCTGGTGATCCTACATGAGTCTAGCATGTATTTCGAACCCGTAAAATTGAAAATACACAGTGTAGGCAAAATTTTATCAAAATCTATGCAGTCATTCTTAAGAAAAACATAATTTAGTTTAGCTAGATGATAGTGTACATAATACCTACATAAATATTTGATCATTCATGTCATTTCACACCTACGTTCAAATCTGGCACCAAGCGATTATCACTTCTTTTCCAAACTCAAACACATACTCCGTGGAAACAGATTTGGGTCAGACAAGAAAGCCATCGCCAAAATTTGACCGATGTGTTATTCTTTTAGAGACTTAGGAACACAATGGTTTACGATTTGATTTTAGCCTTCAATAAAATATAAAAAAATGTTCTTGAATATAATTTGAAAACTTAATATTTTTCTTAAATTTATTTTAATATTTTGCGTAGTACATCGATTCAGAACCAATCGGAAATCGGTAAGGGGTTTAGCCCACCAACTTTTTTTCTAGCGAAGTTACCTCAAACCCCGTCTAGGATGGAGGAGTTCAAATTTGTTTGGGAAAATATAAAAAGGATTGATACCGTAGCGAAACGCATTACTGTGAAAAGCGTTTGATATGAAAAGGTTAGACGCATTTTACTGGTGATTTCCACCCGGGTAATGCATTACCCGAACGTAGCGAGTCACGGAGAAAAGTTTTGATGTAGAAAGGTGTTAGACGTATTTTACTGTTGATTGCCACCAGAGGGATTAAATCCACAGCCCGAGCGTAGCGAGTCACGGAGAAAACTGTTCGATATCAATCCTTTTATTTTTCTTTAACAAATTTCCACCCTCTCCTCTATCCTAGAGGGGAAGTGGGGTGTGCTAGAAAATGTGGGTAGAACAAAATTGGTGAGGGTGGTCCCCACTATAGATTCCCGACCTCTGCCCTTAATTAAACAACGCTAAAAACTAACCTTCTCCCATATCTTAGGGCGGGTGACCGATAATTAGACTAAAACAAAAGTTGGTGGGGGTGGCACCTTTATCGATTTTCCCAGTTATCCCCATAACTAAATGATGAGCCGCTTAAACCGCAATTACTCCACTAAAAATTAATTGTAATCTTCACCGTAAAACTAAAACGCAATAATAAATTGTAATTTCGGTTTCGTATTTGTTCTCATTAAGCATTGCTTTTATGAACTGTTGACTACAGTCGAAGACCAAGAAAAATTTGCTAAGAACGCCGTCTACCATCGACATGCCGCCGTCATTTTTTATGAAAAGCACTTTCATAGTGCGCGTTTATGTCAAATGCTATATTCATTCCGGAATGGTTATGTCAAAAGACGACAAACACTTTATTCCAATTCCGAAAAAAATTTAAAAATATGCATAGCCTATAAGGAATGGTTATGTTTTGTTGCGACATGAAACACCATTTTCCAGATTATAAACTCATAATTTCTGCTATTATTAAAATATATTAGAAAAGTTTATTTTTAAAAAGAAATAACAGAAATAATTTGGTTTTTCTTGTTTTTTTCCTAATTTATATTTACATTTTTCATCAAAATATTTATAGTTGTGATCAACGTTTCGATACATAAAGGTTACCTACACCGAAAGTTGTAATATGTGTTTCAACTATGACGTCAATGATTCATGACAAAATTTTATATTCAATATAAAATAGAGTGAATATGGCGTATTTTTTTTGTAAAATTGTTTATTATATTATTTTTTATTAGTTGTTTATTATTGTAAATATTAATTATTGATATTAATTTAATATTTTTTTAAGCTTTTAAAAATTTGTGTGTAGTTTTTTTTTATTTTATTTTCTTTTAAAATTTTATTTAAATATTTAACTCTAAAAAAGTTTTTATTTTAATACGCCAACCGTGCGTTAATCCGAACGCTACTTTTTCATTTATGTCGATTTTAGTGTTCGGATTATCGCACTTTCGGATTATCGCACGGAAAAATATAAATAATATCAACATACTAAAATTCACATAATTTTCTTATTTTAAAAGATAAATTCATGAAATAAAAAGTATCTGATAGCTGAAGCCTTCTAGTTGACTTGTTAACAAAAAAAAATTAATCACTCTAATATCTTGGAAGTTCTGGGATCATAAATGAATCAAAATACCCCATTTTTCAATAATTGTAAAATCAATTCCATAAAGCTATGGTATTTTTTAAGATATGTCAATAAAACTCCTCACATATCCTTAAAAAGATTTTGTATGAGTATGTTTAAACCAATTTTTTACTATTAACATCCAGATGGGAGTGATTGAGACGAACTTCCTGGAAATTTGTAAATTGATCATTTCTTAACCGATTTTGATGAAATATTATATATGTGTTCAAAGTGGGATTATATGAACAGGTCTTAGAGTAGTTCTAAGATATCGACACTATGGGCAGTTTTATTGATTGGAGTTGGGTATCCTGGTTAATTTGGGTATTCCTCATCCGATTGAAGACATGTACAAAATTTCATCGAAATCGGATAAGGAATACCCAAATTAACCAGGATACTCAACTCTGATAAGTAAAACTGCTCTGAGTATCGATATTGTAGAACTACCTTAAGAACTGTTCTTATAATCCCACTTTGAACACATATACAAAATTTCATCGAAATCGGATGAGGAATACCCAAATTAACCAGGATACTCAACTCTGATCAATAAAACTGCTCTGAGTATCGGTATTTTAAAACTACTTTATTAACTGTTTATATAATCCTATTTTACATTTACATACTAAATTTCATCGAAATCGGATGAGGAATACCCAAATTAACCAGGATACCCAACTCTGATCAATAAAACTGCCCATAGTGTCGATATCTTAGAACTACTCTAAGACCTGTTCATATAATCCCACTTTGAACACATATATAAAATTTTATCAAAATCAGTTAAGAAATGATCAATTTACAAATTTCCAGGAAGTTCGTCTCAATCACTCCCATCTGGATGTTAATAGTAAAAAATTGGTTTAAACATACTCATACAAAATCATTTTAGGGATATGTTAGGAGTTTTATTGACATATCTCAAAAATACCATAGCTATATGGAATTGATTTTACAATTATTGAAAAATGGGGTATTTTGATTCTTTTATGATCCCAGAACTTCCAAGATATTAGAGTGATTAATTTTTTTTTTTGTTAACAAGTCAACTAGACGGCTTCAGCTATCAGATACTTTTTATTTCATGAATTTATCTTTTAAAATAAGAAAATTATGTGAATTTTAGTGTTTTGATATTATTTATATTTTTCCATGCGATAATCCGAACGAGTTCGGATTAAATGGCGTTCGGATTAACGCACGGTTGGTGTATAGCATTTTATAAGGTCTTTCTTCCAATCAATTATTTTATTCAATATTTTTTTGGAAACAAGACCTTTTATTTATGTTGAAAATTTGTTTTGTGATATCTATCTTATAAAAAATTTCTCCAATTGTTTACACTTTTCCAATCATTCCTTCGATGGAACAATTTAAACTTATTGACAGTCACAATATTATTTATATAGTTCTAATTGTTATTTTTATTTAATTTATTAATTTATTTTATTTTAAATTATTGAACGGCTTTTAATAAATTAACAGAAAAAAAAAAAACATTGAGCTTCTATTGAAGCGTATATTTGTGAAATTATTATTAAATAAATAAATGTTATAAAAAACTTATTTACAAAAAAAAATAAATTTTACAGAAATAAATTTATTTATAGAAAAGATAAAAACATTTATAAATGTAAAATTGCTTCAATAAAATGGTTTTAGTTTTGTTTTGTTACCCATAATTCTATATTTCTATTGTATTTTATTAAAAGAGAAATGAATCTAATACGTGACGGCACACACACATTTAAATAACTTGTATATTATACAAACAGGAGTAGGTAATCTTGTTATATATAAACGTTGGTTGTGGTTATGTTTTGGATACATTTTTATATTAAAATGGTATAAACTCAAATAATCATTCCGGAATGGATATTGATACACGACATAAACTCAAATCCATAACCATTCCAGAATGGATATTGTTTATGGCATAAACGCTCACATAGTTTTGCATGTGTTTTCTATTTGACATTTGCTGTCGTCTGCGGTCGACAGTTCATAAAAAGCAATGCTTAACATGAACAATTTATTTATACATACTCACAAAAATAATAAAGATATAATAAACTCGTAAGTATAATTTACATATATTAAATGAGTCATACGCATTTCATTGAAACAAATTTCTTACTAGAATTATAAATACTTTGTGTGTAAAAGGGTTGTTATTTGGTAGCCATGCCTCAACATACAAATTCATGCCAACAGTGAATACAATTTTGACGGATCGGTGATAATCACAGACACGCTATTCTTTATCAAAGGTCTCCACTTAATTGAAGACTAGACTAGTATATTGACAAAAACCAAGTGAACAATTAACAAATTTTTTCGTTTGAATTTTTTTTATATAGGTTTTTATATACGAGATGAAAATTTCGCAGCAACGCCGTAGCTGGCTTAAAGCTTATAACGTTATTATTTGATATAAAGATATAATATATAAACACGATTTTACAAATAAATATTTAATTTTGATACGATTGCATATAATTAATTAATAAAAAAAAAATTGTGGCCATCGTTCGTTATATAAAATTTATAAACACATATGCTGGCTTCGATATAATATTTATAAAACCTTCACCACGTGTATGGACGGACAATTAATTGTAAAATTTTAGGAAAAAAAAATCTAATTGGAATACAGTGTGTACGCACATAAAAATTAATACATTGAAATGTGTGGTAGTTTTTTGTTGAATATGATTTGATTAAATGATGTATATAAAATTTTATACATCGGTGGAAATTATATTTTGAATTTTTTTAAATATATTTGACTTCTGATTTCCTAACAAAGTAATATTAGTTTATGGTATAACTATACCAACATTTCCAAATGCACAATTCATTTAAATCATAATGCTAACAAAAATCTACGCAACACAATATATTAATAATTTTATTTACATTATCTCAAATTGCATTATGGAATAAAATAAAATTTATTAATAATCAAAACTACGGTTTTTATTAATTTTGATAATCGATTATTAATCATATATAGGAAAACGAAAAACAAAATCTTTCATTAAAAAGGCGGGCTGATCCAAATATTAGTAATATTTTAATTATTCATTAATTTGAACAAGAAATAAAAACACCATAAATTGTTTAAAATCAATAAAAAAAAACATTATAAAATAAGTGAAAAAAAAAACAAATTACAAAAATTAAAAAAAAACGCTATAGCAAATAATTTATTGAATATATGTAGAAAAAGAGTAATAGGGCCGGGCCGTATTTTTTTCTGCTGTTTGGTATGGATAAAGCATAACACACATTTACATTTTTTTCATATACTATCTAGGCACGCTGCATAAACTTGAATATGAAAAAAAAAATCGTATACATGTATATTATATATTGAGGTTGCGATTGCGATGCGACTTCTACATCTACACCACATTATGAAAAATGAAACTACTGATAGTACAGACTGAATCTCACCTCACACAAAGAAAAATGTTCCCAGTGCGACTAATTTATTTCATGATAATCGGTATTTTTTTCATTAATATCTACATTAATTAATTTTTACGTATTTCATTCATACAAAATTTTATTAATTTTATAAAAAAATTTAAACACAAAGTATTGAGAATATACGTACTTCGCCATCTTTGTATGAAAAAATATGGGCTTATATTTATTTTGCTTACCTATTCCTAAAACTAATCACAATTTTTCCCCGCAATCAAATACCATCGAAACACTTTAATTTTATAAAAACGATTACAAAATTATAAGTAACAAAAATATATATCACTTTTTAATGAATTCTAAACAATTAATTGTACTTTTTAAGAACACATTACACACTAAACTAAGAAAAACATTTCCTGAGAATAAAAAAACATGGCGGCGGAAACAACTCTTTTTCTTTTAATTTGGAATTTATTTAATTTAAACAAATACAATTATAATGCATGTACATATAGGAGATATGTGCTATATTATAATTACAACCGTTTACACACAAACCCCAAATACAATACACTTAACAATCTGTTCTGCAGCAAGTATATATATTACATTTATGCACACACACTACGATAGTATTTTGACGTATGGAATGGTATAATCAGGTATAATTATTTAGATTATACCATTCTATTTATCAGGTTCAACTGTCAAAATGTATTTCTCAGTGCAGCGTGTATAACGTCAATATACGCTGATACCCATCAAATTTTTGTTCATGAACAACAAAGTTAAATGTTGACGGTTTTTTGCGTTAGTGAATGAAATAAAATAAGAAATTTTTAAAGCAAAATTAAAAATAATTTCAATATTTACAAAGTTTATGATTTTATTTATTATGTGAATAATAGTTTTTTGGTATTATTTTGTTTAGTTAAATTTTGAACATAGTTATAATGCTTGAATTGTCGTTTAACATATATTTATTTTATAATTAAATTTTTAGGATCGAGTTACTTATTATCAAAAAATTTTATTAGAATTAGTAGGTGATAAATTCAATATTTAATCTGAAAAATTCAATTTTGTTAAAGGAAAATAATGTTAAACAACATGTGTGGTTAGAAATTCAACAAAAATTAAATGCTTGCAGACAGGGAAAAATCATCGATCAATGGAAGAGCATTTTGACATTTATACATATTTGACATATTTGACATTTAGAAATAAAATCCAAAAGATCAAAACAATCGTCATTAATTCACGAAACCCATATGTATTTGACTTCGCTAGCGATTCGTCTTGCATGAAGATGTGGTGAAAATCTAGCTAAGTGTCTCAGTGAAATAATCAACTCGGATTTATACCTGAATATGAATGTTACGTTCAATCGGTCGACAAAACACTGAAATTATAAAATAAAACCCGCCTACGTAAATTATATGATCCAAACTATTAAACGCGTCCAATTTTTTTGGCCGAGTTTTTGCGCCACTGTCAAATATTTGTAACGAGCATATGGATTAATTTTTGGACAATCTAGACGTTTTTTTTAAATTTATTTTTGAAACATTTGAAATCTTGAAAAATTTAATTCACACTTTTTTAAATTATCAAATACACAACAAATTAATTTATTATGTGTGCGTTTTTTTATTTGACAAGCTTTGCGTCTTTTCGCCTAGAACCTTACCTCTGTGTTTTTCCGTCGCGTTTCGCAGCCACGATTTTCCGTCGCGTTTTGACGCGTCTAGGAAAAGCAGCATAAAAGCTTATTTTGTATGTTGGAGCAAAGTGCAAAGTGCAAAGTGCAAAACAAAGGTCAATTTTTCAAGTGCAATTTCGGTTTTTATGTATTTTATGAAATGAATTTTTTGCCTGTCATTATTGTCATTAATATTATATTTAAATTGGAAATTTTTAAATAAAATTAAATATATTTAGATATGTTTTCATAAATATAGATTTTGTATGAAAGTTTATTGATATGACATTTGCACCTTAATTTGCACCCCAGTTTAGAAGTTTTATTTTATATTTGAAGAGAAAGTTCAATATCAGAAGCAACAACATTTACATGAAAACCAGTGCCATTGCTTTATATGTATTTTCTAATCTGACATTACACCTCATTTTACTCTTTGCACTTCGTACCGACATAATGCGTTTTTCATTTGACGTTTACATGTTTGAGCAAATATTTCTCTGATTTCTCTGGAGAAAACAATAATTAAACAATTTTTTCTAAACGCTTGTGTGACAGATGCTACCGTAGTCATGCATGACCAAAAATTTGCAGGGCTACACTACCTTTTGACATTTGAGCAAGTGGTATAATTTTAATATATGCTATCGTAGCGTTGTGTTCATAAAAACATGTCTGTAGAAAGTCTATACGTGTTTACGTATACGTATAATATATATGCTATAATACTGTAATATACTCTATACTTGCACACCTCGCTCCCATTAAAAAATCATTAAACACACAAAAACAACAATACATTGCAACAAATTAATAACTCGTGTTGAAATTTCTATTAAAATATTAAAGAAATTCATAAAAAAAAAATTTTAAATTAACGTGATATAAAAAACGACTATGGCTACTGATTCAGCAGGTAGAAAAATAATTGATTTACGTGTATGTGATTTAAAAACGGAATTGGAAAAACGGTCACTTGATAATCAAGGTGTAAAATCTGCATTGTTGGAAAGATTACAAAAGGTACTGGTAAGACATTTTAGTTTCGGCAAAAATGTTTTTTTTTTTTTTTTTTCAATATTTTCCTATTCAGAAAAAAATTTAATTTTACTTGCACTAATTTGGAAAATGTTTATTCAACAAAATCGTGTATAAGTTATCTGATTTTTGTTATAGAGAGTGCCGCCATTTTGTTTAACATTTTTTAAGGTTAATTATCATTTTTTTCCACTATCTTTAAAGTAATATTGGCGTTCTTACACAGAAACAAGAAATTTCATTTTTCATATATTATAAATATCATTTAATATCAATGTTAAACGCATGAAAATCAATGAAGACTTTTACAATAATAAATATTATCATTTAGAAAACTTAGAATATTAAACTTTATAAATAAAATAAAAATAATATATAAAATAAGTAAAGTTATTGATAATTAGTGTATTAATATTTAATTATTATTATTATTATTATTATTATTATTTTTTTTTTAATACAATCGGAAAATGATTCGATTAAGATATATTACACGGACAATACACAGTATTTAGAGGAGATAAACACGAATTTAGTCATCACACTAAATATGAAAGAAATCAATTTTAAAAAAGTGATACTTTAAATAATGAATTCACATTTTTAATATAATAACGTTGATATTAATTCATATCAAGAAAATATTTATAAATATGTAATCATGTGAAATAAATAGTCATCAAATCTAATAAGTTACCTTACCGTACGTTCACAATTTGTATAGTAAATAAAAATAATGAGATATTTTGTGTAGTTCACATCAGAATTCCATAGAAATAAATGTCAAAATTGTAAAATTTTGTGCATTTAATATTGATAAAAATTAATTTTAATTTTCATGTTATGTTTGTTTTGAAAAGATTAATTCCAATGTACACACTGGAAAAATGTCTCCATACTGTTCTTTTGCATACAAAGTTAAAAGTGAACTAGCTTTTCTAAGTAAATTGTTGTGAACCAATTCCAATCCGTTGAATTGCCTGTATTTAACTTTTATTAACGTAAGTTCACTCTGTTTGAGCCAATAAATGAATTATTGAATGTAAACTTACGTACACGCTCGAGCCAATGACACCTAAATATTTTAAATTTTAAATATATAGGTTTCTACTTGCAACATAAATTTGTATTTGATTATCTCTTTTTCGATTTTTTATTTAATTTATTTAAAACTAAATTCAACATTTTGAAAATTAAGCCAACAACGCATCCAAATCCATCATTACCTTTATAAATTATCCACTTTATTTATTTTACAAACGTTGCGTATAATTTTTGTACATCATATAATTAATCTATGCAATATATTTTAGGGGATATTAACCCAAAAAATTTAAAATCTTTATTAGGCATTGAAAGATGAAGGTCACAATCCAGATGAATATCTATTTGAAGCTTTATGTAAACGTACGCCTGGAAAACGGCAACCAATAGGAAAATCTAATAAAATTGATGACGACAATGATGAAACCACTAATCAAGAGGATACAAATGACATCAAAAACGAAATAAATAATACTCCTGTTTCTGAAACAATTGGCGATGAAGTTAGTGTAGTTGATAAAGAGAATTTTGCAAAATTAAATAAAAAATCAAACATGGTACCACCAAATCTAGTTAATAATGATGCTGTTGAGAATGAAGATTCATTAAATTTAACAATTGGTGAAGATGAAGAAAAAATTTTTCAAGATGAGGTAAGAATTCATTCGTTAAATTATCTAATAAATATGTACGTTCATTTTAATATATTGTATATGTATATATGTAAGACGGGTTCACTTTTCACTTTTGTGTCCTATTTAATTGTTCCCTGGTAAAATAATCTTTATGTATAGATAAAAATTAGCAACATCTGATCGAAATAGCGGTTTTTGCAACTTAAAAAATTGCAATTTTTTGATTATCAATAAGATGTAAAAGTAACACGTAGGGTATGTGGTCTTGTCGATTGTTTAGTTTTCTTTCTTTTATTTACTTCAGGTCATTAAAACTCAGGTACCGTTGTAAACTTCTCCAACCGGACCTATTCGCAGTCAATGCCTTCCAGCCCCGAATATTAAGAATCTTCATATCACAGTTCACTACATCTAGCCATCTAGCCTTAGGTTTTCCGGCTCTCCTTCTACCTTCTGGATTACCATTCAACAGTTTTTTTGTCACACGTTCTTCTTCCATGCGTAATACGTGTCCAAGCCATCTTAATCGATTGATTTGGATTGACGCTACCAAATATGCCACGGAGTATCTTTCGTTCAAAATTCCTAAATAATCTGACGTATTAATTTTTTATATAGCTTGCACTTAAGATCCCGTTGTAATGTTTTCGATTGCAATTGTATTTTTTTAACCAGTAGTAGCATCTGATTCCAGTGGCTACCCAGCGGCGAATTTCCTATTCAATATCATTTTCCACATTTATCAACGATCCTAAGTACACGAAACTATTTACAATTATATTCTCTAATATTAACAGTTTGATCTCGAATTCCTGATGTATTCGTTGCCACCATATATTTTGTTTTGTCTGCATTCACTTTGAGACCTAGACCCGATGCCTCCTTGACAGTTACCATATTTCGACCCATTATGTCTATATCATCAGCAAATGCTAATAGTTTATCCAATTTGGTAAAAATCGTGCTTTGTTTATCAACAGTTTTCTTTCTCGAGTTATAAATTTTTAAAAAATTTTAAATTATTTTTCATTGCAAAAAATTACAATTCAATTAGAAAATTGAAAAATTATTTGAAACAAGTTACCAAAAACATTTTTTTAATCACTGTTCTCACTAAAAAAATCTGCACTGTTTGATAACATCGATCAGCTATTTTCCGTAGTCTGATTTTGCTAAATTTTTTTTGCATCTTTTGAATGTTATTATTTTGAACAATTAAAATCGAAGCCAAAATAATGTTTTCATAGTAAAAAGAATATTGTCATTTTAATTAAACAAACTAATTGAAATTTACTCGATAACACGAAATTGAAATTTCGATTTTGATTTATTTCTCAGTTTATTTGGATCCCTTTTCGTCACCTTCTGATTTAACTATACTGAGTTGAATACTCAGACATACGTCAAATCATCAATAGTGACTCTCTAACATTGCACTCAAGTTGGTAAATGGTTCAGTTGCTTGTTCATTTTATATTAAGTCAGTAAATTGTTAAATGGTCTCTTTCTATCTGTGTATGCATTTAAATGCAACAAGCACTTAATAATGCAATAAGAATTGTCCAATTCTTGAGAACGACGTCGAATTGTTGTTGATGGCATATGACGAACGCTTACAACAACGCTATTTGTTCTATCTGACTTTGGGAAATTATTAACAGAACAAATTTTTTACGCTAATCATTGAATTACTGATTCATTGTTATATGCGGAGATTCATTGTACATTTTGAGTGTAAAAAAAATTTGTCCAAAAGTCATCTCAAAATTTATAATTAGTAATTTTTTAAAAAACATCCATAAGTTTAAATAATTTTATTACTTTGTACTTTCGTGTATTAATCCACTAATTTGACAAAAATTCAACTACACAAATCCTAAAATAAAAACAAAAAAAAAATATTGGTAAAAAAGTTATTAAATGTTGTTTTTTTTTAAATTTCGAGGGAACAAAATATCGGAATTATAAACTCAAGTTTGACATATACAAATGGTGTGCCGTATTTTATCAATATGATTTTAAAATACATTAACACAATTTTGTAAACGTAATTTTATAATATTTTCTATTTTCGGTTGTCGAAGGTGTTTTTATCTTCGATATATTAACATACAATTTTAATCCTAAAATAATAATATTAATACTTAAAAATAATACTATTAGTTTACCAATAAATATGAATTTGGTTTAAAAATTAATCTCAAATGGTTTAAAAATTTACGTAAAATTCGTTGTGTTTATTATTTAATATTTCTTAGTTTATTAAAAGCGTGTAAACTAATTTTGGTTTATATGGATTAGTCTAAAATTTTCAACCGTATGGGATTATGTGAATAGTTCCTACTAAACTTCTGTGAAATCAACACTCTGACCAGTTTTATGGACCAAATTATAGAAATTTTGGAACTTAGTCATTTCTTATCCAATTTTGATTAATTTTGATATGCCACGGTATGTATATTGGGATTATAGGAATAATTCCTATACTGAACTTCTATTTATATTTGACAATATATTTCATATTTTTAGTATTATCTATTGTAATTGTTTGGTTATTATATAGTAGTGTGAAATGCCATATAAATAATAGATCATAGACAGGGTCGTCAATTGATAAAATGTTTTATAATTTGATATAATGTATATTAAAAAAAAATATTTATGTTAAGAATTGATTAACAAGAGAACCACCCGAGGTGTATTCCGCATCTAATGAAATTTTGCAAGGTTGTACTACTCACCAAAGTATAGAACAAAGTTAATTTTTTGTTCCCCAATTTCACTTTTAAGGGGGTAACGATCCCTCCGAAGGACTACAAAACATGACATTTTATAAAAATCTATAACTTTTGATCCCGAAATGTCACAATAATTTTTGAAGTTGGAAATAATAACTATCTAAAGTTTCATTTCGCAGTTTTAATTTAATTTACAATATACAGATGAACCTATAATTCTCGATTTCTGAAGGGACCTGAAAAAAAATCGAGTATGGGTGGTAATCGAAGAGTAGAATATTTTCAATTCTATGTATATTTTTTCCGTATTTAAGAATTTTTGGAAATTATATGTATTGCAGCAATGATTTCACATTTTACTAGAATTTTTTCTTTAAATTATGGTTAACCCTATCGTTCACACAGGTGATACAATTTTGATTTAATTATGCATTACACATTTTTGTACCCGGTTTATACCAACCCGTTTTATTATTTGTTTTTAAAGTTGTTTTTCATTAAGAAAAATATATTGCTGTAATCCCTTTGCCCATCTATCCGTTGATCTGTCCGTGAATACGTCTATAAGTTTACATTTGAATCTCCGAAATGACTGGCTCGATTTTGATAAAATTCTGGGTATTAGCTTTTTTCTATCCTGGCATATTTTGTGTCGCATATAAGACTGATCTCATCCTCCTTCTAGCTCATCCCATACAAACGTAGTCCTATTTATTGCAAACAGAATTGAAATATTATAACGAAACATATTGATACTCTGAGGAATCTTCTTAATACGAATCTCAAGTAAATAACCAGCTGATGCGATGACGTGTGTCTATCTATAAACATGGTTCAAATCACCAACAGACCCAAAATATACAATATTCAATTAAGATCCATCAAATTTAAACAAATAGAATTAAGTGGTTCTGTTAAATATCTGGGTAAGCTTAGCTGGAAATTGCACCTAAGCCATTACATTCGAAAAGCGGGTCTAGCCGTTATGCAATGTCGAAGGGACTTAGATGTCTCCTTGGGGTTTATCTCCTAGATCGATCACTGGTTATACACGATATTCATTAGGTCAATTATATGCTACGATTCTGTTGTATGGTGGCCAAGGTTAAGCTTAAATGCGGTTCAAAAACAACCAACAAAAATACAACATATACTTTATATATCAATCACAGGATATATTCGAACCACTTCCTCGATTGCGCTGGAGGTTCGGTTGAATATGGCTGCCTTGCACTTATTCGCTAGACAATCTGCGGCGAATACTGCTTATCGGTTACGTAAGATGTCAGTGAAAAAATTCTCACAATAATTATGCGGGGAATGCAAAATTTGGAGACGTTCGGATTTCGACAAGTCCAGAATAATTTTTAATAAAAATTTCAAAATCCGGATGCCATTCAGAGATGATTGGACGGATGTAAATAAAATACTGCTTCTATCGGGATACTTTTAGCATACGGACGACTTCTTATTGGGAACCTTAATCGGTTTCGGTATTTACGGGGCGGATAAATCTGTGCTGTTGGCCGTGCCGCCTATGGGTGCGTGTTCCACGGTTTTCCAATTGGAGATTGCTGCTATTGTAAATTGTTTCTGGGGAGTATATATTCATATTCATATACTCCGACAGTAATTCTGTACGATGGCACTCAAAGGAAACACAATAACATCGACATTGTAAATAAAATATTACTGTGCAACCAGATCGTACTCTTGCATAATTACCATAGCATAATTTAAAGGAGTGTCGCAAATTTCTGAGAGCACTACTCCAAAACCGCATAAATCAAGACGCATACCTGTACTTATAATATACATATATGCCATACATGTAATTTATATACCTATAAATCATTAATTAATTAATTTTAATTTAATTTTCGCTTTTTTATTCCTTTAGGAAACTGACAAAAAAGGTACGTAAAAATATATGTTATTTCATTTTATTAATTTTCTCTTTTAGAATATTATTAGCGGAAACAAATCTACAAACTTAAAAGTAATTTCTTCGATTGTATATAAGAAATTCATACTAAATACATATTAAAATATAATTTATAAAGGATAAAATGAAAATTGTATAGAAGAAATTAATATGTAATAATTACAATATGCAATAATATTAATATAAAATGATAATAATGCAGTTCGCTGATATGAATTGTAATATTTTACATAGATGCTGTTATAGTTTTTATTGTATTTTACAAAATTTTTCTTTTCACACTTTATGTGCTTCCATATAATGGAACAAACGGATTGTACTGTAAAACTGTGAACTCTTTTAATTTGATAACATTTTTTAGAACCGCATCTCCGTCAGATTATAAATTTGTAATTTTAAGTATTGGAAATAAAAGAGGAATATAGTTAGTAAACAAACATAAAAAGTGTCAACCAAACGGTGCTGATGGGCATGACAGTTAACGATTTAAAAAAATAATATCTAGATTGTATTGTAATAAAAGGATGGCATTATAAATATCAAGAAAAAGCATTTCCATCTTTAGTTTATTTTTTTTTTAGTTATATATACATATTTTGTCTAACTGTCTATAAATAGCATACATTTAAAATGTGGTTGTATAAAACGAAAGAAAAATTGAAAAATGTTTCCGGCAATTATATGAATACTGAAAGAAATATTACATGATTGTATGAATTTCTGCTATACAATATTACAACGTACCTGCCACTAGTTTTTAATATAAATATATTAAACAGTTATATTATATAGACATATTGGAAAGTACGTTAGAAAGTACCATGGAATATAAACATTTGATTTGTGCTTTTTTTTTATTCTAAAATATAAAGATAAAAAGTGATAAATTTGATTTACACGCATTAAATATCTTCAAAATCAATATAATCATATTTGGTGGCAGGTTTCCGTCGCGTTTGAATGCGTAAATAATTCATTAGTGAAAAACTATTTCAATGGGTTGTAAGTAATATTACCATAAAAAAAATAAATGAAAGCAATAAAAAAAAGCCGTCATAGATCTAATTTTCAGTGACTGACTGATTGAATGCCGACAATTTCTTTTATACAAATAATAAATATTCATAATACATAATACCATAATACTATATATTAAATAGATACAACCTTAGAGAAATCTCAAAAGAATGAGTATAGTTCAGGTGATACATCTGAACGAAAAATTACTACTTCAAGCAGTGGAGGTAATGGTGGTGGAGGAGTAAGTGTAGTACCTACAGTAGCTGGAACTGGATATACGAGTGACGGTGGTAGTACCAATAAAAATGACGGTGCCGGAAAAAGCAATAATAAAGATGAAGAATACAACAGTAGCAGTAGTGACAATAAAGATAAACAGAATAGTGGATCAGATAAAAAGGAAGATAATGCCTGTTCAACGAAAAAGGATGATAGGTTGGTTTTTCGCATAATAAATCGTCATTTCTAAATATCATATGGATTATTATGTTCAAACAATTGAAATTTTGAACCTAAAATATTACTAATCTGCTTATTGTGATTTTGTTTTTTATTGGGTTTTTTTTAATTCACAGCGAACCGAAATCTACACCATCAAAATCTTCATCGAAAGATGAAAAAGGTAAATATTTATATAAAAAATAATCGGTAATTGGAAAATGAATAGGATATAAGAGTAGAAATAAAAAATGCGTTGAGTTTCTGTTTTCCAATTAGATAAAATATTTGATAAAAATAAATAAAATCAACATTTTAAATACACATGCATATAAACATGTTGCGGATTATGTTCTAGACTCATCCTCAAAATCATCAGCATCATCGCAAAAAAGAAAATCTTCATCTTCCAGTCGTAATCTTTGGATTTCCGGACTTTCACCGTTAACACGAGCCACCGATTTAAAAATTATATTCTCTAAATATGGAAAAGTAATGGGTGTTAAAGTTGTCACAAACACACGAACACCCGGTACACGATGTTATGGTTATGTTACAATGGGATCATCTGCAGATGCATCAAAATGTATTGATCATTTACATCGTACTGAATTGCATGGTCGAATTATATCAGTGGAACGTGCAAAGATCGAAATTGGTACATCAAAAGCATCAACAGGTCAAAGTAATTCCAGTTCTAAAAAAGACGACGATAAAAATGCAAAATTAGAACGCAATATAAGTGCATCAATGAAAGAGGATATAACATCAGCGTCGCCGAAGTCAAAAAATCACAATTCTAAAAAAACAACGACTGCACCAACAACAACAACAACAGCCACAACAACAGAAACATCAGCAGTTACTACAACAGCAGCAACAACGCCAACAGTTGCAGCAGCAGCAGTAACAGCCGCAACACCAACAGCAGTAACAGCAACAGTAACAGCAACAGCAACAGCAACAACAGCAACAGCAATAGCAACAACAGCAACAGTAACTGCAACAACAACAACAACAAGTTCAACAGATGATAAGAAAAAAGTTGATAGAAAACGTGATTCACAAAGTCGACGACGTTCATCAAAAGATCGTCTTGAATCCTCATCTTCTAAACGTACAACACGAGCAGGAAGTAGTGGACGCAGTACAGCACGTGATCGTGATATACTATCATTTCAGAAAATTCGTGAAGAGCGCGAACGTCATCGTCTTCGTGAAAGAGAAAGAAAACTTCGGGAAGAAGAGCGACGTCGTGTTGAAGCTAGACGTCGTCAACGTGAAGAAGAAGAACGACTAATGCGTGAGCGTGAACGTTTAAAGAAGGAACGTATGCGATTAGAACGTGAAAAATCGGATTTATTGCGTTTGGAACATGAGCGCCAAAAATTGGAGCGAGAAAAAATCGAATTGGAGAGACTGGAATTAAAACGACAGCAATTGAAGTACGAATTATATCAAATTTTATCATTTATATAAATATACAATTTTATAATAAACCTAAATTAAGAGTTATTATCCCTAAACAGTATAAAAAATACGCAAATATTCGATGTTATTTGCTAAAAAAAATAATAATATTAATAACAAATACAATTAGTTTTCTGCCATTCTAAAATAACTGGAATTCGCTTGTTCTATTATCATTGAAAATTTATAAGACAATATTAATTCATTTTGAATTTAACAAAAAAGGTTTTATTCTGGAGATTATTTAATAATTTGAAATTATCTTTTGTGGTTTTCTATTTTTGTAAACTTTCAATATTATAGAATTGAAGAAGCTAGACGAGCAATTAAACGGCCTGCGGAACATGATAGAGAGCATCGTTATACAGAAGTCGAACGTAGTAAGCGTTCAACAAGTGATCGACATTTTGAAGCACCACCACCACCACGTTTCGATACAAGTATAAATAGGTGAGTGATTGTCTGTGTTTTACTGTTTCTTTGTTTACAATTCAAACATACAGGGGAAGATAAAAATGCCTTGAATATGCTTTTATTTGTTGTTTTTGTTGAAATATAATTTTAAAACAAAGTGTGTTAAATATTACATATCTTTACATAAAATTAATAAGAAAGCTTTATTTGTTTTTTGTGTTTTTCTTTCATCTTATAATTATAATTTATTAAAATACTATAAAATAAACTTTTTGGAATATGAGCCGCTGTTATTGTGATGTTAACCATCGGTTATAAATTTTTGTATTGTAAATAATTTCTAATATTTCGCAGCCACACAAACCAATATGATAGCATAAATACTGAAAAGAAACGATCCGAAGAATATGCAATAGTCAAAAGAGATGAATATAAACGTAATAGTGATACAATACGACGTCCTATTGTAAATACTGAATATATTTCCAAAAGAGACGCAGGTGGTGGTTTTGACAGTCGTTCTATGAATGCACATCGTGATACACCAAGTGGTAAGGAACGTTATACAGAAACAACAAATCGTAGTTTTGCAAGAGATTCAAGGTATTGTTTCTATTTCTATGTTTATGGGAATAATGTCAACCTTTTTTTAAATAAACGAATAGTAATCTTTAATATTTACAGATTACCGAATAGTACTAAATCAAGATATATGGATGCATCAACAAATTTTGGACGTTACACTGAACGTAATACAGCATCAACGTGGGGTAATACTGGTCAGCCATCTGTTAAACCATTTAGTAATAGTAGTAGTCATATGCAATCAGTTGCGGTGAATGATCCATGGGGTCAAAAAGCAACAGATACTACATGGCGTTCATTAGAGCAAAATCAAGATCGATATGACCGTACATATAATGAACGTAAACAAACAGTATCATCACAATATATTGATCAATCTAGACAAAGTTCATTTATGAGCCGACCACAAGATCGGTATAATACCGCTATTTCATCTCGTTTTGAAAATGGAAGATTTTGATGAAATGGGTACCGCATGCGGTTTTTTTTTTTAATGTTATTGTTATTGTTAAGAATAATATAATATTAAAATAATTGTTTAAATATATGGTATACTGGATGGTCCGGTTTGGGAAACTAGTCCGTTATGTGGTGATTCACTGACTCATTTTGAGTAAAAACTTTTAAAACTGGGAGGGGTTTATCCCAAACCACCGCACTGAGTTACAGCAATTTTGAAAAAAGGTAATAAATAAGGTAAATCCATTTTTCATCTCTCTCAGTCATAATTTCAGCAGCGCATTTTTTTAAACTGCATTTAATAATTAATTTTGTTGATCCATGTAGAATAATTAATTTACAAGTTATAATTTTATAACTACCATCTTGAACGCCATAAAGATCAGTGGGTGTTACAGATAGTCAGCTCCCTGAACATATATCATAACAGATCAGCATCCCAAACCGGACCAACCCGAATTATTAATGGTCTATAATAAATTAAATATCAATTTAGAAATATACAATAATAAAATTAAAATCGAGATTAATTGAAATATATTAGTAATTAATTTAGTAATAATTATAATTTCACAATGAAAACATTTTTTTCACACAGTGCATTATTTTTTATTGGTTTGTGAATCAAGTTAAACATTCATATAACTTTTGAATAAAATATAAATATAAATGGGTATATAAAAAAGCAATTGTATTTGTAATATTTTTTTATTTATTTTTTACATTTGAAACATATGTGAAAATTGTACAGTATAATCGATCCCCGCAACCTCCCGGCATATTCAATAGTTATTTGATTTGACTCTGTTAATTCGGGTGCTATAAAAACACCTAATTTTAAACTAATTTTGATGAAATTTTGTATGTGAATATAAAATGCTAATAGCACCACTTCCTTTCTGGATCGTTTAGAATCGCAAACACGGAAATTGAGCTGAATGTTGAAATTTCATATTCTCAATGCCGCAAATATTTTTGCGATTACAATTTTGTCATAAATAATAAACTAATATTCCAATAGAAATCTTCAAATTAAAAGTTAATTTTTACATAATCGGATCCTTTAAAATTGAAACCATAAATATTATCTTTTAATCTAAAAGTTTTAATAGTACTAAAATAATTAAAATTTGTCTGTAACGATAAAACCAATGTTGGATGATGTTTATCATCACGATGCTAATGTAACAATGATTAGTAAAATCTAATGACATTGTTGCCTGTGGTTGCTGTTACAATATTAATTTGATGTAGACCAAATGACGTTAAACCATCCAAAAAAGTGCTTTCAAATTCAGTAGTAATATTAAGTGATATCTTGAAATCATCATCCTAAGATCTAACCCAACCCACAGCAACTGTCGACAGGCAAAGAAATTTTGTTGCCCGAACAGCGACTGCTGCATTTCTGGGATTACCCAGGCAGAAATTAAGATTGGTTTTTGGGCTGCTCACTCTAAGCTATCACCTTCACAAAATGCGTTTGTTTACAAATTCACTTTGTGTTAAATGTTCCTTGTCGGAAGAATCGGCATGGCATTACTTATGTGAATATCTAGCATATGCTAAAGCTACGCGTGGGATATTTGAAAAATATGCAATGAACCCATCCACAATGAACGGATCATATATAAGCAACATCTCTGGTTTAATTTTTAAAATCAAATGCTTCGACAATTGACTCACAGGGAGAGCACAGTTCGCATGATATGTTAGGTATAGCATACTTGCAAAACCAGTTGCGACCAAACCGTCCATAGGTAAACAGGTTGCGGATAGTGGAACGGCCTATAATATAATGGGTTAGCTACAAATAAAGAATAAGTAACCTCGGACACAATCTGGTTGCATGTGTATGAGAATTACTATGGGTTGTGATGTGAAAGCAGTATCCGATTAAAACTTAGTTAATGATTCAGTGATTACTTAGTATCGGCAAATCAGCGGCGCCACTATAATTGCTTTCGGAAGGGGTGATATATCTCTACAGAATGATTAAGGAGGTTGAATGTATGGTTAAGTACAAACTTCGGAAAAACAACCAGTTATGAATTCTACAAAACGGCCTCGAATCGAACAGGATAAACGGCAACGACTCAAGCAACGAAAATTTAAGTACAATAATTTAAAACTTTCTTCTTGCAATGTTAAAAAGGCAATATGGCTAGTAAACTGTGATATGAAGATCCTTGATTTTCGGGATTTTGACTGCGGATAGGTCAGTTTGGCGAAGCGTGTTGGAGAAGGCTAAAACCGCACCAGGGTTATAACGCAATGGAGTAAGTAAGTTAGAGAACACAGTGAACCTTGCTTTGTCTGTCAGAATTAATTCCTCCTATTATAAAATCATCATCATCAACCCATAACCCAATTTAGGAAAGGTAAAATCGAATCAAAATCATAAGTCCAACGCCATTAATACATAACATCGCAGTTATATAATCAACACATTCGACAAATTGTTGTAAATATCACTTTTATATATGACGAACGTCAGCGCACATAATATATAAACGACCAGTATTTTGGAAGAAGAAACACTCACTTATAAATACTTGCAAGTGTATGTAGAAAAATTATAAATATGGTATGGATTGTTGGAAAATAGATTGTGTTATTGTACATGAATTTCATTTCAGATGTCGGAATGTTCAAGCCAATGACAAATGCACGACTCAATTAGTAAGTCTTACGAACCTTTATTACCAAAATGTTGGTAGTATTCGTACATAACAAATGTTACGAAATGAAGCGTCTGAGATGGATGATGTTTTCATATTGAATGAAAATTGAAATTAAATTTGGATGCGATCTATGGTAATAGATGGTAATTACAATTTTTTTATATATAGAAAAAGAAATCACTCACATATACCTACGTACTCGTGTTCGTGTAGGCATTATGGTCTCCATCGTCTCCATCTTATTATGCATTCCTTTTTATGCATGCAGAAGAAGCGGTTTTTATTCATACAGCGAACAAAGTCAGATGTACCATATGTTCTTTTTACATTTTTTTGGTTTGTGGTATTAGACAGACGCAAATGTTATTATGGAAAATACCACTTATATCATTGAAATAAAACTAATTCGTTATGGAATAACAATTGTAGTGTGGTTATAGTTAAAAATATTCGTTTATCAACAATCAATAAGATGTTCTTACTACTGTTACAAATAGTTTACTATTTTTAACTCAAGAACTCGATCAATTGTCAAAGTATAACTATTTGTTCCATAAACGATCAACTATATTGACTATATTATAGTCATTGTACTTTATAGTTGACCGTAGAGTCAACAAGGTCAACAATATCTGTAGTCACGAACACACACCCACTGCTTCTACCTTTTGTACAATCTGACACAATTCTCTTTAAAAATCTGGAACAATTCATTTTTTGACAGCGGCGACAAGCGTCCTTGCTTGCTAATCGATGTGTTAGTACATGGATGGGCTACGGTGTATATATACAATCAGGGTAACGCAATCTCATATAAAGAAATATTGCATGTTTAAATTTTATAAAATAAAATTTTAAACCAGCACAGAACGAGAGGGACTGATAATATGAATAATATTGCTATTCCGCTTGTTTATATTTAGTATATATTTAGTTTGATTATATATATGCTACATATGTTATATTTGCCGTCATATTACACATATGTTAGCACATACATAAATTTTCTATATTGCTAATATGTTTTTATTCACAAATACATGCGTTACTTATTTAACACGTTGAATGTGTGTTTGGAGTAATTGATTGTATAGTTCATTTATATTTTATTTCATTTTCGTTCATATTTTTGTTTTTAAATTTTTAATCATATATAACAAATAATCATTGATATGCAGCAAACACCAGAATTTGAAAAATTTTGAAATATTTTGAGATTTAATTTAAAAATTTTCTTATCTTATTTGAGAATTAAATATTTTTTTGTAATTATTTGAATAACTTTAATAGAAATTTATCATTGTTTAAATAGATAGTTTATTAAACTATTAATCAAAAATTTGGCTAGGATTTTTAATATTTTATTTCAATTTGAGTATTTATTTATAATTGGATTATCGCTAGTAATAACATTGCTATTCAAGCAATCGAAGAGATTATTAATTTTTGTAAAAATAAGCTTGTGCCAACAGCTACATCCTTACAATCAGTAAAGTGCCCACATTCCATATGTTTTAATAACTGCAGAGCATGTATTACTGAGAATTTGAACAGCCAAAGTAACTTTCATTTTTTCAAATGAATTAGGGTAAATATGCTTCTGATTGAGCTTAGAGCACATTCGAGTTGGTCCTTGTAGATCTAACGAATACATTTTTGTAATTATATTCCTAGATACTGTACCGTGTTCAGTATTGAAATCGTGCTTTATAAGTTGGTTTCTAAAAGATTTAATCAAGTGTGGTACATCATACCCGCAATATATCTTTTTTTCTTCATACAGGAAGTATGGTTTATCAGCTGATATACCTAATCTTGAAAACAAATTTCTATTATTTGAACCTTGATCGCATATAACCGTACGAATGTTCAAACCAGTTTTAGTAACAATTTCAATATTTTGGAACAATAATTCTTTCAATTTTTCGCCATTGATATTTTTGTCTGCAAAATATGATATAATATATTTCCATTTTTTGTGTAAACCACGGACCATGAAAAAGCAAACATGTTTAGGTAAATCTTTTTTTTCTGTGATGATGGGGTATCATCAGAAAAACCAATAATTTCGTCTAAATTAACATTATATTGTAAATCACGTCTAATTGCTATTTCATCAAAAACTAATACGGTTTCTTTATTTAAAGTATTATCATCTTTGAAAATATCAGTTAATTGTGAAATGTTCTGCAGATTTATGCCATTTTTGATTGGTGACTAGTTTTGTAAAGATCTCACGTATGGTATTTTCTTAACTAAAATTCTTAAATTATTCGTATGATTTTTATTATCACTTAAATTTATATAACAACTATATTCAGTACGTATTACAAAATATATTTTCAATAATTATCCGTTTTGTATTATCTCGTCAAGTGCACAATACCATCTACTTTAATTTTTCTAAATATATAATTAATGATTAAACGTTATCCTATTTGATACCGTTTTATAAAAAAGGTTATTTTATATTTTTGTCTATAAAATAGCCACTACATTAGCGATTAATACAATTTAAATTATCAGTACAAAATAGCTACTACACACGGAAGGTAAATTTAATTGCATTTTTTCTCGAAGTAAGTTGTAAGTACGCGGGGAACTCAAAAAAATACTTTCCGCAAGCAATTTTTCTTCTTTAAACCAAGTTTGTATTTTCTTAATCCTAACACTTTAGCGAGTTGCGAAATGTTTTGTGAATTTTGATTAGTTCGGCGTTGATTCTGTTTTTTTTTTCATTTTAATATAATTTTTTTATTTCGATCCGTTTTTAATTTAAGTTTCAAATTACGTACGATTGTTTGGCTTGCTAATAATTGCTTTTTTAATTTAATGTTTTCATTATAAACTGCACTATGTTGCCGTCTGTAGTACAATTCATTTTGTTCTTTTTTGATACAATTATCACAAAATATTATTTTATCAGGTTCATTATTAACAACAGATCCTATTGTTTGAACATACTTTTCACAAATACTTCTAAAACAACCAACATCCGGTGGATCATCTACAAAATTATAAATACCTGAATCATTGTTAACATTCGTTGTAGATGCATCACTCGCTGTGAATAAATTGGTAATTGGTAAGCAAACTTCTGATTCTAATAATTTCTCTTCGTCAAAAAACAATGTCGGAATTGCTGTTTTCAATGCGTACTTTTGACCATAGAACCTTCTCTCAAAATGTTTGTCACAGATTCCAGTATATTTAGAAACGTCGCTCATAGATATTTGGCACTTCGATGCCCATATTATCCTTCTATAATCATTAGGAAATGAAAATAATATAATAGGCTGACCCGAAAAGCTTGATCGTTTACATGATTTCACTACGCAATACGCGCTAGACAGACGCTTTCTAAAAGAATTATTTTCCATATTATAAATACTCAAATTGAAATAAAATATTAAAAATTCTAGCCAAATTTTTGTTTAATAGTTTAATAAACTATCTATCTAAACAATGATAAATTTCTATTAAAGTTATTCAAATAATTAAAAAAAAAATATTTAATTCTCAAATAAGAAAACAAAATTTTTAAATTAAATCTCAAAATAATTCAAAATTTTTCAAATTCTGGTGTTTGCTGCATATCAATGATTATTTGTTATATATGAATAAAAATTTAAAAACAAAAATATGAACGAAAATAAAATAAAATATAAATGAACAATAAAATAAATTACTACAAACACACATTCAACGTGTTAAATAAGAAACGCATGTATTTGTGAATAAAAATATATTAGCAATATAGAAAATATATGTATGTGCTAACATGTGTGTAATATGACGGCAAATATAACATATGTATCATATATATAATCAAACTAAATATATACTAAATATAAACAAGCGGAATAGCAATATTATTCATATTATCAGTCCCTCTCGTTCTGTGCTGGTTTAAAATTTTATTTTATAAAATTTAAACATGCAATATTTCTTTATATGAGATTGCTATACCCTGATTGAGATATAACATACAAATGTCAAACTAGTTGGAAGAGCACAATAGTATAAAAAATTAGAATCTAATTATGGGCCTAGCCATAATTTAGGTTGAAAATCTAGATTCAAAGATGAACATGTTCATCTTTTTTTATAGCTGAATTGCTAATTTGTAAAAAATAAAAAAAAAATCTGTCATTTCACTATAATAAAATATAAATATAGTTTGACAGTAATAAAACAAATTTAATAACAAACATTTTATTTGTTTTAAAATTAATAAAAATATAAAAAATTTAATGGTATTTATGGAAATAATATTAAACGCAAATGTAAATACATATATTTATTATGTTATTGTAATTTTAAAACAAATAAAATTTAATAATTAATGATGTGAAAATTAATTTTTATTATTCCAATTAATTAATTTCCACACCATATTCAATTTTAAATATGTGTGCATGTTTGAATTTGTCGATAAAATTCAAATGAAAATTGCGAAAGAGAAAATGAACGTGAAATATATTCGTGGAACATGTTAGTTTTCGTTAGCATAAATAAGTACATAGTTTGTGGAAAAAAGGTTTGGCGAAAAGGAAAATGAAACAACTTTTAAAAAATATGTCATTTAAAAAATAACAATCTACTATATAATATTAGAAATATCAGTGATCATATATCAAATAAAATACAAACTATTGGGTCTATAACTAACTTATTATAACTTATTTGAAAGTAACGGTACATTATATTTTATTCAAAGTATTTGCCGTCTGAAGCTACAACTTTTGACCAACTTTGTGGCAAATTATGGATTCCCTCATAGAAGAAGTTCTTAGGTTTTGAAGCAATTCATGAATTCAGCAATTCTTTCATATCTTCGTATGAATTGAACCGCTGTGCAGAAAGGGCTGACTCCATCGACCGGAACAAATGGTAGTCTGATGGTGCAATGTCTGGCGAATATGGCGGGTGGGGTAAGACTTCCCAGCCAAGTGCTTCTAACGTTCCTTAGACCGGTCTTGCAACGTGTGGTCTAGTATTATGTAGTATTTACTTTATGCCTAATTTTTGAATCTAGAAAATTTCTAGGAAAAATAAAAAGAGATAGTTATAAAAAAAAAATACTGAAGTAAGAGCAGTAAAAAAAATACCAAAATATAATCTGACAATTAATTTTATAGCAAATTGACAATTGTTTTTTTTTCAGATAATAATAAAAACAAATAAATATTTATTAATTATTAAATTTTATTTGTTTTAAAATTACAATAACAAATAATAAATATATGTACTTACATTTGCGTTTATTTCCATTAAACCATTAAATTTTTTATATTTTTATTAATTTTAAAACAAATAAAATGTTTGTTATTACTTACTACTTACTCCATGGCGTTACAACCCGGGTGCGGTTTTAGCCTTCTCCAACACGCTTTTCCAACCTGACCTATCCGCAGTTAATGTCTTCCAATCCCGAATTTTTAGGATCTTTATATCACAGTTTACTGCATCTAGCCATCTCGCCTTAGGTCTTCCGGCTCTCCTACCCTCCGGTTTACCATTTAACAATTTTTTTGGCACGCGCTCCTCCTCCATGCGTTCTACGTGTCCAAGCCATCTCAATCTATTGATCTTGATTGTTTTGACAATATTTGGTTGACCGTACAACTTGTCTAATTCAAAATTGTATCGTCGCCTCCATCCATTCTGTTCTTTGACGGGACCAAATATACCACGGAGTACCTTTCGTTCGAAAATCCGAAGTAGTTGTTCCTGGTTTTGTGTCATGCACCAAGCCTCCGACTCATACGTTAATATTGGACGTATTAAAGTTGTATATAGCTTGCACTTAAGATCTCGTTGTAATGTTTTCGATCGGAATTGTTTTTTTAACCCGTAATAACATCTGTTGCCAGTTGCTATTCTGCGGCGTATTTCCTCTTCAATATCATTTTCAACATTTATCAACGATCCTAAGTATACAAAACTATTGACTATTTCAAAATTGTGTTCTCCAATATTAACCGTTTGATCTCGAATTCGTGATGTATTCGTTGCCACCAAATATTTTGATTTTTCTGCATTCACTTTGAGACCCAGACCTGATGCCTCCTTTTGTAACGATTCGAAAGCATCCTTGACAGTTATCATATTTCGACCCATTATGTCTATATCATCAGCATACACTAACAATTGACCCGATTTTGTGAAAATCGTGCCTTGTTTATCAATATTTACGCCCCTCACTGCCTTTTCCAGCGTAATATTAAATAGCAGTGTTGATAATGGATCGCCTTGTCGTAGTCCATCAACCGTCTCAAAGTGATCAGATAATTTATCTCGGATTCGTACCTGTGACCTCACATTTTCCAACGTCATAGCCACCAAATCTATCAGTTTTTTTGGAAAACCAAACTCTTCCATAATATTCCATAACTTTAACCTATTGACTCTATCATATGCCGCTTTAAAATCAACAAACAAATGGTGTGTATCAACATTAAATTCCGTACACTTTTCCAAGATCTGCCGTATACTAAATATTTGATCAGATGTAGATCGATCTGCGCAGAAACCACACTGGTATTCTACGATAATTTCATTGGCGTATGGAATAAGTCTATGGTATAGTATATTAGCAAATACCTTATAGCTAATGTTTAATAAAGTTATTCCTCTGTAGTTGTTACAATCCAATTTGTCACCCTTTTTGTACAATGGACAGATAATACCATCCTTCCACTCATCTGGCACCTGTTCATTATTCCAAATCTTTACAATTAGCTCGTGCAGTTGATACCATAATGCATTTCCACCATATTTAAAGAGTTCACCTGGTAAGCTATCAGATCCAGGTGATTTATTATTCTTGAGCTTCTGAATAACATTCTTTACTTCGTGTATTGATGGTTCAGCTATAAATGGTTGGGCGGTTTGAAATCGCACATCTTCCATAGTATTCACTGGCGTATTCACATTTAATATATCTTTAAAGTACTCGGCCCATCTTTCGAGGCACCTTTCCTCTTGCGCCATAACCTGACCATGTCTGTTTTTGCACAAAAAAGGTTGTTGATTGTATCCGTTGCGAAAACGATTGACATTCCGGTACAATCTTCTATTATCGTTGTTCCTGTTAAATTTTTCCATTTCGACGTAAACCTTTCGTTCCAATTCTCATTTTTTCTTACGAATCAATTTACGCTCAAAATCCCTCTTCTCGCGATAGTCTTCCACAGTGGTCCGTGTAGCCCGCGTTAGCATTTTCAGCCTGGCCGCATTTTTTGCATCCCGAGCATTTCCACATTCATCATCAAACCACTCATTTCTTACTACCATCCCCTTTCCAATCACCTCTGTTGCGACCCCCTCAACGCATGATTTTAATTTTTTCCACATACTATTTTGGCTAGTAAGCCTCCAAATCTGTAATAATTCGTTGTTCCATTGCATCCATGTATAATTGTTTTACCGCCGCCTGTTCAAGTTTCTCGACTGCCCATTTCAACCCTACGGGTTGTGTGTTATTACTGGCCGAAATTCTGGCTCGTAGCACTATCCGAACTAGATAATGATCTGAGTCAATATTTAGACCACGACAAGTTCGAACATCCATTATATTTGAACAGTGACGTCCATCAATTAGTACATGATCAATTTGATTTTTTGTTCTACCATCTGGAGACCTCACGTCATCTTATGAATTTCTTTATGTGGGAAGTATGTACCACTAATGACCATGTTTTTAGACATGGTAAAATCAATCAATTTTAGCCCATTTTCAATCGTTGTTTTATGAAGACTGTGCTTACCTATAATAGGTTGATATATTGTTTCCTGTCCCACCTTGGCATTAAAATCGCCTTGGACAATCTTAATGTCATGACCGGGTGCAGCTATATATGTTGCTATCAGTTTTTCATAAAACTCATCCTTAACCTCATCAGTTTTGCCTTCAGTGGGCGCATGTACATTGATGAGGGTCAGATAGAAAAATTTCGTTCTTACTCGTAGTACAAATGCGTTCATCAATCGGATTAAAAGCAACTACTGAATTTCTTGCTTTACCAAAAACTACGAAACCGGTTCCGAACTCTCTTCTTTTACTACAATCTTTGCCGCTGTAATAAAATGTGTATCCTTTTCCTTTCAATAAATTTTTTCCGGGCCACCTAGTTTCTTGGATAGCTGTTATATCCAATTTGGCTGTTCTTAGCGTATCAGTAAGTGCTCTTAACACACCTTGTCGTAACAGAGTTCTAACGTTCCAAGATGCAAGTTTTAAATCATTGTCCTTAAATTTTCTTTGCTGGGGTCGTTGCCGTTTATTCTGTCCGATCAGAGGCTGTGTTGTCGAATTCATAACTAGTTGTTTTTCCGAAGTTGGTAGTTAACCATACGTTCAACCTACTAATCATTCTGCAAATTCGTAGGATCATTTACAGGGGTATATCACCTCTGCCGAAAGCAGTTACATTGGCGCCGCTGATTCGCCTTTACTGTGTAATCACTGAATCATTAACTCAGTTTTAATCGAGTGCTGCTTTCACACAACACCCCAAAGTAATTCTCATACACAGCAGCCAGATTGTCCGCGACTACTTATTCTTTATTCGTAGCTAACCCATAAGTATCATAGGCCGTTCCACTATCCGCAACCCGTGGACGCGTTCGGTCGCAACTGGCATTGCAAGTATGCTATACCCAACATACTAATCCGTTTGTTATTAAATTTGTTTTATTACTGTCAAACTATATTTATATTTTATTATAGTCAAATGACAAATTTTTTTTTTTTTACAAATTAGCAATTCAGCTATAAAAAAAGATGAACATGTTCATCTTTGAATCTAGATTTTCAACCTAAATTAGGCATAATGTAAATGCTACATAAACGGAGTATTTTTTTTTATATAAAATATATGCAAATATCTGACGTTTGTTATTTGCGAAAAAAACTCTATATAAAAAAAATTCAAATATTTGACATTTGTATTTGAGAAAAAACAAAAGTAAATAATAATTTTAAAATAGATTTTTTTTTGTGACTTTCCAGTGAAGTAGTCTAAATATAATAAATAAATATACTTATTGTAATTAACTAATTGAAAATATAAAAAGCAGAGCATAATAAAATTGTATAATATAAAAAACACAATCATTTATTTTTCTGCAAATTCCATAATCCATATCACATTAAATTCTGAAGAACGAATATTGCGAATTTGATTGCGAAAGAAGAAATATTAAATATTATTATAAACATATTAATGAAACGAAACGCCTATGGATTTTAAATTGCAAACAAAACAAATGTACATAACCTATATGATCGCAATTTTTATTATTTTAACGATTTTACTAAATTAAATATTATATAATTTAATATTTTCAATTAATAATAAAACACGCATATCATTCAGAAATGATTTAAAGAAAAATTAATAAATTGTTGTTCAAAAACTTTCTAATGAAATGAAACATTAGCCGGTCGATATTTTTGAGTATTTTTACAATTTTCGACAATGCATTTCATTTTCTTTTTTTTTTTAATTTTTATTAACATTGCACACATAACAAATTTTAATGATTATTTATTATAATTTTATTATTATATTATGAAAATCACAAAAAAAAAAATTTATTTTAAAATTGTTATTTACTTTTGTTTTTTCTCAAGTACAAATGTCAAATATTTGAATTTTTTTTATATAGAGTTTTTTTCGTAAATAACAAACGTCAGATATTTGCATATGTTTTATCGTTTTATATAAAAAAAAATACTCCGTTTACTTTACATTGTAATCATTGTATATATATACACTGTAGCCCATCCATGTATGTACTAACACATCGTTGATTGCAAGAGGTGACCCAAGCTGTACTTAATTGTATGAACGTCATGTTGTGTTATAATTTTATTATCACAAAAGTTGGCAAAAGTATATTTGTTTGTTTATTTAGATATTGTGTTTTATATTTTTAATTTTTTTTAGCTTTACACAATACCGCTTCGAAAAAACTTAAAATCATAAAATCATCACCTAAATAATAAAACGAAAAAATAAAAATCTAAATATTGTAAAAGTTCAACAAATACACGACGCGAATCAAGCTGCTTGTCAAGAATCTTGTGAAGTTTTGTATTTCGGACTGTGATAGCTGGTGATAGCACAAACATTGATTAACAACTTGAAGAGAGGCGATCAGATCATAAATATTAAATAATAGTAAAACAACATTGTATTGGAACGATATTATTATATATATTTATGTAATTTTGTTGTAATAAAATGGCAAATAACTTTAAAACAGACACTACTAAGTCTACTGAAAATGACGCCACTACCGAAGAAGAAGAAATAATAAACAATATTTCGCCAATAATAACTAAGTCTACTGAAAATGACGCCACATCCGAAGAAGAAGAAATAATAAACAATATTTCACCAATGATAACTAATAATTATCCGTTAGATCCAATAAGTTCAAATCCATCGATATCACATGAAATTTTAGACGAAGAAATCGAAAAAATTAAAGGCGATGCTATCGGTGATACTTTGTACAGTACACGCTTTGTATTAAAAACATTAATAAAATTAACAAATCTGGAAGAAAATGATAATGATTTTGAAAAAGACTTATGCACCCTTTGGGATATGACTATTGAAAAAGATGTTGTCAATTTATTACTCGATCAAAATGTACTGGAATTATTTTCAACAATTATTGATATTTCAAATGATCAACGTTTAATTGAAATTCTCGTTGGAATTATTAGTAATTTGTGTTCCGTCTCAAGGACACGTCATTTATTAAGTGTAAATGATACAATAATGAATATATTATTAAATTTAATATCGTGTTCAGATACATTAGTACTAGTGCAATTAATGAGATTTATAAATGCTACATTAATTTTTGAAAACAATGTTAGCGACGAAATCATATGGTTTATGCATTTTGAAAAAGTTGATAAATTTATAGAAAAATTTGCATTTATATTAAATAATTCAATGAGCAAACTCTTATTGACTAATACGTTGGAAGCATTAAATGCCATTTGTACAAAATTTGTTGTATTAGAAGTACAAGATATACCTCTTACAAGTTTCTGCGATTTTATAGTTACGCCGACTATAATTAGTGGAACAATTGAAGCATTTAAAACATCAATACCATCGAACAGAAGTTCATCAGACAATAACGATAGCTGTACTGATCATGAAATTGCAATTCCAGCACAAAATCATCGCCGTATTATGAATTCGTTTTTAGATATTCATGTTATTTTATCACAATATGATAAAATGTCAAAAAATTGTTACAAACCATTATTAACCGAATTTTTTCAATGTTTACGAAAAATTCTGGCACCATATTGTCAAGAATTTTTTTTGCTGCCGGTAACAGTTAATGAACAAGGTGTTATCGAAAGTATTAATGAAATATTTCAATCTCTTGGTGATCCATTTGATGATCAACTATTTGCACAAATTTTAAAAATATGGTCAATAATAGATAGACATAGAAAAGATAAGAAAAATAAAGAGTCTAACAAATCCGAATGGGATGCTGATGCTGATGAAGATGTTGCAGATGTAAATATTGATGATATTAATATGACATTATTAGAATTAATAACCAGATTAATGAAAGATATACAGACTGAAACAATTACAAAAGCTATGAAATTATATCTTTATAATAATCAAAATGATGTCATGAATTTATATAAAACATTTTGTGCTGGCGATTGTGAGTTAGATATTAAAGAATGTTGTAAAAAATTAAATTTAGCATCACAAAATATTTGGAATATAGATTTATCTTCAGAAAATTCCAGCTTAAGGACAAAGACTGTGCTTGCCTCATCTTCAGTTAACTGTTAAAATATATATAAAAACCGATAAAAAAAAGTTTGTAAAGATTCAAAATTTCTGTCAAAATTAAAAGAAAAAAGTAAAGTAAAACCTGTTAATAAACTTAAATAAAAAATAATGTCTGAAAACAACAATTTTTTTATAAATGCAATATTTTGATGTATCATCAACACCGTTAACATTAATTTCTGTTGTTAATCTGCGAGGAAGCATAGAGCGTCAATTACTATGACAAATACAATTACTTCGACCTTGTAGTAGCGACATAATCTGGAACACTGATTTGTATTAGTGAGTGTGACACTACCATTTACCATTACGTAAAATGAAAACTCGAACGTGTGATATGGGAAATTTGCACAATCCATAAAGTATATCAATTTTCGTTGGAGAGAATGGTTATTGGTGTGCCAGTGTATTTATGAGAAGTTTTTTTTTTGTGTGTAAGAAAGTTGCTTTTTGGTGTGCAATATATATCGATAAGAAAATTTGTTTTACATGAGTATGAGATTGTAGTTTGATGATTGAGGATGTTTTTTGTTGTACGAGTTTGTTCGGGACGTACGAGGCTGGTTTTGTTTATTAAAATAAAAAATATTGTTGGTTTAATGACGAAATGACGATTTTATTCGATTGTCATTGGAGTGTTACACTGTCATTGTAAATGGCTTAACCGAAGAAATAAAATAATTCCAACAAGTTTACTCCTTGACGTCGAGGAACAGCGCCTTAACTGTTTGTACAAAAGAATGTTTTTAATTGGTTTGTTTATAAAAATAAAAAGGTAAATATATATTTCCTAATAAATTTTTTCCATTTTTTACATCATAGTCATTTTATTTTGTATAATATGTCAAATTAGTCGCACGAAAATCCACATTAGAGTAAAACCATTGCGTCTACGTCTAGCGTATAACAATTACGATTTTGGTCACATCACATCACATGCATCATGCATCCGTCCACATTATTCAACTCCTTTGTTTGTGATGTTAAAATTACAATATCGACCGGTTTTTAATTGATTACTTTTAATAATCTTAATTTCATATTTCTGTTGTAAAAATTTAGTACTACAATTAATGCCAGACAATGTAGAATTGGTTTTATTTGAATTGGTAGTTTCTATAAATTCTTCTGATTTTGTTAATAAAAATCGAGTTGATGGTACTGTTATCCAATATTTGCCTAATGCTGGTTTTAATTTTTTTTCACTTGATGCACCAGCACCTATTTATTATTTGTTAACAAAATAAAAATTATCCATCCAAATTATTATTAATGTATGTGTTTTTTCATATTTAAGTAAAGTTAATATTATATTATTAACCCTTTGAGATCGTAGTACATTAACTTGTATGTAGTACCTGCTGATGTAGCGTCATTATTAATATCTCACATATATGTACTGCTTTAGTAGAACATAAAACGTAACTGATTGTGTTGGCCCAATTACAAGATATTATTTTAATCTACATTTCTTTCTATTTTGATTTACATATACTTATGTCAAGCAATTAAATATTGGAAAATAAGTGGAAAACAGTGGGGTAAGCTTGTGGTAACTATAATAAAATATAAGTTCATTTGAAACTATAAAAATATGCATTTCCAACGATATAGTCAATAATGACTCGAATTTGTAAAGAAAACGTTTTCGGCTTTGAATAACAATAGTTCTTCAAAATTTATTATAATGTCATTGTATTATGATCCGTTGGCCGAATCCCGCTTACGTATAAGCGAATATATTTGTTTACGTTCAATTGTATTAATTTAGTGTCTCAAAGGGTTAACAAATATTTATTTTTTTTTTTTTTAATTTCTTTTATTGTATTATGCGATAAAACCAAATTACCATATTCAGAAATTGTCCTTGTCACAATATTTATTATTATAATAACAATATGATGTTCATCAGCTAAAGTTCGCATTAAATTAGTAGCTTCTGTTAACAATGATAAACCTGTTAATAAAATAAAATAACAGACGATTTTAATAGAAATTAAATGAAATTGAAACAGAAAAATTCAATTAAGTCAAATTTACTAACCATTTTTAAAATTATTACCTTGAAATAAAAACCAAATTGATGGTAACGAATCAATAATTAATAATTTTAATTTATCAAATTTTTTTATATTTCCTAGAATATATTTTAATGCATCCACAAATTTAAATGGATCGTAAATATATTCTATTTTTATATTATTTAATATCATTTCAATTTTACCTTCAATTAATTGCTTTTCAATAATTGAAGAGGATTCCATTTTTGATGATAACATTCGTTGTAAACATAAACTAGAAAAATCTTTTTTTGTATCAATCCAGAATGTTTCTAAATTATGATGCTGTGATAAATTCAATGCTATCGTTTTACATAATTGTGTTTTTCCAGTTGATGATAAACCACAAAATTCATATAAATTACCGGTAATAAAACCACCTTCCAATAATTCATCAAAACTAAAAATATTTAAAGGAAAATGTTTATTAAGCAAATATATAAAAGTGGTACATTTTTTTCAAAGTATGCTTCATCAGAAGTCACAGCCTCCGCCTACATTTCAAGCACTTTACAGAGCACTGTCTAAAGAAATTGTCGTCTTTTGAAACGATCCATTCGTCAAACAAATGTTTAATAAGATGTGAATGGTGCTTCTGGAAGAGCTGACTGTATCGACCGAATAAATAGTAATCCGAAGTAGCAATATCTGGTGAATATGGCGGGTGGGATAGAATTTCCCAGTTCGGTCAAATGTCATATACTGTCAGATTCTACACAACAACTAATAGAGAACTTGTATATAGTTCTAAATGTATGATAAATTATGAATTATACAACTGTCACCTCTTTCATCGAATATTTAAAATTTATCATTAGACACTTTATTTCAAAATTGCAAGATAATAGAACCGATTGTTCTCGAGGAAATCTATTGTCAATATTTGGGTCCAAGGGCAGTAACCAGGAAGGAGTGGGAATATAGTCACGTTATTACGCAAACCGAAGTAATAATAGTGTTATTGTTATAACGTAACTCAACATATGAATTATTGGAAAGCTCATTTTATATGTAATGGGTGACGATTAGTGGGTGTACGCAAATTTCTTAAGTGCTCATCTAAAAGTTATGCCTCGATTACTACTCAAACTAATCATGTTTTATTTGTTTTTTTTTAAAAAAATTAGGCACTTCTCCATTTTGTCGAAGGGTGTAGGCATATTTTACTCATTTTCCAAATTAACCGGCTTCTGGAGTTTAATTCCAAAATTGCATATTAATATTGAAATATGAAATACAAATCGATTACCTTTTTACATTAGTTTGAATAACTTGTAAATTTGACATAAATTCATCATAATATTGTGCACCACTTACAGGAACTATACCGTATTGAATAATTAAATCGTTTTTTATTATTGAAATTTCACGAAATGATAAATTTGTTATTTTTTTAAGAAAATCTGTATTTGCATGTAAAAAATCTGAAACTGATGTCATTTTATTTTTTGCTATTACTTTAATTGTATAACCACATAATAAGGGATGTTCCAATTTTATTGAATTCATGCTTTCTTATGTTAAAATAATTTGTTGATTATTTGACAAATATTGGTAGATCTAAAAAGGATCTATATTGCAGTTAATCAAACCAGCATAAAATTGTATAAATCAGCAACATAACACAACCCAACACACAACATATAATTATTTGCTTATCGTCCTGATAACAATGACCATATGGCACACAAAACAATTTGTATTTGTATTGTCTAAATTGATTGTTGGATTTGTGTCAACTGTCAACTGTCTAGTTTATTAAATAATACACATTGAAAAAATAATGGGTAATTTACATTATGTCAAATTTTTGAATCTAGAAAAAATTGAGATATAACATACACATTTCATACTAGTTAGAAGAGCACAATAGTATAAAAAATTAGAATCTAATTATGGCAGTAGCCATAATTTAGGTTGAAAATCTAGATTCAAAGATGACAATGGACATCTTCTTTTTCTGTCGCGGTTGACAGATTTTTTTTTTTTTTTTACAAATTAGCAATTCAGCTATAAAAAAAGATGTCCATTGTCATCTTTGAATCTAGATTTTCAATCCAAATTATGGCTAGTGCCATAATTAGATTCTAATTTTTTATACTATTGTGCTCTTCTAACTAGTATGAAATGTGTATGTTATATCTCAATTTTTTCTAGATTCAAAAATTGGGCATAATGTAAATCACCCATTAATCAACTAAAAAAATACTTGTTTGCGCTTCAACTGAATGTCATATTCTGAATATGAAAGGTGGATTCAACTACTACAATAGCGTAGTATTGCCACTTAACATTGCGTACAAGCAATACTACTTACGACACCTATCAGATTATCCCCTGGACTTAGTTATAGACCCAATATAATATATTATATATTCAAGAGAAAAATTCGAGTGAAAAGTCAAGGGAAATGATCTTTTTTACCGCGAAATACAGGACAACACTTCATACGAAAATGAATTTTGTGGATCTTATATTTCACGCCCACGAAAGAAAGTATGTTAATTTTATTTTCACGTGCTCTGTATATCGGCTTTAAATCATGAATACTCGATGTCCACACTATGGTATTTGCAGTCACCACACCTCACCATACATTTTAGTACAGTCACATAAATTATACAGATTGAACATGGTAGTACAGTATTGTGTGTATTTATTTAGAAATACGAAACAATACGACGCTCATGTTTAAGTTTATTATCTTTTGTTCTTATAATCGTTACGTTTATCGTTAAAACATTTTAAACCAAAAAAGAAAAAAAATATTTCAAAATAGGAATACTGAAGTAATTATATTTTTGTTTTAGAAATGTCTAGAAAATCCAGAATATATATTAATTGCCATATTTTGTTTAAATTGCAAATAATGAAAAAAAATAGTTACCATGCAAATATTGTTATTGGAATAATGTAGTCAATTAAGAAAATGAAAAATTTATTAGAAAACACTGTTTTGCATTTTACAATTTGAATTTAGAGCACAATTAAAAAAAATTCAAATTTTCATTGAAAAGTTTTCATAAAAACCAAAAACCATCTCAAAACCCTATTGCTTAATTATTTAATAATGTAAATTTTTAGTTTTTTAATTTATTTTTCTTCTAAAAAGTGTTTGTTTATATATTTTTAATCGATTGGCAGCAAAAAAAATTTCATGATTTTTTGCCAAATTCAGTTTATTTACATTAAATGAAATTACTTATTAGGAAAATAACGGATTTTTATGATAAATAAAACATATTTATTACATTTTTAATTATTTTGCTTTGTTTTTACACAAAATATTCAACATAATTAATATGCTGGATACTATCCAAAATTAACACGTTTGGCGTAATCTAATGGTACGCCCACTTCTAATAATTTATCCACTGAATACGTTGGAATTTTAGGTTGATAGTGTAACATTGCATTCCAACAAATTTCACTTAATTTTGGTATCTTAACCCACATTTGATACATACGATTCGTTCTTACAGATTGTTCTGGTGTTGCTTCAATACCACCAAATACATACATTAACCCATTACCACTAGTCGCAGCATCATGAAAATATATCGGTCTAGGAAATCGTGCTGTTTGAAATAATTGCCATTGTAACGTCGTTAAATTTAATTTCCATATATCATTAAAGAATGTATTATCTTTATAATAGCCACCAGCTATTACTACCTCAAGACCATAATCAGTTTTATATTGAATGCAAGAATGACATTTTCGGCATTCAGGAAAACCTAAAGGTCTTGCATGTGGATCACCTTTAGTTTTTAAAAATTTCCATAAATTCGCTTCAATATCAAAAGCAGGTACTATTTCTAAATCATATGCAGTCTGCGAATTACCACCTCCTAATATATATATAAATTTTTCATCATAAGCTATACCATGACGATAACGACCTTTTGGATCGTCACGGATATCTTCTCGGTTTACATAAATACAGTCCCATCTTTTATTAATCAGATTTAATCTGAAACAAAAAAACAAAAAAAATAATATAAAATAAAAAAAAACAAGTATCTGATGCCTACGCCTAAGTAATTCCAAAATTATTTATTTTAAGTTATTACTATAATATCGCTTAGGAGATCGGTCAACAGAATATTAGTAATATCAAATACGTATTACTTAATACAGGGGTTGATTTATGTAAGATAATTATCGCGTTGGTCATTACAAATATTCATAGTAATTTCGGTCATATGAACTTTGTATCACGTAAGGTGTTACTGGAAGATTCATTGCGCATTAATTTACCAAAATATAAAAACAACAGTATATATTATAATTTTGTATTATTTAAAAATAATTGCCGCCGTGAATAACAATTAAATTTTTATATTTATAATTATAACACCACTCTCTAGAGTGCTGCTAAAGTTTGTTACTTTGGTGACTGTATATATATGGTGTGGACATCGCGTATACTCGACCTCCCAACATTTGTCACGTGAAGTTATTTTCAAATACAGCGATTTGGCTGATTTTAATTGATTACCCGAGTAACGTAGTAACGGTGGAAACGTAGTAAATGTATCACAAAAACAAACCTAAAAATGTCACATGAATAATCAAATCCTGTTGTACCACCAACAACATATAAATATTTATCATGAAATATAACTGCTTGTCCATATTGTGGCAACGGTTTTTCACCGGTTGTTTGTAATCTAGTAATCGCATTACGAGATTTATACGGCAAATATAAATAACTTTTGTTTGAACATGCATTTCCAAATGGATAACCAGTGCCACCAAATATCTAATAAAAAAAAAATAAATGTAATATTTGAAATTACATAACAAATTTATTTATTATATTATAGTATTAGTTTGAAAAATGTTGTTTTACAATTAATACGTTATCTTTTAATGCAATTGCACTAGATGCAACTTCATCCGGCATACTTTTAGTTTTTGAATTCAGTACAACACACCATTTTCTAGTTAAAATATCATATTTCCATAGTTCCTGAAATAAATTCGCTCGCGGCGGACCATTACGTAAATCTGGATTAAAACCACCAAAACAAAATAAATCATTATCATTGCATACAATTCGGTGTCCGCTACGTGGTTTTGGATATGTATGAATTCCTTCACCATATAAACCTCTATAGCTTTTATAATCAACTTCTGTTAATTCAAACGGTCGAAAATTATACATATTAATAAATGGCAATTTCTTTTTTTTTAATAGATTCAATAACTTAAATTTTACTATTTGCAATAATTGATGAATATTGAAGAATGAAAACATTAATTTAAATATTATTATTAAATATATAAATAAATATCTATATTTCATAACTTGTAGTATGTCATATAAAACACATTTTACAGCTAGATTTAACTATTGATTTTAATTTCTTTTAATTATCGATAAATGTGTTTTTATAATTTTTCATCTCTATTTTGATATTTTATTTATTTTAATTAATATATACAATTAACAATGTTTGATATTTTATCTACAATATAAAAATAAAAATAAATAAGCAAAAATAATTTTAATTTACAATTTACAATTGATTTAATTCTTTACTACATCGACTTTACAGCATTGCCAGTTAAAAATTTTGAAAATCATGTAAATTTTTGACAAATTAAGGATTTTAAGGGTTTTTTCAATGCTATTAGAAAAAGGTATAAATAATTAATATATTAGGACCTTGCATTAATAATGTCGATTTTTTGGCTTGAAAATGACATTTATTTGTATAAAAAAATGATTGAATACATCAACCAATATATTGCCAATCGTTAGCTATGACTTCCTGCCATCTTTTGGAAAGTTTGTTGATTCCTCGTTTGAAGAACTCTTCATCTTTTGTCCCAATCCATTCATCGACCCATTTTCGCTCTTCTTCAGCATTTCGAAAGCGTACATCTGTCAGGCTGACCTTCATTGATCGGAACAAATGGTAATCAGAAGGAGCAAGGTCTGGAGAGTACGGGGGGTGATCAAGATGATCCCAACCGAGCCTCTTTAATTTTTCCTTAACGATGTTTGCACGATGTGGTCTGGCATTGTCATCGTGAAATAAAACTTTGTGGTGTTTTCGAGCTATCAATGGTCGTTTTTCGTTCAATTTCTTTGCCAATTCGCCCAGTTGTCGTCGGTTGCGATCAGCTGTAATCGTTTCATTTGGTTTTATCAGCTCGTTATACACCAAACCTTTCTGATCCCACCAAATGCACAGCATTACCTTCTGGCAATGAATATCGCGTTATGATTGTGAAGTTGAAGCGTGTAAACCACCGTTCACAAGTTTTTTGATTTGGAGCATATTCAACGTAAGCTTCTATCAACAATCGATAACTATCAGCAGCTGTTTTCTTCAAATGAAAGAAAGTTATTAAACTTCCCCGCAAAAAAACTTTTTCAGGCACGTAATTCGACATGTTCGAAGCAAAAAAAAACTTTGTTGTTTACACTTCAACGAAATGACATATACTGAAATTTATAGAGTAATGACAGACAAAGAAAAAGAATACCGCCGTGGTGTGTGCCGATGCACACAACGCCAGTTACGCCAATTTTTATCAAATCGACATTATTAATGCAAGGTCCTAACAGAACATAGAACACGAACATTCTCATAATTTACTTTTGTTCTATCACACAATATTTTTCTAACACTATAAATACTTTGTGCTTTGCACACGATCGCGATTTTATCGCCGCGAAATGACCTATTTCGCTTGTCAAAAAAAAAACACTTGCACATTAGCGCGATTTTTCGTCGCGATAAAACTTTTCTATATTCATATTAAACAAGAAGTATTCAAAGCAACAGCAATTATTTTCCATGTTTCGTCTTTCTTTTCTATATTTTTATATTCTTGCAAAAATTTATTATATATCAAAGGATAACCTTCCACTTCTATTATTAATTTCTCATCAAAATTATTCATTATCAATTTTATTATTATTATTAGTCTAATTTTCTTTATATTATTTTTTATTTATTTTCCTTTTCGCTGATATAAAATAAACTAAAAACTTTGGTTATGTTAACGCGACAAAAAATTAACGTCGCGATGAGCAATTCCCATCGCAGCGAAAAATATTGAGCAATAATTCCGCCATATGGAATTTTTTTTATGTGGAGTTTGACGTTCGCGACGATAAAATCGCGATCGTGTGCAAAGCACTTTAGATTTTTGAGACCATTCGATGTGATTCCTTCCACTGCTAAGTGAATTACTTGAGTTGTTTTCCCAAACGTAGACCAATCAACACGGTATTTGTGACATCGATAATATTTATTATATTATAATAACCTTTCGTTTACCATCATTATACACAAATTAAACAGTTTGGTCACCTACAATTTGAGAAAATTGTATTTATAATAAAAATGTTATGCTATATACTTATTTGCAAATGCAACGAAAATTGTTCTACAAAATAAAGACATAAACGTTAATTTATGAATTTAAAAAAAATTAATTATTAAAATAAAAAAAAATCAATTAAATTTACACTACGAATGAGTGATCAACAAAAATTATTTAATAATGAAAAAAAAATACAAAATTACTAAAATGAATTATTTATTTAGGTAATCTGGTCAGGCTACATCGACATCGTCTCGGATGGTTTAATTCGCATGACTTATCGGGTGAAATCCGTTGAGGGATTTTATGGATTTTATTTCACATTCCTGTCTGTCACTGTGAATTCAAGAGATATCCCTATAAAATTTTAGTCATGGAATGAAAATAAAATTTTTTTTATAATAAAGAAATCACTCTCATAACTAGTACATGCATATGTAAAAAACGCGCAATTGTAAATTATATGATCCATACTATTAACCGTGTCCGATTTTACATGCAGTATTTTTCCGAGACGTTCAAAATATTTTTATAGCTCACGTTGATAAATTTTTTGACACTCTAGACGTTTTTTTTAAATTTATGTATATATAATTTTTTTCCGTTTTACCGCAAGTCAACAAAAGAAAATAGACAATAATCGGCAGAAACGTCCACCAGTATGGCCTTTACACAACTTTTTGATGTGAACACCAGTTCAATTTGTTTATTTTACACAAGTTTTGTATATTTGTTTTGTATAGTTTGGTTTTTTCTTGGTCCTTGTTTTTTTTTGTCAATTATTAAAATGGAAAAGATACCACAAAACTTTTTTTATTATAATTATTACTTTTCAATATCAATTTTAAATTTTTTGTCAACACCATAATGTTTTGATATTTATGATGACGTTTGATTTAATGACAATATTATTGAAAGTGTAAACACATTTTCAATTTCAATTCAATGCATTTTCAATAATCTTTCAAACAAAATTGGAGGTCTAAATACAGCTTTATTTTTTGTATTAAATGTCATTTGTTTTAGTGCCAAAAAGTGCATATAAAAGTGCAAAAAATATTGGAATTTTGGTAGTAATGAAAACATTTATTAATACCACCAAATATTTTTAACTATTTCTTTGCGGGAGAAGCCTTAATGGTATAAAAAAATAAATATATCATTGTATTTATTTTTACATAAAAATAAAATAATGACATAATACATTATAATTTTATAATACATTGTGTTGTGAAAATTAAGCAAAACGTGCGTTTTGCTTTATGAAGAAGAAAATATTTATAGTTTTTATTAACATGGCAAGGCAATAAATAGTTTATTAATTTTTTATTCTTTTATTTGATTTTACATAAATGTGTAGTGTTTTTTTTTAAAGTTTTTATCAAATTCAAAAATTTGCTTGCGGTGCCGTAGTGTGATAAGAAATAAATAATTCCAATGTATTTATTTTAATAAAATTAAAAATTTTGAAACTTGAATCCATATTCAACCCAAAAATAAAATAAGGAATAGAAAAAAATTATTACAATTGTTTCCACAGCTATAAAAATGGAATCAGATAAATCAACAAAAAGAGTATATAAATTAGTTTTAACTGGCGGTAAGTAGATATATTTTCATATTTTCTACATTATCACATGTTTTCCGACAATTATTGTGTAATTTCTGTGATATAATATAAAATGTGAACATGATTTTTGTTAGTGTTTTATTTTTTTTTTTTGCGGTAAAATAGCATGATTGTATTAATATAAATAAATATGAAAAACATATGAAAAATTGTTATGAAAATTAAAGTTATTAAACAGGAGGATTTGTTTATTTTAACATTGATTATTTTGGAACCATAAATAACAACAACAATGGAATCAATCCACACTCGATTTGTATTTTATATTATCTCATTAGAAACTAAATAATAGTAATATATTATTGATATTATGTTTATTCCATTAATAAATAATGAATGGTCATGGTCATTATATTTTTACAAAACTGTGTTATGCAATTTAAATCAGATTATTCGGTTAAAAGAATACCCTCAGTATCTATTTTGTATAATTTTAAAAATAAATGTGAACATTTATAAATAAATTTTTTTAAAAAAATTATTATAAAGAAAACATATAAAGATAAAACTATGTTACCACTGGCTATAACAACCACATTCATACGCATATGATTAGTTAAAAATACATATTTTTTTATATTTATTTATTTGAAAAATTTGAATGAAGCAGATATACCATATTTTATCTTGCATATGAAGTTGTTGTTAACATTTTATTGTCTGCCCATTATGTATTTTTTTGTAATATAAAATAGTTTTTATATCAGTGCATACTTTTCTTCCTCATTCTTTTCTCGCCATACAGAAGACAATCCCTTACTGTTCCTCGCGGTCCTACTACAGAGGAATTACATTGCCGCGCGATATTGCGAGACTGGTATTATGGATTAAGAAGCTACAAACCGATGGCAATGTTTCAATTGCAGAAACTTGTACAGCTACATTAAAATAATGGGATTTTTCTTTGGTACCGATAAGCTTAGCATTATATAACCGTTTTCAAAAAAAATTGTATGCGCCCATATCCGGATAGCCAAATTTTTCAAAAAAGCGACAAATCGTTCTGTCGACAACAATTTGTGACAATTTTTCCATAAATAAATTTGATGTAACAACTGATGGTTGACCGGGTACATTATTAACCAAGAAGTGTTATTATATTAATATTATTCCTTAATACACAGAATTTATTAGTGGAACAATAATGTTTAAAAAATCAACCAAAACAACCAGAATTATGTTATTTATTATATAATATTAAACGATTATTGCAAGTTAAGTTAATTGCTGAATGTTTTATATTTAAAACAGCATTTCAAGGCTATATAGCACTTAAATTTTAAGAATAAATGTTATAACTAATATATATCCAGTCGCTTAAAGTTAATTTTTCATTCATTAATCTATAATACGCAAGCACATTGCTTAGCTATGCGTTGCATTTTTAGAAATTTGACATTTACATTTAATATTCCTCCGACTGCAAAAAAGCTAATATCGTATTGTCTCAACACGCTGAAATGTCCACTGAATTGAATGTGCTCTTGTAATCAAAATTGTATGAATTGCACGGATTTTTGTAGTTGTTGGTTGCACAAATGGCGATAACCTTTTTGATTTTGAGATTGATGAGGAAGTAAATTTTTAAAAATAGACAAAAATGAAACGTTCTCAAATTGGTACTACCTTGGCATGGTGGTGGGAAGGCTTTAAAAATAATTAATTTTCACAAAATATACCAAATTAAGAACAATATTTTTGTGTTCAAAAAGCGTGTGTGATAACGTTGTAGTTCTAGGAATTGTCACTTTGCCGTGTCTTCGTGCCAATTCTAAACGTTTATCGATCAATGCATGGTTCAAATTGATTATTTGTTGTCGTTTACTATTAACCGATTCACCAGGTTTTATTAGTTCATGATATACGGCGACGCCAGTCTGGTCCCATCAAACACAAAACATTGCCTGGACTATGCGATCGATGGACCAGCTTCGCCGGGTGATAACCATGTTTTTTTGCTTTTAGGGTTTTCGAAATACTTTTCATCTCGTGTTATGATTCGATGAAGAAATAACTTCCTTTCGTACCTTCAGTTACTCATTTTCCTATCTTCTGGATCTTTCCCATTGCTTTTTATCGAATGCTAATACATTCTCGAGTCACACTTAACACTTCTGCCATTTTTTGGTGCGATTGGGTTGGATCTTCATTCAATAACTCCTGCATTTCCGCATATTCAATTTTTTTCCTCTACCAGAACGTTCTTTGCCTTTCACATCAAAATCACCACTTTTAAATTGTCGAAACCATTTCTCACATGTTTTAATTGTCGGAGCGTTTTCATCATAAGTTTTTACCGCAGCAAACGATGACTTTCTCTTGCATTTTTCTTTTGATTAAATAACTTGCCGCTAATACTGTTTTTCTGGCACGCAATTCGATATATTTAATGTGTGACGGTATTATTTTCACGAAATTTAACTTGTGTGCTTTTGAAGGTTAATGCCTGTAAGAAAAATAAAAACATTTTAAATCTTTAAAATGGTTATATTTCGTTTGCGACGCATATTAGAAAAACCGGTAATTGCTTTTTTACACACCTGGTAAATATAAAAAGGTTAAATTATCACCTATTTGTAATTAGTGATCCAATGGCTGATATAGAGCATGCTCTTCAATTCCTAGGTTGCGAATGTCATTCCGGTACTGACAGCATAAGAACATTTTTCAGTATTTTCAGTATACTGAAAATTCATTGAATTGCCATCAATTCGTTTATGAAATCGAAAAGTGAATATTTTTGAAAACGTGGTATTGACCGCTATACGGAATAATTTATCAAATAGATTGCTATTTTACACAGTTACTTCGTAAAACGAGAGACATTATTTCGTGAGAATCACTTACGGACCAAAAAAACCCAAAAAGTGGTCTGATTTGGTATTTTAAAAATATTTTCTGAAACATGTCAAGATAAGGTAAATTTTAACGCGATCTTCAAGTTCTCCGGATCTAGCTTTACAAAATTATTGCGAATACAATGTGTGTGGAGGTAAATTTTGGCATATGAAACTAGTGGAAAATTTTCCGGATAAGTACATTGTCTTTAAAATTAATTTTTCATATTTAGTGCTTTTTCATTTTGCCAATAGAATTTTAGTGCTTTTTTAGTGTTTATTTTTGGCAATCGGATTAGGCGGCGATGCCATCGCGTAAAACGCTTTTTATGCAAATGTTTACAATTTTACCATGAATTGTGATAATAAAATCCGTTCCGTACAAAATATTTTACGTTTACATATAATTTAAAAAAAAATCTAATACCTAATTTGAGTTAATGTTTCTTTAAACAAATATAGGACCATGTGGCGGTAAAACAACTGGACAGGCACGCTTATGCACATTTTTTGAAAATCTTGGATGGAAGGTGAGTTTATTAGCATATATTTTTATACTTTTGTAATTCAAAGTCTTAATCTGTTTCATTTTACTTAACAATAAATATCAAGTAATAACAATAATAAATTTTAATAAAAATGATAAAACTCAAAATTAATTAAATAATTTTTGCAAACAAAATGGATTATCAAAAAAAAAAAAATTGAAGTCAGAAATATCGTCTTTTTGTCATCATTTTGGATTGTAATGTATTTTTTCTTTTAAAGCCTAGGGCCTTGTTTCGTAATTAAGTCGATAATGTTGCAATGTATTATACTGTCGTGTTACTTTACTTCTTAGAACATAGCCGAATGTAATACCGGTGGAACAAAAGATTTATTTAATATAACCTTTTTCATCAATATTATGCAATCCATTTCCTTATTGTAGAATATACAGATTAAAATCCTACACAGAATATGTTCGATGATTATAATCAAACTTTGATCATAGCCGAACAGATTAGGACCAAGAAATGAATAATCAAGAAAACGATAATCGCGAGAATTATTGAATTTAACAACGTAGTTGATAAACAACATGTTTTTAATACAGAAGGTTATAACCAAGAATGGGTATAACAACGAAAAATTATTCGGGCACATCTTAATTTAGCAAAGGAACAGAAACATTATATTATTTTCGCTCTAGGTCTACAACGTAGCACCTATGTGGAAAATTATGTGAAATTAATTAAGGCAGAAGACAGTAATCAAGAATCGCTATGACAACGAAAAATACTTCTTTCATTCCTGCACACATTATATTATTTTCTTTATAGTTACCCAGTTTCGCGGACCAATAGTAAAAATAATTTAAGGTTCATGTATTTGCTAAATTAAATTTTGCCCAAATCAGTTTCCGTTGTTGTTGCGCTTCTTGATTATAACCTTCTGCAATAATATCACTTAATTTTCTATATTTAGGTGTTGCATTGTGGGCCTAGAGTGAAAATATTATAATGTTTCTGTGTTTGCTAAATTAAGGTGTGCCCGAATTAACAGTTTTCGTTGTTATAGCCATTCTTGATTATAGTCTTCTGATATAGTAATTATTCGTTGTTTATCAATATCCCTTTTCACTTTATTTTGATTAATAACGTTCATGTTCATTGTTTTAATTTTGTTTGAAAAATAATCTTATAATTTAATCTTTATTCACTTTATGCCAAGCAGCAATGGGCAAACTTAGTGCCAATCCACATGTGTTATAAATGTGGTTGTTTAAAAACACCGCAATCTGATTGGATAGCTGTCATCACATACAGTGTAAAAATAATATAAAATACAACAGGTTTTACAATTGTTTTTCAACCAGTTTGATATTTTCGTTTTAAAATGCCTTGTATGTCAAATGAAATGTCAAAATTATCTAGTTTTGTGGTAGTGCATGTACAATGCATGTGAATTAGCACTTAAAATTTCTTTAATTACACTAGTGTTATGTTATGAAAGAAAGAATTAATATTTTGTATTTGATTGGTAAATATTCAAAATTGTGATCATCATCATTTTCAAATGTCTGTAGTAAATATTGGGTAGTCGAAAAATTATTGAGCCTATTTACCAATAGACGTCTTTTGATGTCTTTTGGCGTAACTAAATTCATTCGAAATGTCAAATCAGATTTTATTTTTTTTATTGATAGTAGGTGAGAATTTTCGTTATCGCATGCTTACAAAAAGTTATGTCCTGCGTTTGGTGTCGAAGCCTTAGTGAAACTACGATATCATACTTATTTTGTTAAGTGCCGTTCTGGTTATTATTTTGGTGGAGCTACAAAGTCATTATGTATTTTGAACTGTTACAAAACGATCGATTCTACGGTATACATTCAACATCTAACCAAACGGCACGATAAAGTTCCAAATAAGTGATCAGATTCGGAAAATTGAAATCTTTCATGACAGGAAATATTTTTGGTCACTTGTCACAAATTATTGGAGCATGGTTGGGAAGTGTTGCCATATTCACCATATAGTTCCGACCTTGCGCTTTTAGCATTACCATTTCTTCCGGTCTCTGCAGAATTCCCTTATTAGTTTAAAATTGAATTCCGTAAACAAGCCTGCAAAATGCACTTGGATCAGTTTTTGGTTCAGAAAACCCAGAAGTTCTAGAGTGAAGGGAAAATTTCTTTACCAGAAAAATGGTAGAAACTGGTCGCACAAAATGGCACATATTTGGTTTTATAAAAGGCTGAATAATTTTTCGACTACCCAATATTTTTATCACAATCAAAGTAAAGATGATTGCTTAAGTTGATCATAATCAGTACAGAAATATGCTAATCACTTTAGTTCAGATAATTTCTAATGTACACTATTAAATTAGAATAATCATTTTCGTATGTGAAAATAAATATTAGTCTTGGATTTTTTGGTGCCGTAAATATGTTATTGTGTAAAACTTGAAATGTGTTGTACTAAAAATTATTGACACATGTAAAAATAACATGGACATATGGCTAATTTACAAAAACTTTCGCTATATAGGCATCTATGTGCAAATTACAGTTTCATATGCATAAACCTGGTATACGTATATAAAGATATTATAATAATGTTTTTATGTATGAATACTAAACCATGTGCATACAAAATAACAAAATATGTGCAATTTTGCATATATATTTTAAGCATATAATTAGTTTTTATGTAATGTGTTATCAAATAACGCAAACTCATCAGTTTTTAACAAAATTTCAATGTAAATAAAAAAAATAGGTAAGAAGAAGAAGAACGTGATAATTTGATAATGCATTTTTAAAATAAACCACATACGATTTAAAATCTTCGGTTACACTTCAATAGTGTTACTTATATGACACTTATGCGAGTATTTATTATGAACTAAGCAGGTTAGTGGATTCTGCATATGACTCGACATAGGGTTGTATATTTTAGAGCATTGAGAAAATTGCTGAGTATTCATTTTTAATAAAAAAATATAACCTTTACAAATTTTTAAATAATAAAATATATTAAGTATTCTTAATCTTGTTTCTTCTTATGCAAAAACCATTAGAAACTTTATTAATATTATTATTATTTATGATTATGGAATGACTTTGGCTTATAGGCGGAATAGAATATATAATATGACGCATATGGATGCTTAAATTTCCCAGGTTGTTAAAATATTCTTAATTACTCCATGGTATTAAAAGTTAGGTGCAGTTTCAGCCTTCTTCAAAACGCTTCTCCAACATGATCTATACGCAGTCAATGTCTACCAATCCAGAATTTTTGTGATCTTCATATCGTAGTTCGCTGCATCTAGTCATCTATCCTTAAGTTTTTCGACTCGCCTTCTACCTTCTCATTTACCAACAGTTTTTTGGCACACGTTGCTCCTCCATGCGTAATACGTGTCCAACCAATCTCAATCTATTGATTTTGATTGTTTTGACAGTATTTGGTGGACCGTACAACTTGTCGAATTCAAAATTGTATCTTCACCTCCAACCATTATGTTTTTTGACGGGACCAAATATGCCGCGTAGTACCCTTTGTTCAAAAATCCGACGTAATTGTTCGTGGTTCTGTTAATATTGGACTTATTAATGTTTTATATAGCTTGCACTTAAGATCCCGTTGTATTGTTTTCGGTTGGAATTGCTGTTTTAGCCCTTAGTAGCATCTGTTTCCAGTTGCTATTGACGCTATCATATGCCGCTGTGCCGTGTTCACATTTTATAGGTTTTTAAAGTATTCGGATCATCTTTCGAGGCACCTTTCCTCTTGCGCCATAACCTGACCATCTCTGTATTTGCACAAAAAAAGTTGTTGATTGTATCAATTGCAAATACGATTAACATTCCGGTACAATCTTCTATTATCGTTGTTTCTGTTAACTTCTCCATTTCGGCGTAAACCCTTCCAGTTCTCGTTTATTTCTACGAATCAATTTACACTCGGAATCCCTATAGTCTTTAATAGTGGTTCTTGTAGCCTGCGCTAACATTTTTATCCTGGATGCATTTCTTGCATCCCGAGAATTTCCACATTCATCATCAAACCACTCATTTCTAAATATCATCCGCCTTCCAATAACTTCTGTTGCGGCACCTTCAACACATGATTTAAATTTTTTTCCCTTACTATTTTTATTGCTTTCCAAATCTATAATAATTCGTTGTTTCATTGCATCCATGTACAAATGTTTCACAGTCTACTGTACATTTCAACCCTACAGGTTATGTGTTATTAATGGAAGGAGTCAATATTAGTATGTGATCAATTTGATTATTAGTTCTATCATTTGGAGACCACCGTGTCGTCTTATGAATTTCTTTATGTGGGAAGTATGTACCACTAATGACCATGTTTTTATACATGGCGAAATCAATCAATCGCAGTCCGTTTTCCGTCGTTGTTTCATGAAGACTGTGTTTACCTATAGTTGGTTGAAATATTGTTTCCTATCCCACCTTGGCATTTAAGTCGCCTAAGACGATCTTAATATCATGGCCGGGTGCAGTTCTATATGTTGTTATCAGTTTTTCATAAAACACATTTTTCACCTCATCAGTTTTCTCTTCAGTGGGCGCATGTACTTACATTGATAAGGGTCAAATTGAAAAATGTCGTTCTTACACGTAGTGCACAAATGCGTTCATCAATCGGATTAAAAGCAATTACTGAATATCTTGCTTTCCCAAAAAACCACATAACCGGTTCCGAACTCTATTCTTTTACTTCAATTGTTGCCCCTGTAATAAAATGTGTATCATTTTCCTTTCAATACAATTTTTTACGGGCCACCTAGTTTCTTGGATAGCTGTTAAATCCAGTTCGGCTTTTTTTTAGTGTATCAGGAAGCGCTTTTAAAACAACTTGTAGTAACAAAGTTCTAACATTGCATGATGCAAGTATTAAATCATTATCCTTAAATTTTCGTTGCTTGAGTCGTTGCCGTTTATCCTGTACCATACGAGGCCGTGTTGTAGAATTCATAACTGGTTGTTTTTCCGAAGATGGTACCATACGTCGTACATACTTAATCATTCTGTAAATTCGTAGGGCATTTACAGGGGTATATCAGCTCTTCCGAAAGCAGTTGTAATGGCTCTGCTAACTCGCCATGTACTGTGTACTATTGAATCATTAATTAAGTTAAGTTACGCGGAAACTGCTTTTATACATCACCCTATAGTAATTCTATTACACAGCTGCTAGATTGTCCACGGCTACTTATTATTTATTAGTAGCTAACCCATTATGTTATATTATAGGCCGTTCCATTATCCGAAAGCTGTGGACGCGTTCAGTCCGGTTTTTTGTCGATGTTACGATAATTTCAGTGACTAATGGTCAAATGTAAAACAACAAAATTTGAAATGGCCAAAAGTGGTCATTTTGGAACTTTTGTCTATAATAATTTTTTTCATTTTATAAGCCCAACTTGACTACTGAGGCACCCTGTATATCAGAATTCTATTCTGCGTATTTAATTCTGAGTTTCGTCCCAGCAGCTAACTCAGTTTTCTATTTCTTATGTTTTCAATTCCTCTTTCTTGTTTTTGCGTCTTCCACTTTAGTTATGTATCAAGATTCATACCGAAGTACTTGACTGTATGTGCATCTATCACGGTATTGATGTTTACTGGTATTAGAGGTACTGCATTCTTTTTCATTCAGGTTTATTTGTCATTTTTGTGTCCAACTTAACATGTGGTTTAGTATATTTTGCATTTTCTGTTGCACTTACCATATCTCTTTAAACTTCAAGGATTTGTGGTCGTTTATGTATCATCGCAAGATGAAATATCTTTTATATACAATAAGTAGAACATAGGTGCTAAGAACACTACCCTGTGAAACACCCGCATTAATTTTTCTTAATTCAGAACACACGGAAATATCTGTCCGTATTACTTGAGTATTTTAAAATGCTGTCGTGGTAGATCTCTAAGCAGTTTGTATTCAAGTCCTCATTGGCATACCTTATCAACAGCTTGTGCTACATTCAGAAAAATCGCAGAACAGACCTTTTTCTCCCGCCTCGAGTGTCAAATATTTTATTAATTTTTAATTTTTTAACATATATGTAGGCGCTTTATCTGTCATTTTAGCCGAACGGTAAAATTCATGTCGTTAAGATATCTGTTTGTCTATGATATTATTTTATTAATCTCTATATATTCTAATTAGATTTGCATAATATTGGTGTAAAGAGCAATTTCTCAAATAATGTTTAAAGAAATTATTAATGTTTTTGCCATATTTATTATTTGATGAGATTTAATTAATTTTTTTAATTAATTAATTATCAATACTATAAACTTGACGACTTGAGCTGAAATATGTGAATTGTTACAAGTATATATACATTGCATTTTGGGTGGCATTAGGCATGACGTCAATTTCCTAACACAAAAATGTAATATTTAAATTTACTATGACTTTAATTATTAATTACGGAACACGGCCCAGTACTCACCTTAGGTGAAAATGAAAATGAAAAATAAGTAATGGTGAAACTACAATTTTACTTCACACTCCACTCAATTAATTGTTAGTTAGTTAATTGTTTTCTAGTTGGTTATCACCAAATCTGTATGGCACCAGAATTGAAACAATTTTCATTTTATCGCTTCGTATACGTGCAGAATTGCGAAGGTTGTGTACATCACTACGTACCAGGGTCTGAATTTCAATTTGCCTCACACGTTAAAGAATTAATTTTTAACAAATTTATATGATTTTTACAAAATTTTATAGAAAAAACTACTATTAAATTTGTTCATATTTTACTAAAATGTTAGATTGACCTTCAGAATAGAATATATTTAACATTTTTTGCATTGTTATTCGATTTTTCACTAAAATTTTTCATTTTTTAAAAACATCTGCAAAGTTCTAAACACAATATAGCTTACTAAATGGCAACGAAGTCAGTGACACACCTTTTCATTGGAAATTATAGTACATTTTAATAGCCATTCAGTATGAATTTTTTCTAAATTTCATGACAATTTATTAAATATATTTAATTTTATTAATTATAATAACACTAATTCACGATGCACATTTTGCTAATTGGCTGATTAACTTAGTTTTGTAACAAAAACACGAAATGGAAAATGGTAAATTTTATTTTAATCAAAATATTTTCCATCGTTTGCTACTACTTTTGACCATCTTTCTGATAATTTGTGAATTCCGTGGTAGAAAAACGATTTTGGTTTCTAAGCAATCCATTCACCGAGCCATATTTCATCAAATGTTGTGAAGTGCTGGTTTTGAACAGTGCTTTGCATTGATCGGGACAAGTGGTAGTCCGATGGTGCACAGTATGGTGAATAGGGTGCATGCTGTAGCGAATTTCACATTTACGTTCTTCCAACACATTTTTTACTGGTTTTGCAACATATGGTCGAGCGTTATCGTGCAACAAGTAACGTGCAGCAGAAATATAATAGGTATAGTAATATGATTTAATCGTTTTTTAAAAATGTATTAATTTAGTTTCGATAATAACGGTAAAATTTTTTTATTGAAAATAATTGCCATCGTCAAGTATAACCTTTTTCCAATTTTTTTAGCAAATTAAGAATACCATCAAAATAAAATTTCTCATGGGATCCAAGAATCGCGTCAAATTTGGACGTTTTTATAATTGTGGAAGCGCCGTGTACATGTGTTATCGATCTGAACAAGTGGTAATCTGATGGAGCAACGTTTGGTGAATAGGGTGGGTATGGTAACACATCACATCCTTATGCTTCCAATGTTTCTTTTACCGGTTTTGCGAGTGGCGGACGAGCATTGTCGTGCAAATGAATCACTTTTCAATGTTTGTTGGGCCATTCTGGTCTTTGTTTTTTTAACAATGCTCGATTCAAATCAATCAAATGTTGCTTGTAGCGCAGTAATAGTTTGACCAGGTTACAACAATTCATAATATACCACGCCCTTCTGGTTTCACCAAATACATAGTAAAAGTTTCTTTCCATGGATATTGCGTTTTGTCGTCAATTTTTCTGGTTAACTTGGATCAGTCCAATGTTTAGTTCGTTTAGGATTATCCTACACCAGTAACAATACGACACAAAAACGACTTTCTTAGTTGTCTTCCAATCAAAATTACACACGTGGTTTTACGTTTTTCCTTGCTTCTTTCAGTCAATTCATGTAGAATCCATTTTCCTTCCTTTTGCGAAAAAAGTATGTTTTTTACACTTTTAGAACTCGTAACACAAACTGAATGATAAAGTTATAAAGAGAATACGTTCACAAAAAACAGCGGTTATTCAGTGAACGATCAAATCATATTACTATACCCATTAGTTACATCAGGTTTTAGCAAGTCATAGGACACGACTCTATTCTGATTTCACTAAATGCACAACATACCATTACTTCCAAGAATGTTTTGTTTTGCAGCCGATGTTGATCAACTGGATCAACTCACGATTTTTAGCGTTTTGGATTCTCCTAGTAAATTCGCTTTTTATAACTAGTTACTATATTTGATGCAAAAAATGCCATCTTCGGTGCCTTGGATGCAATGAATTGGAAACCATTCTACGATTTTCAATGATAATTTCAGTCGCAGTTCATGTGGCACCCATATTTTCCTTCGTTTTGAATCTGTAACATGTAAACGATAACTAACAATTGTTTGAATAACATTTAATGCTTCTGCAAGTTCTTTTAATATCTGAGCTGAGTTTTCATCCGAATATTGTTTGAAATTCATCTCATCTTCGAACGAGCGTTCTTTGTCTTCAACATCAAAATCACCACTTTTAAATCTTCTAAACCAGTAGTCACATGTTTTGATTGATTGTTCACCATAATTATCACAGATGTTTCTGTGAGGTTCAGCACTGTTTTTGTTGCAAAACTAAGTTAGACACCCAATAAACAAAATGTGCATCGTGAATTAGTATATTATTAATGAAATGAAATTTAGAAAAAATTCATGCTGAATGGTTAAAAATGTACTATAATTTCCAATGAAAATGTGTTTCACTAACTTCGTTGCCATTAAGGAAACTATATAGATTGTTTAGAACTTTGCATATGTTTTTAAAAAATGAAAAAAATTTTTGTGAAAAATCGAAAGAAATAATAGTGCAAAAATTTTTAATATATTCTATTGTGAATGTTCATGGTTCAGGCGTATGGCACATGCAATCCGAGGAACCGATAAGAGTAAAAGTATATTTGTTATTATTGTTTAAATTAAATATGTGTGTAATTATTTAATTTAAGCAATTAAAACAAATATATAGTTTTATTCATATCCGGTTTCTTGAATTGCATGTGCTAAACATCTAACATTTCGTTAAAACATTAACAAATTTAATTGTATGGATTTTTCTTACTGTTGTGTAAAAATCATGTAAATTAGCAAAAAATTAAAGTTCTAAACATCTTTACTCTTAATTTTTTTTTTAGAAATTAACCTTTTCAGATCAAAACTTAGACACATAAAATATAGAAAATACCTATAAATAACGTTATTTTTTCTAATAATAAATTAAAATCAAATTAAATATATATTTATGGAACTTGTTTATTTTCGCTACTAAAACGTATTTACTTTTTCAAAAATTTAGCGGATAATATCAAAATAAAATAAATGTGAAATTTTTATGTTTTAGTCTTTCACATGTGATTGATATTGTTGTTAAACGAAAAAATAATAAATAGAAATTTCAAATTATTTTAACTGGGTAAAATATGAATTTATTTTATTTTAAATATTAAATTGCCAATTGGTTTTAAACTAATTGTACATAAAAAATGATAATTTCCCGCGCGATATGTATTTAAAGTTGCGACTCTAAAACTAAACTACAACCCCTCTCGCTCGCATATGTATTATATTTGAATTTAAAATTGAATTTATGCTGAGAAATATTTGGATAAGCCATTTATAATAAGTAAATTGTAAAATATAATTTTACTTTTAATGTTTTATTTTGAATTAATTAAAAAAAAAATACACCCTCTGTCCCATAATAAACCGGAATGGCTATATAAACCACGTAGCGTCACCACTCAATTTTTTTGTGATTATGTTCTGTTAACGTTCCTCAACAAACTGTCAACATTTCATGACATTACACATTCAGTAGAAACGAAAATACAATATATAAAGTTACAGCTGTATTTGTTGTGCGTCGGTCGATACAAAATGAATATAAAAACAAAGATCCAACATTAAATTTTGTTTTAAAATTGGTAAAAATCAGTGCCGAAGGCTGAGAAATTGCATTCAGTTTTAAATATCAATATACCGGGTGTTCCATTTTAAACTTCGCAATCAATTATTTCGAAACCGATGGCCCAAACGAAAAAAAGTTTTAGGTATTGAAGCGGCACATCCGATTATGACCTTGACCCTGAAGGTTTAAAGCTCTTTTTCTATTGGCAACCCATATTATTGACCGCAGATGCCGGAAGAGAGAAAAATTTTACGTTTGATTGTCACCTTGAGTATGACCTTAACCTTGACCTGCAAAGACATTTGACGGTCAAACCCTTTTTTTTCAAGTGAAAATGTTATTTTTGAGTACAGATTCCGAAAAAGCATGAAATTTGACAAATGACCTTGACCTTCAGGGTCATTTGAAAGTAAAACCATTTTGTCAAAAAGCAACTTACGGAAATATTTCGCGATTGAAGACTCAAACGAAAAAAGTTTCAAATTAAAGTTTATGCTTTTAAAGAGTTACATCTAAGAGTGACCTTAAATTTTATCTTAACCTTCAAGGTCATTTGAAGGTCAAACCCTTTTTTTCAAGAGAAAACCTTATTTTTTAATTGTCACCTTGAATTTGACAGTGACCTTGACCTTCAAGATCATTTGATGGTCAAAACCTTTTTTTCTAATGGCAACCCCCTTTTTTGACTTCAGATTCGCAAAGAGCTGACAATTTTACGGTTGATAGTCACCTTGAATTTGACGCTGTCCTTAACCTTCAAGGCCATTAGATAGTCAAACTGTTTTTTTCATTGGAAACTTTTATTTCAATGGGAACCTTTTTTCTAATGGCAACCCCTTTTCCGCAGATTCGACAAGTGAGGAAAATTTTACGTCTGACATTGACTTTGAATTTACCAATGACCTTAACTTTCAAGGTCATTGATGGTTAAAACCTTTTTTTCAAGTGAAAATCAACTGGCAATGACTTTGAATTTGAACTTGACCTTAACCTTCAAAGTTACCATCAGATGTCTCCCTGCAATATCTTAAACTTTTTTTGAACCGTTTTTTGTTTGGGCCATTGTTTTCGTAATAATTGACTGCGAGGTTTAAAATAGGACACCCAGTATATGTTAGCATTTACATTTTTAAATTTACACATCATGTGTCATCAGCCTCTATACACAAAAATACTCATTAGTGATGTTCTCTTAAAAATCATATACAGTGAAACTTCTATCATCTCGGTCACTACGATTTTTTGCATAAAGAACTTCTCGTCATTCATACTCTTTATTATAAAATACAAAGTACAAGGTATGAATCGTGTAAAAAACCGTTATAATGCGTAATATTATTCGGTCTGATAAAGATCGGATTGGAAAATTTATATTAAGGTTTGCTACTAACAGTAACATCGGCTGCATTTGAAGTTGTATCGTCTTGTTGAAAATACATGTTAATTACGCCCAGAGCATACAATTCTTATAACTAAAAGTTATCAATCATGTTACGATTACGTAAGACGGTGCGGATGGTGTCGAATTGTAGTTGATGGATTGTCTTGAACACTTTATAACAGCAATGCTTTTAGGTGATCTTCTCGTAAGTGGTGACTTATCTTATCTGGGCTTATCTGCTACACAGTCAATCTCTTCAAAATTTTTCACTAAACGATAAAATATTTAGATGGTCTATTATTTCTACCTGAAATTTCACAATAATTGATGAAATCACGTTGGTTTATCGAGTATTTTTCCATAATAAATATTTGAATACTTCACGACTGGCAAATATAACCTGTCAAAGTTCATATTTAGATGTTTATCAAAATGGTGGTCAAACAAAGTAGTTAACATCCTGTTAAACCGCCATATAACCTACTCCCCCACTTAAATCTTTATAAAGTGTTTTTATATTGCAAGGAGAGTTTGCCCCCACCAACTGTTGTTTCACACAAACATGCGATCTCCCGTCCGAAGAGGGAAGTGCGTCATTGTTTGTAAATGGGGCAATATTTAAAAATAGTTTCGAATATGAAGGAAGTATAGGGTGAGCGAAAGATAATAGGAGTCACCCGTACCACCTATCATTCCATTTAAATTACCGCTCACCCTTCCTAAGAAAATGGTTGTGGCGGTGACCTCTACCAACTTTTGTTGCAACCAAATGTGCTACATTTAACACCCGAATTATAACTGAAAATAATAATTAACTAAATGTTTTTACGAAAATTATCCCCACTGTTATTGGAATTACCGAAAAAATTCAATTTTAATTTTCCCTACCAGTGCTTCAATGGCCTAGTGGTAAAAGCGCATGTCATTCAATCCGGACACTGTGCGGAATTTCCTGTCTGTCTATGTCCGGGACAAAAGTGGACACTTAATTTTCGTCCACTTCCCGATATCAAATTATGGTAAAATTTTGACTACATCTTTTTGGTTCTGAAGACATAACGCAATTACAATTATGTATATTTAAAATTCTAATAGATCCAATATGGCATGGCGATCGTTGTACAATATTTTACCCAGTTAAATTTAGAATTTAGATTTGTTTCCTTTTTTTCGAAAAATATATAATAAAATCACTCACATTCTTACCTAATATAAATAAAAAGGCCTTCTCACATTATCGAACGAAAACTTTTTGTGGAATAAATCATTTTTCACGACAACATTGCAATCTATATTATTTTCATTTTCACGTGCAATTGAATACTTGCTTTAAAAATGCAAATACAATATCGACACAACAAAAGAAATTAATAAAATTAATATTGAATATGTTGTTACTAAATTTTGTTTAATTTCAATTTTATGGAATGAGTTTATTTGAAGTTTAAGGGTCACATCTTCGATACGATTGCGATTATGTGCAAGCAAAGAAGTTGCGCTCCAATCGCAAATCCTCTATAGTGTTTTTGAACCGCTAATAATCGTAAATAATAATTTTGCGATTACAATTTTGTTATCGCAACTGACTGACGTGTAAGTTCTCATAGCCTCTACTAAAACTAAAGATGTTAAAGTCTTACGTATGTATCGTAAAAAAGGTTAAACATATTTATAATAACAATAATTATTGATAAGAAGACGTCCAAAGTCAATTTATCGTCGGTAATTTTTTATGCATTTAGAATTGTGGGTACCGAACGAGTGTTAAAATTCTATTTACAAATATTTTGTTTTCTATAGCATTTGCTATGCGTTATAATAAAAATAAAAATTTGAAATTCAATAATTCATTGGAAACCATTTTAGCTCGACAAAAAAAAATTACCCTTTTATAAGACCAGCAGTGCTAAAATGATACTAAGCGGATTAATTTTAATTAATTTTTTACAATTATGTTCGAATTTTCATTTTATAGCAAAATTGTGGGCTAATTGGTTGAAAAATTTTGTTTGCTATGACGATGACATTTAGCAGCTATAGTTAAAGGGGATATTTTAAAACATAAATATTTTTATAGTCGTTCCGTGTGATACTGAAAAAAAATACATTTTAGTTTAATGTGTGACATTAATAATGGCGGCTTTTGCGACAGTGGCGAAGCCTTAGAAATATAATCAATTGCCAATCTTTCATAGAAGAGATTTTTTAAATCGATTCAAGCGTTCCAATCGATGGCAGAGATAATTTACAGAAATTTGTGGTACTGTATAAAGTGAACATCCAAATGGTACCAAAAATTTATACAAAATTTTACTGACATCAAACGAAAAATCGGGGCATATCTTTTGAATTGCGTGAATCGATTTTAAAAATCTCTTCTATAATAGATTGGAAATTAATTATAATTTGCAATTCTGTATGCAAAACTGGAAAACCGTTAAATTCATTGCTCTTAATTCAAAAAGATGATAATTCTTAAAAGTTGATTTTCCGGAAAATTTAGTAAGTGGGCATGTCAATTTTTTTTTCATAATGTAGTCTACTTTCAAACCGTCTACCAGAAAAATATAGTAATATTGCAATATGAAAACATTTTATCACGCTTCGCCACTGATTTACCATTGTTTTGGAGGATGTGATTTTACACTAGAAAATTTGTGAAATCATTATAGTTTACCGGCTAGCGATGTGATCGAAGATGTGACCCTAAATCATATTTTATATTTTTTAATATATGATATGATTGAATAAATTAAAAATAATGAAAATTGTCATTAGAATTTATAGATTAACGTTAAAACTAAATAGACAGAAATCTTGATATGCTTCTTTTATTTTTTTTCTGATTAATCGTTTTTAGAGAGTATTAGAAAAAATATAAATATGGAAAATATTACCTCATTACATAAATTAAATTAAATTTCGCTAAATTTGAAAATAATCAAAATAATATAAATATTTTGATACACTTCCGGCAACGTACATGGCATTAATGTCCGTGGGCCTAATTTCCAATCCAAATGGAATTGAGGTGCATGGACTTTATAATCTGAAATTAAAAATGAAATTATACTTAATTTCTGCATATAGCATTGAGACCCACGTACGGTTTTATCTGCTGCTAACGTCTTTTAATCTCGAATTTTAATGATCTTATTATCACAGTTTACTGCCATCTATCCCATGTAGCCTTAATTCTTCCGGCTCTCCTCCTTTACTTCTGGAACATTATTCAACTGTTTTTTTAGGCACACCTTAATCCTCCATACGTGATACGTGATCAAGCCATCTTTTTCTATTGTGATTTGCGATTGTTTTGATAATATTTGGTTCACTGTACAACCTATGTATTTCGAAGTTGTATCACATCAGGCTCCAATTAGGCTATTCTTGGACGGAGCCAAATATTCCACTTCATTCAAAAATTCAAAGTAATTGTTCTGTATCAGGCATCATACGTTAATATTGGACGCACTAAAGTTTCCAATTTAGATCTCGTTGTAATGTTTTCGATTGGAATTGTTTTTTCAGTCCGTAGTAGCATTTTCAATATAATTTTTCAAATTTACCAACGATCAAGTATATGAAACTATTCACAGTTTTGAAATTATATTCTTTGTCTGACCTCGAATTCCTGATGCATTCGTTGCCACCATTTGTTTTTTCTGCATTCACTTTGAAAACTAGACATGATACCTCCTCCACAATAAGCATTACGTCTATATCTTTAGCATACACCACTAGTATTTACCTGATTTTGTAAATTTTTTTCAATATTTACGCCCCTGACTGGTTTCTCTAGCTTAATATTAAAAAGTAGTGTAGATAATGGGTCGTCCAGTCCATTAATCGTCTCAAAATGATCAGATAATTTGTCTCGTATTCGCCCAAAATATAGAACGTCATAGTCACACCAAATCTATAAGGTTTTTTGAAATACCAAATTCTTCAATAACTTCGATCTATTGACACTATCATATGCCGACTTAAAACCAACAAACAAATGAAGTGTTTGTATATGAACATTGTACTCCGTACGCTTTGCCAAACTCTGTCGTATACTAAAAATTTGACCAGATGTATATCGATCTACGCAGAATCCACACTAGTATTATCCGATAATTTCATTGGCACATGGTATCATTATATGGCTGAGGTTGGCACACATTTGTTACATCTGGTCAGATTGAGAATTTGGTATGTTATAGCGGACCAACTATCGTGGGAATTAAATCAAATAAAATATTTTTAATATGAGTCTTTTATTATAAAAACATACGTTTCACAATATTGTATGTAAAAGGAACACTTTTTCCGGGTTTTTGAATGCAAAGAAATATTTTAAGTACATTTTCAGCACTAAGCCACCTTATTTCTGTGTAATCATCACCAAGATTTCCGCTTTGTAATAGTACGAACTGAAAGACTTATGTCTGTAAGCAATTTTATATTTTACGGACAGACTTCTTCCGTCACTGTTGTCATGCAACTTTTTAACTATTCGCTATCAGAAATGGTTTGGCTTCACGCGCAATTAAATATGCTACCGAAAATTTCAACATTCATCATCAAACCACTAATTTCCAAACTATCACTGTCCCCTTCTCATCACGTCTGCTGCGGAACCTACAACGCATTATACAATATTAATTTGTCCTCAATTCTTTTTAAATTATTTTCCTGTTGCGGTAATCCGCGGAACCAGCATTAATCCGTTGTTCTACCGCCATCTATATTCAATTATTTCGACTACTCATTTCGTCCCTAACAGGTTGTGTGTTAGTAATGACTTACATTCTGGCTGGTAACATTATCCCAACTATAGATAATGATCCGAGTCTATATTCAAAATGTTAAATCCTCAATATAATTTTGTAGCGCATAAATTTATAAAAATATGTTGCCCAACGTATATGGATTCTTCGTTATGAGACACGGTCTACGTTATGAACATTCTTCACTATGAGATTTCTTTGTTGTCAGAATTCTTCGCTGTGAAACCCACTAATTTTCGATTTGTTGATTCTTCGTTGTGAGACGGTCTTCGTTATGATACATTCTTCGCTATGCAACGTTCTATCTTATGAGAATTCTCGTCGCTATGAGATTTTTCGCATTTTGGATTTTCCTAGTAAATTCGTTTTTCATCATCAGTTACTATTTGATGCAAAAAATGCCATCTTCGGTGCCTTGGAAGCAATGAATTGCAAACCATTCAATAATTTTCAATGTTGGTTTCAGTTCATGTGCCACCAATTTGTCTTCTATTTTAATCTTTCCCATGGCATCTAAACGTTTACTTACAACTGCTTGTGTGACATTTAATGCTTCTGCAAGTTCTTTTAATATCTGAGCTGAGTTTTCATCCAATATTGCTTGCAATTCATAATCTTCGAGCTTTTTGGTTGACCGAAGCGCTTCTTGTCTTCAAGATCAAAATCACTCTTTTCAAATCGGCTAAACCATAATTATCACGGATGCTACTGTGAGCTTCAGCAAACCGAAACTATACAGCCAATTAAATTTCAACCCTCAAAACGAAGTTAAAAACTATCGATATATTGTTTGTTATATTATGATCCAACGTATGCCATGCATATGCAGAAATTTTTCTAATTTCAATAGAATTAATTGAAGACACCGAAAGGGTTAGTAAATGAAAAAAAAACGTGATTTACTTATTCCGAGCAACAGTTTTTAATCTTTTAATCTTTAATATTTCGATATTATTTTTAATTTTTTGGTTTTTGTATGTAGATTACAAATAGAATCAGTTTTTTTTTTTTCAAAAATTGTATACTATAATTTTAAGAAAATGAGATATATAATGAGATAGATATTTTCCATATTATATCCCTAACTTCACAGAAAAAAAAACAATGTATATTTGAATTTTTGCCAAAATAAATAATTATTTTAAAATACGCTAAAAATAAAAATACACTGAATGAAAAATGATGTTGAATGTTAGTTTTTTTTTTAGGAGGCGGGTATTGTGGTCATTAGTAAAAATAATAATGTAATGTAATAAAATATATGTAATTTCAAAATATAGCCATAATTAAATAAAAATTAACATAATTTTTATTTATTATTTAGCCCAGCGATTTTGATTAATTTTAAAATTTTTATCAGCGCAATTAAGAGTAAAAAAACATTTTTAATATAAAATTAGATGAAAAACTTAAAAAATAATAAAAAATTATACAGGGTGTCCCAATTATCGACGGCAATACGAAAACACTAGATTCTCTGGGTCATTTTGCGTCGAAAATATCATATAACATTTTGGCCGATTCGACTTCGGTACCAAGTTACACGCAAATAACCAAATTTTCAATCAGACCATGTTTTGCACTCTACTGGGATCAATATCTCAATAACTAATTAACCGATTTAAAATTTTTGATACACTATTAACATTAGCATACCGAGATCTTTAATTTGACGTTAAGATAAGGCAATTCGGACATGTGGTTATCCAGATACTTACAGAAATGTTGACAATTAGCTGAACGCCATTTTTCTTTTTAAAGTTTGTTGAAGCATAAGTCGAAAAATCAGGATGAACAAATTTTTTCGGTATAAGTTTAAAAACTTGCCACATTCATAAGCTTTCGTTTAAGCTATAACATTACGATAGGTCTCAACTGGTTCCAATGATATACACAAATAACTACAACGATGTAGGCATAAAATTGATTTTCGCTATGGAAAAATTTTATCTTTTTTTGGTTTTTTTCAGAACCAACAATATGGACGTGACAGATAATTGATTCCATACACTCCTATGCATTCACACAAACCTTCACACATACACAAACGATCTAACACACAAAGGCCTACACACATAAACCCACAAAAGCACACGCACTCATATCACCACAGTTTTAAACAAACAAAGCCTAAAGTAATTGCTGAAAATGTGCTCCTTAAGCTCGAATACATAGACAACAATGCTTTTCAATAGACCGAACCAATCTAAGTGTTTGCTGTTGCTTGTGGCGAAGGTCTTGAATACAGTTTTCAATAAGCTGAATTAACTCTTCAAGTGAATTAATCACAGTTGCATATACTTTTTCTTTAAGGCAACTCCATAAATAGAAATACAATGGATTTAAGTCTGGAGAACTTGGCGACCATCTTATGGGCCCACCTCTGCCAACACCTCTGAATATAAATATCAGTCGCAGCAGAACGTAAGCGTACACAATACATTAGGTGCTTGAAAGTATTATTACAAGTTATCCGAATTAAAATATTTTTCATCATTTTCGGAGATTTTTTCACATCTTTTTGGCTAAATGGCGATACCGTCTCAAAAAAATGATGTCGGAGTTTAAAGCGATCCAAACATCTATCCATTTTCGCACTTCTTCAACATTTTGAAAATGCGTACCACCGAAGCTGTGCTGCATCGATATGAACAATTGTGATGAGTACGCTAGGTACGGGCGCACTTCTCATTCGAGCTCTAACAGGGTGTCCTTTACGGCTTTTTCAACATGTGACCGTGCGTTATTATGCAATTGGATCACTTTGCGTCTGTTACTCGCTATTGCTGGTCTTTTTTCATGCAATTTATTCAATTCTTGTGATTTTCTGCTACACTTTTTTTCAAATTAAAATATAGTGCAAAAATACACACAATAGTCCGAGCTTAAAAAAAAAGTACTAGATCAGACAGCGTTACCACTTAAAAATTCTTATATGGCCGTTTAAAATACAGGAACGGAAGTGCTTACAAACTCCTAATATTTTAATCTAAAATATTTATAATTATTTAAATTTTTTTATATAATTTTTATTATTTTTTACGTTTTTCATCTAATTTTATATTAAACATTTTTTGTACTTATAATGGCACTGATAAAAATTTAAAAATTAATCGAAAGCGTCAGGCTAAATAATATTTAAAATATGTGTTGAGATCTTGCTAAACTAAATTTGCCATTTAAAATTTCATAAAATTTAGCTTATTAGCTAAAAATTAACGAATAAATCTGGTAAAGACGATTTAACTAAGCGATACTCCATTTAGTTAGTAAAATTGAATGAAACAAACGCGTCGTATCGTGAGAATTAGCATTCAGTTTTCAATTTTACTATATTTTCTTATCACCGGGGTAAAACTAGACTAAATTATAAAAAAAAAATTGGGCGTTCACCGAACTAAATTTTCCAGAAAATTGACCTTTAATAAATTTTCATCTTTTTTAAATATGGGCCATACTTTTAACGGATTTCCATTTTTGTATACAGAATTGAAAATTATAATCAATTGCCAATCTTTCATAAAAGAAATATTTAAAATCAATTGAAGCGTTTAAAGAATATGACCGAATTTCCAATCGATGGCATCATAAATGGTTAATGGATAAGTAAATTTATATATTGGATCGTAAACAAAGCAAGTGCAGTTTTCATTTATAGATGTCTTTTGAAGAATTTTAATCTATCTAAATTCATTCGAAATGTCTGTATTGATAGTAGGTACTTCAATTATCAACGTGTAAAAAATGTTTAAACCATTTTCGTCATATTTTGCTTTTTTGCTTCCACAAAGGAAACAACGCATCATAAGTTCGCAAAAAAGTATGTGCTGTGTGTGACAAATCCTTAAAAAAACGGGAGTGTCGAAATTGGTATGCTAAATTCCGTTCTGGCGATTTTTCACTCATCCGATACATGACTTTCAGGTCGTCCAGGTGAGGTGGATGACGACCAAATCAAAGCAATAATCGATGCGGATCCGCATAGCACAACACGGAAGAGAACTCAGTCGTATCACATACATGTATTTAAAACAACTCGGATACGAAAAAAAAACACGATATATGTGTTCCCCCATCAACTTAAAGAAATTCATTTAACACAAAACGCATTAACATTGCTGCGATTAGCTTATGATGCGTAACCAAAATGATCCATTTTTGATACACGATTCATAAATGGCGATGAAAAATGGATTGTTTACAACACAATGTAAATCGAAACAGATCGTGGAGCACGAAAGATGAACCAGCGCAAATAACAACTAAAGCAGATATTAATCGAAGAAGGTTATGTTATCAATTTGGTGGGACTAAAAAGGCATAGTTTATTTTGAATTTTTTGCCACGCAACCAAATGATAAATTCAGATTTGTACATTCAACAACTAACCAAATTGAACAGTTCAATTCAAGGAAAGCGACAGCAAATCGAAAAGCCATGACAACGCAAAGCCACACACATTTTTGATCACTCGTCAAAAATTATTGTAGCATGGTTGGGAAGTGTTGTCACATTCACCATTTAGTTCGGATCTTGCACCATCACATTACCATTTCTTCCGAAGTTTGCAAAATTTCTTGCATGGTAAAAATTGGTCAAAACGTGCTTGGTTAATTTTTTTGTGATAACGATCAAAAGTTCCATGACCACGGAATCATGAAGTTAACAAAAAGATGAAAAAAGGGCACCGACCGTGGACAATATGTTATTGAATAAAGTTATTTAATTCTATCAAATAATTGCATTTTTGTTTTCATTAAAAAAACTGCACTTGCTTTAACTAATACTACCCAATATTTTAGATAATCTAAAATATATAATAATATATAATAATTAATAGGCATAGTAATATGATTTGATCGTGTTTTAATTAATTAATTTAATTTCGGTAATAACGGTAACATTTTTTTATTGAATTTAATTGCCATCGTTAAGTTAATCTTTTTCCAAAATTTCTCATTTTTTGATGCCATCCAAGAATCAAAGCAATTTTGGACGTCTTCATAATTGTCTAAGCACTGTGTACATGTACCATCGATCTGAACAAGTGATAATCTGATGGAGCAACATTTGGTGTAAAGGGCGGGTGTAGTAACACATCCCATTCCGAGTGGTTCGAATGTTTCTTTTACCGGTTTTGCGACTGGTGGACGAACATTATCGTGCAATTGAATTGCTTTTCCATGTTTGTTGGCCCATTTTGGTAGTTTTTTTTTTTCAATGCTCAGTTCAATCAATTGTTGTTTGTAGTACTCACCGCAGTAATAGTTTGACCATGTTTCAACAATTCATAATATACCACGCCCTTCTCGTCCCACCAAATACACAGTAAAACCTTCTTTGCATGGATATTGGGTTTTGGCGTCAATTTTACTGGTTGACTTGGATCAGTCCAATGTTTATTTCGTTTAGGATTATCAAAATAAATTCATTTTTCATCACCCGTGGTAATACGACACAAAAACGATTTTCTTAGCTGTCTTCCAATCAAAATTTCACACGTGGTTTTACGCTTTTCTTTGCTTCTTTCAGTCAATTCATGTGGAATACATTTTCCTTCCTTTTACATCTTACCCATTGTGTTTAAGCGATTAGAAATGGTTTTTTGACATAAATTTAATGAATCTGCCAGTTGTTGTTGCGATTGTGCATCGTCTTCATCCAATAATGGTTGCAATTACGTATCTTCAAATTTTTTTTGGTTAGTTTTCCACATTCTTTGTGATTCAGATCAAAATCACCACTTTTGAATCGTTGAAACCACTTTCTACAATGACTTTCATGTGTGCATGTTCACCATAAGCTGCGACAAGAATTTTATGACCCTTCAGCAGCAGTTTTCTTCCAATGAAACAATAAATAGCAAACCTCCTCGTAAACCAGATTTTTCTGGTACAAAACACGACATTTTCAATAAACGAAAAAACTATGTTGTTTACACTTTTGGCTCGTAACACAAACTGAATGTTAAAGATATAAAATATTCAGCCGAAACCGCCATTGTTTTAGGCGGCTACAGAGATTAACCCGTGAACGATCAAATCATATTACTATATCTTTTTATCTTTATATATCATTTACATTATGCCTAATTTTTGAATCTAGAAAATTTCTAGGAAAAATAAAAAGAGATAGTTATAAAAAAAATATACTGAAGTAAGAGCAGTAAAAAAAATACCAAAATATAATCTGACAATTAATTTTATAGCAAATTGACAATTGTTTTTTTTTCAGATAATAATAAAAACAAACAAATTTTTATTAATTATTAAATTTTATTTGTTTTAAAATTACAATAACAAATAATAAATATATGTATTTACATTTGCGTTTAATATTATTTCCCTAAATACCATTAAATTTTTTATATTTTTATTAATTTTAAAACAAATAAAAATGTTTGTTATTAAATTTGTTTTATTACTGCCAAACTATATTTATATTTTATTATAGTGAAATGACAGATTCAAAAATATTTTTTTTTTTTTTTACAAATTAGCAATTCAGCTATAAAAAAAGATGAACATGTTCATCTTTGAATCTAGATTTTCAACCTAAATTATGGCTAGGCCCATAATTAGATTCTAATTTTTTATACTATTGTGCTCTTCCAACTAGTTTGACATTTGTATGTTATATCTCAATTTTTTCTAGATTCAAAAATTGGGCATAATGTAAATTACCCATTACACAAAAAAAAATGTATCTTCAAATTTAGCTGGCCATAATTTAAATAAACTGTCAAAATTTAGTTTAGCTTGAATTCCACACTGAATTTAAGTACAAAATTATTTATTTCATTTGATTATGAAAATATTTTACATTATATTTTCGAATGACCAAAATACCGACCGATAAATATTCAACATCATAATTATCACAACAGTCAATAGGGACATCCGTCACGACGGCATTATTATTCCTTTATAACTTTATTCGTGTATTATAATATTATTATTTTTTCATAAAAACCTTAATATTCAAATATAAATTGTTTTTAGATAAGATGAAAGATTATAATTAATATTGTACATTGTAAATTTAGGTGTTATAGTACAACTGAATGGCCATATATATATTTAAAATATAAATAATTAATTCATGTCCTTGAACAAAATTCAAATATAAATAACAAATTCTTAGATTTAGTGTATTCTATTTTTATTTATTTTTTTTTAAAACATTAAAATATCAAATTATGCCTCTTTGTAGGCAAAATTAGAATTTTGGCTTATATACATTTTTGCAGGTGTTCCGAGTGCCTGAAACGGCAACAGTACTGCTCAGGTAAATGCCATATTATACACATATTGGGCATTATATGTTTTTAATTTATATAAATGATTTAGAATACAAAGAATTAATAATTTATACATTTTAAGTATATTAAAATTAGTTAATTTTCATTTTATTCCATACATATTTTTTTTTAATCGTTCAAAAAATTCATTCATTAGTTCGAAAATTTCATAGATTTTTATTTTGGTTATATGTATTAAAATTTATTTTCAACGTAAATAAACATATTTTGCATACCACCACCGCCACCAACCACCACCACTACATAAAAATTACTGCTTCATCAATTAAAAATTAAGAATTGCGTGACACACATTTAACACATGTATTTTGGTTCACAATATTATTATTGTAAAAGTAAACAAATAATGCGGGGTAATTGTAAGCTTAAAAGTTTAAAATAAAAAAATACACAAATATTTTATGCATTGCTAATGTATTAATTACATATACAGTTAAAGCTCGATAAGAGCAACATCGAATATAAGGGCACGACTAAAACTATAATATGGGCAACAAAATACAGTAAATATTCACGTTTACGCACATTATTTTCTGGATCGATTATGTGTGAATCGAATTTTCTTATTTTCCACGCTACAAGAACCCTGAATAGCTAGAATAATGTAATAAATGTTAAATGAAAGTTTGAACCCATTAAATTAATTGTTATTTTTGGAAAAAACTTATGATACTATATTATTGAAGTTTTGGAATTACAAATGACGCCAGTTTGTCATAGTCCATAAAATTGAAAATTTTTACAAAATTATCAAAATTTGATATTATTGGAATTTTTTTGAGGTCAGTTATTGATAAAGTTAATACATATGTTTGAACATATAAAACTACGTGTTCATTCCCATAGATAAGATGTTTGCTTCAAGAATTTCTGGAAATGTTCCAAAAATAAACATTATGTTAATGGGATTGAAATTCAAGCTTTTCAATTTTTTAGCATTTTTTACATTAATTTCTATAGTGACTATTATTTTTAACGTATTCGCATATACGGTGCATTAATCGTACAGATGGAATGTAAAACTGATGCCTGAATCGAATGTGTGTGAATCGAATTTTTACTGTATAAGAAGCAACTGTTTTATAAAAATCTCCATACATTTTAGATAATTTTTTTAATCCGATTTTGATCAAATTTGGAAAGTAAATCTAATATCTACTAATACGAATTGTTGTAGGGTATAGTTTCTCTAAAATTATAGCCAGGAATGGCTTCATGGATAACTTACACGCAACAATTTGACCATTTCTGATCGGATTTTGATCAAATTTGGTGTGCACTTTGTTATTGGGATTATATTGTATAAAAGAAATTCTGGAAAATCGATACTCCAGCCTGACGTTCTTCAATTACGTACATTTCGATTTGTGATTATTATATGTAAAATAAGTACACTCAGCATACATTTGCGCCAAGGACTTGTCCTTGAACTAAGGGGCACATGTGCCTGTATGGTGTCCTTGGATAGGTTCACAACACGTGCACTAGTGCCTAGAATGTGTCCTTGAACTAACGGGCATAATACGGACACATGCATCTTTATGGTGCCTTAAATCAAGTACACAAAGCGTGTACTTCTGCACTTAATATATTTTTTGTGAAACAGCGAGCACTTTACGGGCATTACACATTTTGATGAAATTTAGTAAGTACCTTTAAACTGGAATTATATGAACAGTTCCAAAGAATGTCCAGGAAAATCGATGCTCAATTCAGTTTTCCTGATCAGGGTTATATATCCCGGTTAATTTGGAATTTCTTAACCGATTTTGAGGAAGTTTAGTATTTTGTTGTGAAATGGAATCATATGTTCCTAAGTATATTCTGGAAAATCGATACTCAGCCAATTTCTGATGCATTCAAATGAAGTGCGTGTAGCATTCACCACAATAAGTTGTAGTCTGAAAGACTTATGACTAGTGAATTGAATACAGCAGGTGGGATAGAACTTTCCAGTTCTTGTAAATAGTTTTTAACGACATTTGCAGTATGAGGTTTGGCATTGTCATAAGTTGAAAAATTAATTTTTCTATTTACCCATTCTGGTTGTTTTTTCAACACTGGTTGCTCATTAGTTGTCGTCAGTAATATATCTATATACAAAATTTGATCAAAATTAGATAAGTATTGATGAAGTTCTAAAATTTCTAGAATCTGGGTCAAACCACTCTGATTTTCCAGAACTTTCGTATAACAACTGTTCATATAATTACATTTTACTTAATTTCCTTAAAATCGGATAAGAAATTCCCAAATTCACCGGGATATTTAACACTGATCAGGTAAGTAAGTTGGGTACCGATTTTCCAGAACCGCTTTAGTACCTGTTTATATAATCTCATTTTAAACCCACATACTAAATATCATCAAAATCAATTTAGATCAGCCTAATTGGCCTGATAAATAGCCAAATTGATCAAGTTATTACAGAACGTCCTAGAGTACTGTCCTGAGTATCGATTTTCTAGAATTTCTTTAGCAACTCACCAAATAATTTCATTCTCAACGTACATACCAAATTTCTTCAAAATCGTTTGAGAAATAGTCAAAGTGTCCAGGTTCCTGAATTCCGTCCTCGGATTCCTGGCCTTTTTTTTATCATTTTTAAGAAATATTGATATAATTAATTTTATTATTCTATACTCAACCTATATTCCAAATTTTATCAAAATTGAGAAATAATTCAATTATACTTATTTAGTTAAACATTGGGAAAATGTTTGCTTTTAACTTTTGCTATAAGCAACAGTTTCGATCCCTTCAAGTTGCTCTTATCGAGATTTGACTGTATATATTTTGAGACCATAAAACAATTTTATTGAATTTTTTCATTGTATCACATAACTGTGCTTCATTAAGAAAAATTATGAATACAATTAATACAAATTATAACAATTTTGTTAAATACATTATTTAAGATTAGAAAAAGCTAAAAGAAAACGTTTAAAACCAAGAAAAATGACTTCCATTACAGTTTTTTTTTTAATATAGTGTCATTTTAATCGAAATTTTAAGTTGTATTACTTTTGCTAATTAATTCTAAATGCTGCTTAGAACCTTAGAAGAACTGTACATAGTAAAACCGTTAATATTTTTGGTTCTCTCCAAACATGCAGTAGTTGAAGCTTTTACTCGAATAGCATATTGAAAATCTTCTAAATGATTTTTATTATAAAATTGTAGCTGCGCGATATTGGAGAAAAGTAATACGGAGTTTGCATAAAATCTTCAGTGAACATTTTTTTTTTAATTTACTGGATGGATATTACAACTCTTTAAGATCAATTCTAAAACAAAAAGGAAGACAGTCTATGAGCTCATATAGTACTAGGATAACAGAAAAAACAGTTTTATCACCCGAGAAAAATGGATCTATTTATAAGTTGTCATTAAAGTTAAAAAAACGGTTGAAAGATAATCGAAAATTTGCTATAGGGGGAGCGTCCGTAAGAATCGAGGGCAGTTTCACATAAATCCCCAAATTTCTAGAAATCATTTAAACACTTCAGTTCACGATATGCGGATATGTATTGTAGATTAGTATTGTAGATATGTGTTGTGATGAAATTGGTTGAGAAAATGTCAAAAAATTGCCACGAAATCAACATTTTTATATGGGTATCATCTGGGAGCTGTCACAACAAAAATTATATTATTTTGGCACGAATTCGGAAAATTTCAATAAAATATATTATAATTACGAAACTAATTATTGCATTTTTCAATTTAACACGTTAAAAGTGGAACGTTTCATAATGACATCAACGAGATCGACATTGTTTATAAATGAAGTTTCATTACAGTTTAAGCACAATATAGACCTCTTGTGGCATTCTGTGGTGATCGTGATCCATCTAATTATACGTGTGGGGAATGGTTCAAACAAAAGTGAATATTTTGATGTTAAACACGCTAAAAACGTCAAGGTGAACTGAAAAAGTTCAAAAATGATCATTATTCGATAAGATAACATTCGAAACTGAAAACTTTTAAATTAAATGAGAAAATTTCAAAAGGAAGTAAAATTGAAAGAAAACCACATCGAAAATTAATTCAAAATTTGTAGTATGTTCACTGAAAGAAGTGCCTATTTTGGTGTGATCAAGAATATTTCGTTTATAACGAGCTCTTGAAATCGAGTTAAACTGAAACCTTTGAAACCACGAACGAACAACAATTACAACAATCGTAAAGTGATTTTTCAACACGACAGCGCTCGATCATGCAGCCATGTTAAAGTTATGTAATTTTCACTTGATCGAGAAGTCAAATCCCAGCCCGCCGGACATTGCTTCTTATTATCATTTGTTCCAATCGATGCAGCATGTCTTAGCGGATGAACTCCTCAACTTTAAAACATATAAATATGCTGTTAAAAAATGACACAATAACAGAAAATTATTTCCAGGTGTATGCATATGAAATTGCAAGTTTTAAAATTAAAATAAAATGTTTATTTAATAAGAATGAAGTTTAAATTAATTTCCATCGCTAGCTACACATTTTTGTAATCTTTATGGCAATTTGTGAATGCTACGTCAAATATTGGTCATATGGTGGTCATCAATTCAAATGGTAGCTTAAAAAGAATGATACGATTACGAATAGATGCGGTAATTATTAGTAGATAGCAAAAAAGAGATAAAAATAAATAAGAAATAATCTAAAAGTTGAATAATCAAAAATCCAAAATAAAGTTAGATTTTGAAAATCGGATAAACAATAACACATTTTTTAATAAACTGTAGTCCTTAATATTTGGGGGCGAGTTATTGTTCCACTGCCATATGCGACGTGATATAAATGCTTTTATTGCATGAATAGGCTTTTATTTTAATTTTTCCAATTAAATGTATTTTTTCTCCTCTCTTTTTTCTTTTGTTTTTTCTCTATTGTTTTTTTATCTTTTTTATTCTTGTGCTGCTTTTTTTCACGTAATAAATACCGTAGAAATTGTGAGAACCCTAGCAATGTTCTCCCCTCTTTTTCTTTGATACAAATTTGTGCTGGTGCAAAACTGACTGAACAGACATTTGAACATGTATTCATATAAGAAACTTGGCCCAAACTGTCACATCATGGTGTTTGTTTCAAATTCATATGAAATAATTCCGTTCACCGTTAAACTTAAAATTTCATACAAAACCAAAAATCAAGAACATTTTTTTGTGTTCATATAAACCAAAGGAGGTCAATTGTGCGGCTCCTCACGAGTTAATCGTCGATGCGTCTGGGTTCGGATTTTAATCCAGAAACATTTCTTATAAGTAATCTGTTATTTGTGGAAGGGTACATACCGGGTGTCCCATTTTAAAGCTCACAATCAATTATTTCGAAAACGATGGCCCAAACGAAATAAGTTTCAAACAAAAGTTTTAGGTATTGAACGGGGACATCCGGTTATGACCTTGAAATTAACCTAGACCTTGACCTTGACTTTGACCATGAAGGTCTAAACCTTTTTTTCTATTGGCAATACACTATTTTTGACCGCAGTTTCGTCAAGAGAGTAAAATTTTACGTTTGATCGACACCTTTAATATGACCTTAACCTTGAACAGATTCAGAAAAATACCCAATTATTTACAAGGTCTGACCCAAATAAAATGATTTCAAACAAAAGTTTCTGTTTTCGAAGTGAGACGTGACCTTGTTCGATCATTTAATGCAAGAATTTAGGTGTTTCCGGGCAGTAAAGGCAAGATTTTTTTTTCAATCGCCGGGTTTTCACACAAAAAGTGTCATTCAGATTCTTCTGGCAAAAAATATTAAACATATGGCGAGCTTGTAACCAAAATTTATTTATGAAGATGATAGTTTTTCGCTTCAATTTACACGCCCACAATCAATCTTAATTTAACAACGAAGAAGAAACAATTCCTTCCGAACAACAGTTCTTCTGTAACCGAAATCCTTATTTATCTAGCTATTGAGACTGGCGCACCTTATTCAATTTCTGGAAATGGTTATACATAGCTCCTAACTAATGAAATTTGAATGAAAAGCAGATTGTGCAAGCATGTCGGCCCGTTCGTTTCGCACAGTACAGTTTTGGGTTGTACCCCATCGGATAGTTTACAATTACCGCTACCTCCAATTGGAAAACGAAAGTTTTATAACATCATTAACGCAGGTTTTAAAAAATATACCATGTTTTTCGGATCCCAACAAAAACACAGAGCATTCTTTTCTTTCCAAATCGATTTGGTTTTGCAGTAGATGTTGCTGGTTTACCTTATGTAAACCTTGATTTTTTGCATTTTTTTGCACCCAGTTTCCACACTTTTTTCCCATAACTTTTAAACGTCTAGAAATCGTTGCTTGCTTCTGCCACTTATTTTTGAGTTTGTGAATCATTTTCGTCCAGCAATGCTTACAATTCGATGTTTTCAAACTCTGCGTGGTTATTCATTTTCCACATTAAAATCATCGGTTTTAAATTGTTGAAAGCACTCACAACAATAGATCATATTCGCCATAAGCTTTAACAGACATTTGATGAACTTCAGATACATTATTCTTTAGTAAAAAAACAAAAACGTACCGAAATCAGGCAATCACGATTTTCTGTTGCAAAACTTTCCAATTTTGATAACACAAAAAAAACTATGTTTGTTGTATAAAACTTGAAATGTGCTGTACTAAATATTGTTAACACATAACATATGAGTATATGGCTGATGCAGAATAAGTATATAGCCATCTATGTGCAAATTTCAGTTTCATATGCATTAACATGGTATATGTATCATCATATGTTCATACTAATGGTACAAACACAATGCCGCTGCGCTCCACTCCGTTCATTGCGCTGTTAAATGGAAACAATAAATTTATATGGTTCTTCTCACAATTTCGTTCGCTACGTTCACCACAAATTAGGATATTTTCTAAGTTGATGCTGAGTATAGTTTGCGTCACCAGTGTAGTGAACGCAGCGGCATTGTGTTCCTACCATAAGTTCTAATTTAATGTTACTTTTACTTTTTTTATGGGGACTGTCACAATGTAAAAGAATATAACTATAACAAAAATAGGTTTTACAATAAAATTAAGGTTAAGGTTTTAATATATATATTCAACATTAAATTATTAGTAATTGTAAGTAACGGAACCTACTTCATGCTGTGCAGAATATGAAAGTTAACTTTCATTTATGCAAAAGTAATATTCCTTCTATATTGTAAAAGGTTATATAAAATTCTATATAATATTTAATTTTGACATACTTGTTGAAAAGTGATATTCCTTTACAATGTGATAGCTGCCTAATAATGACTATTTTTAATTTCCCACTCCTAATTCATGTGCGTTTTTTGTTTATTCCTCTTGTGCGAACTCATAAACGCAATTGCTACAAATACATTAATTTATTTTACTTGTGTTAATTGTGTGTTCCTGTTTTATCATATGACACATGTTTGAGAATTGCTGCACTTAACACTTGTACTTGCCACATGTGATCTCACCTTTGGTTTTTTTTTGTATTAATTGTCAATTGTTTTTACTGGAATAGTTTTATCTGATTTTGTCAACAATTAATTAAATAATAGTTTTGTAACATAAGTTTAAATTTTACAATTTATTGCATTTTCACTAAAACATTTTTTATAATGGAATAAAAATTGCTTTTATTGTTTTTAATGCTTTACCACTTCAATTGTTTTGTAAATTAACGTCGAAATAAACATCAGCAATAAACACATAGAACTAGCACATCTTTGTATTTATATGTAAATTTCATATGACCCTTGCATTTTTGACAGCGCACATGTGCCAAACACAAGAGGAATAAACGAAAACGCACTCTAATTCTGATTTCATTTTCAAATAATATTTCGTATTCATGAAAAATATTTTTTTGCTATTTACAATATTTAATCTAATTTTTTTAATTTTTTTATATTAATATTTATGACTTTAATTGAAATATTCAGCAAATAAAAATTAAAATCGAAATAAATATTAGTAGTACGGGATTTCTGGACACACATTTTATTTCAATTTGGTATTTTTAATCTATGTATTTGAGAGATTAAGTTAGCGATCAAACTAGAATAAATAAATTTTAGTTTGTATAAATCTGAATATAATTCTTTGAACCATATCTTTGAATATAATAGTGTGTTGTGAAAAGAAATGGAATCATAAAATATGTATCATATGACGTATGTTTTTGGTCTACATTGAGATGAATTTTTCACCACGTTCATTTTTATTATTGACATTGATAGAATCAGTACGGAACGAAACACATAATACGTCTATAAATAATTTTGTCTATAACAAAAGAAATTGATTGTGACACTACTTATTTGCCTTCCGGGTACTACCATATGGCCCATATATTCCCAATAGAATTACATGATGTACAAATTATTCCGCACTATTGAAGCAGTTGGAAATTTCTCTCTGATTTGTTGTGCTGCTTAGGTGCATGTTTTCACAATCGCCGATACGTAGAAAATATTGGGGTATCATCTACAGAGACATTCTGAAACGCTCATTGACTTGTATAATTTTTAAGCATTATGAATAATTTTTTAAATTAATTCCGATATTTCCTTTAAACCTGTTTTTTTTTATAAAATTTAATCTTAATAAATCTATAATCCGGGCGACAAAGTAAAATGTCCGTTCGGATTATCGAAAAAATTTTTATTCGCATCTAAAAATTCCATGTAGAATCTTTGAAAAAACCTTTTAAAATGTGACGGATGAAACACTCTATTACAAAACTACACATATTTTCATATCTCGTCACCCTATATCGAGAAATTATTATAGGTCCAGACTTTCGCCATCGACTTTAATAAGAACATATTTTTAAAACCTTGGTCCTTCCAACGTTATTTGCATAAATTTGCTCTTGGTACTCGTTACCATCTTCAATTATATATTTTGTGGAATACAAAATAAAATGTGTGCCCTATTTTGATGAATACCACACTGCAACCTGGCACAATGTTATTGTAATATGAACACAACATCTCATTAGATTTCCTTGCCAGTCGACTACTATTCTTTTCGACTAAGGTATAGATAGTCAATTGAAGTCGAACCGACTATATGAATCGTTCAGTACCATAAATTTATGATTCTATTCACTTGAAATAACCATAACATCGACTATAGCACTAAACATATATTGATGGAAGTAAACGGTACGTTTTTGATTAGAAACCATTTGAAAGGATTAGCTATATTTGTGATATACTAGCGGACGCTCTACGTTTTTTTTCCGCACATTTGCGCTCTTTATTTCGACTCCATTCCTCCATATATTGCTTTCCGTGATGAAATGGATCCTTCTTTGAAGAAAACTATTCAGAGATCAATGTTCTAGTTCTTCAAATGTTTTGATGTGTTGTTGTTTAATCGATGAAAACTAATGGTAATCGGAAGGATCCAAGTTTGGTGAATATGCCGGTTGCGGTAACAAACCCGTGCCAAGCGAGTTTACTCGCTCGCAACCTGTTTTGTTTTGTGTGACGGTGCGTTGTCATGGAGCTTTCTGATGTCAACAAAAACATAGAGCATTCTCTTCTTTCCAAATCGATTTTATATTGCAATCTATGTTGCTGGTTGACCTGATGTAACGCTTTTGCGTTTAGGATTCTCTTAATAGATCCAATTTTTCAATACGAATTCGAAGCAAAATGAACTTTCCTTCATTTTTTTAACTATAACATCGATTGGAAAATCGGTCATATCTTTTGGACACGTGAATCGATTTTAAAAATCTCTTCTATGAAAGATCGCAAATTGATTGTAATTTGCAATTATTTGCATAGTTTTGTTAAAACTATGACCAGTAATTAAAAAAGATGATAATTTATAAAAGTTGATTTTCTGGAAAATTTAGTTCGGTCCAATTTTTTTTCATAATTTAGTCTATAATTTCACTCACTTTATTTATAGAAAAAATTAATTAAAAGCTGATCGCTATTTCTCAGGATTCGCCAATAAATTGAATTTGCATATTTTTTGTTATTTTACTTTTGTATTAAGAATTTAATATTTATTATTTATTAAATATATTTTATTAATTTAATAAAACTTTGTATAGTCTGTCATTCTCTTGGTTTAGGGTTATATAAATTTCGTTAATTTATTCTTCCGATTTAAATTATTCAGATTCCGATAGAATTCAGGTCATTATTTTATTCATTTATTAATCAAATTTATTATCAATCCAGAAAATATATAATAAATTTTGGCATTTGATTTAATGGAAATAGGAAGAATTCAATCTTCGTTTAAATTTTAATCTTTTGTTCAATTTCCAAATGAATTTCTTTTGTTATAGACAAAATAAAGGCTGTCTTAGGCTCATTTCACACCAAATCAGTCAAGTCGAGTCAAGTCAAATCAGTTTGTAAATTTATTGTACTAAATTGTGCTGAATTTCATGTGACGTAATTAGGCGGAAATATGAATAAAAATAAATTTTAATCATCAAAGGAATAACCGAATAAAAAACGATTCTTTAGTGTAACGTCATCGATATGAATCAAAAGATGAGGTTAATTAAAATGCATTCATTCACCAATATTCACTTTTTTATACTTACAATACATGAATTATAAATGAAAATGAAGAATAAATATTACTACATGCTTAATTTTTCCATTTTTAATTTTTGGAAAAAATTTACTTCTACAAAACATTGGAAATGGTTCAATGAAACTACGATTATAATTTGAGTGAATTCAGTTCATAATTGCAAAGGTACGATAAATATTCGCAACCCTATTCAATTTTACCGATGATAACCAAAATTGGGCAACTAAAAATGTTAGTTTTTCGAGTTCTACAACATATCCAAATATCATTAAAAATCGAGGAGTAATACCCGGCAGGCGGCACCGTTACCTTGCGAGTCTAAAAATTAGTCATTCAATCTTAGTCGCGTTTAAAAAAAGCTTTGTTTTGTCAGAAGTTTGAACAAAATTACAAATATGTAAACATAAGATTATTATTTTTAAATGGGATTAAAGTGACGATAGTGAAGATCCAATTTTATTCTTTTAGATCTTATCATTTTTGATTTAATATTGTCTGTGGTCGTTATTATGCAAAGTATCGATAGTATAATTTTAAGAATTTTATAGCGGCTTCGTTTAAAACTTCTCCATAATTGCTTTTTTAATTGTGAAAAATTAATATTAATGTTATAATTTACGTCCGTAAGCGTTTCGTTGTTGTTTTATAATTTATTGTTTTAATTTTTTATTAACACACACACAAACTGCTGGTATAGTTGAATTACGAATTGCTATAGTTTGATCTGTCTCTTGGTACTGTCCTCAGGGACTTTTTCCATCATACATGTACTAATAAAATAGAATGCAATAAAGCCCATATTTTTTTTGGTTTTGTGTTTTTGTGTGTTTTACTTTTATGCCAAAAAGTTAAGGGATGCAAAATTTTTAATTAGTCTATAACATTGACATCGCTTTTTTCCATAGAACCAAAATACCGCAAATTGAACCAAATCCGTACTATCTACTAATATTTGTGTTAAAATTTTCATCTTTTGATTTTATTTTTATTTGTAATTTAAATTAAAAAAATAAAAAAATAAAAACATTTACTTGAGCCGATACTGAAACCAGACTCCTTTCATTTTGCAGTGGTGGAATAAAGTTCTCGGACCTAACAGCTGACGAAGGTGAGACAATTTTTTATATTTTATTAAATTTATTAAATATATTTTATTTTTAAATAAAACATGGAAATTGATTTTATTGAATTAATCAATTTTGTAATTTATTATTTTTTAAGTAGTTATCTGTATTAATTTGGTTCCAAACGACTGGCTCATTGACCCAGAAATTAACATTGGCCACCATTGGGTCAACCCATATCAATTGAACAGTAAATAATTTCAATTCATTTGCAATATTTTAATTTATATCGTAAATTTCCAATCAAAGTTATAACGTACCAATTAATGCAAATGTTTTACTGATTTTATACCATCATAAATTTATACAATTAAAATAGGTATAGTAACATGAAACGATCGTTCACTGATTAATCTATGTAGCCGCCTAAATAAGATGGAAGTTTCGACTGAAACGTGAACGTATTTACGTATTTACGTATAACCAAACTGTCAGAATTGCACTCTATGGTCAACAACTAATCAATTAAAAGCGATTGTTACAAGAAAAGCAAAAAAAATTTGCCAAAAACACTATAAATTGGTTTTTCACCAATACGATCCCCGTCCTCATGTCGCAAAACCAGTCAAAGATACATTGCCAGCGGTTGGATGGTATAATGTGGTACCGCTAACCTCCTTATTCACAAGTTGTTGCTCCATCAGATTACCACTTGTACAGATCGATGGCACATGCGGACTCTGTGCACAATCCTTTCGCAATTATGTAGACGTCCAAAAATGACTTAAATCTTGGCTCACATCAAAAGAGAAATTTTATTTAGATAGTATTCATAAATTACCATAAAATTGGGATAAGGTTGTAGGTATCGATGGCAATTATATTCAATAAGTAATTTTTACCGGTATTACCTTTAAATAAAAAACGCTCGTTTCATATTACTATTCCTATAATATATTATTAATTGAATAATAATTGTATAATTACGCAATATTACACTCACTTTTATTATAATGTATAATTATTATTAATTATGTGAACGTATAGCCAGCAACAGAACCAGTTGCAGTACATTGCTTCAGTATAAGACTGTATTTTCCAGTCTATCGTGAAAAATAACTAGCGGCAGTAAATTGTACAATGATTTCATTCACACGGCTTGCAAATTATTCACCATTGTAATTTACTCTGGGCCAATGAGTCAGTCGTTTGGAGCAACCTTTATAATAAAATTAAATTAAGTTAAATTAATTACGCATTACTACAATATTATAAATAAAAGATGTCAGAACTACTATGTAATTAGGTTGTTAAATATAGTGGTTGTTTTGTTATTTTAGCAGTATTAACGTCCAAAGATATTATAGGTTTGCGACCAGGATTTTTCGAGTTTATAATAATAGCTAATATAATAGTTTGTGTATCGTTTCAATAACCGTAATTTTAGGTTAAAAAATATAAAACACATTATAATAATTTTTGACACACCGAAATAGAATCCATTTGACTCATCACAGCGTTTGGCACGATCATCTCTAATGCATACATAGATTTTCTATTTCAGTTATAGTAATGTTCTTCATCAACTGCGTCACGGCTGCTTTGATGGCTGGAATATCATCATAAAACGCTCCTTTCATGGCAGATTTCTGTTCCGCAAACAGAATATAGTCACACGGTGATAGATCAAGCGAATACGGAGGGTCGCTGATGAGAGAAATACGTTTTTTCATCAAAAATTCATTCACTTTTTGGTCTTGTGATGTGGAGCATTATTGTCCAATAAAAACAGTTTAACCGCAGGACATTCGTGCTGCCTAACTAGAATTATTCTCGACCACAAACGATACAAAACACTTAAATTGTATTCTTCATTAACAGTTTGACGTTCTGCGACAAATTCCTTGTAAATAATACCTTTTGAATTGTAAAAAGTTATCAGTATTGCCTTGATTTATAACGTTCTGGTCTTGGGTTATCACTAAAATCCGCTCGACCATTTTTGAAAAATGAAAACCAATCATAAACTTGTCGTTGAGACATATAATCATCACCATAAACATCATTTTCAACAATTTGTAAGTCATCGCGCATTTTTTTCACCCTGTCAATCGATGTATCTGGTTAAAGGTGTATATCTTTTTTATAATGTCAACTTTCACTATATGGCACCGCGTGTTCTACATTTTAAATTCAAATTGCTGTAATTTAAACGAGGCACTGTGTATAAAGGGCATCCCAAGAATTATTTAAAAATAAAAAAAAAGACAGCGCGACAGTTGACAGTTCAGGGTTATTAAAAGTGGAGTACTACACGAAAGAACAACGTGTTTTAATTAGATTATGGACCAACAACAAGTGGATGCAGATTTTGGTAACAAAATCATTTTCAGCGATGAGGCACATTTTTAACTTGATGGGTTCGTCGAATTATCAAAATTGTCGCATTTGGAATAAAGAAAATCCAAGATTGATTGTTGAGCAACAAATGTAACAGTTTGATTTTGGGCTGGAGGTACCATCGGACCATTCTTCTTCGAAAATGCGACTGGTCATTCAATACCAATTAATGGTGTTCGCTATCGCAATATGATAATCCAGTTTTGTGTGCCTATATTGCAAGACATGGATGTGGACGATGTGTGGTTTGAACAAGACGCGTCCACAAGTCATACAGCTCGAGAAACAATTCAATTACTGCTTAAGTCATTTCCTGGTCTGTAATTTGTCTTTTTGAGGTTCAGAATTGGCCGCCCAGATCGTGTGATTTAACGCAGTAGGGATTAATGTTTAAACTGTCATAAGCACGCTCGAAGTATTTATTTTAGTACGGAAATTTTTCAGCTGGGTTACCATTAGGTCGTTTATAGAATAAAAAGCGGGTATTTTGAATGTTACTCAAAGATTAATAATGTCTGTCCACACCATTATGGGCATATCACTCATATAAAAATATTGAAATTAAGGTAATACCTCTGATTTGGTGGATTATTTATATACTCCTATGCTGAGTTATTTACCAACTCGACTGTAATGAATGTTTGATAGATGCCATAAGCTCCACTTGAAGTAATATAGAAACTACAGTCAATAATACAAAAGGTTTGAGGGGAGCGAAAAATTCGTAATGATTAAAAAAATGGTTTGATAATAGAACTGTATACAAAATGGTTGATTTTAGTATTTGGACAAGCTAAATAACCCACTGAGAAATATTGGAAAATGAAGTATCATTCACTCATTCAGTATTATTTACAAATAAACCGAAATCTAGTATTTGTCGAATACTCGAATTTGTGAAAATATCATCAAATTCAGAACAAAACTGTACGTTTGCGTAGATAATTTCGATAACCTGCCATTTTTGCCAAAATCGCCATTTTTATTTTTTGGAAAAAGTTCTTCTATAAAACAGGAAATAGTTCAATGAAACTGCTACAAAAATTTGGCTCAATTCGGTTCATAATTGCGTTGAAAGTCACGTTGAATTTTCATTTTCAACGCCATCTTGAATTTTACCGGTTAGCAACAAAATTGGTATAAATACCGAATAATATATGGAATTACTATCTTCACTCTAGGCATTGCATCTTCGCACGCGATTTTGACAGTCTGAACAAGAATTTTCTTTGGAAAATTTTAACGAAATATGGGCTTTCGGAAAAGTTATGGAGATTTGCTTATAGCATCGCTGCAAACTTAAAACATCATTCCGACAGTGTACTGGAGTAAAATAGGGTTGTATCATTTCACCATTATTATTCATCTTCGTTGTTGATTGCTTATAATGAGATTCGTTAATAAAACTGCTCGTGGTGTTATTTGGGATCATGCATCGTTGGTAGTGATAATTTAAATAGTAATATAATACTGATTTGTTTAATCTCTTTCTAATGATATAATTTGATTGTGTTGATGGGAAACACGATTAATTAATTTCTTTATATTATAATCGGTGTTCAAATTTGACTTAACTTTTAATAAAACACATAATATTATTATTATATTCGAAATAATCTGATTTTGTTTATTGAATATTAAACTGCACATGTTGTGGTTAATGATTGAAAAGAATTTCATTTAAGTGACCACACCTCTTTGCAGCTCTTACAAGTCTTCAATCTGAACATTTTCCATCACGTGTTTATATAATTGTGCATCAATTTGAATGGTTTACTCAATGGTCATGGTGGTCAATTAACATCTTCTCTTCGCGAAATTATTCGATTATTAAAGTTCTGGTTCAAAAGATATATTGTTTCCGTAGCTGTATGAAATTTTGTACCATCTTGATAAAACCACATATTCCTTAGAATAATATGCTCCAATTCATTCCATAAAATGTTATTAACCATCGTTTGATATCGAGCACCATTCACAGTAACGCCGCTTCCATCTAAATTTTCGACGAAGTATGGACCAATCACACCAGCAGACCAAAAACCACACCAAATAGTTACTTATTGTGGATTCATTGGTTGTCGCAATGTTAGTCGTTATTTTTCTCGTGTTGTTCCCACTTCCTACTACCTGTAAAAAGAATTAACCAATAACCAAATGTTATTATAAAACACACAAATGACGGAAAATTTAAAAAGCTAACTCAAATTTGAACACCCTTTATAAACACTATATTTACTTTAACCCTTTCGGCCTTCTATTATTTCTAATGAAATGAGGAAAATTTCTATTACATATGAATGGAATTCGTTGGATCATATTATAACAAATATTATAATAAATATTTTCGAGTTAATTGGTGCAATCTTATGTCCACTACAAATGAGGAAAATTTCTATTACATATGAATGGAATTCGTTGGATCATATTATAACAAATATTATAATAAATATTTTCGAGTTAATTGGTGCAATCTTATGTCCACTACAATGGAAGTCAATGCCGAAAGGGTTAATGTAAATGTAATTGATGTAATTATTATTTTCTAAGACAAATTGTATGTTTTTATTAATTTCTATATATTAATCAGAATAATTTATGTTTGTTTAATTCAAATTTACAGCTCTAAAATTTCAAGAGAATCTTCTGAGAACCATGATCCAAATTGAAAATACATATTTTGAACTTGGCTGTTCAAATACTAAAAATTGCTTAATTATATGTGATCGTGGTGTTATGGATGCTAGTGCTTGTAAGTAATTTGAATTATTTTGAAATGCGGGTATTAATGTTCTTTCAAAACACTTAATTTTATTTATATCTTTTTAGATATATCAAGAGAAAAATGGGAAATAATTATGGCAAGTAATAATTGGAATCAAGTAGAATTACGTGATAATCGTTATAATCAAATTGTACATATGGTATCGGCTGCAAATGGTGCTGAAGATTTTTATTCGACTGAGGTAAAATTTATATTTTTAATTTTACGTTTCATTTAAACTTCTGACAGTTTCCATAGGATAATAGGCACATATATACTATGGAAATTTGCAGGTGTATAAGTGGAAACATAGCGTTTTTTGTTCAAATATATCTTTTTTAACAACATAATTTTAATAAGCAAATTATTCGGTAATATTATATGTGGACCTGTGTCATCTATTGAGTAGTTAATGGATGTCCTCGAGATAAAAACTTGGTTGTTTTGGAGGGAAAATACCAGGTATAGGAGTATGAAGTGAGCCGCTGCCAATAAATGTGTAGAAAGTGATGGAAGTTATTTTGAATAAAATATTTTTGATTTTTCTATTCTAAATAATGCGTTTTTCTTCCTTTAAAAAGGGCTCATTTCATACTCCTATACCTGGTAGTCATCGAGCCATTTTCGCACATCATCAACTGAACTCGTTCCTTGGCCCGTAAATGATATTTTTTCCTCTAATGCATCAGTTAATTTGTTCATTGGAACTGGATAACCTAGACAGTTTCACCACGTTCAAGATGTTTGTATTTAATTCCCTTTTAATCCTACCAGACACACAATAACACTTTGTGGGCATGAATATTGAATTTACTTTGTTTAGGATTATCGTAAAGCATCCACTTTGTATCTTCAGTAATGATTTTGTGTAAAAATTTAATTTTTTTGTAGCGTGATAATAAATTCAAAGAAATGTTTTGTAACAGTTGAAGCACCAACAGAATTACTTTTTAAATTTATTGATTTATTTTTTTTCTATTAGTAAATAAAATTATTGTAGCTTTTTATATTAAGTTTATACAATTTATAGTTCTGTTCCTTATTACATTAAGTGGTCATTTCGTTGCGCGCCCCATTTAATATAGATCTCTATAAAAATTAAAACAGTATTTGGACCCACCATCATCACCATTGAAACTACATTTGTTTTATTGTATGTATTTTAATTGATAATTAATAATTTTTAGGATCACGCTTGCAGATCAGAAGGTGTTGTATTAGCTCGCGAATTAGATTATAAATCTGCAGCGGCATGGGTAGGTCATCCATATTTTGATGTGATTGATAATTCATCGGATTTTGAAACTAAAATGAATCGCATGATTGAATGTGTTTGCCAAAAACTTGGAATTTATACAGGCGATCGTTTATTAAGAACATCACGTAAATTGAAATTTTTGGGTATGTATAATTTTTTAAAAATAAATTAATGTATGAATAATGCAATATTATAAATATTATACGTAATACTAACAATGAGAATAGGTAGTGCTAATCAGGACTATTCAAACTACCACAAATATACATATGGTATATTCATTAAACTACCCTATGTCCCCAAAATAATGAGAAAATCCCAATAATATATATGTAACTCGTAGCTCCATCTGTTAGCTACTAATGTATGTAGTGGAAATCGACTTTAATAAACTGTCAAAGCTATACAAAACATTTACTTCAGTGTAAACCAAAATACAACGCATTAAGTGACAGCTGTTTTTTTTGTGTTCATCGAAAAATGAATATAAGCAATTACTGAATAAAAATGGGAATAGAGCTTGGGAAACGGATAACATCAATTTATCGAATTTTAACTAAAAAAATTGGGGCATACAAAGTTTGTTCAACATCAATTAATTGATGATGTTCTAAAATTGCACATAATTTAACATTGTGAGGACATAATTAAACATGCTTGAAGCGAAGAAAACTACCTAAAAACTATTGCAATTGGTGACGAAGTATAGTTTTATGTAGGAATTTTTCGACCTATGCATAAAAACAACTGCCATTAAATGCATTTGATTTTGGATTTCACTGAAGGGAATGTCATGAAACTGCGACAATTTGTTGCGGTTCCGTTCACACTATGTAAATCAGTATTATAAACCCATTCTTTTTTAATTTTTAGATAGCGGGTGTAAAATTCTATTTTTCTATGTGTTGTCTTTAATTGCGTAGAAAATGAATTTAAAGTGTTGGTTCATAACCTTTGCCTTGTTAGTCTTTTTTATTGAATTGTATTTAAAACAAAGTGTTTAGAACCTTATCGTTATTTTTAAGATTATAAATTTTAATGTATGTGTCGCTGTGGACAAAGTAATGAACTGACACACTCCTTATTGAAATGGTTTGAATTTATTTTTATTGTATTTTTATTTACAGTTATTGGCAATCTGCCCAGCGATTTTCCAACTTTTCAAGATTTTGATGTGATCCATCATTATTTACAATCGGATGGACCAAAATTTCAGGCACGTTTACGAAAACGTGGTCAAAATGATCATTGGACGTATATACATACGATACGAAGACCACATGCTAACAATCAATCCGTTGAAGTTAAAACACAATTAACCCATCGTGATTATATGAATTTACTTGCCCAACGTGATGATGCCCATTTTACAATATATAAAAAACGTCGTTGTTTTTTAGTTAATAATCAATATTTTCAATTAGATATTTATAAAGAACCAAGTCATCCTAGGTACGTAACGTGTTTCTTTTTTATTATTTTTCCTATAATTTTTAAATTTAATTTCATTTTCATTTCCATTTTTTCTAATAATCTAATCAGATGTAAAGGTTTAATGTTATTGGAAACATATTCATCGTTAGACGTTGAATCATTAAAAAATTGTTTACCGAAATTTTTACAAATTGAAAAAGAGGTAACCGGTGATCCAGCTTTTTCGATGTTTAATCTGTCGTTGAAAGAAGACTGGAGTAAAACAGAAAAATTTTGTCCGTCAGCAAATAGTAAATTAAATAATAATGTGTGTAATATGCATAATAGTGATGATGTTATTGTTAACAATGTTGATAACAATATACATCTCTCTAAATAAATGACTTATAAAATAAATAAATTGTAAAAAATTTTAAAATTTGAATATTACCGATGTTGGGTCAATAAAAAGTTTAAAAATGTAAAAAAAAAAAAAACGAAATATAAAAAAAAAACAGTATTTTTGAGTATTTTTTTTGGATCCGGAATCCGTTTAAAAATTATTTCACTCGACACAATATCGAAAGATCGAATAAAAATTTATGTGAATTATTTTCTAACATTATCGTGAATACGATCAACAAAATTTGTTTTTTACCGCAAAATACAACAAGTACTCATTTCTAGTAACTAGTTGCGGTGAGAGTAGACAAAGTTTAATTTAATTTTATAAATTTTACCATTTATTTAATTAATAACAAACATTTAAGTTTTTAAATTTATTATCTTTTATTTTGATTTAACGATAGATGGTTTTAATTGAAAAAAAATAAATGAATAAATAAATATAAAAATATGAAATAGTTAAAATAAGTGTATAAACAATGAAACATAATGTGACAATGCAGTTACAATAAATCAAATTAAATGCAATGAATGGTATGTGTAATATTTGTATGCACATGACTAGTAAAGGAATTACAAAAACAACAAAAATATACATTATAAGAATGAATGAATTTGTGTACTATATTTTATTGCAAAAACTAGTGTGTGCATTTGATATCAACAGTAAATGAAATATTAACTAAAATTTGGTGTAATTTCTATTTATAGCGAAACGTCATCATTATGAAATGCTGAATAATGCAAGATTGTAAATATGACGACTTGCTGCTGAAATAATACAGAAAAGTTAAATGAAAATGAAGTGATTGTTACGGATATACCATATATTAGTAAATAACAAATCATACGCAGATATTTTAAATAAGAGAAACAATTTGTTATTCTTAATCTTAAAATGCTTACAGATTGATGATGATTACAGATGTAAGTTAAATCTGGTAAAAGAACTTGGTGCTAACAACAAGAACTTAAGAAATACATCAAATGGTTCAGTTGCACAAATAAAATCTTGGATGTAAATGACAGATTGATTTGATTCAAATAATAATTTATGTAAAATTTGTGAAAGTAAAGTAACTTACATTAGAAAACATTGATAACAAATTAAAGAAATCATTAATGCACAGTGAAATGTATGGAAATGATATAAAATCAATTAATTCATTAACCGCCAACGTTGCTTGGGTATACGCATTTTAATAAATTTGATTTATTAAATTTTGTTATGCCCATGTTCTTTTTCTTAACGGTGTCAATATGAACATAAAAATTAAGGAACATAATTTTAATCTCACAATACGGCAAATTTTATCATTGAAAACATCAGAAAGTTTATTATCTAAAATCTGATATTTTATCAACCATGACATTGAATTAAAAATACCCATTTTTAAATGGATAGTGCAACTTATTCTATAAGTATTACCTTAGTATCACTGTCCGTAATTTGTCCGCAAAATTTTCGCATTCAATGTAGTAGTCCGTAGTTTCAATCCGAGGAAATATCTATGAATTTCTTACGGATATCAGCTGAAATTTTATATGATAAGTATTTTTATTAAAAATGTCCTTGGATTATCCGTATATTTCGTCAATGATAATTTTTATGATGAAGCTGAACAATGGCAAAAATTCATCGATTGTGAATTTTTTTTTGTAATAAACAATAACAAAAAATCGAGGATAAAATCAATGAAAAATCGTACAAAAATCCTAAGAAATATATAGATTTTAGTTGCTGGTTGTTTTATAAATTATGAAAATATTTTAAAAAGAGTGAGGATTATATCTATAGATAAGCGAAATATACACCGGTCTTGGATAATTGGTCAAATAAATTATGAATACAATACCGCGCCGATATATGTTGGGCATATTACCCTGACAACCCAAAGATTTCAATTGACCTAAATAAATACTATTATATTAAATGGAAAATATATGGACATTCTTTGGACAAATTTCAATATATCTTTTCTATGGTAAATATGTGAATTTTTTCTGGGGAAAATTTAACTCATTTTTCAAAGTACGGACAAATTGTAACTAGGGTACGTGTATTTGAAAAGTCTCTTTATGATCTTCAAAACGTTGTGTGTTCAATTACATTTGGTTAAGGTATAAACAACTTTGTTTCTTAATAGCGGCGGGAGAATAGAAAATTTTGTACCAAATAAACGGCATTTGCGAGAAGCGTAATTGTATTTTTTTTTTCATTCAAAAAAAAAGCAGCTGCTGAAATTGTGACTGAAGATGAAAAATGGATTTGCAGCATTGCAAGTTGTGGCGGTGGTATTTATTTACAAATGCTGTATTTACGAGTAAATGCATATGGAAATTCCATAATTTAGTAAATTCATCGCACTACTCACAAATAGAATTCAGATAAAACATTACATTTCAGATAGATGATAAGAATATTTCTAATAAGAATGTTTGTAAGAATATTTTCATATGTGCATTTAGACGTAGTGTAATTTTTTGTACTAATGATATTTTAAAAATGAACAAAAACGAAAACATTCAAATTCACATCGACGCACATTAGAATAGCCATCGTCAGCACTTGGGAATTGTGAGAATCAAAAATTTCATGATGACATTATTATAGACGTGATTACACGGGTTGGATATTCGTTCTCATAAGCACATAATTGTTGCATCAGAATGAGAATTTATTCTGATTATCTCATGTTGTATATTTTGCTATTGTCATAACAATTATTCTTATCGTCTATCTGAACCTTTACTGAAAATTGGAAGAAAATGTTGATGATTTAAATAAAGAAACGGAAATTTGAAACAAAGAAACAAATCACATTCACAAAAAAAAAAATTAAAAAAAAATAACACCATCCAAAGATTCTGCTCCTGTACTGATGCTGATACGAACTATTGGATCATCACAGACGAAGAAGACGATGTTGTAATATATTCAGTTCGTCAACAATATATTTGTGTAATAAATGTTCTGTTCATTTGTATCCATAATGTTTCCTCTCCCATAAATAGTAAATATCAATAACTACATGTAAATTCGATTTGATTTTGAAATTATTTATTACATCTTAAATACTTGTTATTGTATCACTTAATACAAACCACCGACGGTTCGTATATGCAACATTATGAAACACCGTTATTGAAACATGATCACAATATTTTCTTTTTTCATCGTTTATATAGAAACTTATAAGAGATATCAACTTTAATGAATTAAATTAAAATTTGCAATATTTCTATGGTTGACTGTTAATGCGTTAATGAAACCATAGAAAAATGAAGACAAATTAAATAAGTTACTGAACAATGAAAATAAAATTGGAAGATACCATACATAAACAGAATAAAATTAGTTATCAATAGATAAAAATACATCATTAACATCATCAATAATAATACAATACAATAATATTCAAAAGATAAGTTTACTTGCTTTTGTGCAGAGGAAGGTGAAAATCTTTCAAGAAACTAAATGAACACCAAGCGTATGACTTAGCAGTGTGGTATCCAGCCCCTAAAAACACCTCCCTGTTATTAAAACTATAGTATAATATTACTAACCATTAATTTATCTATGAATTCTTAAAGCCACATTTTCAATTTTAGTTTTTTTCTACCACGAATCCCAATATTATAGGTATATCACATATCGAGAGGTTTAGTTCTTTTTAACCTTCTTATTTGGTATTGATAAACACGAAGTTGAACTGCCTCGACGTTGACGTGTTGCCGTAAGCGATCTTTAACGTAACTATTTTTATTTCGCTGGTCACATCCTTAATTATAAGTCCCGGTGTAGATCGTCATTAGGTACATACCACGGAGCGTTGCCTATGTTTCTAAGTATCTTATTATGAAACATTTGAATTTTCTTGACGTTGCTCTGTTTGGCACATCCCCACAGTTGACAACCATATGTCCAGATTGGTTTTATTGTCTGGTTGTTGCGTCTAGCGTTAATCCCAAATATTTCGCTGTATTTTCATATGGTACTGTTTCCGTTTAAGTTTATATTCGGAATATTAATTAGTTTTTTGTTTGTAAAGTTTACATGTATAGATTTTGTTTCGTTTAGTTTAATTTTTCACCACTTCCGTCCAATTGTAACATTTTTCTGTTTTCTGCTCGTTGAAGTTTGTCTATGGTTTCGTTAATATTTTGACCGCTAATATTTTGAGCGCTGTGTCGTCTGCGAACGTAGCAATTGTTTTCTTTTTTCTGGCTCCGGGATGTCACTATAGTGAAAAGCACGTACAGCATTGGTCCCAAAATACTTTCCTGCGGTACTCCTGCATACACCTCTCTTAAATCAGAATATTCACCTTCCTTTTTTTTTTTTTTTTTTTAAAGTCATATTTTGCTCCTAGTGGAGCTTTTATGTCATCTAATAAACCTTTCATTACAACCAAGTTGATAAATTACTCCCATGCGGAGTATATAACAATTTACCAATTGTGTACTGTACTGTACTGTAATTAACGAAAGAGATGTTTTCATAATACTATTATTTTTATATGGGTGATTAGCCCATAGTTATGTGTGTGCAGACATTGTTAATCTTTGAATAGCGTCCAACACCATATTTTCAAAGATATCCGTTTTTCTTTTTATTCCATCAACGAACAAATGGTCACCCAGCAGAAAGATTTTAGTATTGAAATAAATACTGAAAAATTTCCTATGAAAAAATAACGGATTTGAACCCGCTATATTTCATGATTAATATAATATTTATATTTCGGCGCTATGCAACTGCGCTACCGAGTGGTTTTTCACCTTGTTCACCTTCCTGCTATGTTCTAAATAATCTATCTGATAAGTAAGATGTTATTAATTCAACATATAACCCTGTAAACATGTTTTTCAACTTGTATAACTGACCTTCATGCCAAACCTTATAGTAGGCCCGAGCTACATCCAAGAATATTGTTGATCATATTTGCTTTTCCTCCAACGCCTTTTCTATAAGATCTGTTAAAGGATGTAATTGATCTATCGCGGAATGTTTTTGTCTAAATCCAAATTGATGCGCTAGAATAAATTTCTTTCTTTCTACGATAGATTTTATTCGTGTTAATAGAAGTTTAATGTAAAAGCAGAGTGGATATTTGCACTATTGGCCTTTTCAATTTTCTTGTAGCCTTCCATAAGGAATAATATGTATATTCCTCTGCTGTTAAATTTTCCAGGTAGCTATTTACTTACTCCTACCTAATCCTTAGTATTTCTTCTCTGTGTTTTGTCGTCTTATTGTTTAAGAACTTTTATGGTGAACTAATTTTCTTATTTCCTTTTGATAACTGTTTGCCATCGATCTGTGGGTATGTGCTCTTGTGTTATTCCATGCTGCTTTCTGTATAACTATGATGAATCTTTCAGCCTATATACCCAGTTGTTATTTTGTGCGTTGTGGGACATTTAATTGCGTTTCTTTTTCCAGTTCTATTCTTGTTTTGACACATTCTGTCTGCTGTTAGAAGTTTGCCAGGCGTTGACATTTTTTACATTGTGGAATCAGTTTTTATTTCTTCTGATTTCTTCTATTCTAATTTTCAAGTGTTGGATGTATTGTATTTCGAAAATATTTTTTATATCTTCATCATTTCGAAAAGTTTTTTAGAATTTAAAGTGGTAAATTATTCACAATTTCTTTGTCATACTTCCTACTTTTCTTTATTTTGATTGTTACTTCAACAATATTATAGTCCCTATTTAATAGTTCATTTTTGATTTTATTTTTAGTTGTTTATTGTTCATCATACTGACTTTGAAATTAAGGTCTCTGGTTTGTAGGGCCTGGTTTAATTTGTTGGAGTCTTCAGCCAGCATTGCTTAATATTACCGGTGTTGGTTTGTGTTGCTCCATATTTTCTTGTGACTTTTTTGACTCAGCCAATAGTATTGTTTTGTTAATATTTGACTTGCTAATTTTACCTACTTCTACTTCTGCCGAGCTCACCGTTTGGTCTTTTTTTTCTTTTTTCTAAAATTCAATTTGTTTCTATCCGTACAGTTCATCTTCATCTGTATAGTAATTTATTTTCATCTTCTGGATTGATTTTCATTGATTTTATCGACCGTTTCCCATATCGCTTTTGGTAATTGATTTTGGATCGTTTGTTCCGTTCTCCCATTTTTTATACACTATTCCTGCCTTTGATATATCTGTTATTCCAATATTCCCTTTTGTTATTTTTACTGGTGATCTTGGTATTTTTTTTTACTAATAGTGGAAGGGTTCTCAAGCAATAAATGGTCACGCCAGAATAAGTGGGACCGACCTCATATGAGGATGAATTTTCCTGAAACTGAGGTAATGTTTTCTGTAGTTTTGTCCATTGCTGTTTTGATCTTTCGTCCGTTTGGGATCAGTAGTCACCACGTAGAGGTGTATAATAAATACTTGGTTGTAGCTGTCGTAGTTGCGGCTTTGGATCATTTATATGGAAATAACAAATATGTATATTTTGTTGCATTCGCTGGTACGTTAGGTATAGCATACTGTAAAAATCTATTAAATGTAATTACGACAGTAAATACTGTGGAAGATGTAAAATTTCACACTGCTCAACCATTTCTAGTTGAACCATTAAGACACAAATGGATCGCAAATAACTCCTTAAATATATTGAAAATGTATTATGGTACCAACTGCATAAGGAATAATGCTGGACGAGTCGAAAAACGTTATTATCTGTCCATTGTACAAAAACGGTGACAATTTAGATAGTAACAACTATAAAGGAATAACTTTATTAAACGTTGCCTTTATTAAGGTATTTGCTATAATATAATAATATACCATAAGGCATAAGGCGGCATATGATGGTATCAATAGGTCAAAGTTATGGAAGAATTTGGTATTCCAAAAAAGACTGATAGATTTGGTGGCTATGATGTTGGATACTTTTAAGTCACGTGTGTGAATACGGGATAAAGTATCTGGTTATTTTCAGAGTGTTGGTGGAGTACGACAGGCGTACAAATGTCGTATATTGATACGTAATGCGTATTCTGGAGGAGGAATCAGTGCTAGTGATGCAGACAAAGCAAAATATAAGGTGCCAATGAATGTATCAGGAATTCGAGGTTAAACTGCATTTATTGAAGAATAACATTTTTTTTATGTTAAATGTGGAAAATGATATCGAAGAGGAAATTCGCCGCAGAGTTTCAATCGGAAACAGAAGAAGAGCTAAGGCTAGATGGATAGATGTAGTAAACTGTAATATGAAGATCTTTAAAATTCGGCGTTGGAAGACGTTAAATGCATATAGGCCACTTGTAGATGCGTGTTAGAGATTATCGCAATTATCACAATTATCGTTATGTTACAATGATTGACAATACATAAACTTTTAAATAGTCCAGGTATTGAAATTTATAAATGTGACGATATAGCTTATATTAATTTCAGAAATATTACAAGAAACAACAGGAGGTGGTGTTAACATATTGACATTATATAAAGATTTCAACTATTCGATGTACTAGGGAATTATTATACAAAAAACAGTTTGTTTCAATGGTCTCAGATCCGTTCAATCGCAATAGACACAACCAAAAAGGCTCTAGTAAATAGTCCTGTATTAAAATCATTTTATGGTACATTAACAGATCAATATCAAGCCAAACTGATGCTTCACAATTTGGAATTGGTTGCTGTGTAATACAGTATAATTTACCAGTGGCTAATGCAGTTTATCTTACACGGAGAGTAGATATGCTCAAATTGCGAAGGAATTTCTTGCAGCAAATAATAGTTAAAAGTGATCACTAACCTTTGGCAGCAATAATGGATTAAGAAATACATAACATACCTTCGTCTAAATTACAGAGAATGCGACTATGACTTAAATTATGACTTAAATATACAATATTTTCCGCCACCGGGTACGTATATCACAGATTATTTGTCGCGTCACTATATATTAACATTGGTAACAAAGAGGAAGATATGGCATTCCATGAAACGGTTTAATGTAAGTGAAAAAAAGTAATTACAATTAATTAATTAATTAAAATTAAAATTAAGATTAAAAATTTAAAATTAATTACAATTCAGTTAGAAATAAAGGCAGACCCTATATTGTAATTCATTTTAGAATATTGTAAGGTTGACTTCGCCTAATCAGACAAGTAAAGCTCCCGATATAATAAAATCATATTATTTCATTCAAAAAGAGATATTTTTGTATAAAATGAGATTTTGGGGGTTAAAATTATTATATATCTGCTGCACTAAACATTGAAATAATACCATCTTTTACACGAACCTCACATGCGAGAATGTACATAACAACGTAAAGAACAAAACAATTATTATTTTAGCATACCCGCCATTTAACATTTAGAAAAATTGGTTGTGATATTTTTGAATTTAACGGAAAATCTTATTTGGTAATGGTAAATTACGACACTAAATGGATAGAATACAAATTACTTCGTAATAAATCCTCAAATGAGGTTGTAAAAGTGTGGATGGCACCTTTTTCACAATTGGGAATCCGTAGTAAAATTATTGCTGATAATTCGAATCCTTCGGTTGGCGAGAATTCACAACTCGTTGGGATAGTAAAGATTATAAATAGTTCACCATTAAACCCTAGGTCGAATGGAATGGAAAGGGCGTTACAAATAACAAAAAAATATTTTTGAAAAATCGAAAGGAGAAGAAGATAGATATGTGCATTGGTATGTTAGAACATAGAAATACTCCAACTAAGGATTTGGAATGGTCGCCGATCCAATTATTATTTAACAGACGCTTAAAAACTAAATTGTTCATAACAAATAAAATGTTGAGAACAAAATTAAACATAAGTTTAATGCCTTAAGGCATGCCTTCATATTGATTTTATTCAACGATTGTATTCAATTAATTTTGATTGTTAATATTGTAAATTATTAATATAAATGTAACTTTGAGTTGTTGCTTTGTTAATAACTTTAACATAGAATTTAAGAATACTAATTTAATTCTAATTGTAAAATTTACAAGTAGAATACCACTAAAACTTATTGATCCCCTGAAATATGAGTTAAATAATTAGGTGAAGCGTGATATAATTGAAGGGGGTAGATAAACCATATCATTGGATTTCAAATGTAGTAATACTAGAATAAACCAAATAAAAGTGTTAGAATTTGCTTTGCTCCTAATTAAGTGAATGAGGTTTTTAATACAATACCATCATATATCGGACGGGCAGAAAAACTGAATAGAGACTAAAACTAGCTAACCTCCTTATCATGACCAATCCGTGTTAGATCGACTAATGATTTTTCCATCGTAATTAAATTCGTATGTAACATACGAAACAAAGACATACACCGTGACCTACAAACTAACGCTGTTACGGAAGAGATTAAAATATATGCAACTAAACATGAGCAGAGACTGTAATCATATGGAAACCTTTAAATGGAGTCGGTTCTAGATGAGATATTGCAATTCGAACTTACTGATTTAATAATGATTTTAGTAAAAATTTAATGACAAATTGGCGGATTCTTACAATTCATACTTTGCTAAAATCGAATCAATCATTTGACTAGTGCACCTGATGACGATGTTCATAACTACATTACGAAATGCAATAATGATTACTCCTGTTGTCCTGTTGGTATTCCTTTGGCTATCTTGAGACAGTGCGTGGGTAACCTTGCTTTGCCACTTATTATTCTATATTATAGATCTTTAAACATGGTTGTATTTCCAAACATTTGGAAAAATTCCTACATTAAACCGTTGTGTAAAAAGTATAGTAAAAATGATTCTTCGAATTATAGGCCTATCGTCAAATTATCGTATATATCAAAGATCTTTGAGGGAATAATTTTTAAAATTGAGATTTTTAATTCTAGATCCATTAACTGTACAAATCAACATGGATTTGTTAGCGGTCATTCTACGAATACTATACGACTCTGGAATTTTTCACATACTGTTTTTACAATTTTTATTTGAGGTTTAAAGTTGACTGCATTTATACAGATTTTAACAAGGCGTTTTATCTAATATTTAAAAAATTGGTTTTTCTTCTCATTTCCTTGGATAGAATCTTATTTAAATTGTCCCCACAGTGCCCAGCTAAAGTTCACTTATATCCTGTCAGGTGAAATTGTTTGCAACATCTGGAGTCCGTCAGGTAGTCATTTGGTTCCAATTCTATAAACTTTATATGTTAATGATCTGTCATCTTTTATAAAGAATTCTGAATGAGAAATTTATGCAGATGATGTTAAGATTTACAGGTCCATTAATAATTTGTGTGATTCTCAATTGTTATACAAGATGATTTAATGGCATTCTTCAATTGATGTGTTGTGAACAATTTATTTTTAAATATAGACAAATTTAAAATTATTAATTTTTCAAGAAAGAATTCCGTTTTATTTTATTCGTTCCATTATTTTAATGAATTTGTCATAAATAATGTTAACAAAAGTTAAGAACACGGTGTTTATGTTGATACAAAAAAATTGAATTTTAAATGACTCAATGACCACATAATAAATGAAGTAAACTTATTAATATGGATTTTATTATTCGTGAAGGTCGTACATTTACTGACTCCTATTGTGTACGGGCATTATTTTATTCTCTTGTAAGGTCATGCGTTGTGTAATATTCTTGCTAGAATTTGTCACCCGCTTATGAATTCGGTAAGTCAAGAATTGAAGCTATAATATGAGCATGGACTCAAACTCTTATGATCACTTTAAATGTTCGTAGAAACTATGTCATAGGCTTTTGACAAAAAAAGAGTAAAATTAATGGAAGTGCTGTCATCTACTCAAACTTATGTATTTGCTTATTCTGGTGCTGAGGCAATAAATTGATTACACAATAGTTTAATAGTTTGGGTTAAGTTTCACTCATTTGAATATATCCGTTCAGACAATTTGGTTTATTATTAAACCTTTTACAGCCACACCTGTTATTTAGTATGGGTACTGCCAGTAGTTTTAATAAAAAATTTTTTTAAATCAAACATAAGAACTTTAAATATGTAAATATTTTATTTATATGTTTCACGTAATATATATTTACATACTACAAAAATAATATTTGAACATTAAGCTTTACACCCTATGTCCCATTAAAACTCGGAATGTCTATGTAAACCACAGAACACTTAGCGTCACCGTTTAGTTTTTATGTGATTATGTTCTGTGAACGTTCCTCAACAAACTGTCAAAATTTCATGATCGTACATTAAGTAGAAACGAAAATACAACACATAAAATTACACAACGGTTTTTGTGTGTCGGTTGAAAAATGAATACAAAAGAACAAAGAACCAGCATTAAATTTTGTTTTAAAATTGGTAAAAATGCTACTCAAACGTAATCACACGTTGTTTAAAATCGCGTATCGTAATAATTGTGTGTTAAAACACAAGTTTTTAAATGACATAAATGATTCACAGAAGGCTAAGAGAAGCTATAAGTGATCTAGGTCGACCATCTGAAGCAATTTACTGAAGAAAACCTTGAAAAATTGCATGATTTCGTGAAAATTTCTATTCATCGAAATGTAGTTTGGAATACCGAAAACAATAATACATAGAATTGTAACTGCGATAGGTGAATTCAAATTTTGTTCCACATCAATTAAATGATGTTGGGAAATTGCACCGAATTGAAGTAATAATCAAATTTTTTAGCTTAATCATTTACCATATTCATTTAATTTAACTCCCAGCAACTAATTTCTATTCTCTAAACTTCGTTTGACTATATGAAAAGAAACCGTTTTGTATAAGTTAAAGACAGCACCGTTCTCAACAGCATTCCAATGACAGACATAAAAAAATCATTTGATTCAATGGTTGAACGTGTGCAAGTCGATGTATTTCAGTTAATCGGAACTATTTTGAATAAATAAAATGATTTTTGTGAAAATTTAATAATTATTTTTGTGTTTTTTTTATTCCATTCCGGATTATTATGGGACAGAGGTTAAGTCTAATTGATGCGTGTGATATACATTAGAAAGCACTCACTCCAAGGTTGTAACGTTATCTGTAAAATCGTTGTAATGGATATATATGTTGTCTCTATGAAGGCTGAATGACGAGTGGAACATCTTGATTCTGAGCCGCGTTCCACACCCCTAGATCAACCATCGTGAACACAGTGCAACACAGTGTCGTGCCTCACACTGACACCTCATATGTCATCATATGACAAAGGTGTATTCTATAAGTTTTTCAGAACAAGTAACACAATAATATGCGCCTTCCGCTTTTATTTGTACTCCTTTTAGCATCACATGTAGCTTATACCATTCAATTGGACACTGTTAACTTTAGTTGCAGATAAGTTCCATTTACACAACAAAATTACTTGTTTTTCTGAACAAATACCGATGATAACATACAATTTTACATGAATATGTATGAAATGGAAACGAAAATTACCAATGAGTGATATAAGATATATAGGAACATAATTAGTGATGGGCACCATCAAGTGCCGTTTGTGTAGAAGTAAAGAATAGAATGGCGCCGTTTTGGGTGAAAAGGGTTACCATAATATTAATTAATTAAATCTTCGTTTTTTATATAGAACAAATTTATAATTCGATAATCCGAACAGTAATATTTTTTTATCGTCCCGATTATCGATTGTCCCTGAATGTTTTTTTTTATTTCTGGATCTGAATGTATAACGTTATCATGAATGAATAATGGCATTTGAAATTAACAAGAAATAAAAAAAAGTGTACACAATTATATTTTTATATTTTAATATCTCATACATTACATTATTATTTATTATGCAGCAACACACCAGACTTTGGAATATGGATCTCCGCGTTATTATAATATTACATACACTTTATTTATTCTGATGGTGTATTGAGATGAAATGAGATCAGTATAAGAAAAGAAAAAAAATTTAAGACAATATAAATATTTACTCAGAAACTTAATTCTCTTTGAAAGAAAATTAAATATGTACATTATCTGCATAAAATAATAATAATAATGGATTAATTTTATTGTTGTTGTTATTGTATTTTCATATTTGTATTATAATAATAATAATAATAATAATAATAATAACAATAATAATAATAATAATAATAATAATAATAATTATAATAATAATAATAATTATAATAATAATAATAATAATAATAATAATAATAATAATAATAATAATAATAATAATAATAATAATAATAATAATAATAATAATTATAATAATAATAATAATTATAATAATAATAATAATAATAATAATAATTCGTGTAATTATTAATAATTAATGAAAAATTTTAAGAAACAAAATTTTATTATTTATTTATTTATTTATTTATTTATTTATTTATATATATTTTTATTTATTTATTTATTTATTTATTTATATATCATTGTTTTATGTACATTATTTTAATACATGTATTATATATTGTGATTTATATATGTGTGCGTACAAGAAGGCATAAGACGATTGTGTAAGTGCTTGTATATAGTTTTTCTATCTGTTCACATAAATATTAGTTCTTTATTTATATTTTTTTTGAAAATAAGAGAGGATAGTGTTGCTAAAGCTAAATTTTATACACATCCATACAGCCAGTCAGTGGTCTTTCTTTATATATTTCCATACTACAATATTATTGTTAATACAACAAACACACATGATCATATAAAAAATTGCATTGGTAAGAAAGTAATGGCGGTTTCATCTTGTGTCGAATTCAAATCCAAAAGTTTTTAACAAGAAACTTTGCATTAGCACCAATTATTCATGTGCCTTAATTATTTCGCCAAGATATTATTAAAATTTTTACAATATACAAATGTATATTATACGCACCCTCTGTCCCATAATAAACCGGAATGTCTATGTAAACCATATAGCAAGTTTCTATTTCTTCTTAATTTCAAAGGAATTATTCATTTTCATAATAACGTTATACTTTCAACCCATAACGGTGCCATTCTATTCGTTACTTCAACACAAACGGCACTTGATGGTGCCCATCACTAATTATGTTCCTATATATCTTATATTGTTGCATTCTTGTAAAATTGTATATTATTATCGGTATTTGTTCAGCAAAACAAATGCAACATCTGCATGTAAAGATAACTTCAGTGTCCAATTGAATGGTATAAACTACATGTGATGCTAAAACGAAAAAAATAATTATAGCTAAATTGAAAATTTCTAAGAAATCTTCAGCGAGATTCATCGAAATGGAACTTGGAATACCAAAAACAATAATTCATCGAATTTTAACTGGTCTACGATAGGTGAATTCAAGTTTTGTTCCACTGCAATTAAAGGATGATGGGAAATTGCACCGAAGTGAACTAATAATCAAATTTGTTAGCTTAATCATTCACCATATTCCCTAAATTTAACTCCCAGCTACTATTTTCTATTCCCAAAACTTCATTTGGCTATATGGGAGGAAACCGTTTTGTATCAGTTGAAGACATTCAAGAGTCGACGATCGCACCGTTCTCAACAGCATTCCAATCATAGACATAAAAAAATTGATTCACTTGTTAAACGTGCGCAAATCGATGCGATTTCAGTTGATGGAGATTATTTTGAATAAATAAAATGATTTTTGTGAAAATTTAATATTTATTTTTGTGTTTTTTTAATCCAATCCGGATTATTGCGGGACAGAGGTTGTATGTATTTGAAAAACATTTATCGGTAAAAAAAATTTAATTGCTAGTGCTACAGCTTGTCGGATTTTTGGATTTAAATTTGACATTAGGCAACGTTCATTGCCCGGTGCCACAACTGTGATTAGTCTTATGTGTTTAGTGCTTCGTAATAAGATTAGTAGAATTTCGCTATAGGTAACAGTTGCATTTAATAAAACGTGTCGTCCTAGCAGTTCAATATTATCATCATTCGCATTGCACTTAAATAATTTTTGTCTTTATATTTCTAAACGATATTCTTATATTTGTAATTAAATTAATTAATTAATTTGGCAAACATTCTAAAACTTACTTTTTGCAATTTAAACAATAATATACAATTTAAAAAAGTTCTTCTTGTATTTTCGAATTATCACTCATTTTCCAGCAAACAAATCAAAATTTTAAATTTTTTTCAATTTTTAAACCAAAGATTCGTGTTCAATTGTGAACTGTAACCATTCATAAACATTTTATATGTATAATATTCACGAATGGTACCAAACATAAAACTAATCACAGTTGTTGCATAGCCCTTATTTTCGTTTATATAGGTAGGAAACGGTTACTAAATTATTTGTAGTTAAAGGAAGCCTCCCGATTGAAGTTTTGAGTAATTTTTCAAAAATTACCCGATAAGAAAATCGTTCAAACGACTTTCATTTATTTACGATCACATTCAATACAGTTTTATATTAAATTAAAGTTTTAATAAAACCACACCACAAAAATATTTAAGCATAAAAATAATTAATATTTCTCATAGATCTGTCTCTAATATAACTTCAATAAACTGTACCATCGTAAACAATAGGAAAAAGTTTGATAAAATTACGATCGTAAATACATAGAACAATGAGAAGGAAAATGTGTTCAACATTAAATGACTGAAACATTGAAATTCGTTGAATGGTTTCCAATTCATTGCTTACAAGGCACTGAAGATGGTTTTTTTTATTGCATCAAATAGTAACTGCGGGGATGAAAAGTGAATCTACTACGATATCCCTAATGGAAGTAATGGTATGTTGTACATGGTACATGTACATGTACATGGTTGGTAGGATCTGAAAGGAGTGCGGTGTAATATGAGCTGCTAAAACCAAATGAAACTATTACTATTATTTTGTTGGACGATAACGATCGACCATATGTTGCAAAACCATTAAAAATACGTTGGAAGAACTTAAATGGGAAATTATCCCACATGCTCCCAATTCACCAGACTGTTCACCATCATTTGACTATCTCTTGTACCGATCAATGTAGAGAGCTCTTCTAGACTAGTACTTCACAACATATTTGATGAAATCAAAAAATGTCTCGATAAATGTGTATTAATTTTAAATTTCTTCAATAACACACACAAACAGTCGTTAACAACACCGCCAATAAAATTCGAATGTTCACTCAAAGCTTTAATCAATTGTGAAAATCAATTGAAATTAAAAATATGATTGAAATTACTTACCAACCTGATTTTCCTTTGCAAATTAAGTGTGATGAGTGAGTGTAGGATAAATGACATTTTATGATGCAGATCTGTAGCTATTGAACCCGAAGTGTCACAATAAATTTTGAATTTGGAAAAATGACAATTATTTTTGAAATGGTGGAAATACAGGTGTCTTCAAAAATCTAACACAAAATTTTTTTTTTTTTTTTATCAAATTTTAATCCATTTTACATAAATTCTGATAATTTTTAAACATTTTCAAATATATTTACATATAAATAATACATTGCTTATAATATCTTAGTAAATGGTTTTCTATAATGTATCATTCCAAGATACTTTTTTTAATAATTATGAAAGTGGTAAAAAATCGTTGTAAGCACAAAGATTTTTAACACCATGAACACCTGATTTTAGGTCACATTTGTACATTTGTCAATCTCGCAATGCAGCTTAATTGCTTAAAAATGATTCATTAAAAACAAAGTCCTCCTGGTTTTCAAATTTTGGTTTTCTCTCGTTCAGGTATCTGCTTTCAAACCATGACTAATTAAATAAATTAATATATCTCGGAGCTGACAGTTTATATACGGACAAGTGATTGTAATTTAATTATAGTGTATAAGTTTTCATTTCCAAATTCAAAAATTATTGTCGGGTTCTTCGGGTTCAATAGCTATAGATATTCATAAAATACTACTACTACCTACTCCTACAGGTGGCTGGTTACTCCCTCAAAATGAACTTAAGCAAAAAGTAATTATACTTGTTTTCTATTTTGATGATTACTACAACCTGGCAAAATTTTATTAGATTCGTGGGATACCTTACCTCTCTTTTTATATTCGACGATTCAATTCGAGATTCATTAATTTTTGGTTGGTTAACCCTAAGCAATATGGATCATCTCTTATGCAGTGAAAAATATCGAAAACGGAGAATTTATAGTAATTTAATTCTGACACATGTGCGTTCTATTTACAGCAACCGCACCGCATAAATTTTAATGCTCGATTTTTTGTATGCGAAATCAAAATTGATATTGAAATAGAGGTTAACAGCTGTAAAAAGTTATTTAAATCACTAAATTATAATTAATTTTTAAATTTGTGTACAAAATCGCAATTACTTTCTTTCCAACCCAATAGAACACGCATGTGTATACAAAAAAACAACTATTATTCGAACAGTTTTAAAATATATTTTATATCTCATATATATAGGGTGTTTTTTTAGGCATGGTAGTAAAACTTCTTACACGCTTTGCCGGCCATCATTTTCACGAAATTTTTACCGATTTTGTTTCTCTATTTTATGTCTCAGCTCAGTCTATAGAACTTAATTATGGAGCGTTTAACATTTAGCAGCAACTTTTAATAAATAATTTAAAATTAAATTAACAAAAGCAGCCAACCAACCTCAAACTCAAACATTTTGTTTATTCCGATGTAATGCACATACCAAACTGGTTATGATTATCTTACGGATTGGTTCTACTCCAACTACACAAATATATTGTATATCTGACGTATTTTTGAAACGTTTGCTAAAATGTTAAACCATCCATGATGAACCGCCGAATTCAGAATGTTAAATTCGATTATTTGCTATTGAAGTTGAAAAATTTTTACCATTTAAATAATGTATGAAATTTAATATTTTGAATTCGGCATATTTACTGAAGCTCCTGTGTTTCATTTTTCAAAATTTAGTTTTGGAAGTCATTGCCATTTTTTTTTTTTTACTGATAACGGTGGTTTGTGTTTAGTTAGTGTTAGCAATAAAAAATTAAAAATGTTTTGGACATTGCAATATTTATTTTTCACACTATATAAACAACTTTGAAGTAAGGGTAAATATAATATTTAAGCCAAATTTTTAAATCCATCGTTGTTTATATTGTGTGACAAAAAAAATATTTAAAATTTAAAATCAATTCAAAATGTTTAATATATTCTACGAGTTTGTTTTAAATTTCAATTAATACATATAATTGAAACTTTTAAGTATGAACGCCATGTTGTTATAAAAATACAGCTGTGACCTAGAGAAATTTTACTAAAACTACGTCTAAAACTAAAACTAAGACTAATCAAAGCTGTAGCATATACTAAACTGCGTGAATAGAAATAAGCGACAAAATCCTTCGAATTTTAATAAACATTACGGCAAAATATTTGTTCCTATTCCGAAGTTCTGTCACACGTAAAAAAACATCCTCTAAACACATATATTAAAGCATGTGTGTGTGTATGTACACATATTGTTTTTATACGCCAGTATAATTCATATGCATATACGTTTTTTAAGTTTTAGGTTACTTCACTTGAAATTTCAGTTCACTCATTCAGTTTGTATCTTAACGTGTTGACGATATATCGAAATCCGTCGGTTTATAATATTCACTGTAAATTTGTATAATTTTTTAATATATATTAAATTATATATATTTTTGACACATTAGTTATATATTACATGTTAATTAATGGATTTTAATTTTTTTATTTTAATTATATAAACAACAATTAAATATATATTGCATACTTACTCACACACACATACACCAACACACATTTATGTTAACATAAATAAATATCTTAATGGTAATTTCAAATAAATATGAAGATAATAATAATAATAATAATAATAATAATAATAATAATAATAATAATAATAATAATAATAATGTAATTATAAAACAAATTTAACTTTCTGTATCTCAAAAATTATTGTTATGCGATGGGTATAAATAAATAAATAAATAAATAAAATAAAACTATACAATTCAAAATAGAGGTGCATATAAATATAAATTTTAATATATTGATAATAATTATATTATTAACTATAATAAGAGTTTTACAGATAGAATTTTAATGTATAATTAATTTGTTATTTATTTTATTTAACAAAACAATAAATATAAATAATGCATTTATTATATTATCATACAATATTATTTATATACATAAAATAAATGCATTATTATTATTATTATTATTATTATTTATAGTTTCATATAATATATAATAAATGCATATGCAATTAATTAGTCATATCATTTTAATAATACAATAATTAAAAGAATAATGTATATTTCATTATATGGATTTTATACATAAGGACTGAGTTTATACTGTGCAGTTTTTGCATATATTACGAAACATTGGTGCTACATTTGTCGATATGTATGCTAAGTATGCTCGCGGCACTAAACTTTATTTAACATTGATGTCCAAGCAATACCAAACGTCAGTATATATATTTTTATAAAGTGAAATTTACAACCATTAAAAAATATCCGTAAATTTAAATAAATTAAAATTGTTTTTAATCTCTGCATATAAACTAAACTAAACTAAAAGCATATAACATTTCTTTTGACATAACCACCATTTTTGCTCGATTTCATTATTTGTTTGCATGCTTCCCCACTTTTAACCCGTTATCCAAATTTGTATACATATAATTATAATAATTCATAAATGCATACACATCATGTTTTATATGTATGTTGGGAAAATGTAAAAAAATACAAATACCATTCAAAGATGACGGAACAGCCGTGACACATTTTTATAATAATGAAAAAACATTTTTTCCGATATTTGTTTTCTAATTTTTCGATATAAACGCGATGTTGTGTATTTGTGTTACGAAATGTGTGTGCCGTGTGAACGCATAATATCTACTTTTTTTTTCCTATTTCCATACACATTATATACGCATGTTTTTTAAAGTGAAATTATAGGAAAATAACAAAATAAAGATTTTACATGTTCTAACAAACAAAATTTTTTCACTTTCACAAATATTGCATAAGAAAGCTAAACATATGGAATTTAAACCTTGAAACAATAAAAATTTCACTTATATAAAAAGAAGAATAAATTATAACACTCATTGTCGTCAGAGTGGTGCGTAGTATGATGTGTATATTGTTGATGTTAATCAATCGTGAAATATCTGATTTAATTACCAAAATTTATAATTTTTCTATATTTATTTTAATATTCAGTTGGCCACCGGGTTCGTTTGCATATAGTGGAAGGGGCAAAAAAGAATCTTTTAAAATATGAACGCTCAGCACCTGCCCAAATAGTATAAAAACGTTTGTCACAAACGACGGCTAATTGTACTCAAATAAAAATAATGGAATTAAGGAAACATATCTATCTTAGTGAATTCTTATACGGAATAATTTATCAACTTTTCTGTGATAATGAATGGTTAGGTATATAGATGCCATCATAAGCTCCACTTCTTAGACATAACATGACTTGTGTGTAATAAAAAAATAGTTAACTATTTCTTAAGTTTTTTGATGTTTTGTGTTCAGTTTTGGTTTCGTCAATGCCAATTGACACTTACATTTTTTATTGAAATTGGGCAGTTGGAAAAAGAAGCTTTAGAAAATTTCATTTCAACAAAACCAAATTGTTTATATATGGCATAAATGAAAAGTGACAAAAAGGTTGTGTAAGTTGTGCCTCATAATGGATCTTATGCTATATAATAATTGGTATAGTAATATGTTTCGATCGCTCTCCGATTAATCGCTGTCGCCATCTCTATAACGATGGCGGTTTCAACTGAACATTTTTGATGTGAACGTATTCACTTTATTTATATCTTAATCATTCAATTTGTATTATGATCTAAATTTTACGATCTAATTTTTTTTGTTTGTTGAAAATGTCGTGTTATGTACCAGTAAAATCTGATTTGTTTCATTGGAACAAAAAACTGCTGTTTAAGGGTCATAAAATTCTCGTCGAAGCTTATGGTGAACATGCTTTAAATGAAAGTCATTGCCAGAAGTGGTTTCAACAATTAAAAAGTTGTGATTTTGATCTGAATGATAAAGAACGTAGAAAAAATTTGAAGATACGGAATTGCAAGCATTTTTGGATGAAGACGATGCAAAATCGCAACAACAACTGGCAGATTCATTAAATTTATGTCAAAAAACCATTTCTAATTGCTTAAACACAATCGGTAAGATTCAAAAGGAAGGAAAATGGGTTCCATATGATTTGACTGAAAAAAGCAAAGTAAAGCGTAAAACCACGTGTGACATTTTGATTGGAAGACAGCTAAGGAAGTCGTTTTTGAGTCGTATTGTCACTGGTGAAGGATAATCCTAAACGAACTAAACATTGGACTGATTCAGGCCAACCAGTAATATTGAGGACAAAACGCAATATCCATGGAAAGAAGGTTTTACTATGTATTTGGTTGGACCAGAAGGGCGTGGTATATTATGAATTGTTGTAACCTGGTAAAACTATTACTGCGGTGAGCGCTACAAACAACAATTGATTGAATTGAATCGAGTATTGAAAAAAATCAGCCAGAATAGGTCAACATACATGAAAAAGTGATTCTTTTGCACGACAATGCTCGTCCTCATGTCGCAAAACCGATAAAAGAAACATTGGAAGCACTCGGATGGGATTTGTTACCACATCCGCCCTATTCACCAGATGTTACTCTATCAGAATACCACCGGTTCAGATCGTTGGCACATGGACTCTATATACAGCGCTTCCACAATTATGCAGACATCCAAAATTGTCCGGATTCTTGGGTCGCGCATCTAAAGATGAGACATTTTATTTTGATGGTATTCATAAATTGTCAAAAAATTGAGAAAAGGTTATATTTAATGATAGTAATTATTTTCATTAAAAATTTTTTACCATTATTATCGAAATTAAATTAATGTTTAAAAAACGATCAAATAATATTACTATATCTATTATTATTATGAGCATGCACTGTTTCAAAAATTTCCGAACTTTTAGGAAATCTCATAAACCATAGAGGTGATACCTCTATGTCACCTAATTAGTGACATCGATGCAACGAGTCTTTTAAATCGAATTTATATCAGCAAAATGTTTTCCTTTTCATAGCCAAACGCAATTTTGGAAATAAAAAGTAGTTGTTGTGCCGAAGATACACAATCATCACCATAAACCATTTTCCATTATCATCAGTGATTTCGGAAAAGTTTTTCCAAGGTTAAAATAAAATTTAATATGCTCTTTGTTCGAAGTGTTCTTTTTTTTGTATCGATGCCACTAATTGTTTACCAATTGTTTTGGGCGCAATAAATTTTATTGTAATCAATCGAATTTTATGAAATTTTGACACAATTTCAGTCAAATATGTGTTTTTCTAAACCCACACCAATATGTGGATCTTGATGTTGCACACCTCTGATTTATGAGATTTTCTGAAAGTTCGAGAATTTTTTCGACAAGCTAATTACATAAAATTTATAGTACAACTACCTGCTATTGCAAATTAAAACTTAATTAAACTAAATTTTAAAAATGTTTGAAACAAAGTAGGTCCTGCTGCTGTTGTATATAATCCAGACTACTAAAATGGAAAAATTTAATTATTTATGTGTCTCAAATACTTTGTTTTAAATAATTTTAAATTTATATTTTCTTATATTTATTTATTTCTAATTTGGCACAACTTTACCGGCGGTCCTGGTTAAATGTAACATTTTATAAATAATTCATTAGTTTTTCATTTTTGATATACACAAATTTATAATGAAATTTTAGAAAAAAATTATTATTTGTTGATTACTCGAAATTGAAGCAAGTTATAAAATTTACTTCACGCAAAAATTAATTAAGAATTTAATTCTTATTATTATTGTGATGAAATAGGTATTTTATAGAAAGATAAGATTGCCGAAATAAATTTTTAAATCGCGGTATCACGAAGACAACGCGGCCTAAATCAAAAACTATTAATTAATTTTGGTTTTGATCTGCAATCCATGTTTGCAGGTTTGTACTGCACTCGCGAACACCCCGTACCGTATATAATAATATATTTAAGTGTGAGCGAGTGCATTGGTTGATCTATTGACAAAAATTGTAACAAGAAATAAATAAATAAATATTGTAGATATAAATAATAAAATGATTCATATGTAAAGCATCATAAAATTTGAAATATTACATGAATTTTGAAATCCGCTTTACAAAATAAAAAAAAAATTAATAATCTTAATAAAAGAAAAGAAAATAATACATGACTAAACATCATTATTTTTTAAGTGATTATTTGTATTTTTATGTTCCAAATGTGATTAATTATTTTTTGTGTTTTATATTAGGTGTACAAATTGAATATACCCGTTTTATAATAAATTGTACGTAGTGTAACTCATACTCTGTATTTATTTATTACACAGTGTGTCGTTTAAATAACCACAATTTCAGTTTAAAAAATAGAACACGTTGTGCCATCTATTGAAAGTTTGCATAATTAAAAAGATGGAACAAAATGGACCAAAGAGCAAAGCATAAATTAAGTTTTAAAATTGAAAAAAAAATGTGCATAGACTTACAAATTGTTGTAAAAAGTTTATGGTGATAATTGCGTGTATGTCTCAACGACTTATTATTAGTTTTCACGTTTCAAAAATGGTCGTGAGTATTTAAATGATAAGCCAAGACCAGGACGTCCAGAACTAAGAAATCGCGCCGAATTAGTGGAAAAAGTCCGTGAAATCATTGAATTGAATTGTCTGATGAATTATATGATAAGTATTAGTAAGAGGAAACTATTTGGACCATTTTAACACGAGATTTAATTAAAAAACAGCTGTTTATAGTACGATAATAATTCTCCACCTCGCAAAAACCAAATAGTGAACGAATTTTTCTCATTAGCCACCCTTCTCCGGTATTCGCCTTATCTATCTACGTGTGATTATTTTCTTTGTTCGACAGAAAACTACCATTAAAGGAGCGTTTTATGATGATTCAGACTTCCACTTATTCCGAATGATGCAATTAGCCGCCAATCAAGACGTACGATTCGCTTATTACGGAAGCATCAGAAATTGACTTGATGAATGCGGAGTCAAAAGACGAGGAATTCTTCAGACAATCCACCATAAAGAAGGGTGAAGGTGATAGAATGGATCATAATTTGATTGAAATATTTTTCTATATTTAATGAATAAACCATATATTGCTTCAAGTGGAGCTTTATGCCATCTAATAAACCTATCACCATTACAGCCTAGTTGGTAAATTGCTCCGCATGGGAGTATATAACAATTTACCAATTGTACTGCAATTAACGAAATATAGATGTTTTACTAATTCTATTATTTTTATATGGGTGATTAGCCCATAGTTAATGAATAAACTGGCCTATAAAAACGGTTATTTTCAATTTGCACACCTAATAGGTATATGTGATTAAAGAGATACACACGCACACACACGATGGAATGATGAATGCGCGTAATACAGGTTGCGTGAATAGTTTCTAGCCTAGAAATGAAAGATTGTTATTTTTGAGGTAGTGTTATTTATTCAATTTAATTTCCCGACAATTTAATACATTTACTCAAGTGCTGCTCCAACAATTTTTGCCCTTGGCTGAAGAACGATTCCGGCAGCTCTACAAAATACCCGTCTGCGGCTCTTCATTCGATGAAAAATAGTTTCGTCGGAGAAATTGTTTGATATTTCTGCAGAGGTAGTGGATGGAAGAAAAAATGTATGATCGACTCCTCTTACTTTTTGGATACAAACATTTTGTGATGATTAAATTATAACCACTCCACCACCACCTAAATTTCAATTAAAATCGAGTTTCCATTATCATAATATTTATAACGGGAAAATTATTAAGGATATTAAAAAAATATTGACGTAAAGTTGTTCCTTTGAATGTATTACAATAAAAAACTTTGACGAATGTCATTTTAGCTAGGACGCAAACTAGCGCCGTTAATTGTACCTACTGTAACGCTCTTTAAAAATACCTACAAATTTTATAAAAATTTTCTTTACAATAACGGGGTGGGGGTAAATTTAATGATCACAATATTTTTGTCTCCAAAAAGTAAGAAAGGTCGGTCATACATTTTTATCTCCAAAAAATATTCGTTTCAAAGTTATTTCCAAAAAACTGGAATTTTATAAAAACTTCCCTTGTCCCTAACTAAAAAAAAACCCTCTTAATGGGGGCGGGATACTATATCACAAATTTTAATTTTTGATACTCTTCCAAATAAACATATCAGTTATTCGAAGTTTGAGTTGCAGTTGGGTATGTTTCCTTGTGAGATGCCAGTTTTTGGACGTCCGTCGTGTGCGTGGTTCGTCTTCAAGGGCGGTACAACCACTCTTAAATTCAGCAACCCAATTTTTTACTGTTGTTGCATATGATGGAGCACTTTCACCTAACACATTTACCATATCGTTATGAATGTCTCGTCCGGCTAAATTTTTTTTTAAATAAATGACTACTCGATTTTTTAATTTTTCCTTGTTAAAACAAATCACTGACATTTCAAATGGCTTTTAAACAGGGAATGAATTGTCAGATCGAATTAAAATTTTCCATTCCATTCATATGACAAATGGAATATTCCAATACACTTATTTATTTGCCAGTATTAACGTCATCCATTTTTGGTAAGGCTAGAAACTATTCACGCAACTTTGTAATAAAAACAAAAGAAATATAATTTTGTAAATAAAATTTAAAAATTAAAAATTAATTATATTTTGATAAGATAAATTTTTTCCTCGCATATTGTGCAATCTTTTTATTTTCTACTAATTATTATTAGTGTAACGATTTTAAAATTAAAAGAATATCAGAATGACTAAAAATAATACAACGGCTAACAAAAATTTTAATAATTTAATTGAGTGTAATTAATTTCGTTTTGGAATTTCCTAGAAATTGTTTTTTTTTTTATAATATGTAAACATTTTTATATTTTGTATTTATTATAAAGTTATAAATTTTACATATTTTTGATTTAATTATAATATTTTTATTTGTTTATAATTAATTTTTATTTTATTTATATTTGTATCGTGTGTGTGTGTGTGTGGGTAAGTGTTTTGATTTTTATTTTTTTTTACCTATAGTTATTAATATATTATTAAAGCATAAGTCAACATATATTAATATGCAAACGGTATGTAAGTGTATGTGTGTTGTGTGTGGATAGATTTTATCCGAATACATTTGTAAATGTAATAATAATAATAATAATAATAATAATAATAAAATCATGGTTTTTTTTCTTAATATAAATGACAATATATTGTGAAATCAATTAATTTTATTTGTGTGTGTGTGTGTGTGTAAACACAACATTTGATCTTAAAATAAATAAAGTTTTGCGAATTGTGTTTAAAAAAAGAAATAAATAAATAAATGAATGAAAAATGGTAAAATAATAATAATAATAATAATAATATCTATTTGTTTTTTCGCATATATTTTTCCATTTGTGCGCGGTTTTAAGAATATTTAATTTAATTAATTAAAACAAAAGTGATTTTAACTTATGTGAAAAATAAAAAAAATATATATTTTTTTAATTTCTAGAAACACACGTGCGCTGCTGCAACACACACACACACACAACAACATATTCAAGAATTTATTATTATTCGATCCGCTATGCTATTTTTACAATGTATATTGTATACAGTCAAATTTTGAGAACGCTATTATACGACTGTATACAATATTTTCAAATAAAATCAAACAAATCAGTTATTAAAGTTTACAGTTGTTAAACATTTATGAATGCAAAATAATTTCAGTTGCTCGTTCCTTCGTATACGCAATAAGTTTATAAAAATGGTAAAGTGCACTTTATTGCACTGTATCATCATTGTCATCATCATCATCACATAATATATATTGTGTTACTATATACCGAAAACGAATTGAATCCAAATTGTACAATACTCTCAGTTGACTGTATTTTATATATAATTAACTCCTATCGTTGGACTATTTATATAGCGGCGTAAATTATCATTTTAATACATAATTGAATGCCGCCGTGCGCCGTGAATCGTGATATGTTTTGAGAATTAATATTAGAATTTTCACATGGCTCCTCATACGCGCGTGTACATACAATAAAAATCCATCCAGTGTATTAAATACATTATACAAATAATTATATAGAATATAAATGTTATCAATAATTTTAAATAAATACCTAGGTATTAGCGGAAGATATTTGTGTGTTTTAATATTTGTTTTTTTATTATAAAATTAATGCAATTTTTATTTTATGTTTGTGTGAGAATAAATTATTAAATTTTTTCTTTTGTAATAATATAAATTTAAATCAAATAAAATAATACGATACATTTTTAAATTATTTAAACATTTAATATTAAAAGTGCAACCGCAAAAAAAAATGATTTTCCTGCATCCATTGCGTGTAGTGGTAAAATTTAATTTACGAAAAACATAAGGAATCTATTAAGTTAAATGAAAATTACATATTTTCACATCAATTGTATTAAGGAAATTGAACAAATTTTTCACATAATAATTTAAATTATATTATACCACTCCACCCACACACACATATGAATTTTATGCACCCAACGGTGAGTGTAATTTGAAATTATAATTATATATTTTGTTTTTATATTATAAATATATATTTTTAAAAAGAATTCGAATTTAAAATTAACTATTAACGGAATGAACAACACACACACACAAGTACATGCAGTCTGTCTCACAGAAAACTGGAATTTTTGAAAATTGAAAACTAAAGTTTATAAATATTAAAAGTAGTTTCTTTCGTTTTGCACAGTCAAGTAAAATGTCCCTCAAGATCACTTTCGATGCTCTTTGAATGGCTTCTATGCCTACATAACGCTGTTCGTTCATCGGCAAATGTAGTTTGGAGAATAGATATAGACTTCGCAGACGGCCAAATTTGGTGAATGGTTAAAATGCCATTTTTACTTAGAAAATCAATGATAAGCATCGAGCGATGAGTGATGGTGCTATTATATCATGCATAACAAACGTTGGCTTCCATTATCACGATATTGAAGACGCACACGACGAATGGGCGACAAAAGTTGCTTCATAACACTAAGATAATACAACACCATTGACTGTTTCACTAGTTGTTTCAAATTCTTATTTCAATCAATGCTACACTGAAAAAAATTTTATTCGATATTAGTAAAACACAGTTCTGCTGGACGTTAGTAAAAGTAGTTTTGCTGTTTAAACAGAAATTTAACTGAATTAGTAAAATTTCTATTGATAAAGCAGATCAAAATTTTGCTTCTGCGTAGAATATTTACTGATACAGCAAAACAAGTTTTACTGTTTATATAAAATAATCAGAAGATGCATTATGCCTTATCCGTAAAATATTCTACTGATCCGTAAAATATATTTTCGGCTATGGAAACATTTAGAAAAACTTCTGTCAATTTGGTGTGAAATGAATTGATTGAGTTATCTACTATTGCGACCATAATAAATATTTTCAAGGATGAGAATGGGAAACAGTGTAATTTTTGTCTCAGAGAAAAAACTGATCAGAAGTGTGTTATATGGAAATAGTCAAATTGTATCGATTACATTACGAAGTGCATCCACATCAACCAAATTTGATGATTATGACTCCCTAACCTATTCCCACGACTGAAAAATCCCTCGATGGATAAACGTTGTGCAACGAATGATTGCTTAGTATAATTGTATAAATTAATATATGAAATATAATCACTTTTACAATTCACTTTATCCCATTTGGTCTGTAAAATTTTGGAATCGCCAATATATGTATACAAAATCTTCTGCGTTATACATTAATAATTTCTGCGTTTTTTTTTTTTTTTTGAACATCTGCTGTGGTCGCAGATGCGTTCTACTTCACAAGCAAATCTTCTGCGACATAAATTCACAATTTCTGCGTTTTAAAAGAAGATCTGCTATATTCGCAGATTCTTTCTGCTTTCAAATGTCCGTTAAATTTTTAGAATAATGCAGCTGCGTTATTGGTATAAGTTCTGCTTTATAAATCAGTTACTTCTGCGGCCGTGTATAATTTTTGTTGTAAGCGCAGAAATATTCTGCTCATCTATTTATTCGTAGTTAAATATATTCAGTTTCAGTTTCAATATTAAACAAGTCAGTTTCGGTTTTGTGCTCGTAGTGATTGAAAGTAAAATTGTGTTGTAAGAATTATTTTACAATTTAGTGATAATATAAATTATTAAAATTACATTATTTTTATTAAATAATTTTGAGTATATGTGTTTAGTTATGTATTTTTATATTTTATTTCATATTTTTTTTTAATATGTGTATATGTTATATTTAAAGAATCCAGTGTGCGTTTTGTAATAAATAACTATTAAATTTTATAAATGTAAAAAGAATAAACTATTAATTTATATTATATAAATCAGAACTATATTTGATTGGAAATTCATCAAAGCAAGTTGGTAGGAATAAATAAAAATCGTATTCTATATATTGAAAAGTAATTTTAGAATATATACAAATCTTTGATAAGGTAAATTTAAACTATAAATTTAATATTAAAAATACTGAATTAAAAAAATTCCAGAATAAAAAAAAATATATAAAAAATGATTTGTTTCAAATGTAAGCAATTTGTAAAAGGTGGTCCATATAATCTTCGAAAATGCGGTTTATTGCAAGCTAAGTCTAACAAAATACAAAATGAACTTACTAACAATATTAGTTTCGAAAGTGAAATTAATTCTGAAAATTTGCGAGTTTGGTTGCAACACCACAGAGAACCTTGGTCCGAAATTAAAGTAGCTTGGAATAATTGCACAAAACATCGCATGATTGATGTTCATAATACAATAGAAAACAATTTAGGTGGCATATTTAAAAGATGGCCTTTATACAAACACAGTTATGGTTATATGTTGGTAAGTTCATTAAAATTGAAATAATTGCAAATAATATAAATATATTGTTCCTTTTTGAAATTTCACTTTTCAGATTGATGATGATTTTACATTTTTGTTTCCTAATGCTTCTGATTTGCTATTAGAATGGGATGAATTCTCAACAAATATATATGCAGTAATGAAAAATAAAATAAAGGATAAATTTTCTTGTGACATAATGCAACGAATGAGTGACACAACTCTGACTGAAGGTAAATTAACATATAATAATGTCATTAATATTATATTGTTTATATACTATAGTTTGGTAAAAAATTCTATATTTTCTTTTTACGTAATTGCAGATGGTAAAAATTTAGCGATAGCATGGTTATTACACGCACTTATAATACCTGTGACAAAACTTGTAACTAAGGACAGCAATAATAAAATTAGTCAAAGAAAATATAGTATAAGAGATGGACAAAATTCTTTAATTATGCTTGTATCATCGGCTGAAGTGTTAAATGGTGAAATAAATGCGAGATGTTCATCTTTTAAATCTGTGCAACCATTTATAATTGTTGTAGGTTCTAATATTCTAAAACCCAATGAATTTTATGTATATTTAGATAACACAAAATTTAAAATGCACTCTTTTTTAAAAGCACTTGACACCTGTTTTAAGATTTTTCATGTATTCCAATTACAATACCCAGTTGAATCCATTTCTGTTTGGCAATTCTACCAAATTACTATTTATAAAATAAAAACCAAATATGATAAAATTTATCCCATCTGTGGATGTATTACGAAATGAATTAAATAATGTAAAGCTTGCTAAGATAACACAAATTTAATATTATTAATATAATTATTTAATGTTATGGGTTTATTAATTTGAAACTTTACATCGAATTTTTCAGTGAAATGTTTTAAAAATTTATATTTTATAATTACATGACATACATAATTCGACAAAATGAATTGCTTTTAATTTTGGCAATAAATTGAATCCTCGCACTTTTTTTTTATTTCATAAATCTTATTTTAGAAACAAACTAATTATAAAATTATTTTACAAATATGTTTAAAGTTGTTAGTATTAAGTATCAATATTAAATCTTATATTTATATTACAGGTATAAATCTAATATGTTATTTAATTAAATTAAAATTTAGATTAATTTAGATTTGATTATTTAAGGTATATATATTTTTTTTTTTCAAAATTAATTAACATTTAATAAAATTTAATTAATTAAATTAAATTTAATTTAAATAAAGACACACAAACTAGAGATTATTGCTATGTCTTCACTTGATGAAGTTTATAGAGCATAAAATTATCTTGTGTAATATTAGTTAAGTGAAGACTCAAACTTTATCGAAGTAATGTCAAATTCTTTAACTTTATGGTATATAATCTTTATTCTTTGGATGGATAAAGTTTAATTACTCTTATGTTTACTGTAAACTGTATCAAGTGAAGACATGGCATATGTTTGCTAGTAATTATTATGTTTATTATTTTGAAGTTGTGAAATGAATATAATATTCATCTAAATTATTGTTATAGATACACAGAAACACATAATTGAATTCTTAAAATGTGAAATTTGTTTTATTTATATTTTTTTTTAATTTTAATATTTTTATATCTTCTATTTTCTGTAATATAAACTAATGTATTTATAAATAATTATAATATTATATATATTTAATATTTTGTAAATTTTATTTTTACGTATTTATTTTATAAGAAACTAAAGACCTTTTCTTTACGAGATTTTACGTCGTTAAGAAAATAATTTTCTTAACTGCGGATTTTTTTGTTGAGTGGAGTGCTTGCTATACATAAAAGGGAGATAATTAAAGCATAAATTTAGCAAAAAGGCATATTTTTACTAAATATGCCTATTTGCAACGGAAGCAGAAAAATCGTACAATTAGCAGACTTCATTTGCATAATCGACAATACCTCGGCTAAAAGAGCAGATATTCTATTCGGGCGGAGTAATATTATCTGTAACGTAATTAGCAAAAAACTTCTGCTAGCAAATATAATATTCTGCGTGACCGCAGATTATTATATGTCGAAATAAACTTTTCTCATATCGCAGAAACTATCTTTGTAATGAGTTAAACGTATTTGCTGCATAAGTAGAAAACTTCTGCTAGTATATTTAGTAAATCTGCATTGACGCAAATAGTTCTTCTAAATCAGCAAAATCTTTTGCAGAATATTTAAAAAATTTACAAATATATATGCCTGCGCAGCAGATTTTTCTGTTTATATATATGCGTAAATGGCAGAAATTTCGAGGTTAAGCAAAACATTTCTGCTACAGAGGAATAAACAACATTTACGAATTTAACATATGCGTTTCTGCTTTAACAGCAGACTATTTGATCGGACGTATATAAGCAGAAGATTTGCTGTTTCAGTGGGTATTTTCTGTTTTTAGTGCATAATTTTATTTTCAGTGTAAAAACACACTGCAACTTTATGCGAAATTTTTTCGCTTCTAATGTTGCAAACGTCATGAATTTTTGGCATAATCTTACTAAAAGATCTGCCTTTCCGGCACGGATTTTTGTTAATAAATGGCCACACTAAAAATTAGTAATTGAAAAAAGTTCCGTTTTTTGTGAGACAGACCATGTACATATAATGTTAGATTAAATTTTCTGGTTTTGTAAGTAACGCCACATAAAAGATATATTTTGTATCCCAGCTTCTGGACTCCTTGAATTGTGGTCCTGTCATCTACTTTTACTAATTTCGGTGGTTCATTTAACCCTCGACACGCTAGATCTTTTTCTTTCTCAAATGTGGGCGTTGTCGATATCCACTTTGCTTTCATGTCCATTTATTCCAACTCAATTGGACTTGATGGCATTGGGTTTCGATTCATCAAACTCATCCCTCATGTTATTTTCCTCACATTACTTATATTTTTAATTCTGTTTTAACATCATCTGTATTTTCACTCAGGGCGAAAGAGATCATATGCTTCCGATTTTTGATTTTCGCCCTATTAGTATTAATCCATTTGTTTTTTAAATTTAAATCTGCTCATTACCATTTTTCCAAAATTTTCTCGAAATTTCCCATTTCCCGGGAACTCAAAAAACCGGGAAACGTCACCCTTTAGCTATATGGATCAAAATATTATTACGATTTTTTTTTCTGTTGGATCTTACCAGAGCATTTGACACAATCGACCATGGTATTTTGCACATTTAAAATGCGAAAATAACACAAATATATTCTAATCCAAGTGCCTCTGCAAATATAAAAACTTATTAAAATGTATATCGAAAATAACAGCGCAGTGTGTTAAGAAAATCTGAGTACGGCCACGGGTGAATGAATAATATATTACAAACTGACAAAATTAAAAATACATTATGATTTAAATTATTTTCATTTATTAATATATAATAGACCGTCAACAAATAGGTATTTCCGATGTAGTAGGTATTTCCGGTATATTTTTATAAAATAAAATAAAAATTGTCCCTATTACTATAGTTTATATTAATATGATATATTTGCAAGTAGTTAAGCACATTTCTATAAAACGTCAGACTGACTGAAAAATAATTTTAAATTCATGGTCTTATAGTGTTGTACATGTTATGGTCGTGGCAATCCTTTCATTAAAATAATACTTGCCATAGCCGTTACAACACTTTTACCTGCAGAAATTCTTTCTCTTACGTAGTGAAGCATTTCATCATGTTTACTTCTATAAGATGAGATATTTCCGTATATGCGCTAAATTTATCACACTTTTATACTATCACAAGATATTTACATGCAATTATTTAAAAATTCAGCACACAAATACCACATCCACATCGCCTCCGGAGTTGCCGCTGAAAAAGTCATATATTCCGTCATAGCTGTTATAAGCTCCAATGTCAATTGCTTTCTACAACCCCAAGTATTAACCCCAATGCTTTTACATTAACACATAATACGTAGTTGGCCCTCTGCCATCACTATCCGACACCCAATCAGTATTATTGTAGTCCACTACATCTGTATTTTTCGTTGTTATATATTTCAATTCATCTGATGTTCTAGGATTGTTATTTTATCGGCTTACATCATTGACCGCAAAAACTATATCAGTTTTCGAACCATGCGCCGTATATAATTAATCATCAAAATCCTCATAATATTTCATCTTGACATTTTGGCGGCATTTCCTTGTTCAACCTTACGTCAATATCAACTGGTGTGGATACCACATTACAATTGTACATGTCAAATGTTTGAAGTATTTGCTGAATGTAATCACTTTTATCCTGTCGCAAGATTTCATTTGACTTGTCTTTTGAAATATTAAAACCGAGACATATATTAATAGGACCTACATACTTTATTTCGAATTTTCTATTTGAATTTTAAACGTTAAATTTGTCTTTGATCATTACTAACGATCAATATGTCGTCCACGTTAACTGCAACAAATAGCTTCTTATCTCGTTTATAATAACATCTATATCAACATTTGATCTAGTTATACCAATACTTTGTTAAAACACCATCTAATTCAATATTCCAAACAGTTATTAAATGTATACCTTGCCATTATCTTTCAAAATATTTGGCATTTCGGCAGATGTCATATCACATTGAGCAGCTACAGATGACAAACATTTAATTGTATTATACTTAACAACCGGTGAATATGTTTTCTCAAAATTAATACCTTTGCGTTGAGCACAAACTTTTATAATTAATCTTGCTTTGTAACCACTTATACCATCCGATTGAATCTTGGTATTAAACACCCATTTTGAATAGATCGGTATTGCATTCATTGCAGCGTCAACTGTCGTACATTGGTATTCTATGGAAGAGTATCATCTCTTCCTCCATTGCATTTATTCAACAATTTGAATTGGGTCTTTTAATATCCTAATTAAATGCTTCTGGATCATTTAAATTTTTCACAGAATTATCCATACGCTGTGGTTTTAGAATTCTTTTTGAATGCCTTGGCTCAATGGCCTCATTATTATTATTTTGAATGTTGACCTCTGGTAAAAATTCATTAATACATTTAAATATACCATCAAAATAATCATTTGACGTCACATTTGTCATCATTCGTCATCATTCCGCTTCATTTGGAATCACTGAAACAATATTTTGTTCCGTTTTATTTGATGCAGCAATACAATTAGTATTTACATGGAAAGTGTAATTTGATATTGGAATATATGAACGATAGTAAAATTTCACGATCTTTCTGAATATGGGGTCAAAAACAGGGGTTTCCATTTCAAATAACCTTGATCGCCAAGGTCAAGGTTACCATCAGACGTTACACTGCCAAAGCAAATACTTTTGTTTGAAAATTTTTTTCAATTCGGTCATCTCTTGCGAAATATTTGGGTGATTCTTTTAAAATGGCACAATCGGTACAACCAAATTGATAAAATTATTATATATAGATTATTTACAATACAATCAAAAATATTAATTGTGACCTTCGATTTCGCTCCTATATTTATACAATTATAATTATAATAGGCAGTAAATATTATTTTCATTAAATTATCGTTTAAAATTAACAATTACTTATGCCAATATCTTTGGGGCTGCATTGAGTGTACACCATTGTGGTGTAATGGAATTTATGTGAACGTTTTACACCAAATAGTTACACAGACTAACGGCAATTCTCAAAAGAATATTTGCACTAAACGTACACAATGTGTGTACATCACAAAAGAATACTAAATTAGATTTCACCACATTGGTGTACACTTATTGTTAGAGCAGCTCAAAAGACATTGTCAATACTTATACGAGACAACACCATAAATATAAATTCGTATCGTAAGATGGCACGCATTTAGAAGTAAACATGAAAGAAATTATATTACACTTTAAAATAGTAATTGAAAAATTATTAGAACATGTGCATAGAGAGCCTAAGATAAGGCTTTCTTACATTTACAATATTCTAAATGGCATTATTGATTGTTCTAATAATTTAGTTAAGTTACTTTTTGAGTTTAAACGTAAGTATACGCTGCTTATTTATTATTATGAATATACTTTTACCTGTCTTACAATTAGTATTTAGTTGTATACCCACAATTTTTTCAATACGGCTTCCCAACGTCGCTTCATGGAATGAATTAACCAAACGCTGACATATTTCAACTGGTATATTTGCCCAAGATTCCTTAACAACTGCCCAAAGATCTGTATTATTCGTTGGTTTAACATCTGCAACGGCACGTTTGATATCAGTCCACAAATTTTCAATACGGTTTAGATCGGACGATTGTGTAGGCCAATCAATAACCTTAATATTATTGATGTGTAATCATTCCTTTTCTGAACAACTGGCGTGTTTAGGGTCATTATCTTGATGAAAGAATCATTTTAGTGCCATTTCTTCATCAGCGTAAAGGAGCATAATATTTTCAAGTATGTTCACATATAAATGACGATCCATGATACCGATATAAAATATAAATAAAATACTAGCGATTTCACGCTTATGTTTAAAGATTCCAAATTGATCAGTAGACATTTATGCATGTAAGGTGGAAGCCGAAAACCATCCGTCCATCCCAGTTTAAACACAATTAGAAAGAAACGCATTTATCCACATTTAGGTACATATCATTTAGAGCACGCCAGGACGTAATCATAGACAGATCATTTTGAAGTAATATCGGAGAGGGATGCTACAACCCGAAAATTTTTTAAATCATCCGCATACAAAAGGCATTTGAATAATATCAACAAAACAATGTCATTTATTCATTTAAGGCGGTTATTATAAGCATAGCAACTAAAATTTACCAAATTCACGATAAAAATGGTTTTTCAAGAATGCAATTCTCGCCCTCGTGTCGCAAAACCGGTAATAGGAACTTGGTTGATATCAGTTAACACACCCGCCTTATTCACCAGATGTTACTAGATCAGATTACCACTTGTTCAGATCGATGGCACATTGACTCTGTACACAGCGCTTCCACAATATGAAAACGTTCAAAAATGGTTCGATTCTTGGATCACATCAAAAGAGGAGAAATTTTATTTTTATGATAAATAAATTGCAAAAAAATTGGTAAAAGGTTGTACTTGGCGATGGCATAATTATATTCAATAAAAAATTTCTACCGATATTACCGAAATTAAATTGGTTTTCTTTAAACAAAAAACGATCGTTTTATATTTCTATACCTAAAGTGTATTCAAATTTGACGTATCTTTTTAAATTTGTTCGCAATTTTTTGGATATGTACTATATTACACCGTTTTTTTTTTAGGTATGACGTAAATACATTGCGGTTAGCGAAACACGAGTGAACAACGTGTTTTCATTATTAAAAATTTTTAAAATATGGTGAATAGTTATTCAGAAGTTGGTAGAAAATTTCGTACGGTAAAGAAAATGCTCTTAAAAAACCGTGCTATAAAACGCGTATATAAATGCGAAGAAACTGGTACAGTTCAATATCAGAGAAGTAAATATATCGTCATATAGTGATCGTTCAAATGAAAATATTGCAGCTGTTAGCACAAGTGTTACTAAAGAGCCAATGCCATCAATGTGTCGTCGTCCACAGCAATAAAACCTCAAACCAACCACTTTTTGTGGAGTCAATTGGAAGACAGATTTCACACAATTTATGTCTTTTTATTTAAAATTTAAAAAGACACGTCAAATTTGAGCATTATTTATTATTACATACTTTTATTTTATTATTGTACAGTAACCATAAAAATTGTATGAGTAAGAAAATTTAATTTTATTAAAAAATTAATTAATTATTTAAAATTTAAATGATTCACATTTATTTGAATTCCATAGAATCTAAACTAGTTTTTCAGATTTTTGGCGCCATGATCAAATATATCAAATATTTGTTTAAAAAATATAACTCAATTAAATGTACAAAATACAAATAATAAATTATATTTAATAATTTTATATATTTGTTGTTATTTTGGTTAATTAATGAAGTACTATGTACAGCCGACCGACTCATTTATGGTTAGAATCTTCTAAAACTTCTAAAAGTTTAAATAAAATATACACACAAAGTCACATATAATAAAAATATTAATAAATAAATAAAATAGTTGAAAAGTAAAACAAAGAAATTAAATAAAAAAAAAGCATAAAAATAACTCTAAAACATTTTGTATTTGTTTGTCTGTTGCTACAGTACACGTTCAAAAGATTCATACACATACAGGGTGCCGTGGTCGGTTTAACGAAAAATACAGGACTTGGGCTTTTTACAAAAAGTGTTGTCTAGCATTCACTAAAATGACGACTGACATAGATAAAGAAAAAAGAACGAATCTGTTTAAAGATCCTCTCCGCGCACTCATTATAAATATTCTGAGAGGCACAACCTAGCCACCAACGAAACGCAAAGAAGAGGTAACATTAGGACCGTTTTTTTTATGTTTTATGAAATCGGATACCAATAAGGAATGTTCCGACGAAGTTCTACCAAATCCGTTATGTTCAAGTGACAGTTACAATGGGGAACAATAACATTACATTTACTACTACACCAATTAATAGAAAATAAATTGTAATTTCCTGGAAAAGCTTTTTTATTTATATTAATTTTGCAAATTTTAATTTGAGCCCAAATAAATGTAAAAAACGTTTGCGGCGAATTTATCTGTCAACACGACATCCTGTATATATATCGAGTACAATTTAGTTCTATTATTATCCGTTCTCCTTCTACGACGGCAACCGTTAATAAACTTAATTAATAATACAATAAATTTTTCGATGTTAATGTTGTGTTCCTTATGTCGTCGATCTATAAGTTTAACAGATCATATTTAAATTTATAAATCAAACTGATTGATATGGAACGTATTTTAGGCTTTCATAAGATCATAATATATTTCATGCATTAGTAAAAACTGAATATTTTTTTTATCATTCACAGGTCTTTGTTTTCATATTTCTTTGAAAATTGTTGTTATCAATTTTGTGTACATTTGGTTTTACTATTTTGAATGTGGTTTTATGAAAAAATTAATAATTATTTATTTCTATTTAATATTTAACACATGGATTAAAAAATCCCGGCCCAACCACCAGATGAAACTTCTAACGAAATATCCGTTTGATATCTGAATAGCGAGCCAACATTCAAACGACATATGTCAAAATTTCATAACAATCCAACCATTCGTTGAGAAGTAACATTGGATTAATTGACACTTTGTATGTTCTTTTCAGAAAAATGGATTCGAAGGAGTTTCGTGTGTTGATTCTGGATTCTTTTAGATTCAGGAGTTAAATGGTCCATAGTGAGGTACCGACACAAAAACTCAGACTTATTCCATTTAAACATGTCCAAACAGCGTTCTGTATCATCAATTCGTTGTTGTTTTGTTGTGTGCGGCGTCAGCAGACGCGGCACCCATTTGAAATACAAATTTTTCATACCCATAATGATTTTCAGAGTTTTTTCGATGTTTTCAGGATTCACAACTTCATTTGGACATCTAGAACGTTCAGCGTAATCGATGTCTGTACGACCACGTTTAAAATCAGCAAATATGGTTGTTGTTGATGGAGTAATGCTTTTGAAGCCATTGCTCTGCTTGAACGGTATTTTTTCCCATTAACAAGCAATGATAAATCTATACGCGAAACTGCTTTGAATCCATTTTTCTGAAAATAACAAACAAAGTGTCAATTAATCCAATGTAACTTCTAAACTACTAGTTGGATGGTTTAGAAATCATATGACATATATCTTTTGCAGGTTGGCTCTATTGACATATTATACGGATATTTCGTTAGAGACGCCCTCTGATGGTTGGGCCCGGGACTTTTTGACCTATCTGTTATTTATATATAGGAGGTTTCAGATGATATATTAGTCATCCATCATGAGCAGGTACACATGCTTGCGCAATAGAAAAACAGTGATAGAGTAAATAATAGTATAACAGATTAGGTAATTGCATACAGCAAAATTCTTTACAATTCTTTTAACATTTCGTTTCCCAAAAAAAAATCACCCAAATTTTGCCTGATCCACTAAGGTGGATTGACTTCTGTTTTATGAGTGGTGCTGTCAAACCTGCCACATTTATCACTTTTTTGTTTCTACGCAAAACCGTAACAGGATCGCTTAAAATGACAACTAATTAACTTGAAAAAACGATGTTCGCCTATAAGTGACGGAATTTATAAAAGATAAGCAATCGCGATTAAATTCTAAAAATTATGGCTAGATTTTGAAAATCGTGTGGCGTTTTGTAAACGAAAACGGAAAAACAGATTATACACTTTTTTTTAGACAATTATCTGTATAGTCTGTCCCTATAGTATTAGTTCGCGATTAGATGACTTTTTCACTACATTGATAACATTCGCACGATTTACAGTAGCAGTAACATTGGCATCTTTCAATAGTCTCCTGTATCGTTTTAACCAAGGCATTAAATAACAATGAAACATTAATTCAAAAATATTCTCTTTCTATGACTTCGTTTGTATTAAGATTTGATAACATTTTAACATTATTGATGGCATTCCTTTTTTTTCGAATATTCTAAATGTTATTATTTTCCTTCAATGAGAATGAAATGAAACATCACAAATAAAAAGTGATTGTATTTGCGTGCATATTGAACTATCACCTTGTTATATTTTATATCATCGTTTTAACATTTAAAAAAATTATACTTTTAGTTCAGTATGTGTTTGAAAATAGAGACCCGGGGTAATAGCAATTACTATCAAATATCATTAAATTTTTTTATTGTTGTACTATTGAAGTTTATTTTTAAATATTTACTTTTTAAATACAATCTCAAACAACAGTTTTATTTGGCTAACAAAATTTTTTCATTGTTGGATTACGCTATTTGTTCTTAAAAATAATTGTCAATAGAATTATTATTTTTCTACAACAAAATTATTTATTGTTGTAAATTAATATTTTATATTGAAATAATAATAGAATTCAGTATTTTTTTTGGATTAATTTGCTGCTCTGTAATACCGGTACGCACGAAAAATTACTTAAATGATTACTAAAAATAGATTTACGCTAAATATACTTTTAAAAATGACTGACTGTAGACTAGATAAGTGAACAATGCCATTTGAATTGCAAAAATTATAAAACTAATCCTCATAAAAAATATTATTGAGAGCAGCAACATGAGATTATTAACTGAACAATTTTGACCAATTTAGTAATAGTAACTTTGCTGGTATTTAATTCATCAGCCAACATTCTCACAGTGAAGTTTCAATCGAAAGCAATGATTTCACAGACTTTTTCCACTAATTCAGTACGATTTGTTATGTTCTGGACGTCCTGTTCTTGGGCTATCATTTAAATACTTACGACCATTTTTGAAACGTGAAAACCGTGAATCAAACGCAATCCACCTTATGTAAATCGGTTGACTGGTTAAAAATTTACACGTATTTCAGTGTCGATAGTTGATGCTTTCTTCGTAAAAATACAATGGAACAAAGAGCAAATACAGGGTGTGTACGGTATTTGAGGACAAATTGAGATAACCCTTAAAAGACAAATATTTTTGCAAATTTGCATCAACTGGTGAATAACGGGCTAGAAACTGTGTAAGTTTACAAACAGTCAAATGCATGTTGTTGCACATTCGCAACAATCTATCCAAGGCATATAATATGCTGCTTAGATGTCGCCATAGTAGAGATTTTGAAGAACTGTTTCACTTGTCAACTGTGAACTGCTGCATGGTGTTTGATGAAAAAGTAGTTATTTGTTTTGTTATCAATTTTGATTAAATAAATTAAAATGTAAGTTTCCAAAATGTAAAGGCTTCACAGACATAATTTTCTGCACAAAGTTGCATAATTCCAACAACTAACTTTTCTTTTAAATAAATTAAATTATTTGACATGTGATTTTTTTAAAATTTTTTCCCATTTTCCTTGAACCATTTCTGACCTAATATAATATTTTTTTCCAAATAAAATAAGAATTCATGTATTTAAGGGTTAAAACTAATTTCATTATATTTTTTACACGATTTAGTCTAATTGTATAAAATTTTTATCGAATTTTAAATGACAACTTGACTATAAAATTATCCATGGAATTAAGGTCTAGGGAGCTATGTGACCATAAGTTCCTAGTGATGTGGTCATGGAAACGCTCGGCTATCCAATCTTGTGTCGCCATTGCTTTGTGTGAAGAAGCAAAGTCATGCTGCTATGTATGGTCTGGTCTGTGCCCACATACACTATCAATCCAGAGTTTCACAACACTTTCTAAAACCTCAATGTAAGCGGAAGCATTAACACAAAGCTCAAGGGTAAGTAAGCGAGGTGGCATAACATTACCTTCGTTGCTCACAACTGCTAAAACCATAACAGTAGCTGGGAATTTCGTGTGCGCAACACAGGAAACCTATGTAGTTTCTGAACATAGCCATCTATCATTGCTCTGATTGATTTTTTGTTCTTGATCGAAATATGTTCGGGAGTAATTGAGAAAATTTGTAATTTCTAAATCTGTGTGTCACATATAGCGACGCTAACAGCATGTCTCTTCATTTCTTCTGTTAGATTATAGTCCTCCATTGATGATCTGAAAAGAACAAAAATGAAAATAAGTACCTTGAGAAATTACAGCCACATATATATGGATGTCCTCAAATACCGTACGCATCCTGTATTAAATTTTCTTTTAAAATTTGGAAAAAAAAATGTTCAGAGACTTACATATTGTTAAAAAAAGTTTACGATGATGATTGTTTGTCTCAACGACAAATTTATAATTGGTTTTTACGTTTCAAAATTGATCGTTATGATTTAAATGAAAAACCAAGACCGCAGGGCGTCCAGGACATAAAAATCATGCTGAATGTGGAAAAGGTCCGCGAAATCATTGAAAGAGCGAGACCAAAATCGACCGAAAAACGGCCTGGTTCATCGTAACCCCAAATTTGTACCAATTGGTTCTGATCATAGGCCTGAGTCATAAGCTATTGTTTTGTGAAGTTTGCTTATACTTTTGGTTCCTGAGATATGGGGACTAGCAAAATGCAAATCTTCAGAAATATATGAATATCCACTGAAATATACGAATATATAACTTCTATAAAGGAGAATCATGTCAGACTTGGCTAAGATTTAATTAAGGATTTAGGGCTGAGGGTAGGGACATTGGGAATACTTTTAATATATTGATTTCAGATTTGATTTCATACCAAAATATGATTTACTCCACAAGGCACGATCAATTAATTCACAATGTCACCCAACCACATTATGTCTTATGTTTCCATAACAATGCCTAGAATTACAAACAACTGCGTTTCATCACAGCATCGCTCTCCATCTAAAACATTTCATTCGATTTGCACAACATTTCATTCTCAGGAACTATCATTGCCTCAGATTCATACTATAATTCTTTCTAATCCCTTTCCCACTCCCAACACCAATACCAGCGCCACTCCCAATCTCACCTCCACCCTAATCCCATTCCCATCTCTGTTGGTCAATCGAGAGCAGATAAGAAATGATGACTCGCAAGTCGGAATTTCCGACTCGAAACTATCTGTATCTAGTTATTATAAAAATATCGCCTGTATTTTAACATTGTGAATTGATTATATCTTCTTGTATTAAATCAAGTCTGAAATCCTTATATTAAAAGTATTCCGGCTGCCCTCCACACCCCAAATTCCTAACTTACTCTTACAAGGTGTCGTACTCCGAATCCAATGTATTATTTATATTTAAATTTATATCAAGATTTTTAAAAATTATCGGAATTTATGAAAACTGCTGTAAAATGGATTAAGGTTTGATAAAAAAAAAATAAAAATTGTATGTTCGATTTTTTTGGGTCATCCTGTATTTCTACTATTTTGGACAGTCAATCGCCAATCTGACATCACTTTTAGATTCTTCCAAACAAAGTACCTCAGATACAATCATAATAGTGAAAATTGTACCTTCAAAAATATTGTACATTTGAAACACTCTGTAAAAATAAACATAACTTCAAAACAGGTAACCCTATATTAAAAAATTATGGCTCAAATTCAAGGTGATGGATTTCTCCATCGACTTTAATTAAAAGTAAATTTTTAAAAAAACTTGTTCCTTACAAAGTTATATGTATAAATTCACATTTTTTTTACACAATTTTTGAAAATTAGTAATTTTTGATACACCCTGTGACCAAATTCAATAAATTTTTAAGAATTTTTTTGTGAATGAAATGAAGCACACTTTAGATAGCTATTATTTCGAACTTTAAAAATTATTGTGGCACTTCGTGATTAAAAGTTATAGATTTTTTGATAAAATGTCATGTTTTTTACTCCCTGGATAGCAGGGATCGTTACCCCCTTCAAAGTGAAATTAGGTAAAAAAAAAAAACCCGAATATCCATGGAGAAAACAACTCTTTTTATTACACGATAATACATCACCCCCTTACAAGACCAAACAAGTCATGGAACTTTTGATGAAAAAATAGATTTCTATCAGTCTCCGTATACGCTTAATCTATCACCGTGTGACTATTTTCTGTTCTCAAAACTGAATACTGTCATGAACACAACGTTTTATGATTATACACCAGCCAACCAAGCAGTCGTGACCCAGGTGATGAATAACATTTTCCTATAACTGATATAGTTGATCGTGCAAAAGGTGTATTGAGTCGAATGGAACCAATTTTGAATAAAAATCGTGCTTTCTATTTCTTAACGTCTGAAATTGTAGTTATTTAAACGGCACACTGTGTACATACATACATAATTTAAATTCAATAAGAAAACATTTACGTTATTGGCATAAAGTTATTAAATCTTCGTAATTACATAACTTTTATAAATTTTTATTTACGAATACATGTGTCGCCGCATATTGTTTGCACTCGTATATGAAAAAAAAACACTATAAAACGCTTCAATACAAAAATTTCATATTATTTGAATATTATTTAACAAAACATTAATTCATAGTATATTCACTTTATACAATTAGACTTACAATTAATCAAATATTTCAAAAATTACGCATAGGTATATTTAATTGAAGTAAACAAAAAAAGACACTAATACTAGTTTTTTCTCGTTATTTAAATTCTTTTTTTTTTTCTTTTTCTGTACCAAACAATATTTAATGATAAAAAATTGTAAGTTAATTTTACTTTTTTAATATGTCAATGAAAAATAAAAAATTAAAAACAATTAATAATTCTTTCACTCTTTGTATTTACATGCCCGTCTATTTGTACAATATTTATATAATATTTTCGAAATTATTATATTATAGATATTGGGTACACACACGCATTGGAAATAAAGAAATATGGATGCCGGAACTAGAATTTGGATATACGGATATATTTTAATAATTATAACCATATGTAAAATTATAGCCATTGAAAGTATAAGTAAGTTTTATTATTGATTTTTATTTGTACAATTTTTTTGTTCGCTTTTATTAACGAACGCACTTTAAAAATATTTAATTTTTTGTAAAATAACTTGCAATAACATAATAACCGAAAATAAAAATTAGAGTAAATAAATTGTCACTGGGGGGCGATCGAAAATGTGTACTTTCGTGGTACATTAAATTTTTAACGAAAATTATCCGCATTTGTTTCTTTTTTTATTCATACATAACCATTCGTAGCCTATGGTAACACTGTCCGTAGTAATTTGTTCGCAAAATTTTCGCATTTCATGTAGTAGTCCGTAGTTTGAATCCAAGGAAATATCTATGGATTTCTTACGGATGTCCGATGGAATTTTATATTTAATGAGTGCAATCAGCTGTCCATAGATTTTTATAAAAAATGTCTTTGGATTATCCGTATATTTCCCCGATGATAATTTCCAAGGATTCTCCTTAGAAGTAGTTCTCGTTGCAATCGTTCCACAGAATATTTCCATAGAATTTATATTCATATTTTTTTTGAGCAAATCCACCGATTGTTTTAGCAAGTATGGTTATACCCGTATTAGCAGAATAAATTTTCTTATGACGATGCTGCCAAATCGCGGTTTGATTCAGGTTTTTTACCGATACACCAGAAGTTCTATGAGCACGAAATGTGAAGATGCTGAACGATGGCGCAAATTCATCGATTGGGCATTTTTTTTGTAATAAACAAGAACAAAAAACCACGGATAAAATCCATGCAAAGTTTTACAAAATTCCTAGGAAATTTATAGATTTGAGTTACTGGTTGTTTTATATTGTAAATTATGAAAATAAATTAAAAATAGTGAGGATTATATCGCAAGATAAGCGAAATATACAAACTTTGAACCACCACTTCGATAATTGGTGAAATACCGTGTGGATATATGTTGGACATATTACCCTGACAATCCATTGATTTCAATTGACCTAAATATAATACTATTATATTAAGTGGAAAATCGATGAACATTCTTTGGACAAATTCCAATATATCTTTTCCATTAATATGTGTATGTTTTCTGCGGAAATATTCCACATTTTTCAAAGTACGGACAAATTGTTACTAGGGGGTGCAAAGGCTCATTTACGAGGCATGTTTCAATAAATCTCAGTGTTTTTAAACACATGTTTTTCGAATCATTCAACCAAAAGTCATATTTTCCCTCGATTCCTCGCATTTTTATTATAAATTTAACAAATTGAATTTTAAGCTGATATTGTGAATTGTATTATCGCATTGCACCAGTCCACGGTGCATGAACAAAAAGTTTTTTAAGTTTATATTAATTGTGGTACAACCACCACTACCCCAATAAAATTTTGTAAGTGAATATATATCGGTTACATATAGTATTCGTTCATGAAGACGGCTTTCCTATAATATTTTCAAATCAATTCATGCGATAGTTTGAGTTATTAAATATTTCAACGATTTTGATAAAATTCCTTTTGCATCCCAATGCATTCATGCTTATAGTCTGCTTTGGAATCGAACATCCAGCTTTAGTCCACTGTAAACGTTCTTTTTTCAATTTATGATCATGTGGCGGTAGATCTAAGTCTCATCCATATAATTATAAAACGACGCACAAAATCGGCTTTATTCTTCTTAAAACGATCCAAATACCGCCGCTTACAAGATTCTTTACGATTGAGTTTATGTTGAATTGTTAACGTGTGTGCGGCAACACTTTTCCAAACGACTTTTTCATTTGTTCATTCTTCATGTAAAATATGACGTACTCGTTCATCTGAGATGCCTGAAGTATCAACAATTTCACGCGCGTTGTCAAACTTGGATCAATTTCACGTATTTTTTAAATATTTTCTGATGTTGATGTTATTAATCATGAAATATAGCGCTATTTTTCATGTTAAATTTTTCGGTATAGATTTTTCAAATTGTTCGTTTATGGAATAAAAAGAAAAACGGATATCTTTGAAAATATGGTGTTGAACTGAACGTCCAGAGGTCGACCGACCATTTGAAGCAATTTACTGAAGAAAGCATTGAAAAATTGCATGATTTCGTGAAAATATCTACGAAATCTTCAGCGGAATTCATCTAAATGGAGCTTGGAATATCGAAAACAATTGAATTTTCACTGTTCTTCGATAGGTGAGTTCAATGTTTGTTCCACATCGTAATTAAATGATGATCAAAAATTGCACTGAATTGAACTAATAGTCAAATTTGTTTGCTTAATTTTGCACCATATTCATCTGATTTGACCGCCTGCGACTTCTATCTATTCTCAAAACTTAATTTGACGATGAAAGGATAGCGTTATGCCGACATTGAAGCCATTCAAAAGGCGTCGACAGCGATCTTCAAGGATATCTCTAAAAATGAACTTAAAATTCATTCGACATGTTAATTGACCGTGTAAAACGTTGTATTGAAACCGAAGGAAACTACTTTGAATAAAATGAATGAATTTTTTCAAAATAATATACTTTTGCGTTTTCTGTGAGACAGACCATCAATAAAATAGAATAAAAATCATTTTTCAAAAATTATTATTATGTGTTCTATTTTTTTTTAACCTAAAACTGCGGTTATTTATAAACGGCACACTGTGTGAACTCTTCATCATCAGAAAAAACCATATCATGTTGAGAGCTTCTGGGTGCTTAAGCTTGTTTAAAACACATTTTCTAGAGATAGTTGTATGCTCACGAGTTAGTGCCGACATATGTGCATAACGTAGGAATTGTAGCTTAAGTCTTCGTGAACGACTGGACGAATTAGACCCGCAGGGACCTTAAAGTTCTCTCGTGAAAACTCTTATTAACTTTAACGGAATTTCGTCAACTATAGCCTATATTTGTTGAATAAATTGTGTATGCTTTCAATTCAAGGTGAACCTTATGTACGAATGATCGGACGCTATAAAGAAAATTGGAAATTCATCAGTGAATTCTTTGTTGAACTATAGTTGGCGAATTCGCTGGTGAATTAATTTATGAAATTATAAGTATTTATAAATTCACAGATAAATTCTTTGGTGAATATTTTGATGAATTAATTGATGGTTATATTGGTTAATTCATTCATGAAATTGGAAATACTTACAATTTATGGATGCATTCATTGAAGAAATTGGAACTACATACAAAAAGTCCCACTGGGGAATATTATAAATAATTTGTGAAAATTATCTAAAATACAATCGATTTTTCTATAGTTGCGCATCACCAAAACCAAACGATCCTATATTCCTCAGGCATATAACGATATGTACTAGTTCCGGTATTTTATAACTTAATTGATAACAATAAGAAAAACCAACAAAGAGAGAGAGAACAAATAAATAGACGACACAAATACAAATAACAGATAACATACATTCAATTAAAAGGCGAGGAATTAATTAATTAATTAATTAATTAACAATATTTACAAACACAATTTACATTTATTAATAATACAATAAAATTATGTTTATGTTTCATATGGAAAGATAATAGATAGATAATAATATAAGGTATATTTTATAATTTACGTAAATTATATTGTAAACAAGTTTTTTTCAACAAATTTTTGCTAACAAAAATCGTTAAATTAATTTTTATACACAAAATTACCTATGGATGTATATGTTTTATTATTGGCATTAATTTACAGCTTATTTATGTTTTTAATAGAATTAATAATATGCCGTACACCCAGAAAAAAATGCTTTTAAAAATAAGATAAATTCCAATTTTAAAGTTTAAAGTTAAAATAGTGAGTTCGTTTTCTTTTAATCAGATCAATTGGATGGCTTAAAATAATTATTTTGCGTTCATTATTTATACATTTAGGATTAGATAAATTGATTTTCTAGTATCCTTTTCATATCCACAGATCAATTTATTTAATCGACAAATATTGTGAAATCATTCAGATTTATATATTCCAGTGAGCGTGTGGTTATCAGTGGTATGGAGGGTTTGAAAATTGTGCTAGTTAGACTGAGGGTGGGTAAGCGGTGGATGTATATATAAATATATACATTCCACCTGGTTCACTTCCTGAAAAATATGTAGCAGTTGCCGGCATTATTTACGAATTCTCCAAACATGTAGACCACACTGCAACCATATTAATTATAGGTGATATTAATATGCCACACATTCGCTGGGTATCGGAAACACTCTGCTTTTTGTTCAATACGTAATATTTTCTTTGCTATAATCAGTATATTACAAAGATGCGAAATTACCTCACTCTTGAACCTAAATCGTTCTGGAACTCTACATCAATGTTTAAAGAAAATCCAATGGGTTTAGTTCAAATATGTGTTTTGAAGGTAAAAAAGGCACAAACGCTCTAGAGAAATACGATCTTTTCGCAAAATTTTTCGAGAGCGTTTAAGTTAAAGACAGGCAATCAGTTCGTCGGCTACATAGCGACCCAAGTTGGAATAGTAATTTAAATTTCGGTGAAATTTTTTTGTCCTACGAACTGGTTACTGATGGACTCAACTAAATTAATAATAACGTTGGTGCAGGTCCAGATAACATTTCTCCATTGCTCTTGCGTGGATGCGCTGATACGTTAGCTGTAGATCGTCCTTTACAATTTATATTTAATTTATCCCTTAAGTCGGGTATTTTTCCTAGGCAATGGAAGCCATATTATATTTACCCATTCATGAGGCTGGTTCAAGGCATGAAATTTCTAATTATAGAGGCGTGGCTATTCTTCCCACTTTGGGTAAGTCTTTTGAGTTACTTATATGTCATTCACTTAATCCCCAAATTAAACATTTAATATCTCCGGCCCAAAACTGGATACAATTGAATCTTATCGGCAGGTGGATGTAATATATACACGGATTTTTTTAAGGCTTTCGATAGAGTATCTCACCGTTTTCTAATCGAAAAATTACGTAATCTTGGTATTCATTCATCCATGTTTCATTGGATTGAATCTTATTTAAGTGATTGTAAACAATATGTCCTGGTTCTCGGTTACAATTTGCGACCATTTACTGTTAAATCTACTTTTTAACCTTTTTATAAATGACATTGTGTCGTTGATATCATCCAAATGCCTTCTGTATGCGGATGATTTAAAGATTTTTCGGGTGGTGGCATCCATCTCCGATGCTATATTACTTCAACATGACCTGCCCATGATTTCGCCCTGGTGTGGTGATATGTGTCTAAACGTGAATAAATGTAATTGTGTTTCTTTCCATCGAAAGTCAATTCCTATAGCTTTTAATTACAAGATTTGTAATTCGTCCTTAAAACGGGTTGACGAAATATATGATCTTCTTTTCGTTATTTTCGATCGTAAATTGTCTTTTAAATCCCATGCGTGGATTACATAACATCTAGAGCTTCTAAGATGCTGTGATTTATTAAAAGGAGTTATCGGGAATTTTCTGATCCATACGTGTTGCGGAGCTTATACATTTGTCAGATCTCAAATGGAATATATGTTTCAGTAGTATGGAACCCATACTATGATGAATACTCTAATTCCATTGAGTCTGTACAAAAACGATTTGTTTTGTATGCTTTATGGAAACTGTGATGGATGTATGGTTTTCGGCTTCCACCATTTATATGCATAGATGTCAACTGATCAATTTGGAATCTTTAAAACATAGGCGTTAAAAATTGAGATTGGAAAACATTTTAAATATGCTAATTATAATATTTACATCAACATTTTAAAACATTTCTATTGCAATTTTGTTTTCATCTTCCATATAAAAAAACAAGCTCCTAACCGAATTAAAAAATGTAATTCTGTATGGTATCGATGGTGTCTAATGCTGTCGTGTGTAAAAGTATTTTACACTCGTAAATTCAGGGCCCAGTTGTATTCGCTGACAAATGTTAAAACATTTGGTATTATATGGGTATAGTTCAATATGTTAAGTTTTAACAAACGAATTCTCTTGATTAGTTTTACGCATAAAGTTGCATCATCGAACCATAAAATACTTTAAATTTTTTGCATAAAAAAACTTTCACAATATCCGACCATCGTTTCCATAAAACTTTCTATATTGAAATGCAAAATATGGTTTTTTAGGGCTGCATTATAATAACAAAAATTGGATTAAAAGGAAAAAAGAGTGGTGAAATAGATATAGAGAGGCGGAAGTATAATTTCTTATGCTAAAATTAAAATCAGTGAGTACTTGAAAAAAAAATCGTTGAATATCAAAAAATATTGAACATTTCTAATTATCTACAGGTTGCGTGAAAAGGTAATGGTCGCTGGCAGGCAAATCTGGTGAATGCGGTGGGTGCTTCAACAATTCGTAATTTAAATCATTGAATTTAGTCATGGTCAAAACACTTTTGTGAACTGATGCATTGCCTTGATGAAAAATTAATTTTTTTGTGTTACAAATCGGATGTTTTCTTACGGATTTTACCTTCCAATAGATCCAAAAGGATCAATAATACAATAATAATCTGAGTTGATTGTTTTACCTTTCTGAAGATAATCGATTAAGATAATTCTTTTTGTATCCCAAAAAACCGATACCATTACTTTTTTTCCGTTCTTTTATGCTTAGTCTTCTTTGGAGCCGAATATCCAGCTTTAGTCCATTGTAACCATTCTTGTTTCAATTTAGGATCATGCGGTAGTAGATCCAAATCTCATCCATAGTTATAAAACGATACATAAAATCGGTTTTATTCTTCCGATCCAATTACTGCTGACAAATTTATTTACGATTGAGTTTTTGTTGAATTGTTAACGTGTGTTTCCAAACAAATTTTTCATTTGTAATTCTTCATGTAAAATATGACGTACTCGTTCATCTCATATGGCTATATTATCAGCAATATCATGCGTAGTCAAACTTTGATTTTCGCTAACAATTTCATGTATTTTTTCAATATTTTCTGATGATGATGCGTGCGTGGTTCGTCTTCAAGGTTTGTACGTATGACCACGATTAAATCAACCCAATTTTTTACTGTTGCATATGATGGAGCATTTTCACCTAACACATTTACCATATCGTTATGAATGATTTGTCCGGCTTAACCTTTTTTAAATAAATATTCAATGACTGCTCGATTTTTTAATTTTTCAATGTTTAATAAAATCACTGTGACTAGTCTACTTCAAATGGCTTCTAACAAGGAATAACTTGACAGATCGAATTGAAATTATCCGGGTATTCATTCATTTCATATTTATTTGCCAGTATTAACGTCATCTATTTGTAAGGCGGCTAGAAACTATTAACGCAACCTGTATAACTCAGAGATTATTATGAAATTAAAATTCAAAATGTTGTTTCTATCACTTTTGTTAAATAGATAATTTTTACTTGCGAATCAATAATTTTACGTCATTAAAATCAATAACTTTTTGTTTTTGACCCAAACTTATAGCTTCTCATTCACGTGGATTAACGATATGGAAATTTATTGCTTTTACTATTTTATTTTTCTGTGTGCACAAAATATTGAATTTTTTCAATTATATTCACTTTTCAACAAAACATTTGTGTTTAGTCGTAAGAACAGTGAACTGTGACCAGCAATAAGCATTTCATATGATTGAATAATTTTACGACTTGCACTAAACATACGACTAATCAAAGTTGTAGCGCACAGCCTTTTAAGGAGGTAATTGATAACACAAGAAATATGATGCCAAATTAAGATGGCGTATTAAATTCACAATTAATAATATAATACGGTCTTTTTGGCTAGTAAAAATTGGTAAAAATCAGTAAATATAATACACATTTTAATTTAATATTCATTTGAAGTGAATACACTTGACCTAACTTACAAAAAAGTATAAAATGCAAAATGTAAAAAAATTTGAATCAAAATGCTGTTTTTTTTCTGGGTGTGTATACTTAATTTTATTTTTTTAAAAATTGCTAGTAGTATTTATTGTATTTTATTTATATGAATAATAATTATGTATAAATAAATGTTTAATTATGTGAAAATAATTTTATATTATATCCTAAATGTAAGCAAATAGAATTAAACCCACCCAAGACGAAGATTTTTTTACATCGAAACGCTATAGTAATAATAAAATAAAATCATTATCATTTTCATATCAGTTAAAAATTCAAAAACACAATAAGATCCGTGTCTCATGTAGTGTGGGGTTTCTACCCACTAAGAATCACCTTCCAAAGTAGTGCACTTTTTTTATTTTCTGACCCAGCCGGTATGTACATATACTATTTTCCATAGATTATTAATGATTTATGGTTTATTTTAGTAAATATGTGGTACATCATTTTGTTGGCTAGATTGTTATCATCTACTTATTTTCCTGTTAATGAATGAGCTCAAATGGTTTGGTCCTTTTGAGTCTTCTTATTAGATTTTGAATGACAAGTAGATAGTTTGCCTAAGTCTTGGCATGATGTTCATGTCTTTGTTTATAGCTGTTGTTGATTTTTTTAATTTCATTGCAGTTACCATTTGTAGATACCTGTGCGCAGTTCGGAATTACGCACGTACCAAGTGGCATGAACAGTGCTCCTTAGCACTTTGTTCTCGAATCTCTTGATGTAATTAATGTTTGAACCTACTATCACAGTTCCATAGTGGTATTCCATGTGCCTGTTTAAAGTATAATATATACAAAAAGTTTGTTATGTACGGACAAATTAGAGTTCCCTTCAATTAATCAGTACATTTTCTGATATTTGAGTTTGAGTTCTCCTTGTTTCATGTTTCCAACGAGAGTCACGTGTCATGTCCAGATATTTAGCTTCATTTGCTATGCGATTTGTTGGATATTTATTACGACAGGAACACCTTCTTTTGGTGAATTAGTTTTATTTGCCATCAATAAGTCCATGCTGACATAAGGTTGACAGCTCTTTCGAGTTTTGAACACGCTCATTCCGTATTGTTCCCAACCAAAATGTAGGTGTTTTCTTCCAATTATTCTATGTCACTGGTAAATAATAGATAGAGAACCTACTCCAGTACGTTTCCCAGTGGAACCCCAGCACCAATATTTTTAAGTCCATATTGCATGATTCTTAACTACCTATAAGTATGATTCTAGTATCAGCACATGCTGATTCGATAGGTATATGAATATAGCCTATACATTAGGCCACTATGCCACCCCTTATCAAATGCCTGTGCCATGTCTAGGCAGACCGCTGAGCAAATCTTTTTTCCTCCAGACAAATTTTTGTAGCCTTAGCATAAAAAGAGACAGTAGCTTCTAATACAGTATGTCGTTTAAATAACCGTAAATTTAGGTTAGAACATAGAAAACACATTATAATAATTTTTAAAATATTCAAAATTATTCAAAATTGGTTCCTTTGGACTCAATACAGTGTGTGGCACGATAACTAATGCATACATAGATTTTTTCTATGTCATTTATAGCAATGGTTGCTTGGATGGTTGTAAAATTATCAAAAAACGCGGTTTTCATGATTGTTTTCAGTTATGGGAAATAGGGAAAATAGTACCAAGGTAATAGATTAGGCGAATAAGGACGGTGGCGGTTGAGAGAAAACCATTTTTTTATCAAAAATTCATTCATTTTTTTGGTCTTGTGAGGTGGTGCGTTATCGTATAATAAAAATAGCTCTTTTTATAATTCAACAACCAAAATTCTCACAGTGAAATTCCATCGAAAATAATAATTAATCACAATTTTTAAATTTTGGACTTCCTGATCGTGGATTATAATTTAAATCAAATCACAACCATTTTTGAAACGTGAAAACCAATCAACCAATGTGTGAATTTAATATAATGGCTACAATATTCTGATAAGCAAGCGTAAAAATAAGGGAATTTGAAAAAAAAAATAGTTTAGACTAAACTTTTCTGAAAATTGCCTTTTATAAATTATCTAATTACGAGCCATATAAATATTGTACGCCAGTAACATTACATTCAATATTCATTTTCATTACTTTTTTGTTTGGAGAAGGTTACAATAAACTATATGTACCACGGTCGTATTTTCATTATTTATAATAACAGCTGTGATTACTGATTGCATTGAAAAATTATAAATAAATAGTTTTCTTTGCTATTGATTGAAACTAATAGATTTAATAACTGTTTTAACTTTTAATATTTGCTAATAAATTCTAATTTCATTTTTAACATCTCATTAAGAATAATATTTATTTCCTTTCAAATTTTAGTTGGTCGAAGGGAACCATGTTCAAATGAAGGCGAAGTTGTGCCCGTACCTATATTAGGTACATCATGTTATAAATGTATTTGTCAAGTAAGTATTCAACATTTATACTTTTAAATAAATTGATGATTTTTTTTAAATAATTTGAAAAGAAAACAGTTTTTTAATAATTTACTGATTTAATAATAATAGTAATTAATAAGAATAATGTGTAATCTTTACGTGCGTTTGATTTGAAGTGAAACTTTTTTATCTGCTTCTAATATCTTGATAATAAATAAAAAGACCAAAAAGAAGTGACACACATACACACACACACTGCGTTTATATTGGATAGTACTGGCATATACTGACAGTTAGTCATTGTCCGAGTTAAATATTAGTGTTTATAAAATGAAAATTATTAGCTGTGCCTTTTTAATGTTAAATATTAACAGTTCATAAAAATAAATTTGTTGATGTTGATTGAAGCATAAGCAGTAGTAAAAATGGTTGATTATTTTGTGTTTTGTTGTTGTATACTAATACTTGATAATGTCAAAAAATCATTGGCATAGTATTTGAAGAAGATATTGTAAAATAACAATTATTATTTGAACTACATTTTCGTCAACTGGCATGCCAATACTATCCAATGAATGGGCCACGACAAGCTCCTTGAGTCAATAAACCAAATAATTTGGAAATATTTATTAATTCGGCGATAAATATATCTATTGTATTTATTTAATTAACTATCTAATCGAGTTAGTCGTTATAATTTATTTATATGGAAAATATTTGTTTTAATTTTAACTTATGCCATAGGCAACCTAATATTAGCTCCCACATTATAATCTATAAGTTCAAATATACTGAAATTTATTAGATTAAAGATTAGAGATATGTGATTGTTTCTGTTCATACTGTTGTTAAATCGAATGTGTAAATAGATTCAAATACAGAATCAAAATTATAATTATTTTTAAAAATATCTTAAATAATTTGTATTGAAAGCAAATTATATTTTTAATTTCAAAATTAGTGAGAAAATAATATTTTGTCTTTTGCACATCATATTATTTTATCCAGCAAATGGAAAATTTTGAAAATTGGATAAGAAATCGGTATTTGTTAGCCGTTACTACTTTCGAAGGAAAATTGCTGCTGATAGTCATCGTTTGCCCAACATATGATAAAGATGATCTATTAAAAACACTATTTTACCAATGGTTTTTATGCTTTAAAACCAGTGATTTTCATATGAATGATGAAGACCAAGTGGACCGATTTTTAGTGACCGAATCAATCACGATAAAGTATTTGCTCTCATGAAAATATTCCGTAAATTAATTTGAATACCTATTACAATATAGATCTTGTTTATACAATAAGTTTTGTTTTTTCAAGTTATTCTAAATTTTTTCCATTTCATAGAAAAATAATTAATGTTTTTAAAAATTCATTATTTTTGATGCGATATTAAATTTTTTCGCATTATTTCATTTTCATATAATGTTTATCAATAAAATTTCTTTCGCAAGATTTTTATATACAAAAATGAGTTAATATTGAAATAAATTTAACATGAATTTTTTAATATTTATTTATACTTTATTTTACATTTTAATATTTATGATGTTTAAGATTATGGACGATTGCAATTTATATGAAATTTGTATGTCGTAGTTTTTTTTTTGCAAATATACATTATTTCATATTATTTTTGATATAAAAAATATTTAAAACAATACACTCTAAATAATTCGCAGTCTATAGTCTAACGACGCAGACTGACTTGGAGTGAATGTTTTTAATAAAATATAATTTAATTATTAATTCAATCAATCCGATCTCTCTGTGGCTGAGTTGAAAAATTCACTAAAAATTAATTGAATATCGTCTAAAATTGATTAATGAATTATAGATTGTTGCGATAAAAACTGATTTAGTTTTTATATAAATCGTAATAGGTCAGTGGTTGGTATGGTATATATTATAATTGATTAACAATTATGGAAATGGAATTTATAATGTTAGATTTTCAATATAATATTATTTGCTTGAAAGTATTCCCGCTCAGTTTTAATGAAAAAAAAGAAGCATTTATTATAACAAATTATTACTGAAGTTATCTTAATTAGTATATTTTCCATCATTTTCTACTACTTTTTTTCCCACCTTTCTGGCGATACCGTGTCGAAAAAGCAATGTCGGATTTGAAGCGATCCGAACATTATCCATTTCTGGCACTTCTTCAACATTTTGAAAATGTGTACTAACCCAGGTCTTGCTGCATCGATCTGAACAATTGATATCGGGAACATCAGTATCACCACTTCGAAATCGTCCGAACCATTCGTTACATGTTTGTTCGCCTTAATATTCTTGAAGAGTTTCTGCTACAATTTTTTTTCAAAGGACAAATCGAAATAACATTTTACACAAATGATGGTGTCAGTAAACTGAATATTATTCACAAATGTCAGAACGATATTCTAATCTAAATTATCTTTCAATAAAGTATTTATTTGTATTTGTAAAAATCAGCAAGTCCTTAATTTACTAATAGATAGATAGAGTATCTATCAATATCAATATTAATTGCATATTTAATTTTTATTAATTGGTACACCAGATTCTTTTCATAATATTATAAATCGAATTTTAATCTTTAAGCCAATTTCAAGTTAAACGTAATTTCAATTCTTTTTCTGTTCAATATTGTGTTGTTTTATAAATTTAAGTAAAAAAAAATCAATTTTTCATTTTAATGCATTGTGACGGCGTCAACGGCGTCGACGACCGTTGAGACTGTTTCCAGAATTAGAAATGAACATGGCGACTATCTTTAGTCTATGATAAAAATAACTTCGTATCCAGTGTTAAAAACCGACTTAATTTATAACTTTGGATGCCGACGTTGTAGTGATTCAAAATTGTATGACCAAATTATTGTGAAAGACTGAAATTTGGAAACCCCAACGTTTCGGTGTTAATATTCGGAATTCATTATAATATCATGTCTATTACATGTCATGCCTCTCGCTATCATCATATTTATTTGGAACACTTTCTGTCATAATTCAAGGCTGTATTGGCATTGGTTCTGAATGTTTCCCTATTTTATAACCGTTCCCCGGCACACGACCACTTGTTAATAGCAGAAAAACATGCATAATGGGATCCTGAAGTAAAGTTAAATTTTTAGTCCAAAATTATTTTTTGTAGCCAAAAATTATACCTTCAGCATGAAATTTTAATGAGTCAGTGCCTCGCATTTTCATTTGTTTTAATTGGGTAATGATACGATAATATTGTTTTTTTTAATGTATCACGAGTTGTTTTTTTTTCAAATATTCAATTTAAAATTAAAAAATGCAACCACTGACTCATTAAAAATTGACCAATTTATAGTAACAGCAGTAGTCAGTATTACTTTGTAAAATGTGTTTGCGTAATGACATTTAACGTTCGCTATATTAAAAGGGAAAAAGGGATATTAAAAAAGTATTGTCTCTTGTTATATTCCTTTGAAATTTTATAGCAAACATTGAAAAATTGAAAAAGTTTTATTATTCCATAATTAAGCATTACCATAATAATTATAAAGATTAAGTTTTGAATCCTCGTAAAGAAATTTTTTGATTGAGAAAAGAATCAATCAATAAGTAACACTTAAATTAGATATAAAAGTTGTCACACCATTACAGGAACTGCACATAAAACTGGATATTTTCCCTTGAAACTATTTATATCGTTTCGACGATGGTGCGAGAACATCGCCTCAGTCGTTTGCTTCGAGCGCTGTTGTGAAAACCTTTTAATGTAATGATAAAACTTTTTAATAATACAATTTGAATTTTACTAATATCACTAATTTAAATAATGTTAGTGTTGTCTCTTCATTTCACTATATCTACTATGCATCTTAACAATATTCTAATCCTTCTTGTTTTCCATCATTTTTTCTTAAGTAAATTTAAATCCACTTCATAGGATGATATTGCACACATTTGGTAGCCACCGTATTAATGCTTAATTAATTAATTGATGTGAAAATAACTAATAAATTCCTTTCGTATATTTAGCGCATATAACTTGAACATGAAAATGACTAGCCTATAATGTACGAGGGTTGTTCGATATATTTCCTGTATTCATATTAAAAAACAGTTAGTTTTTTGGGAAAAATATTTCTTTAGTTTTTCAACATAGTCCCCTTCTAACTCAATACACTTCATCAAACGTTTTTCAAGTTTTTTAATTCCGTCTGTAAAATCCGCGATGTTTCAAAACCTTCAAAATATGCTTCAGTTTCAGCGATAACCATTTCATTTGACGTGAATATCTTTCCAGCGAACCATTTTACTAGATTTGGAAATAGGAAAAAATCACTGCAAGTTTAATCTGGACTGCATGGTGGATGTGGAGCAATTCGCTTAGCGTAATTCATTCAAATTTGCTGTTGTTAAACCTGATGTGTGTGTGACGCTGCATTATCTTAATGAAAAAGCACATTTTTCTGTGCTAAATGTGATCGTTTTTTCTTAATTTCGTCATCCAATCGCGCCGCGCCAATGATGTATAATAATATTCACTATCTATTGTATTTCGTTTTGTAAGATAATCAATGAATATTATAACATGTGAATGCCAAAAAACAGGTGATGCCATAACCTTTCCTGCTGATTTTTCCGTTTTTGTCTTCTTTGGTGCACTTCCACCAGTTTTTATCCATTGTTTCGATTGATTTTTTTTGGTATGTAGTGATGGATCCATGTCTCATCATCAGTTATGAATTGCCGTAAAAACTCTTTTGGATTACGTTGATATATAGCCAAAGCTAGCACTTTTCCAACGAATTATCTTATTTGTGGTAATGTTAACAAACGCGGCACCCATCTTGCATATAACTCTTTCAGATTCAATTCCATGACCACGTTTAAATTCAGCTACCCAAAAACGAATGGTTTCGTATGATGGTGTTGAACTACGCAAAGTATTATCCATATCTTTTTTGATATATGTCGCTGATAATCCTTTCAAAAAAATGTAATGAATAGCATCACGAACTTGTAATTTATCCCGTTTCTGAAAAATACAAAAATGAACTTATTAAATTGCTGTTGTTGTAACTAAAGACTAACAAATAAATCGTTTTTAGTTGCATACATATTCTAATTATTAACATTAGGTTCAATTTTCATGGTAATAAAAAACAGTCACTAAATAAAAAATATTTACTATTCGTATTCTCAAGATGCCGTTATGTGTTTCAGTGAAATTATATATAACATATTTTGAATAACTCAAATTTTGTACAATTTTAGCAATTCTATCGGGAATATTTGGGTCCTATGGGGTGAGGTAATGCCAACTACGGCTTCAATTGTTTAGAACTCAAATTATTAAACACTTCATTTAAAAATTTCAAAATAATCAAACAAAATTGTATTGCATTGGTAATATATATATATACTAAATGGAAGCACCAATAAGGATTGGTTGTAGCGTCACCTACTTCCACAAAACTTTCCATTAAATACTTAAGTTGAAGGCGTATAAAATACAATGGATTGGACTATGCCTGTGGCAACGTACACATATTCTAATATTTCATCCGTTTCGCGTCAAATCCAAAAGGGTAACAATTTCTTCTTAATTTTTACACAAAACATAATTGTAAAATAAATAAATTTATAGGTAAATATGGAATGATATATTATTTGTGAATATTATATTAGTGGCGCCACCACGTGGCTAAAAAAATTACGCAAACAACACAAATAAAAAAAAATAGGCAAATATAGAATTGAAAAAAATTAAACAAATATTAAATAAAAGCTCTGTCGCAGTCCATAATATAATTATTCATTCTAATTAACTACTATAGAGGAATTTCACACACACAAAAAAGGAAAACCAGATTAAAACTTTACACTTCTTTTGAAACACTTCAATATAAGGAACGATGCATTCTATGACACAGTACTTATTTGAATTTGGTACTGATCTCATTCTACAAGCGATCGAAATTTTAGGTATATTTTAAATTCCATGATCTAATTTTTCATATTTTTAAAAAATGTGGTTGCTTATAAAAATTTGTCATAAGGCAATGAAATTCATAAGTTCAAATAAACCTATAAACTATAAAAGGTTAGAGTGTTATATTTTATCTATATTGGTAATATTACGGATGTATGGGATCGCCCAGTAGTGGAGGGTAAATAGTGTCACCACCTTCCACAAGATCGTTACGACTAAATATGTATAGATGACAATGTAGAAAGAAAATCGTATAAATGATTATTCAGTTATTCTATTGGAAAGAATCAGATTCTTTGGAAGCAACTATAGAAGAGATGGAGATAGTGTTACAGAATTTCTATAAATTTTTGGATCTTTTCGTTAAATGCTATCGAATAAATAGTACTGAAGTAATTCCATTGCTAGTATAAATATATAGTTCCTAAATGTGAGATCGCATAAGTGGGCACTGTTTCACGTTCTTCAAAAAAAAAAGCGTCTACAAATTATCACTAAATGCTTACTAGGTTCAAAATTTCAAGAAAATCGAATTAATGGCACTAAAGAAAGACGCATGCATTGTATTCATGGAGAGATCGCCGCTGCATCTTATAACGTAAATTCATTGTGTAGTGGTAAAATCAGTAATACAAATAAAAACTGTTTACGTGGTGTACCCTGTTAATAAATTATCCATAATCTTATTTTCTGTATTAGCAAAAAAAAATTGATTTTTTTATTCATTTTTTTACATAAGTCATAAAGTTGTTGTTGTCACAATTCATCGAAACTATAATAATTAAATATTTAAATATGTATTGGTGTACTTATAGTACTGATTAGTATTTTTCTATATGCGATCATATACTTATACTTCATAGTCACAATATAATTTTATGAATATATGTATGTTAATTTCTTTATACCTGTCTGTCTGTACGTACATAATAAAATTACTGCTAACCTAAACTTTTGAATGTGTATAGAAATCAAAAGAAATAATAAAAAAATAAATAAACAAAATCTTATATTAAAAAGTATTCATCTCCTCTATCTCTACAAATAAGAAAATACACACGTATACAATTTTTTTTTTTAGAGCTCGCAGTTAAACACATAAAATATTTTATAATAACAAATTTAATTCTGATTATGTTTTCTTCGAACAAATTCCGACTATCTATTACTATTTTATAATAAAACAAGTGGTACACGAACGGCCTTTATCGACCTTGTTCATTTCATGTGCTATAATCTATCTATATCTATTTTATATTGGTATTAAATATACATATAATTTATATTTATTTGTACCTACAGATAGTCAAAGAAGAAATGGAACAGAACCGAATTTGTAGGCGAAAAAAATAAAACCAGTTTGGTGAAAACATTTCCACTTCAGATATTTATTCTTTCAATTGTATTAATTGTACCAAAAATTTTGAATTTGAAAACAAATTAGGAAAAAAATTAAAATTTATTACAGGCTTTGCCATGAATTTGACTAATCCTCTCTATCTGTATAGAGAGCCTAAACAGTTTAAATTTAAATAATATTATTATGTTCCTGGCTTATTTATACTTGGAATTTAATCTTTTTATTCTAGATTTTACAAATATATCTTTAATTTTATTATTATTTTTGGGAGCTGTTTTTATGCCGAATTTTATTAAATTTACATAAAAATATGTAAAACTACAAGTTAACAAATAATGTCAAATTTCAAATAATTTATAATTTTTAACGTATTACTTACTTATTTACTGCATTGCATTCAAACACAGGTGACGTTTTATAGCCTAAGCTCCAATCGGTCCTATCAACAGCTAACGTCTTCCAATACCGGATTTTAATGATCTTAATATCACAGTGAACCTGCATCTAGCCGTAGATCGTCCGACTCTTCTTTTTCTTTTTGTTATACTATTACACAGTGTTTTTGTTACTCGGTTTTCTCTTCCAAACGTGATGCGTGTCCAAGCCTTCTTAGATTATATATTTTGATTGTTTGGTACAACTTGTCTATTTCAAAATTGTATTTTTGTCTTTGTAAGTGGACCAAATATGCGATGGAGTTTCTTTCGTTCAAAAATCCAAGGTAATTGTTCTGTGTCATCCACAATGCCTCCGATTCGATCCGATTAATATTGAACGTACTAATGTTTTATATGGCTTGTACTTTATATGTCGTTGTTTCGATTGAAATGGTTTTTTTTAGCCCGTAATAACATCTGTTTAAAGTTGGTACCCTCTGGAGAATTTCCTCTTCATTATCATTTTCCACATTTAACAACGATCCTAACCATACAAAACTATTGACTATGGGAAAAAATTGTGTTCTCGAATATTAACAGTTTGATAACGAATTCATGATGCATTTGTTGACCACCATATTTTTTTGTTTTATCTGCATTCACTTTGAGCCCTACGCAACCGATGTCTCCTTATTTAACGATTCATAAGCATCCGTGACAGTCGCCATATTTCGACCCACTATGTCTATATCAGCAACATACGTCATAAGTTGATTTTGTAAAATTAGTTCCTTGTTTGTGAATATTTATGCACCTTACTGTAGCCTTCTACAGCGTAATATTAAAGAGTAGTGTTGATAATGGGTCGCCCTGTAGTAGTTCAACCACCCGTCTCAAAATGATCAGATAGATCAAGTCGTTTTTATTTTTAAAAATAAATTTTTTTCGATTTTCAAACGAATTCTCGTGTCATCAAACACTACTACTCCTACTTTTGGAGAACATTCCCTCACATACGATACTGAACTGATGTTGATGGTAATAGGTAACATATATCAAAATTAGCAATTAATCCGGTTGGTGTATTTGTTTGGTTGGTACTTTTTTTTCAATTTTATAAAACTTTACCAATTCCAATATTTGGTTGCGTAAGTGTTCGGTGGCTTCTAAAACCGGATCTATGTGCAGATAAGGTCTTCCAATCCAGAATTTTATTGTTGAAAGAAAAAAGAATATTCAATTAAAATTTTTTTTCGGGGCCGGAGATATGTGGAATGCAGTTTTGGAATTTTATCCAACATGTTGAGAATATGTTCAATCGACTAATTAACGTGGACATAGATCATATTCTCAGTAGCGCAGTGGTATAGCGCCGAAATATACATTATTAATCATGAAGTTTAGAGGGTTCAATTCCCTCTATTTTTCATGGGAAATTTTTCGGTATTTATTTTAATTCTAAATTTTTTCTGCTGGGTGGCCATTTGTTCGTTTATGGAATAAAGAGAAAAACGGATATCTTTGAAAATATGGTGTTGGACGCTATTCAAAGATTAACAATGTCTGCCCACACACACATCACTATGGGCTATTCACCCAAATAAAAATAATAGAATTTTGAAAACATCTATCTTTCGTTAATTGTAGTACAATTAGTGAATTGTTATATACTCCCAGGCGGAGTAATTTACCAACTTGGCTGTAATGAAAGGTTTATTAGATCACATAAAGCTCCACTTGGAGCAATATATGACTTAAGAAGAAGAATAAGATCTTACAGTAGTTGACGCCAATGTCAACTGTTGTTGTATTCTGTATAATTATGTTGGTGAACACAATCGACATAATTTTGAAGATACGTTCACTGTCGTAGAAATGGCTCCAGTATAGATAAAACTCATGTAAATAGAACTTTAAATGTATACATAGAGACACATTAATGAAAAATTTCGATATTGGACTAAGATAATACCATTTGCTTCTGCTTTTGATTCAAAGTGTCATCTTCATCCAACATTGCTTGCAATTCGGCATCTTCCAACTTCTTTTGGTGGTTTTCCACGTTCATTATTTCTCACATCAAAATCATTATCTCTGAACCGTTGAAACCATCTTTTGCATGTTGCTTCTGATAGAGCACGCAGCACTTTTCTTCAAATGAAAATAAAAATTTAATGCTTTCCGCAAATCATCATTTTCTGGTACAAAATTCGTACATTTTTAACACGATGAAACAATATGATGTTGTTTGTACAATGACTTGATGTATACTAAATATGTTTGACAGATGTCATAGCAACCAAACAAATAAAAAATTAAGACTCGTTCACTACAAATGTTCCTTATCGAGACATTTGTATCTTGACGCTCACTTCATACCATTACACCTGATAATGTTACACGTCTCCCCGGCGTAATTTTCACATTAAATGGTTGTCGGGAATACATTCATGTAAACTATATATATTAGATTCTTAATACAATTAAATTAATATTTTACATCATAGCCAGCCAGCCTGTATTCTCGAACATTTTGTAAGTAATAGTTGTCAGTTATACAGAGATTTTATAAAAAAAAAAGCTCCTAAATACCTTAAAATATATTATCAAATTGGATTTAATTCTAAACATATAATTAAATAACGTTCTTTTGATTAGACTACAGCAATATTTATCTATGCCATATATTTCCACGTAATGACAATCAATATTATTGAGTAAATAATTTTTGAATATTGTTTATTTATCAGAAAATTTTCATTATTGTTCCAATACCATAATTAATTATTTTACAATTTATAATCCAAACAATGTTCGTACTAATATTAGAAATATTTTCAATTTTTCAAATTTGCATGTTTTTATTTACTCTTTTTATTTTTATTTAGTTATAGTTATTACAGTAATTTTAAATTTTAATTTTAATGTTTATATTATTATTGTTTCACTACAATGTTCAAATTTTTGAAAAACAATTTTATAATTATAATATTTCGTAACATGATTGTTGTTGTATGTTGTGTTGAACTCAGTAAATGTGTTGAAATTGTCCATGTATACCGAGTTGTACACACTTGCTGTGTTGAAATGCAACACACTCTAAATGAACAAAAAATTAGGTATACGCAGGATAATAACATCCGCATTAGTATGGTGTTGAATTGAATCTGTATGCGGTTTGATTAGGTTGTGTATAAAATAAAAATATTAACTCATCTCATTTTGAAAAAATAGATAATGGCAGGCAATTAATAAGAGAAATGTGTGGACAAACGAAGAGGTAAATATTATGCTGCATATATGTAAAAAAAAATTAACTATATATCACATAAATTGTGTTGAGACTGCGTGTTCATCACATCTATAATTCAAAATTGGTTATAGGGTATCCGGTCCTTTATAATGAAAAATATTTATTATGTTAACCTATACATAAATACCCAATATCACAACATATAAACTTGGATTGTAAATTGAAGCATGCACTCCAGTGACACCTTACCAATTGATCTAACCAAGCAGCTGTATGGTATTTTTTCAAATGCAAACTGAATAAATATTCCTCGCCATGGTTTAAGAAGTTCATCTCACAAACTCAATCGTGTAACGACAACTTAATCTCTTCTATAGATAATGACTATTTTAAAAATGTTCATCTTTAATATCTACCACTTTCTTTGATCATTTAATTTGTATCTATTTATATCCAGTTGGTGGTTCGAAAAATCCGTTGTCATAATGTAATATGTTTAAATACTAGAGATATTGCAAATTACAAAACAAAACAGAATACTATAATACTTCTCGATACTTCATGAGACACTTCAGTATGGATCGATGTCCTGTAAAAGTACTAGTTTTAAAGTGTTCAGATCTTTGCGAAAGTAATACAAACATTTAAAAAATTTAGGAATGATTTGAAACCATAAATTCATCCACCCCTTTCTGATAATGTGAAAATTTAATAATTAAACACGTAAGTTCAAAAGTTCAAGTGAATCAAGGTGCTAGTGTGTAAGGGAATATTTAGGTGTGCAACTGACAGAGATGGGGATAGTGTCACATACGTACATTAAATCTTTAGATTTATTTGTTAAAAGCTTAAGTTCAAATTTGTCATAATAAACCGAATGAATGGTACTAATTTAAAAATATTGGGAATATCGGAGATAATAGGAGTGGGGTCACGCACTTCCAAATATATCTTTAGATATTATAAATAAATGTTCACACTCAAGTTCAAAATTTCAAGAAAACAGAAAAAATAGTGCTAGAGGAATTTTTATTTTTTGTGACCATGTGAAGCCATTAATTATTTTATATACATTGAAACATGAGAGCTCTGATACAAACAATAGCAAAATCATTTCCAATTGAAATACTTGAACGCACTTTAATGTCAGTCTTTTAGTCACGTGAAACTTTAACATGTGAAACTAACCCTGCTTTTACACAAACGAAAGAGAATACCAGAATACCTAGATGTTTGTAAGAGCAACGTATAGCTATACAGATAAATTTTGGGGGTCTCTGAAATTAAATATATAAAATAAACGGAGTTCAATATTCATAACATTGCCAACAGTAATTATGAACTTTCCCCTAACCATTATCGTTGCGTCATTTGCATACCCAACCGTGTGTACATTTACTTCTTCAAGTCGGTTGAGTTAAAAGGTTACAGTTATGTTCAGCATAAGAGAAGATAATAGTTCATCCTGATGAGGCCCCCTGCACACTTTATCCCTCAAACACACATGTTATTAATTCATGTCACCATATCATTTGGCAGGAAATATGGCTTTCACTTCTGATTTTAAAAGCTTAAACTCCACCGTAAAACGATTTGTGTCAATAATTGAATAGTCCTCGCAGAGAATAGGCCCTGGAGAACAATGAATAATTAGATAAATACATAAAACTGAATGTTCGTATGTGTTCTTTCCCCTCTACAGTATATCAGTTATTATTCCAGTCATTTTACATTTCAGTATTCAGTGAGTGTGATTGAAAAATAATTTTTTTTAAAATTTGTGTATTTAAATTGTATGAAAAGTGTGTATAATAATTATAGAGAAAACGTAATTCTGATCAAGTTATAATTTTCTTTTTTTCTGATCCATAAAACTGTCAAGATTATCTATTTTAATGAAGTTCAGTAGGAACTGTGCCTATAATACCATTATAGGTGTAGATCAAAAATTTTATAAAAATTGGATAAGAATTAGCCAAGTTTCAATGTTTCCAGACTGACTTTAAATTTATATTAATGTGTAAATGAAGAAATTACAATATTATAAGAATCTTAATTAAATTTATTATATTTTGACTTTATATGTATTACTCCATTTATGGTCCCAGAACTTCTAAGATGTCAAGAATATTCTGAAATTTGTTATCGGTGTAGTGAACTAAACTAAAGAAACGAAGCATTGAACTTGTGTTTCTTTTCTGGTTGCAAAAATATTTATTTCTATAGAGAGGTCTCATAAATCGAAAACCATCCTGCATAATTCAATGGAGTGTCACAAATTTATGATGGCACTAATCCAAAACTGTACAATTCACGTACCGCATAAATCAAGCGATGCCTGTGTTATAATTATAGCTATAATGTATTCCACATGTCGTAGAATTTATTATACTTCAATTAAAGATGAAAAATTAAACCATTTTCTACAAGGAAGTGCTTTCAAATCATTGACAGCGTTATAAACGCAAACTTAAAAATCTTACATGATTCATGTTTTCCTTTTGAAGCGCCATATGAAACCATTCTTAATATGGCAATTATAAAATTCTTCTATATTTGGTATTTCTATTTATAATGAGCCTAAACTGATTACGGATGTAGACGTTAAATTATATACATATTTGTATTTTATATACATATTTTGTATTATCTGTAATAAAATTGGACTTGGAATTGACAAATGTAAAGAATCAAAATAACAAACAAACTCTTAAGCCAAAGCATTTGTTTTGTTTTGGTTTTTTGTTTTCTATTATTTATTACTTATTAATCTTAAACTTATAAAGAAGTTAAATATTTTTTATTTATTATTTTTATTAACACAATTCTTATTATTTGAATTTATAGTATACAAAAGAAGGACTGTGCGTAAAAAAATTAAACATTAATACTTTTAATTCTTATGTGCGCTCGGCTCGTAATGTTTATTTGAACATTGATTTTTTCTTTTGCAATTTTATAAATTTTCAATAAAGAAATCTACAGGGGCAAGAAGCAATCACAAAAATTAAACTCAAATTTCTAGCGCATTCATATATTTGTTTATTTGGCAGACTTTTCATATTGCAAGCATACGCTTCGCTAACAAATAACTGGTAAATTAGGTAAGACAATGATATTAAGCAAACCGTACAACTACAAATAAAAATAAGAGATATAAAAGAGAATTGTATGAAAACAATGAGCGTTACATGGTTCATTTTAGACATGACCAGAAAAAGTATAAGTAGATGATACAACATACGGTTCAGGTAACGCAAAGCAATTGTTTATACAATTATTATATGTTGTCATTTAATGTGGGGGAAAAAAAAGGTCTAATCTAAATTTCCCAATAGAGGCATGCTATATGTTAATATACATAGAGAAAAAAATTATATTTAAAGGTTCACAAAAACCATTTTATTTATTCAAAATAATCTCCACAAACTGAAATCGCATCGATTTGCACACGTTCAACAAGTGACTCAATTGAGATTTTTATATCTGTGTTTGGAATACTGTTGAGAACGGTGCGCTTGTCGCCTTTCGAATGCCTTCAACTGATGCAAATCGGTTTCCTTTCATATAGCCGAATGAAGTATAGGGAGTATAAATTAGTCGCTGGGACTTAAGTTAAGTGAATATGGTGGATGATTAAGCAAGAAAGTTTGATTATTAATTAATTTTTGATCATCACTGAATTGATGTGGAACAAACTTTGAATTAACCAGACCACTTAAAATTCGATGAATGAATTGTAATGTCATGAAATTTTACCAGTTTGTTGAAGAACGTTAGCAGAATATTATCACAAAAAACCTAAGCTAGGTGTTCTATGGTTTACATAGCTATTCCCGTTTATTATGGGATAGAGAGTGTATCAGAGATTGTTGTAACCCAGCGTCTGTTTATACAGTCTGTCATAATGTAACAAAATATTTTCTAAAATTTCTGGTATAATTTAGCTACAAGTTACTTTCGAAAATAAGCTATTATATATACACAAAGAATAATATCAATAGGGAGATTGAGTATGTAACGTAAACTTAAATGTAAACGTTAAAATCAAATGTAAAACCCATATTTACGACCATTACAGTTTGCGCTGCGAACCAAAGCATACATTGATCATGTTGTCACCCTAAATACATTATCATTGTGCAAACTCATAAATTCACCAATTTTTACATTACAACTGGTTTTACCATAAATGTGTTTAATTCATATAATAGACAAGATACAATTTGACGGCTGCTTAACATTTCTACATTGCGTTCAACAATTTATTATGTTTCCAATTAACGAAGATGCGCAAACTGTTATAACGTAAACACGTATTCTTTGACAGATAATACGTTCGGTCCCAATACGTTTATCTTCAGTTTATATGTGTACGGTCTATCTATACGTTTACGATTATGTTACATACGCAATCTACCTGATATCGTGACAACAAAAGATGCTGACCCACCAAACTAAACGACATTATGGGCCAGAAAAAGAAACGAACTATAAATAAAAAATTAAAACCTTTTTATAATATTTTCAGTAAATTTTCTTAATGATCAATTTATTTACGTACAGTCCTTATGTATATTAAATTCAATAATATTTTGAAGGTTAATGAGCCTTATGGAACGCATATATATATATATATGTATACTCGTATATAGTATATTCACATGAACATCTGTTGCGAAACATGTATCTTGGATTTGGTTGTTATAAGTGTGCGCGATTTAAGATTTTAAGAATATATGTTTTATATGTTTTATATGTTCATATACGTTTTTCTGCTTCTTATTATTGTATTTACATACGAATATAAATAAATTCCATGAATTATGTACAGACATTGCAAGAAGAAGTGATGAAGAAATTGAATAAACAATAAAAAAATTAATTGAATTTGCTGACTTTCAATAATAAAAATTATTCAGATGGAATTTATCTGAAGACAAAAAAATATAATATTACTAACTACTATTAAAAATGGCTTTGTGTAAATTATATTATTTATAACGAAAAAGAATCTGGAAACGAAAACAAATAAAAAGACTGTAAGAAATTTTAGATTTTGTATTTTTTAAATATCATAATAATGCCATATATGTACTCGCGCAAATGTGTACAAAAGTTACTTAGTATTTCATATTGTTGTTATTGTTAAATATTATTACATAATAATATAATTTAAAATTTCTGTAGGTAGAATTTGTTGATTATTCATTGATGAAAATTATTTGTTGAGATTGATGATTTTTCAAAAAATATTGTCACGTACCTTTATTTCGAACCACTATTGTTTTGCGTATGTATAATAGCTCAGATGATAATAAAATATCGATATTGGTCTAATAATAACCGTGTGATTCGACACAATAATACAATGCGGATATGAGAATATTTTCCATATACAGGGTGTCCCAATTATCGACGGCAATACGAAAACACTAGTTTCTCTGGGTCATTTTGCGTCGAAAATATCATATAACATTTTGGCCGATTCGATTTCGGTACCAAGTTACACGCAAATAACCAAATTTTCAATCAGACCATGTTTTGCACTCTACTGGGATCAATATCTCAATAACTAATTAACCGATATTAAATTTTTGATACACTATTAGCATTAGCATACCGAGATCTTTAATTTGACGTTAAGATAAGGCAATTCGGACATGTGGTTATCCAGATACTTACAGAAATGTTGACAATTAGCTGAACGCCATTTTTCTTTTTGAAAGTTTGTTCAAGCATAAGTCGAAAAATCATGATGAAAAAATTTTTTCGGTATAAGTTTAAAAACTTGCCACATTCATAAGCTTTCGTTTAAGCTATAACATTACGATAGGTCTCAACTGGTTCCAAAGATATACACAAATAACTACAACGATGTAGGCATAAAATTGATTTTAGCTATGGAAAAATTTTATCTTTTTTTGGTTTTTTTCAAAACCAACAATATGGACGTGGCAGATAATTGATTCCATACGCTGCTATGCATTCACACAAACCTTCACACACACACAAACGATCTAACACACAAAGGCCCACACACATAAACCCACGAAAGCACACACACGCATATCTCCACAGTTTGAAACAAACAATGCCTAAAGTAATTGCTGAAAATGTGCTCCTTCAGCTCGAATACATAGACAACAATGCTTTTCAATAGACCGAATCAATCTAGGTGTTTGTTGTGACTTGTGGCAAAATTCTTGGATACAGTCTTCAGTACGCTGAATCAACTCTTCACGTGAATTAATCACAGTTGCATAGACTTTTTCTTCAAAGCAACCCCATAAATCGAAATCAAACGGGTTTAAGTCTGGAGAATGTGGCGACCAGCTTATGGGCCCACCTCTGACAATCCATCGTTGAACGAGTGCAGATGTGGTTTCAACATGATGGTGGCCCAGCGCACTATGGAGGGAATGTTAAATGCTGACTGGACGCGATCTTTTATCAAAGATGGATTGGCAGAGGTGAGCCCATAAGCTGGCCGCCTCGTTCTCCAGACTTAAACCCGTTGGATTTCTATTTATGGGGTTGTCTTAAAGAAAAAGTCTATGCAACTGAGATTAATTCACGTGAAGAGTTGATTCAACGTATTGAAGACTGTATGCAAGAACTTCCTCACAAGCCACTACAAACACTAAAAGTGATTCGGTCTTTTGAGAAGCGTTGTCGACTATGTATTCGAGCTGAAGGAGCACATTTTCAGCACTTACTTTAGGCTTTGTTTGTGTGAAACATGTGAACTGTGTACGTGTGCTTTTGTGGGTTTATGTGTGTGGGCCTTTGTGTGTGAGATCGTTTGTGTGTGTGTGAAGGTTTGTGTGAATGCATAGGGTATTTCTTTGAAATAACATAAATTATACATTGTATACAACATTTTGATTAAATGGCGACATATAGTTCACAAGAATACGCTGATATTAAATTTGTGTACGGATTTTGCAATGGTAATGCAAATAGAGCATTAAATGAGTATCGAAGACGGTTCCCGAATAGACGTATTCCTCATAGAAGTGTATTTTCAAATATTCATCGAAATATTGCAGAAAATTACACTTTTAGGAATTCGCGAACCAATATTTGTCGCATAAGACACGAAACTGAAGATGAAATAATAAATATGGTAGTCGAAAATGCGTCAATAAGTGTTCGCCGAGTCTCTGCAAGAACAGGCGTCCCTAAAAGCACGGTACATCGTGTTATAAAGAATGCACGACTGCATCCGTTTCATGTACAACGAGTTCAATGTTTATTGCAGCGTGACTATGAACCACGAGTACATTTTTGCAGATGGATGATTAATATGATTCGTGTTGATCCAAGTTTTGCCAGAAAAGTATTGTGGACGGATGAAGCACAATTTACCAGATCTGGTGTTATGAATTTGCACAATTTGCATACATGGTCTGTTGAACACCCACATGCTGTTCGCAATGCATCTTTTCAACACGAATTTAGTGTAAATGTATGGGTTGGCATTATTGGTAATAAGATTGTTGGTCCTCATTTTCTACCATCGAGATTAAATTCCGTGATTTATTTGAATTTTTTGGAAACTGTAATGGATTCACTGTTGGAAGACGTACCATTAAATGGTCGAGTTCAGATGTGGTTTCAACATGATGGTGCCCCAGCGCACTATGGAAGGAATGTTAAGTCCTGGCTAGACGCAAACTTTTATCAAAGATGGATTGGCAGAGGAGGGCTCATAAGCTGGCCGCCTCGTTCTCCAGACTTAAACCCGTTGGATTTCTATTTATGGGGTTGTCTTAAAGAAAAAGTCTATGCAACTGAGATTAATTCACGTGAAGAGTTGATTCAACGTATTGAAGACTGTATGCAAGAACTTCCTCACAAGCCACTACAAACACTAAAAGTGATTCGGTCTTTTGAGAAGCGTTGTCGACTATGTATTCGAGCTGAAGGAGCACATTTTCAGCACTTACTTTAGGCTTTGTTTGTGTGAAACATGTGAACTGTGTACGTGTGCTTTCGTGGGTTTATGTGTGTGGGCCTTTGTGTGTGAGATCGTTTGTGTGTGTGTGAAGGTTTGTGTGAATGCATAGGAGTGTATGGAATCAATTATCTGTCACGTCCATATTGATGGTTTTGAAAAAAACCAAAAAAAGATAAAATTTTTCCATAGCGGAAATCAATTTTAAGCCTACATCGTTGTAGTTATTTTTGTATATCTTTGGAACCAGTTGAGACCTATCGTAATGTTATAGCTTAAACGAAAGCTTATGAATGTGGCAAGTTTTTAAACTTATACCGAAAAAATTTTTTCATCATGATTTTTCGAGTTATGCTTGAACAAACTTTCAAGAAGAAAAATGGCGTTCATCAAATTGTCAACATTTCTGTAAGTATCTGGATAACCACATGTCCGAATTGCCTTATCTTAACGTCAAATTAAAGATCTCGGTATGCTAATGCTAATAGTGTATCAAAAATTTAAAATCGGTTAATTAGTTATTGAGATATTGATCCCAGTAGAGTGCAAAACATGGTCTGATTGAAAAATTGGTTATTTGCGTGTAACTTGGTACCGAAGTCGAATCGGCCAAAATGTTATATGATATTTTCGACGCAAAATGACCCAGAGAATCTAGGGTTTTCGTATTGCCGTCGATAATTGGGACACCCTGTATATATGTATTAATAAAGTGATGGTTGTCCCTTCATTTTTAGCCGCAATTTGTTATGTATTAGTTGAAAATACACGCAGTGAAACCGTTTTTTTATAATCGATTCTTCTTCTAGTATATATTTATGAACTAAATATTTATGGTGCTCACACACTACAGAGTTTTCCATGCGGATCTGTTTAATTTCGTATTTCAAACACCAGAAGTTACCATAACTTTTATTAAAAATTCCATACACCTTGGCCCACAAATGCGTAGATTACAGAACATTGTTACTAACGACAACTACAAGTACAAAGGAATTCAAAATAAAAATTGACATTAACATTAACACAGTGTGTCGTTTAAATAACCGCTTTGAGAATTTAACAAATAGAACAAGTAGTGACGTCTATTGTAAGTTAGCAACGTTAAAAAGATACATCTTTCCTCTTTCAAATGCACCCAACTTCATTAATATCGGTTGACACGTTGCACAGTTACAAGCATTTGAGCGTCAGTAGTTTTGTTGCTTGCTTCGTAAAAATACAATGGAAAATATTAAATTTGGTTTTAAAATTGGAAGAATGTGTGCAGAGACTTATAAATTGTTGAAAAAAATTATGGTGATAATTGTGTATGTCTCAAAGACAAGTTGAAGATTAGTGTTACCGCTTGAAAGATGGACGTGGGGATTTATATAATAACCCGGATGCCTAGAAATTAAAAATCCTAATGAATTATTGGAAAAAGTCCATGAAATCAATGCTTTCGATGGAAATTTCACGGTGAGCATGTTGGCTAATGAATTAAGTACTATGTAAAGACACTATTTGGACGATTTTAACACGAAATTTAGGTAAAAAAAACAACTTGTACAATAATGCTCCACCTCACAAGGTAAAATATGTGAATTAATTTTTTCTTGAATAAACATCCTTCTCTAATCAGCCAACCTTCCTCTTCACCGATCCATCACCATGTGACTATTTTCTGTTAACGAAACTAAAAACTGCTGTTTTAAGATTATGTTTTAGCCATCCAAGCAACCGTGACGCAGATGATTAAGAACAAAGTTGAAGATGTTCGAAAATGATTTGATGACTGTATGTTGTCTCCAAACAACCAAGTTTCTATAGCACCCATCACCTACAAACTACAAAATAGATGGCAAAGCAAAGGAGCATAGATAGTAATGGTGAATATTTTAATATTCTCATACTAATTTTTTATTTTAATTTAAATTATAATAAAATACTTCTATATCAACTGTAGATGATACCCTTAACTGATACCTATATAAAACAGATAATGTATCATTATTATAGGTACTATGTGACTATAGTAATCGCATTGTAAGTTTTCAAACAAAATTTCATCAAAATTCGATAAGGAATATGTTAATTTCAAAATCCAATATCATATCTATGTATCTGGGAACTGTTTCATCAAAAATTTGATTGTAATAAACATATAGCGACTTATACCAGGCATATACAATAAATGACACCACGTAACATTGACAATATAAAGTCTTTGTCTGTATTAATGCTACATCAATATGTTGATCCAGGAGCTTTTTTTTCCCATAGAGGTGAACACGTTGTCATCAAAATCATATATGTAGAAAGAGTAAGTAAGTAGACTAGAAGTGTGACGCTCTCCTAGCATTTATGTATTTAATTATTCTGGTGCTGAGGCTACAAGAACATACTGGTTTAACAGTTCGGAGCAAATTTCTTACTGAATATTTTTAACAGCCATTTTTTCCACCAACATAAATTTGCCTCAATAAAGAAAAAAGACCAGAGTTCTAGTTTTCTTACTCTTTTTACGGTTATTCCATATATTGTTTTTGAGAAACAAGTTTGATGGCACAGCGCCTGCAACTAGTAAAGAGTAACGCAACGCAAGTATAACAAAAATGAAGACCGGAGACTTATTTTGTCGTAACGACTAGGCGTAATAGAACCTAATCGGATTGTGAAATTAATTCAAAATTGTATCTTTGCCTCCAATCATTATGTTCTCTGACTAGACCAAATATACCACGGAGTACCTTTCGTTCGAAAATTCGTAATAATTGTTCCTGATTCTGTGGCATGTACCAACCTTCCGATCAATACGTTAATATTGAACGAATTAATGTTGTGTATAGTTTGCACTTAAGATCCCGTTGTAATGTTTTCAATTGGAATTGTTTTTAGCCCGTAATAACATCTGTTTCTAGTTGCTACCCTGCGGCGAATTTCATCTTCAATATCATTTTCCACATTTATCAACGATCCGAAGTATACAAACCTATTGACTATTTCAAAATTGAATTCTCCTATATTAACAGTCTAATCTCGAATTCCTGTTGTATTAGTTTCAATATTTATGCTCCTTACTACAGCTTTCTCCAGCGTATTATTATAAAGTAGCGTTTATAATGAGTCGCCCTGTAGTTGTTTAACCACCCGTCTCAAAATGATCAGATAATTTACCTCGAATTCGTACTTGTGACTTCACATTATCCAAAATCAAAGCTACCAAATCTATCATTTTTTTTGGAATACTAAATTTTTTCATAATTTTCCATAATTTTGACCTATTGACGCTATCATATGTCCCTTTAAAATCAACAAACAATTGGTGTGTATCAACATTGAACTACCTACACTTTTTCAAAATCTGCCGTATTCTATATATTTGATTACATGCAGATCGATCTGCGCAGAAACAACACTGGTATTCTCCGATAATTTCATTGGTATATGGAATAAGTCCATGGGATAGTAAATAAGCAAATATCTTATTAATAATGCTTAATAAAGTTATTCCTCTCTAGTTGTTACAATCTAATTTGTCACCCTTTTTGTACTATGGACAGATAATACAATCCTTCTACTCATCTGGCACCCGTTCATTATTCCAAATCTTTACAATTAGCGCGTGCAGTTGTTACCATAATGCATTTTCACCATATTTAAAGAGTTCACCTGGTAAGATATCAGATCCCGGTAATTTATTATTCTTGAGCTTTTGAATAACATTCTTTACTTCGTGTATTGATGGTTCAACCATAAATGACTGGGCAGTTAGAAATTTCACATCTTCCACAGTATTCACTGGCTGCGTGTTCACATTTAATAGGTTTATAACGCACTCGGCCCATCTTTCTATGCACCTTTTCTCTTGCGCCATAACCTGTCCATCTCGTTTGTTGATTATATCCGTTGCGAATACGATTGATATTTCAGTATAATCGTCTGTTATCGTTATTTCTGTTGAACTGCTCCATTTCGACGTAAACCAATCGTTCCAGTTGTTGTTTTTGTTATGAATCAATTTACACTCAAAATTCCTCTTAGACTAATAGTTTTCAATAGTGTTTCTTGTAGCCCCGCGTTAGCATTTGCAGCCTGGATACATTTTTTGCATCCCTACCGGATCCACATTCATCATCAAACCACTCATTTCTTACTATCATCCCTTTCCAATAATCCCTATTGCGGTACTTTCAACGCATGATTTTAATTTCTTCCACATACTATTTATACTACTTCCTATTAGTAATCCTCCAGATCTGAAATAATGTGTTGTTCCATTGCATCCATGTACACTTGTTTTACCGCCGACTGTTCAAGCCTTTCGACTTCCCATTTCAACCCTTCGGGTTGGGTGTTATTAGTGGCTGAAATTCTGGCTCGTAGCACTATCCCAACTACATAATGATCAGAGTCAATATTTTAACCACGACAAATTCGAACATCAATTATATTTGAACAGTGACGTCCATCAATTAGCAAATGATCGATTTGATTATTTTTTCTACCATCTGGTGACCTCCACGTCATCTTATGGATTTCTTTATGTGGGAAGTATGCACCACTAATGACCATGTTTTTAGAAATGGCGAAATTAATCATTCCTAGCCCGTTCCCATTCGTTATTTTATGTGTTTACGTATAGTTGGGTGATATATTATTTCCTGTTCCACCTCTACATTAAAGTCGCCTAAGACGATCTTAATATCCGTGACCGGGTGCAGCTCTATATGTTGCTATCAGTTTTTCATAAAACTCAACAGTTTCGTTCTTACACGTAGTGAACAAATGCGTTCATCAATCGGATTAAATGCAATTACTGAATTTCTTGCTTTACCAAAAACTACGAAAACCGGTTCCGAACTCTCTTCTTTTACTACAATCGTTGCCGCTATAATAAAATGTGTATCCTTTTCCTTTCAATAAATTTTTTTCGGGCCACCTAGTTTCTTGGATAGCTGTTATATCCAATTTGGCTCTTCTTAGTGTATCAGTAAGTACTCTTAAAGCACCTTGTCGTAACAAAGCTCTAACATTTCAAAATGCTAGTTTTAAATCATTGTCCTTAAATTTTCGTTGCATGAGTCGTTGCCGTTTATCCTGCGTCCGATCCGAGACTGTGTTGTATAATTCATAACTGGTTATTTTTTTGAAGTTGGTATTTAACCATACGTCCAACATACTTAATCATTCTGTAAATTCGGAGGGCATTTACAGGGGTATATCACTTCTTCCGAAAGCAGTTATAATAGCTCTGCTAACTCGCCATGATACCGTGTAATCATTGAATCATTAATTAAGTTAAGTTATGCGGAAACTGCTTTCACTCAGCACCCCAAAGTAATTCCAATACACAGCTGCTAGATTGTCAGTGGCTACTTATTCTTTATTCGTAGCTAACCCATTATACTATAGGCCGTTTCACTATCCGAAACCTGTGGACATGAAGGGTATATGAGAGCTGAAATGGAGCACTACAGTTTATGTATTGTATTTTGTAGTATGATATAGAATAATGCATATATATAATACAGATATGTGACTCACTCTAAATACAATAGATAGACATCATATATTAAATACATATCCTATTATATTATTTATGGAGGAGGATTCAATAAATTATATATACATTTATAAAACATATATATGAATGCTCTGAACCTAAATCATCCGGAATTCAAATTTGGTGCCGCGTCACCATGGCGCCTATTTGCAAATATAATACGTGCGTCATTTTTTAGCAAATCATCCAATTAACATACAAAAGCTATAATATCATAAGTTTATTATTGTATGATTTGTATGTATACCAATAATACCAATATATGCACTAACAAACAATACATTCTAATACATTACGTACTTCATGAAATCAAAGTTATAATTTTTATATGTACAAAGAGAAATTAACATTTATTATTATTACACGTATTATTATTATATTTATATTTATTTGCTATTTATTTGTTTGTATACATATATTTATTTTAAAATAACATTAATATCAATTATGATGGTGGTGTAGAGACTGTGTAGATAAAAAATGCGTAAATGCACATAGAAAACGTACGTAATTGAACTTTATTTTATCAATACTTATTTATTTATTGTTGATTAAAATCATATTAATTTACAAAGGGTATAATAAAACGTATTTATTTTATTTCAGATAACCATTTTATAATATTAAAAAAAATTCATATAAAATTAAATGTTGAGGTAATTATATACGTAAAGGCATTTGACATCATTATCTTTGTAATTTACGTAATGTTTACATGAAATGCTTTATTTTGCATGTAACATCATCATTACATTACAGAGGCACCGTATTTAGGACATCACGCTTTTGCTAATTTTTTTGTATTATTTCGGATCGAATGAAATGTTAAAATGTTGAATATTTCCAAATTTTAATAATATTGCTTTTATTCACATATACGATCTCATCATAAATTAGAACACTTACGAACATCTGAAACAATCGAAAAGTTAACTTTTACTATTGAACAGCCATTTCGTTTTATTTTTAAATTATTTTGCCATCTTTTTGTTAACTTCATGATTCCGAGATCATAGAACTTCTGGTCGTTATAATCAAAAAAACTGAACCAATTGCGTTTTCCATTCAAGAAGTTTTGCAAACTTCGAAATAAATGGTAATCTGATGCGGCTCCAATAATTTTTAACGAGTGACCAAAGATGTGTTGTGTTGTCATGATGTATTACAATGTCTTTTCGATTTGCTAATACTGGTCGCTTTTCTTGAATTGTACTGTTCAATTTGGTTATTTCTTGTAAGTACACATCTGAATGCTGATCGTATGGTTGCGTGGTAAAAGTTCAAAATATACAATATGCCTTTGTAATCCCACCAAACTGATAACATAACCTTCTTTTGATGGATATCAGCTTTCAATGTTGTTTGCGCTGGTTCATCTTTCTTGATCCACGATCTTTTTTGATTTACATTGTTGTATCCGATCCAATTTTCATCGTCAGTTATCAATTGTTCCAAAAATTTTTTTTTTTTTTTTTGCCTGGGTACTTGTTTAGGATACTAAAAGTTTATCCACCGATTCATTTTAGTTTTGTTCGATTATAGTATTATGCCAATTAAAACGGTTTTATCCTTTTGAGTCGTCTTGTTATATTTGAGTTGTCTTTTAGCCTGTAAGCCTCAATATTCACATGTGTCCGTAGTCTCCTTTCGTGACCCTGTGCCATGTTTTTAATTTCGTCCACCACATTATCTATTTCTAGATCCCTATGTAGGTTTTTGTTGTTAATGTACCAAGGTGCATCTACAATATTTCTGAGCACCCTATTCTGGAATCGTTGTATTATATTTATATTACTTTGTTTGGTGCACCCCCAAAGTTGCACACCATATGTCCAAATAGGTTTTAGAATTTGCCTGTAGAGCAATAATTTATTTTCTATTGTCAAAGAAGACGTTTTTCCTATTAGCCAATACATTTGTCTATAACGTATATCCAGTTCATCTCTTTTCTTCTTCACATGTGTTTTCCAACGCAATTTAGCATCCAAAGTCATGCCCAGATACTTGGCCGAATTGGAATATGGTATTTGCAGATTGCCAATAAATATAGGCCTATATACAATCCTTTTATTTGTGAAGTCTACGTGAACCGACTTTGTTTCGCTTAGTTTCATTCTCCATTTTTTGGTCCAGTTATCTATCTGTGTAATAGCCACCTGCAGTTTCGCGGTTGTTTCTTCGTTAGTGTCTCCAACAGCCAGGATGGCAGTATCATCAGCAAATGTTGCTATCAAGTTGTTTTCCATCAGTGGAAGATCACTAGTATACAATAAATAAAGCATAGGTCCAAGTACACTTCCCTGAGGTACTCCCGCCCTGATCCGTTTTAACTGAGAAATGGCCCCATCCTGTTTTATTCTGAAGTATCTTTCTGACATGTAAGATATTAATATCTCTGCAAACCGTGCTGGTAGCATTTTTTTTAACTTGTGTATTAAACCCTCATGCCATACCTTGTCGAAGGCCTGTGCTACATCCAGAAAAATTGAGGAACACACCTTTTTTTCTTCTAGTGTTCTTTCGATCAAATCCGTTATTCTGTGTACTTGATCAATCGTTGAGTGTTTGTCTCTAAAACCAAATTGATGATCCGGTAATAATCGTTTACTCTCAATGATTGGTTTTAGTCTCTTTAAAATATGAAATTGGCCTATAAGATGATGCCTCATGAGGTGGTTTGCCAGGTTTATTGATCATTATTACCTCAGCCACTTTCCATATATTTGGTGCATGTTTTATTCTGAAGCAGGCATTAATGATATTTCTTAGATGAGTTATAGCTTTCCTGGGTAGCCTCTTCACAACCTCTCCCGTAATTAGATCATACCCAGGAGCCTTCTTCAGTTTTATGTTATTGATTTTATTTATTATTTCAGTAGTCGACGTTGGTTCCATATCTATATCTACATTTTCATTTTGAATATGCCGCACCTCCCATGACTCCTCGGCCCGACTATCAAGTGGTTGGAAAATGTTTTCAAGATGTTCCGCAAATCTTTTCACTTTTTCTACTTTATTTCTTGCCCAGCTTCCGTCCCCCTTCCTTATTGGCGGAACATGAACTATAGGTCCCTTTAGTTTTTTTGTAGCCTTCCATAGAGAATAGTCGGAGTTAATGCTATTAGTTAACGTTTTCAAATACCGTTGTACCGACTGATTTTTATATTCTTTTATTTTCCTTCTTAAGTGTTGAGTGATGTTGTTTAGATTCGTTTTGTCAATTGGGGTTCTGGTTTGTTGCCACCTTCTTCTCATCCTTCTTTTTTTAACAAGTATTTCCATAATTTCTGCCGGATAGCCGTTTCCTTTTATTTTCTTTTTATTTTGTGGAGTATTTATCCATGCTGAGTTTTGTATGACCTTTGTGAATGTTTCTGTAGCTTTATCTACCTGTTCTGGTGTCCTTAGCGGTATATTAAGATTTATTCTGTCATCCACACAAAGTTTAAAACCTAACCAGTCTGTGAGTTTGTTGGTTAATGCTGGGTTTTCAGTATTTTCCACAACTTTCTCCCTTAGGGTTAGACTCACCGGAGAGTGATCCGAGCTTAACTCATCACTTTCTACTTGTAATTTATTAGCGGGGATGTTCTTGATTATGAAGAAGTCAATTATATCGGGTATTTTGTTAGGATCAGTTGGCCAGTATGTAGGCCTTCCCGTTGACCGTACTTCGCATCCCATTTCCTTAATTGCGCCATACAGTTCTTTTCCCCTAGGTAGTGTTAATCTGGAACCCCAAGCAGAGTTCTTTGCATTAAAATCACCACCCAGTATGAATCTTTTTCCCAGCGAATCCAGGAATTTTAAGTATTGCGCTTTCTTCAGTAAGTGTTTTGGTGGGCAATATATTCCCGATATTACAAAGGAATAATTTTTCATGTTGATGTTTACTGCAGTAGCCTGTACTTCTTTTGTCTCATATTTAGCTTCTTCATGGTGTTCAATATTTTCTTTTATTATAATTGCACTTCCTCCCTTGGCACTGTTTTCAGGATGAATCGTATGATAAGTTTTGTATCCCCAAAATTTGATATTGGATTGCTTAGTAAAATGTGTTTCCGAAATGAGACACACATCTATATTCCTCAGCTCAAGGACTGCCTGTAGTTCGTTTTTGTGTTGCTGCAGTCCATTCGCATTCCATAATAATATATTGAGTGTACTAGGCATCATTTGTATTTGTTTTCGAGTACAGCTCTTTCGAGCTACTTTCTGATCCAAAAATGGATCATTTTCGTTACGTTTCATAATTAAATCGCTGTTGGAAATGCGTAAGGAAATTTCTTTAAGTTAATGAGAAATCCATTTATCGAGTTTATTTTTTATTTGTTTTAAACGCTTTTCAATACATGTGTGTGATGTATCGAGCTTCTCTGCAATTACTTACTATATTCTACTCGTGATATCCTTTCATTTTTTTAAATATATCAACGTGGTTGTAAAGAAATAAGTAATCCGCCATTTTGTGTCGGCAGCCATATTCGATCTACCATAATTTTAAGTATACTATATTGTATTGTCTTCAGAACCAAAGGTGTAGTCAACATTTCAGCATGTTTGGATATCGGAAAGTAGTCGAAAAATCAATATCCGGATTTGTCCCGGTCAGACAGACAGACAGGAAAGCAAGTTAAAATAAAGGTTGTATTATAATAATAATTATAGAAATTATATTTCATTGGCTGATGATATTGTCTTGCACATTTCTACACATGTGTATTTTTATATTGTACGCGGGAATATTGAAGGACTGATTAATTGTAAGTATATAAATTTCGAGAACTGATAAGTCTTTAGGGATTTAGTATCTATATTTAGTTTATTGTATTGTTTAATTTCACCCTAGATAGTATACTTTGAATGTTGTAATATTTCAAGGTTACTGTTCTTCGTGTATCGTTTGTATTAATTGTTTGTTGTTTGTTAGTTGTTGAATTAATTGCCGTTTTAACACAATTTATTTTTATGCTTATTACATTGCGATACTTCAAAATTGTTAATTTTTTATCGATTCTAATTGGCCGCTTAGTTTCTTTTAACTTATTATAACAGTTGTATTAAAATTAAAGAGATTTTTATTCTCCCGTGAAGGTCTACGAATTTATATATTTACTTGCATATCTCTAAGTTTGTACGCCATATAATGTAAGCAAATAGTAAATACACCCTAGATTATCTTGATTTGATCACTAATTGTATTACGTAGTTTGAGGAAAAATTCTGCCAAACAAGACAATTTATTAGATTTTGGGACCATCGAAATGTGAATGAAAATTCAACATGTCATCTATAACGTCATACCAAGATAATTATTGAACATATAAACACGCTCAATTATCCGGTTGGAATAGTTCACACTTATTTGTTGTTTGAATTTGTCAGTTAATATCATAAGTTAGGTCATACGAATATAATATTAACCACTAATTTTTGAACATTTAACCAGACCTTATCCAATTGACCAATTCTTAATCATATCTTTGTCAATTTTATGTCTAGTATTAACGGTTTATTCAATAATCTTATTAGTTATTCGGTTTAATATCAGTTTTACTTTTAGACCCCGATTTATGAATTGATATCATGTTATTTAATATATTTTGAAACTTTAATGCATTAGGAAATGTATTATTATATTCTTAGATTCTTATTCGGATTGGTGTCACAGTAATTTTCACATAACACTTTTTGCAAGAACTTACAATCATCAATCAAATTTTTTGCGATTTTCTTCCAAAAAATTTAAAGTTCTTGCAACGAGTAAAAGAGACAATTACATTGAAATGCAATCCATAAGGAGGAGTCCAAATATATAAGTGTTTTGTGAAAGTTATTGTGACACATAGAATATAAGGTCTTTGTGAATTCCATGGTAGAAAAACGGTTTTGGTTTCGAAGCAATCCATTATTAATCGAGTCATGTTTTAATTTCATCAAATGTTGTGCAGTGCTGGTCTTGAAAAGTGCTTTGCATTGATCGGAACAAGTGGCAATCCGATGGTGAACAATCTGGTGTTTCTGTGAGCTTAAGCAGCTGATTTCTTCATATCGAAGTAATACAGTAATACGGTTCGGAAATGATGTTTATTTCGTTCCATTATGAATCGTCCTAAATTGTGACGTAAAGAACATGAAAATATCTGAATTAGAACCGAAACTACAGCCAACTAAATATCAACCTTCAAAACTAAAGTTAAACTGCCAATACTTTGATAACGTCGTTGTTTGTGATTTTATGTTAATGTTGTATTAATTGTTTGGAAAAAGAATATCAATATTGTAAATTGAAATTTAAAATTGGTAAAAAATTAACGTATTTTCAGTGATTTATAAGATCTCATATAGCAACCATTTTATAGTAAAATACACATTCTCTTTCTTACTTCTTCTTATACTTTTACATTTTTGAAAATAAATTTTCATATCCCATAGATTTCATCTATTCATTTTTAGTGTAATTCTTAGTATATTTAGTAAAATTTCAGCTACTTATTTGTAGTGCGTTTCTTTGTATTAATATTGGTACACCCTCTTATATTTTTCTGTAGAGCCAATAACGGAACAATTTTACTATATGTTGCTGAAGGAAATTTTATTTTAATGCTTTAATTAAAGTAAAGGATTACACCATTATAAAATCGAATGAAACCATCCACAAGAAATCAGAAATCAGTCGATACCAGTATGAAAACAGAGTCAACACTAGTCGAAAACCAACATCAATCTAAAATCGGGCTACACCAAATAATTTAACCATACACATACCAGCAAAATAAATGTTACTTTTTTAAATTATAATTAATGTGTAACAATTTAAATACATATTTTTGATTATAACTGAAAACATTTTTTGGTATATTTATTACTCCTATGTATTTGTTCCATTTTCCTGTTAATTTCCGATGTTATTTGTTTTATACTTACTTAGTTTACCCATCCGAATAGTATATTTATAATTACAACCTCTGCCTGTATGTGAGCATAATTGAATTTCCGCATATATACAGAATACCTGGGCGAGAATTCTATAATAATATTTCGCAATCCAAATTTTCTATAACTTTCCATAACTTTTGCCTATTAACGCTATCGCATGCCGCCTTTAAATCAACAAACAAATGGTATGTATCACTGTGTACTCTCCACATTAATTAATTAAAAATCTGTTTCTGTTTCTGTTTCTGCTCCTTTAATATTTTACCTTCAATTTCGTTGAAACCTGATGTTTTCTTTGGATTGATATCCTTCAGAATTGTATGTCGTATACTTCTTGAATTGTAAATCTTTATATTGGATATTCTGTTTAATGGAGACCCCTAAATATCACTGTCATTCACCGTCATGACAGTATTATCTGAATGAACAATGAAATGACGAAAATGGTGATTGTTTTCCACTCATCAAAACATTTTTTATACTCAATTTCTGGTACAGCCTTCAGTTCACATATCGAATTCTGTTGTATCTCTTCAATTAAGTCAAAACGGTGCTGAAACAGAAAAAATTCACATGGTGCCATATCAGGTGAATAAGGTGCTAATGGCATATTAGTTGAATTTTTGGTTAAAAAACTATATTAAAAAAAAACTGTTAACATGACTTTTATCGACTTTGACGTGGTTCATTTTGGTTTTCCTTCACCTTTGAAACGATATTCACTAGACTGTTTAGCTGTTTTAATATCATTTGCATAAATCCAGGTTTCAACACATTTTCAAAACTTTTCGTAGCAGAAAAATCATTTTTAAACAAAATTTAATGCAAATTCTTTGCTCAATTAAAATTAGACTTTATAAAAATCGCCAAAATAAAATTAAGACATTTAAAAAGCAAGCCGGTATTTCTAAACCAAACAAGTAAATGACATAAAATTTTAGACAGATGTCAGATAAATTACCAAAATACCGTCACATTGAAAATTATTAAATTAATATAATTGCCCAATGTGAAAAATTCCTTAACATGGCAGGGATTGGGACTACTACCTTAATCATTATCATAGTTTTATTATTAACGTTCATAGAATTTTCTTAGAAAATAACCAATAATCGTTGTACAGAAATAATGCAATTATAAAGAATAGTACAGACTTATGTTCCTACAACTTTTTGTAGATGGGTTGTAGGTTTATAAATAATAATTTGACAGTGCTTCGGGTAGTACACTAAAACTTGTAAAGTTGATTATTCCTATATAACCCGGATGGAATTCCTTCGGCATTGCTTAATTTTTATGCTCTGAATTTGTCGCTTCCATTATCTGTATTTGGCACTTTCACATAATTTGTTTCCAAAAATATGGAGAGAATTTTTAATTACACCACTTTATAAGGGGGCGTGGGGAGATGCAAGGGATGAAGTCTCAAACTATCGTCCAATTGCTAAATTTTTTACAATATCTATATTATTTGAATCTATATTGTTACATAAACAGTAATATTCAATTTTAAGACACTTATTTGTTCTGACCGCATGGTTTTATGAATGGACGATCAACAATTACAAATTTGTTGAAATTTATTACTTTATGTATACGGAGTAATTTGTTGATCGTTCGTCAGGTGGATTGTGTTTTACTGATTTTAGAAAGACTTTCGACAAATTATCTCGTGAAATTTTACTTTTGAAATTATCAATACTGGGATTTAATAAAAATTGTGTGTCTTGGATAGAATCATTGACATTTGATAGAATTTGATATACGGCAACGCAAGCATGTAGGATTGTATTTAATGGGTGTTTATCTAAAGTTTTAGATGTTGGTTCTGACATATATCAAGGTTGGTGATTTTGCACCGATCTTAACCACTTACTGTGTTTTATAAAATATTCTAAATGTTTAATGTATGCGGACGATGTAAAACTTTTTAAATCTATTAATAATGATGTGGATTGCATTTTGATTTACTATCAGATAGAATGGCACTGTATGATTGGTACATAATCAATAGATTAACATTAAATATTGACAAATGTAAAGTTATGAACTTTAGCCGCAAAAAATCCGAATTAGCGTACTCATTCCATTTTGACGGTACATTTTTGCCTTGCTCTAGTTCCATTAACTCTAGTAACGATTAATTTCTTGAACTATACCTCGATAAAAAACTTATTTTTTTCCAATCACATTGATTTTGTGATAAATAGAGCCAAAGCCATTTTGGATTTCATTAAACGAGACATACGTGAAATGTCTGACCCGTATTGCTCTAAAACATTATTTATTGCTCTTGTTAGGCCTATAACTGACTATGCCTGCCAGGTTTGGTCTCAGCATTGTAGTATAAATAAGGCCAGAATTGAATCAATTCATAGAAGATATTTAATACTTGCATTAAGAAGTTTTCCTTGAACTAACTCTATTCGTCTTCCTACATATGAAGATAGACTAAATCTGTTAAATATGCCAACTCTTCATAGGAATAGAGATTATCATAGGGTTATCGTTTATAACGATAGGATTGATCGCCCCTACTTTTGTAGCAAAGCTTTAAGGTTAATTCAAGAAATTTGCGCTCTATAGATTTTTTTCAACAAATAGGGATCGTATTTACCAATTATGGTCACTTTAGTTCACTATAAACGCTATGTTAATGTTATACAATGAATTTAGTGACAATATTAATTTAAATAATGTAAAAGATCAAAATTTTAAATTGTAATTTTTACAATATATAATATTATTTAATACCTCAGACATTAGAATTTAATGGTTCTTAAATAAATAAATAAATTCACCGAAATATCTTTCCAGGTGTTTTATTATTTATGGTACTACAAATTTTTAATTAAATCTCCAAAAAAATAAAAATATATAAAAGTTTAAAATTTACTTGTCATTTACTTGTCATCAGGATATTTTTTTATTTAATTATGATATGTAACCAGATCTTGTTTCCAAAAATAAAGCGTCAATGTAATATAAAATATAACGACATTTTTTCCAATTTATCCACAATAGAAAATATTGTATGTATTAATAAATTTCTTGTAATATGCATACCTAAATAATTTTATCTTATAATATTTTGATAAAATTTAATCTACACAAATTTTTTTGATTAAGTATACACAATTTTATATGTTTATTTATTACAAATACAATAAAATACATTGAAATAGTGTTTAGGCTTTAAATTAAATTATTATAATAAATCTTAAATTTACATTTTATTTAATATTTCCATTGTATAATATTTTTCTTATATTGTACGTATACATTTAATATGACCCATTCGATAAGAAATAAATCTACACGCAAATAAAAATAAAAAAAAATACCGGATGTCAAAAAATTTCATTTTAATCTTGTTTTTTAGTAATACTTACACATAAATGATAATAATAACTATTATAATAATAATAATAATAATAATAATAATAATAATAATAATAATAATAATTATAATAATACTTAATTAATGAAATTTTACATAAAATTTTATAACATTTATCAGTGGTTAGGTTTTCTAAAATTAAAAATTTTTATTTATTTTTTTAACAACCATTAACTGCTAATGTTTGAAGTAAAAAACCAATGCTCTATAAAAAGTATTATTCAAAATGGGCTACTTGAATTTATAATAAAAAAACATGCCCTTTTTTAAATTTTTATTTTCATAAATTGAGAACAATAATCTGAGCTATATTTAAATAAAAAAATCTATTTTCAAGTTATATTTAATTAACATTTTTTTCACGATATACTACGAAAAATATTGATTCAAATATCCATATACAAAATAAATAACTCACTTAAGTATTCCTACAACTTTTTTTTTAGTTTTAGTCGTAGTTTTAGTAAAATTTAAAAGAGGTCACAGCTGTGTTTAAAACAACATGGCGTTCATACTTTAAAGCTTCAATTATATGGAATAATTGAAATTTGATACAAACTTTGTAGAATATATTAAACATTTTAAATTGATTTTGAATTTTAAATATTTATTTGTCACACAATATAAACAACACATGGATGAAGTAAAGGTATGTAATATTTAAAAATTTGGCTTAAATATTATATTTACCTTTACTTCAAAGTTGTTTATATTGTGTGAAAAATAAATTTTGCAATGTCCAAATCATTTTAAAATACCCAATTTATACTTCAAACTTTGTTTCATTCCCTATTCCAATCAATAAATATTTGAAGTATATGAATATTTTCAATATTTTTATATTATGAACAAAATATTTGTGTTTAGACGTAAGAGAAGAGAGCTGTGAGCTGTGTCCAACAACATGTAATTCATATGATTCAATATGTACGACTAAAACTAAAACTAAGACTAATCAAAGCTGTAGCCCATACTTTACAGTTAATTTTAAAGTAGGATTTTTTTAAAAATATATATATTATTTTTTAAGATTTTTTGATGGAAAAGTTGAAATTTGTATTTTTGATTGTAAACTCTTATATTGTATATTGTATAATTTAGTATAATTTTGAATAAATTCCAGATTTTCTTATAAATTTCTATCGTAAATAATTTCCTAAAAAATATCCTATTTTTAAGACATTATTGTACATGCGAATTGTAACCTGTTTGCTAAATCGTTTGGTATAGTATCTATGACACGGGCGGTGGGGCGGATAATGGCATTTATGGTTTTGGTCATATAAAATCTCATGATTATTTACATAACATTAAGTTTTTAATTAATTCTGTTGAAATTTACAATGCTATTATATGTTGTTCAAAAATGATTTCTCTTGTGGACCTGATGCGGTATTCCGTCTTTAATCTTGAAACACTGCGCTAAAAATTTTTAGTACCTCCCCTTCTTATTCTTATCAATAGATCTCTTACTGAGGTGGTTTTTCCAGATGTATGGCAAATATTCTACATTATTGCTATATATAAAAAGGTTGAAAGAAACAATGTCTCAAACTACAGACCAATAGCTAAATTATTATTTCAAAAATTTTTGAATCCATTATATACAAAACTCTTACCTTCAATTATTATTATTATTATTGATCGTGAGCAATACGATTTTATGTGTGAAAGAACTACTACCACATAATTTAGTTCTTTACCTTTTGTTTCAGCTGCGGTGGGCGGGTTGATTGAATTTTCAATGACTTTATCGATAAATTATCACATAAATTACTGTTATCTAAATTGTTAAAAATGGGTTTTAGTTCGAACTTTTTAATTTGGTTAAAATCGTATTAAATGTTCTGTTATCGTTAATAATAAATTTTTAGGTCGGTTAATGGCATAACTTATAATCTTTTGCTGCAGAGGGATTTAGCTGCAATTTATATGTCCAAAATTATTTGTTTTTAAATATTGGTAAGGGTAGGGTCATTAAATTCAAGCGTAAGCATATTACCAGGTATAGGAGTATGAAGTAAGCCGCTGCCAATAAATGGCTGTACTTATATTAGTAATTGTGAAAGAGCCTTAATGCGACGTTTTTTTATTGTTTTGACATCTGTCAACAACATTCAGTGTGGTAAATTCCATTTGTAATACAACAACATAAAATTTTATCGTGTTAAAAATGTCTAATTTTGTGCCTTCAACAAACGATTTGCGGGTATCATTAGTTTTTTGTTATCATTTAAAGAAAAACGCAGCTGAATCTCAACGAATGCTTGTAGAAGCTTTTGGTGATCATGCTCTATCATTAGCAACATGCAAAAGATGGTTTCAACAATTTAGAGACAAAGATTTTGATTTGAGAAATGAAGAACGTGGAAGACCACCAAAAAAGTGAATTGCAACCATTGTTGGACGAAGATGATACACAAACTCAAAAACAACTTGCAGAAGCCTTAAATGTAGATCAAAAAACAATTTCTAATCGTTTAAAAGCAATGGGAAAGATTCAAAAGTGTGGAAAATGGGTTCCACATGAATTGACTGAAAGGCAACAAGAAAATCGAAAAACCATTTGTGAATTGCACCTTCAACAATAGAAAAGGAAGTCTTTTTTGCATCGAATCGTGACTGGTGATGAAAAGTGGACATATTTTGAGAATCCTAAACGCAAAAAATCATGGATTACACCAGGTAAAGCAGCAACATCGACTGCAAAACGATTCGGTAAGAAGAGAATGCTTTGTGTTTGGTGGGATCAGGAAGGTGTGGTGTATCATGAACTTCTGAAATCTGGTGAAACTGTTAATACGGTTCGCTACCAACAACAAATAATCGATTTGAACCATGCATTATTAGATAACCGACCAGAATGGACAGAAAGAAAGAAAAAATCTGTTAAGGTAATTTTGCAACATGATAATGCACCAGCACACAAAGCAAAACCAGTTCAGGATACGATAAAGTCGCTTGGATGGGAGCTGTTACCACACCCGCCTTATTCACCAAACTTGGCTCCTTCGGACTACCATTTGTTTTCATTGATGGGACATGCTTTGAAAGAACAGCACTTCAAAACATCTGAAGAAGTTGAAAATTGGCTATCTGAATGGTTTTCGTCCAAAGCAACACCATTTTTTCGACGTGGTATATGAAAATTGCCTGAAAGGTGGTTAAAATGTGTAGAAAGCGATGGAAGTTATTTTGAATAAAATATTTTTGATTTTTCTATTCTAAATAATGTGATTTTCTTCCTTTCATACTCCTATACCTGGTACACTTCCTTCATCTTCCCATTTCGATGGTTAGGTTTTAAATAATTGTCTTGGCATCGGAGGAATAACCATCGCAACTATATAAGAATCAAATTTGCCGAATTATATTATATATACGGAATATGCATTGCAATGACATTAAACTTTCTCCAGTTGATGTGTGTTTTCTTTTCTAATAAGTGAAGTAATTGAATCTTGTAACAAATCGAAATCTTTGGCAGACATACGTACTACATTTCGGTATAATTTTGGAAGCTCATTTTGCAATTCTCGTAGCAATTTGGCATAACAACCTTCTGTTTCACTTTTTGCAATCCTATGATAGTCATTTCTGTATTTAAACTTATCGCGTAGGATAATTATGAAGGAATTTTATCTTTTATATCATATGGACACTTTTATTTTTAAATTATAATCCAATGTCAGTCATACGACAGTGATTAGTACATAAACTATTTCACGTTGTCCCAGTGCATTTTATAAAAGAAACTTCGTTGAATGTGTTGAAATTCAATAAAGTAAGAATTTTTGTTTGGAATTGTGATAATTTTTATCTTTTTTCCAGTCATGTCAAAACGCAAAATACTGTCTTACAAGTTTGTGTGCATAATGCATTAATACAGATATTGAATATGGAATGTCAGATAATTCAGTTGATCATATAAATTTACAAGAATTTACTAGCTTATTTTGAAAGCATGATTGATTCCGATAAACTGAATACATTTAAGCAAACTAAGGATACGTCATTGTTTTATTTATCGCAAAAAATCACAAATATTACCTCTGCTGAAATTATCACCATAAATGAAGTAGTACCTGAAATTATAACTGAACTTGCCTGCAACAGAAACTCCAACTGTTACTGAACTATTAGTTCCATCAATTGAAAATATTGCTAATATCGTTGATGAAAATGAAATATGAAATATCAACAGCGTGCCATCTATTACGACAATAGCTTTTGAAACAAATATCGAAAATTCCAAACAATATCCATTGGGCATTGAAATTAATGACACACAGCAAAATATATGGCTAAATATACCATCACCATTTAAATAGGCACTTTTTTGATCCGAAGTTAATGCAGGAAGCAATACTAAGCCAAACGAAGAGAAAGTTCCCACTGTTTCAACATCAAAAGAAATTAAAAATGTAGTAAATGGGACTATAACGATACAGAAATAGATGAGTGACCGTATTCTATCGATTTGTATGTCATAGTCAAATACGAAAGTCAGTACTTTCCAGGTATTGTATTAGATGTAAAACCTGGTAAAGCATTCATTAGTGTATTGAAAATGAGCTGTGTTTCGCAGTGAAAATGGGCAAAAGAATTAATATAATTCATTTAATCTTGTCATCATGCCTCTGATGCCCGTTGACGCTGTAATTTCGTAATGAAATTGTAATTTTAAAATATTTATTTTCATAATTTTGTGTAATTTTTAAAACTTAATTATTTTATTTATTATTCTATCATTCTTTTAATTTTATTGTTATTTTTCAATTACACATATATTTTTGACTTTTCAAACCGAAATACGCTTCACAAGTTGAAATGGATTCAACTTTTACAGTGCCACTCACAACCATTATTGGCATAATGACATCGATTGCATATCTATTTTCATATATTTTCATATGTTTTATTGCCAAATCTTCAGCATTTGGATCTCTTAAAAATCCTATTCTAAAAATATCATGAACTTAATTTTTCTTTCTTAACGGAGTAGTGCTTCATTCGCGCCGACCAATATTCACATCGACACTTTTAACCGAATTATTAGGTGTATAATTTGAAACTCGACTTTTTTTGGTCAAATTGAACTTTATAGTTACAAAATTATTCATCGAGATATTCACCATTACTATTTATGGCCTTTTACCCATTTATCGGGTAGATGATGAATAATTTTCGCGATAGAAACTTGCTGTCTGCGTAATAATCATCGAGTCAATTTCGCACATGTTCAAGTTTCGCGAACTACTGGTCCTTCATATATGATGATATCGATCTGAATAGGTGGTTATCAGAAGGAGTCAAATCTGGAGGTTACGCCGCATGCGGGAAAATTTCCCAACATAAGGCCAAGATGGTTTCCTAGATAGGTTTTGCTGTATGCGGGCTTGCCCATTATTAGAAGTAAAGATTATAATAATATAGGGAATTCTGGTAGGTTAATAATAATATCGCATAGGTTAATATTCAAGAACAATTGCACATATTTATTATTTTGATAAATTTATAGCAATTAACGTTTAAATTGAGTTAAAATACACTTCTTTACAACTTATTCAGTCGACAATCCTCATTTATTTTTCTATAGTAAACAATATTTTTTCTGTATCAAGGTCGAGCAAAATTGTTTTGAAATAAACAGACACAAATACAACAATATAACGTTTAACAATTTTTGAGTTTCTCCAGTTTTCGGATTAAATAACAATTGACTTGTCGGTTTTTATAAAACAAAAATTCGTTCATCAAAACTATTAGGTTGGCCACAGGGCTTAGCACCTTATAATTAAGTTTGATTATAGAATTTATTGTTATGTATTTTTTTATTTATCAATTTTTGATAAAAAAAAAAATGTATGCTAAAAGACTTGTCAGTGGTTCTTTCTATTCAAATTTTTCTTTAATTTTAATCATTAAACAATTTTTAAACATTCGTTTATTCGTATTTAAATCCAAGTTCAATGAACAAGGAAATCAACATCCGAAATATTCTTCAAAAATTATTTTTATTAATGTGTATAAAACCATAAACAATTATATCAACCACATAATTTAATTTAATGGTAACCAGTAAATTATTGCTGATAAGAATATGAATTAGGTTCTATTTATTATATGGCGATGCGATATAACCATACTACTTTGCTATAAGTCTTAGCATTTTATAAGAAAAGCATAGTTTTTTGCATTCAATAAAATGGCGGCCAACAATAATAAATATTTTATAATAAAAGTGTTATGATGAAATTATTCAAATACTTTTTTTACCCTAGTTTAACCACATTAGATCTTTATTTACTTGCTTATTTACTTACTTACTTACTTACTTACTTACTTACTTACTTACTTACTTACTTACTTACTTACTTACTTACTTACTTACTTACTTACTTACTTACTTACTTACTTACTTGCTTACTTACTTACTTACTTACTTACTCACTTACTTACTTACTTATTTACTTACTTCTTTACTTAATGCATTGCCTAAATTCTTCCAATTCAGAATTCTAAGGATTTTAATATCTCAGTTTACTGTATATAACAATTTAACCTTAAATCTTCCGGCTCTTTTTCATTCTTCTTGATTAGCCATTCAACAGTTTTTTTTGGCTCGTGTTATTCTTCCATATGTGATACGTGCTCAAGCAATCGTAACCTATTGATTTTGATTGTTTTGACAATATTTGGGTCACCGTATAACTTGTCTATTTGAAAATTTTACCGTCGTATCCAACTATGCCATGGAGTATCTTTAGTTCAAAAAATCCGAAGTAAATGTTGCTGGTTCTGTGTTTTTGCAATTAATCTTGGTAATCCTCTCTTCATTGTTGTATAGTGGCTTCTGTTTCGTTATCTTTAATTGTAATACAGGTTGCGTGAACAGTTTCTAGCCTAGAAATGAAAGGCTGTTATTTTTGGATTGAGGTATTGCTTTTTATTCAATATAATCTCCTGACAATTCAATACATTTACTCCAGTGCTCCTCCATAATTTTATCCAGTGGCTGAAGAACGATTACGGAAGCCCTACAAAATACCCGTCTGCGGTTCTTTATTGGACGAAAAATACTATCGCCGGAGAAATTGTTTGAGATTTCTGAAGTAGTAGTGGTCGCTGGGAGCCAAATCTGGTGAATACGGTGGATGCTCAAGCAATTTGTACTTTAAATCCTTGAATTTAGTTATGGTCAAATTTGTTTACGATTGAGTTTTTGTTGAATTGTTAACGTGTGTGCGACACCACTTTTCCAAGCACCTTTTTCATTTGTAATTCTTCAAGTAAAATATGGCATGCTCGTTCATCTGAGATGCCTATAGCAATTTCACGTGCGTTAAACTTAAATCTTCACTAACAATTTCATGTATTTTTTTCAATATTTTCTGATGTTGATGCAGTTTTTGGACGTCCCTCGCGTGGTTCGCCTTCAAGGCTTGTACGACCACGTTTAAATTCAGCAACCCAATTTTTACTGTTGCATATGATGGAACACTTTCACCTAACACATTTACCATATCGTTATGAATTTCTTGTCCGGCTAAACCTTTTTTAAATAGATATTCAATGAGTGGTCGATTTTTTAATTTTTCCATGTTAAAAAAAATCACTGACAAGTCAACTTCAACTGGCTTGTAAACAAGGAGAAAATTGACAGATCAAATTAAAATTTTCCAGGTATTCCTATGCCAGATGGAATATTCCAATACACTTATTTATTTGTAAGTAGAATTTGTAATACTAGAAACTATTCACACAACGTGTAAAACAGGTTTGATCAAGATTTGTGTTTGGTACTGAATCACCCATGATTGTAAATTATCGATCTATTAAAATTTATCTAATTTATTAAAAGTGGGAGAAATTATTTTATTATTTTACTTACATTGCAATAATTCGGTAGTTGACTATTCGGAGTGGTTTTGACCGGTTCCGAGAAAAAATGTATTGCACCTCATTTAGTCGCCGCATTAATATTTTTAATGAAAATCTACACAAAATTTCACTCGTTTTTAATTTTATTGCACTCTGAATGTCGTACCGAAATGTTTGTATTTCCATATTAAGATCAGGAACTGACGAAAATTGTCGACCATTTGCATAAAACCTTCAGAACTCCAATTTGTGTTCAAGGATGATGATATGAATAATGCAATGTTAACATTTTACTCATATATTCTTGCTCTCTTATTGTTGTCGCGTATAAATAGCTTGTATTTTGTTGCTGTAAATTTCATTTTGTTGATTTCTTGATGCTAATTATTTAATTAACATCATTAAAAAAAATTGTTTGAATTAGTAGTAGCGTTACATAATATTTATATTGATTTACGAATTTCAACATATATTAATTAAATAATTAGCATTTAAAAATCTTTTAAAATGTTAATTTTAATGCAAATATTTGCTATAAACACTCACTTATGTATATCGAGCAAGGAACTTATAAAAAATACTTATATTTGTATATGAATAAATAAAATATGTTAGAAAATAAATTAAAATGACGGTTGCCTACACTGGCAACTATCACTCGACTAATAACGAATACGAACCAATTTCGTTCTATTTAAAAAATTCACGCAGCTGTGAGAAAAACAGATAGTAAAAAATTTTAACATGGAAATTGTAAATTCAGTTTTTAATTTAAAAAATGTATTGTAAGTATTTTTCATATTTATTCACAACAATTATTTTGTAAAAAAATTAAAAAAATTAATTAAAATTGTATAATATTTTCAATGATACTATAAATAAACCAATAAATACATTTAGTAAACCGAACTAATAAAAATGTACCTTCAATCTTCAATACTTTCACATTTTTACGATTGAATTCCAAAATAACAAAAAAAAAGTGATGTACATTTTTTTATTCTGATGTGATATTTATTATTTATTTATTTTTTATTACTGTGTCTACCGATATAATATGTGGGTCAGGGTATTGAAATCTTGTAAAAACAAATTGTATAAGTTAAAAATTGAATGGCCAAATTGAAATTTTTTTCGCCAATGGATTAAAAGTAATCTCAATGAATTTAAAAAAGTGGTATAAAAGTGTAGTCGAGATTCAGATCGATAAATAATTTCTTTCCATATGGATTCAAACGCAATGTTTGATAATCTGTTAATCGATGTGGAACAAATTTCGAATTTAACTTCCCTAGACCAGTATTTTCAGTTAAAATGCGATGAATTGTAGTTTTAGCTATACCTATTGTTCCATTTCCATGAATCTGATTGAAGATTTCTTGCAAACTTTTACGAAATCACGAATTTTTTCACAATCTTTTCCATCAGTAATCATTTCACATGGTCGACCTGAATGTTCATCATCATTAACATCTTCTCTACCATCGTTGAATATTCGAAACCACTCGCAAGAACTTGTGTTTTGGATAAACAATTATCGCATCATAAGCGATTTTAAGCATTTGAAGCGTTTCTGTAGCTGTTTTACCATTCTTACGCAACAAAATGTAATTTTAGCATTTAATCTTTGTTCTTTATACATTTTTCGACACATAAAAACAACTGTAACTTTATGAGTTGTATTTTCGTTTCTACTGAATGTGTAACAGAACATAATCACAAAAAAACTAAGAGTTGGTGCTACGTATTCTATGATTTACAACGCCATGCAGGTTTATTATGGGGCAGAGGTTGCATAATGATCTTGCTCCATCTCCATCCAGTTGTAGAGAATGGTTCAAACGATTCAAAATGTGGCAATTTTGAGCGTAAAAACAATATGAATATTAAGGTTATCCTTAAAACGATAATTAACAAGCATCATTGGATTAAGATGATTCACAAAAACAATCGATTTCGAATCGTTTACATTCGGAGACGGAGAGAGATTCAAAAGGAAGGAAAATGTTTGACATATGACTTGAGGAAAAAAAAGCATCGAAAATCGTGCATTTCATTGCTTTCTCGGTAAAAAAACAAATTTGCGTTTGAATCAGATTGTGACTGGTGATGAAAAATAAATTTATTTCGATAATGCTAAACGCAAAAAAAAAATCGTGGTTAGATCCTGGTAAACCATCAACATAAGAGGCAAAACAAAATATTTAATTAAAGAAGGCTATGCTGTGTATTTGATAGGATCACGAATGTGGTCGTTTATGATGAGCCCTCGAAACCAGATGAAACTGTTGACAGTATAAGCGTTATCAATTACAACTTGATGTTAAAATATTTTATTGTCACTTGGTTCACAAGTCTTAGTCCACACCACGTAATCACCATATGCATTGCTCGTTTTGATTATAACTTCTCCCGATCAATGCAACACAGCTTAGTGGATGTATACTTCCAAATATAAATAAATATTATTCTGCCAGGAATATGGGCAAAAGTTATTATAAATAATAGAAATAGATTTACACCTAATATTATATAAAAACATAAAACTCTCCATTCAGATTAACTTTTATTAGTCATTTAATTGTTATTGATAAATACTTACAATATTTTATAAAAATTTTATTATTTTAGTGTACATTTAAATTATTATTTTACTTAAAAATGAATAAAATGTTTATTATTTCATATGTTATTAATTACGAGTAAGCTGTCAAATTGCATAACATTAATTGTTTATTTATATTTTACCTAAAAAACAACCATTTTAACTATCTTATTAATAATTACTAAATTAAACTATTAAATCTTAGAAATTATATAATTGATATTGTTTTGTTGAAAAATAAAATAAATAATTAAATAAAATTATTATCGTCACTAGATTGTTATTGTTGTGGTGTATTATTATTTGTAAAAATTGAAATGTAATTACATTAATTATATTCGATTTATTATCAGTAGTGTATTGATATTCCGTACGTCTGTTGCTAAATTCATTGGACATAATTTGAATATTCCAATACACTTATTTTATTTTTTTTAAATATGTAAACTTTTTAGTCAGTGTGGTTCTTTTGTGTAAAGAGTGACTCGAAAAAAAAGGCTTAAATTTTTTTGGGAAATTTGGGGATTTTTCCACTAATAGGCTAAATTTACAACCAATTGATGTTGATTGACCTCACCCAAATTGGAACTAAATATAGGTCACATTCCAGACCTTTATACCTAATTTTCATACGTCAAATTTAGGTGACAATATGCCAAATTTATGCGTGACATTATGTTACATTTAATCCAAATGAATAAAAATCTATCATAACAAGTTTAAAATTTGATTATTATTTGTAACTTTTATTAAATTTAGTTAATTATTTAAAATTTAATTTATACCTTCCAATTAGTATTTGTAAATTGTCGCATTACGTTTATTTATATCCGTTAAACAATTTTATAGACGTCAACAAACCCGTTTGCAAGACATAATATTATTTAAATGAAATATTGAAGTAAGTCCATCGGAAATAGTGGACTCTACTAAATTTTTATAGGTAACATTGCATATGTTTACACCAACTATATATTAAGGTCGAATTTAGTCTCAGTTCACGTACTAAATAAATTGCATATAAACTGTAATAGTTTTTGCGAGTCATTGTCATACTACGTACTACTACTAATCAATGTAGTCTCGTTCATTGCATTTGTCACCATTTTTTTCTATTCCAACATTTTAGTTTTGCCATAATCCATAACGTGGGTGGTCTGTCTATATTACGGTAATGATTATTAAAATAAATTCACAAATAATACGTACATTAATTAAACATCTATTTTATTTCTAAAATTATAATTCCAATAACAACAAAAAATACGTCGCATTTTTAATGTTTAATTATTTTCTTTAGTTTCACATAACAACGTATAAATGTTAAATCATAATTATTAGAATTGAATATTCAATTTTTAAATTCATGAGCAAAATAGATTTGTGAAATATAATTTCATTTTACCGTGTATTTTAACACGGCTACGGACATCAAATGAGTTTATATTCGTCTATTCAATCCAATTTATATATTGAACGCAATGGATAATAATTTGATAAAAATTAATTTTAAATTGACTTTGACATCTGTAAAATTCGTTTATGTTGTTAATGTATTATATTTTAATTTAAATTCAATTTAATTAATATTTAAACTTTTTATTCTTATATCTTTAATATGTGAATGTGATTGTAAGAATATGTGAATAATTTGAAAAATGAAAATAATGTTATTGAATTGGATGCATGTAAGTTACGTTTTATGGTCAAAATTACATATTTATTTAGCAATAATATAAAATTGGTACATTATTCAAAGTATGCTACATCCGAAGTCATAACGTTCTCCCATCTTTCAGGCAATTTATGGATTCCCTGTCTGAAGAAGTCATCGTTTTTTAAAGCTATCCTATTGTCAAAACCAATTTTTGATACTTTCATAATATGTGAATCGTTCGCCTTTAAGGACTGATTTATGCAAACACGAAGTAATTGTAATCGGAAGCGGTAATGTCTGGCGAATATGTTGGGTGGGATAGAACTTCCTAGTTCTGTCTTCTAAGTAGGTTTTAACGACGTTCGCAGTATAAGGTTTGGCTTTGTCATTTTTAAAAATTAATTTGTTGTGTCTATTCTCATTCTGGTCGTTTTTCCATCACAGTTTGCTTCCTAAGCATTAGTAACTTGTTGTATACGATACATTTTCATCACCAGTTTACAATCGTTTTAAAAATAGATCATTACGTTACATAAGCAAATCTCGCTGATGGAAATATGTTTTTTTTTTAAGTCGACGAGAAATTCATATATATATAATTTTTTTTTGTATCCAAGAAATTTTAAACGCACTGTTACATCGCGCTTCACTGCAATCTCTTGTGTTGTGTTCTGGCACTCTGCATCAATGCTTTGATTTGGCCATCATCCACATTACCTGGATTACCTGAATGTTGTGCATCTTTTAGAGAGAAATCTAAAGGTCGAAATTTTGCAAAACATTTTTAATACTGTCGTTCTTTTGTGGCTTTGACACAATACACAACAACAAAAACTGAACATAAAATATACAAACGATCGATACAAAAATTTTGTTAGAATGACAATTGAAGTATTAGGTATCAAAAAAAATAAAGCTTGACCGTCCGAATATGTTAACATATTTCAAAATTCATCAAAAGTCATCTATATGTGAAAACATATTAGATAATTAATCAAAATGTTGCACATACTGTATTGTGGAATGGTTTGCGCTGCGTGCGCCTCGATCAATTCGTCATTGTACTTCTACTTTTAGAAATACATAATAGTTGTTATATTATATTTGTAATATAAACAATAGATATTTATTTGAATTTATTTTGAGAATCCTAAACGCAAAAAATCATGGATTACATAAGATCAATCATCATTAACCAGATCGAATAGGAAAGAGGAGAATACTCCGTATTTGGTGGGATCAGAGAGGTATGGTATATTATGGACTATTAAAATCTGGTGAAACCGTTAATACTTATCATTACCGACAATGAATGATTAATTTGCACCTTGCTTTGATCGAAAATCGGCCCGCATGGGTCACAAGAAAAAAGAGGATCTTTTTATTTTAAACAATCTTTTTATTTTCTTAAACTTGCAGTTTCATATGCATACACTAATCTCACTCGCTAATATTTATTAAAAGATATAAATTAATAGTATATTCAAAATATTATTTAATTAAAATTACATATATATTTTGCTAGCTTCAAGGACTGGCACATTTGGACAATGTTTAAGAAAAAAATATGCAAACACTTCTATGAACAAAAATTGTTGGATTTAAACCTTATCTATGAGATCCTTTTTAGATTTCTTCCTCATATTGTAACAAATATGGAAAACCAGCATCATATATAATATAACTTTGAGATGGAATAGTGCAGAAACTACAACCAGAGTATTGCAAAATTGAAAAAAGAAATGTTGGTGTCGTTCGTGGTTGGCTTTCTTTACAACATTCATTGAATAACGCATCGCTTCTAGAAGCATATAATTCAATTGAACCGGATGGTTATACAATTTTTTAAATTATTTATATCTGCAATATTGCCGCACATAACCTATAAGTATGCTATAACTTTTCTGATAGTTAGAGGTTGGCGACAGTTATACCTAAATCATCTTTCCTGTCAACTTGCAATGTAAACCCAGAAAATTCAACCAACAGACAGAAATTTGCGTACGACAACCAACTTTTCATGGCAAACTTTGATTTTTATCACATAAATATTTTGAGAAACATTGTATTCTTTTTCCTATGCCAGAATACCCAAACTTGACAGTAGGAACTTTTTACAACGAGTTCAATATCTTTTCCAATGTAATAGCCGATGGGCGCTGTTAAGCCGTATAAAGAGCTTAGCGAACTATTTTCAGATGCTTTTAAATCCGTTAAAGAACTTCCCTGTTCTACATTTAATTCGTGTTCGTCATCAACAGTTTTTTTATTGTCATGGTTTTAAACATTAAAGACCCTGCTGTGTGTATATGTTTGGATAATTGAATCGTATGTAGAGATTGATATGCTTTGGCAGATGTCTCGTGCAATACCAAAAGTAATAAAGTTTGGTTTCCATTCAAAATCCCTTCTAAAATTATACTGGTTCGATATATAGGAGGAACATGCGAAATTCCGTAAATTGATCATTTGATATACTGCAAAATTCATTTTTTTCCATGATTATTATGTGAAAATGGTAAATTTTCCAATGACAATGCTACCTTTTTTTTTTTTTTCTATAAACCCTCCAACCAGAATTTTAGTAATATTTTTATTATCGCTTAACAAACAACGTACATACTGTCGAGTAGGAAGTCATTTATTATATTTATCGGAAGGTTTTCCAATACCGGTCGAATTGTGATGTTTTATTTAATTGTTGCCAGTTCTTTATAATATATATTTATTTTTTTGCGTTTCTATTACAGTCGTTTTAACTTGATAAATTTCGATCGTTAATACTTTTCAATTATTCTTAAATATATCTTCACTTAATATATCAGTAAATATTGCGTTAGTCTTTTCTTTATGTATTAGTGGTTTCCAATGAATAAGTTTAACTATCCCAGTGGGACTTTTTGTAAATACTTCCAATTTCGCATGAATGAACTCATTAATTATTTCATCAAAATAATCACCTAACAATTTATCGGTGAATTTTTCTGTGAATTTGTAAGAAGTTTTAATTTCATAAACCATCTCAGCAGCGAATTTGTTGAATTGGTTCTATTCACATGAAAAATCCACCCTTTCCGAACTCATGAGTGTTGTTAACATTTGTTTTTTATTATTAGTGATAATTATGAATAATTTTAAAGATTATAATTTTTCTAAATTACTTTTAATGGGGAAAGGTATAACTGTTGAAACCCAACTGAGCGTGAGGCAAATAATCGAATCCCAAGTAACGTTCACAAATGTACAACTCATCTTTAGAAGAAGTACTTGCTACCAATGACATCACTGCACAAAAGTTTTCTAGAAGGTATTGCAAGAATGGAGTAGTACTGACTAGAAGTAAGTAGACAAGCATCGATGTTATCATACATACCGGCCCCACTGGGATTTTGCGTTTGTATCCTTTCTAACTAAACTAATTTATTTTTGTTCAACCCTCAATTCAATTTTATTAATTTTGTACTTGCGTTATAAAGTTTTAATCTTTGCATTATTAATGTCAATTATATCTGCAATAATTAATTGTATTTCAAATGTTATTTCTGTTGTGTTAATTTAATTAAATGCTCATAATTATTAATTTAAGTTTAAATTGTTATGAAAATTGACTCCACAATAATTCAAAAAAAAGGTTAAACAGTAATCTAATCACTGATTTAAAATATAAAAACAGATTTAAATAGAAATTCCAACCTAAAATTTAAACCCATTGCCAAAATGAACAAGAACGTCTCTATAATGGTAAAACTGGTTGTCGATCCCGTTGCATTGTAACAAAATTGTGACAAATTTATATGTTCAATGTTTTTTAATGTAATAAATAAATAAATTGAAATCGTATCCGTTGAAAATAATGTTTGCCTACTTTTAGTTTACTTTTGCTCTGATTTTAATACTCCAAAAATTATGTGTGGTCTAAATGTTGAGTCTAACGTAAAATTCAGATTGTTAAATTTCATTAGCTGCTAATGTAGCTTCTAATAAAATGTTACATTCTGAATCGAGGTAAGACATCATACTATTTATATCCTTCATGCAAAGCGTAACGATAATATAATGAAAACAAAATCTAGAATATAAGAAGAATACGTTTTCGTACTGCTTTTAAGTAACCAAACCGACCCGACACGAAAACTGAACACAAATCACAGATAAATTAGAATCGTTTGGAAGCGATATGAGATAGATGTATTTGTATGTAGTAGCAATGTGTAGCAGATATATTTTTAGGTTGATATATATTTGTCTATATATAATTGAAATTTTTGTTAGTTTGAAATCCTCTATTGTAAATTATTATTATATTTTTAGCAATTTATAACGACCGTGTGAATTATAATTTTGTTTTCTTTTCATGTTTCAGAATGGATTTGTAGAATGTGAACCGGAACTATGTCCATCTGTTGATGATTGTTATATGTTGGAAAATACAAAAAATGGTTGTTGTGAAAAATGTAGAGATTGCACTTTCAATGGACAAATATATACGAGTGGTGCTGTATGGGTTGATCCAGAGTCACCATGTACCAGTTTTAAATGTATGGCCGGCGTAATAACAGAATCAAATGTACAGTGTCATACACCGTGTAGTGATCCACAACAATCGAGACCCGGACAATGTTGTCCGACGTGTTTAGGTAAGTGAATTAATTAATTTTTCGATAAGAATAAAATTAACAAACGAAAACAAGATAACATTTCTGTTAAATTTGGTGGTGACAGTGTTATGATGAAATAATGTCACTGAAATTATTAAAATGCTTTTACCCCAGCTGTTGTTTATAAATAAAAGGTTGGAAAAAGTATTATTTTAATAATTTCATATTAATATTTATTGCATTTGTATGCAAATTTATATCGTCCGGCGTATTATTGAAATATAAATCAGAATTTATTTTAATTTTCATGTGATTAATTTTCATAATTTTCTGTTTAATTTTCTGATTAGAAAGATTCTTCAAATTAATAACAATTTATTATGAATTACCCTAGTAACACTGTCCATAGTTTGTCCGCAGAATTTTTGCTTTCAATGTATTAGTTCGTAGTTTCAATCCGAGGAAATATCTATGGATTTCTTACGGATGTCCACTGGAATTTTATTTGATGAATGCAACCCTGTCCATGGATTTTTATAAAAAAATAACCTTGGATTATCCGTATATTTCCGATGATAATTTCTATGGGTTCTCCTTAGAAGCATTACTTGTTGCTATTATTCCACAGAATATCCATAGAATTTATATTCAAATTTTTTGTGAGCAGATCCACTGATTTTGACCAATATATCTTTGGATTGTACATGTATTTTAGCAAGTAATACCTGTGAATTGTCCGTATTAGCAGAATAAATTTACGTATGACGATGATGCCAAATAGCGGTTTGATTCAGTTTTTTACCGATAGACCAGAAGTTCTATGAACACGGAATGTGAAATGCTGAACGATGGCAAAAATTCATGGAATGTGCATTTTTTTTTGTAATAAACAAGTACAAAAAAACCGCGGATAAAATCCATTCAAAAGTCTTACAAAATTCCTAGGAAATATATAGATTTGAGTTGCTGGTTGTTTTAAAAATTATGAAAATAAATTAAAAAGAATGAGGATTATATCGCTAGATAAGCGAAATATACAAAATTTAAACCATCACTTTCTTGGATAATTGGTGAAATAAATTATGAATATAATATTTGTTGGAAATATTACCCTGACAATCCATAGATTTCAATTGACCTAAATAAACTACTAAATTATATTAATTGGAAAATCTATGGACATTCTTTGGACAAATTCCAATATATATTTTCCATGGAAAATATGTGGATGTTTTCTGCGGAAATTTTCCTCATATTTCAAAGTACGGACAAATAGTTACTAGGATAGTGCGCAAAAAATATATGTAAGTACCCTGCAGCAAATCTACAAAATTCATTATGGGTAGTTATTTTTATGTTTTAAATTTTTAAACAAATGGCGCCAAAAATACTTAACTCTGCTACTGATGAGCTGTTTCTGTTGTGGTAATGGTTTATACTTAATTTCAAATCACATTTTCAGTGATTTATCGTCCAGAGAGAGATGCGCAAATTTTGACATCAAAACTTTCATTATACATTGAATGTATAAAATGTTTGCAAATTAGCATTTGATTTGTATTTGTCATAATAATTTCATAAAACATACCAGATTCGGTCATTATTTGGTTCTGTTGTCAGTGAAACTTCTTATCACCCACAATCAATTAATATTACAAAAGATATACGAATACAACAAAGCTTCGACGCATTTCCAGTCCCATTAATTCAGATTCCATTGTATCATTTCGCTTTATAAATAAATTAATATTTGTTTTTTGATCACTTGGACGTGGTTCGCGGACACAGAGAAAACAAAATTCTATCTGCACTAGATAACCGGATGGTGATTGAAAGAAGGAAACGGACAAAGATTAGTACATCTTTGCCTTTAGAGTGTGTGTTCGACTAAACTGGGTTGTAACTCGAGATGAGTGAGGTTTAGGTAATGCGAGACACATCATCGCGGGATCAATAGAAATGAACAACCTTGCATAAAACACGATCGCCTTGACTCTCAATACGGCTGGAACCATATCCCGCTATTATAGTAAATGTAGGCAATCTAAATTAGCTCTTGCGGGTTCATTTTTTTACAATTTGACATATAGCTTGTGTTTCGGTTTCATGCTTCATCTGCATATTGAAGTGCCAGAGGTTATGTTAGAGCGGTTGTTTGTTATTATTATTTTTCTCCTTAGCGGTTGTGCGTTTGTATAACTCTGCATTTCTTTCTTTTTTGAGGTAATCGATGGTGGCTAGAATTAAAATACCAAAATAATAGAATTTTTTAAAGCGGAATTTACAAATATTTTATTTTTTAACTTTATAAAATAAAATAATAAATAATAAATTAATTATAAATAAAAAAAATAGGAAATGCTAAGAGAGAGAGAGAGAAAGCGAATGGGAAAGAACTCTTATTAACAAAATACCAATAATTTTTTATTATTAGTATTTTAAATTTTTAAATAACTGCCCACCTTTTATAATCTCTATATGTATATTGATAAATCATAAATTTATAGTCGTTTGATCGGTTTGTCGGTTTGTTGTGATGTTAAAACTAAAGGTAAACATATACGTGGTGTGGCTATGTAAAATAATGTGATTGATATGCTTTACTAACAGAAGCCAAGTTAGTAATATTGGCACCTTCTTGTTTGAGATTGCCGGTCCTCCCGTGTCTGTAAGTATATTAGTCTGGTCATAGCCTTCGTTTCTATAAGATCAATTTTTTGTTTTGTCGAAACAAATGTACAGCAACGAATTGTAATGAAATTTCATATGAATATTGGAAAATTTAATTATTCGTACGATAGCAAACTGTACGTATTGAAAAAGAATGCGTAAGACAAATTTTACATAACAATTTTAACATGGAAAAAGTGCTTGCAAAAATTCGGCTCTCATCATGAAAGTGCTCATAGAGACGACTTTCAAAACTGTTTTGAACGATGAAAAGTTCGCATGGATAGAATTTAGAATAAATTGTGTTAAAGTCACACCTCGTATGGACAATATCACGTATACATTGATTGTATATTTTGTTTGTTTTTAAAATTCTTTATGCATCATCATCACTCGTCAGAAATGTTTCATCCACCATTTAAACTCATATATGGTATATAAAATGTAATATTATACGTAAAAATGTTTTTTTGTTGAAACCAAAATTAGTCAATTAAGTAAATTGATGTTTCGCTCGTCTATATTTTATGTGGTTGTTGAATTTATGGATACATCTTTATTTGCATTTACGAATAAAAAGTAACAAATTTAATTTAAAAGATAATAATGCATAAGAATGCTTTCATACAAAAACACTGATCGTAAATATTTATGTATATTTGTTGCTCGCATTCTGTGTAATTATGCATATTGGCTGGAGTTTTGATAAAATAGGCAATTTTTGATTTTTATTTAATATCTTCCAATGAAAAAAATTATCCATGTACGGGTATATACAAAAAATGCAAAGAAAATATGAGTGAAACTTAATTCGGCTTTCGAAACGGATTTGATACACACTTAAGGCATTATTTTCAATTCAAGTTTTGTTTCAACGATGTAGAGATCTTTGACGTGCATGCTTGCTTCATCGATTACACAAAACCCTTTGATAAATCAACATGGAAAAATGATCGAAATACTAAAAAGCATCGGACTTGACAATAATGACTTTATTGGTACATTAAACATTGAAGGTCGTAATTGTTAAATGACACAATCGAAATTATATTCGGTGTAAGACAGGATTGTGTGTTGTCACCGCTTTCATTTGATATATATTCGGAATACATTTTCCCGCGAACCACTTGACATGATATAAGAATTAATGATGAAATTGTAAACAACATCAGATATGCTCACGACACTGTCCTGATAATGCATCAACATTAGAAGAACTACAGCTTGTATTAAACAAGGTTCAATATATTAGGTCCTTGCATTAATAATGTCGATTTTTTGGCTTGAAAATGGCATTTATTTGAATAACAAAATGATTGAATACATCAACCAATATATTGCCAATCGTTAGCTATGACTTCCTCCCATCTTTTGGGAAGTTTGTTGATTCCTCGTTTGAAGAACTCTTCATCTTTTGTCCCAATCCATTCATCGACCCATTTTCGATCTTCTTCAGCATTTCGAAAGCGTACATCTGTCAGGCTGACCTTCATTGATCGGAACAAATGGTAATCAGAAAGAGCAAGGTCTGGAGAGTACGGGGGGTGATCAAGATGATCCCAACCGAGCCTCTTTAATTTTTCCTTAACGATGTTTGCACGATGTGGTCTGGCATTGTCATCGTGAAATAAAACTTTGTGGTGTTTTCGAGCTATCAATGGTCGTTTTTCGTTCAATTTCTTTGCCAATTCGCCCAGTTGTCGTCGGTAGCGATCAGCTGTAATCGTTTCATTTGGTTTTAACAGCTCGTTATACACCACACCTTTCTGATCCCACCAAATGCACAGCATTACCTTCTGGCAATGAATATCGCGTTTTGATTGTGAAGTTGAAGCGTGTAAACCACCGTTCACAAGTTTTTTGATTTGGAGCATGTTCACCGTAAGCTTCTACCAACAATCGATAACTATCAGCAGCTGTTTTCTTCAAATGAAAGAAAGTTATTAAACTTCCCCGCAAAAAAACTTTTTCAGGCACGTAATTCGACATGTTCGAAGCAAAAAAAAACTTTGTTGTTTACACTTCAACGAAATGACATATACTGAAATTTATAGAGTAATGACAGACAAAAAAAAAAGAATATGGCCGCGGTGTGTTCCGATGCACACAACGCCAGTTACGCCAACTGTTATCAAATCGACATTATTAATGCAAGGTCATAATATGAGCGGTAACTACGGATTATATAGAAATCAACACTAAAAAAACCAAAAATACATTGTAGTAGAAAATACAGAAAAACGCATTCGTGCATTTGAGCTATGGCTCTTCAGACGTATTCTTAAGACTTCTTGGATGGAATACATTGCTAATGATGAAAATAACGCGATTTTTCCCAGGCTCGCGTTTGCCGTCCTTATGAATCTGTCCCAAGATATCTAATTGCTAGGATACAATAGTTAGTATAGTGCGAATTCTTTAAATATCTATGTTTAAACATACGATTTTTGACATCTGGTCATATCCGATCTGATGTCAATCCGATAAATATCATAAATGTATAACTGAGGCCTGGGTGACCATTTGTTCGTTGATGGAATAAAAAGAAAAACGGATATCTTTGAAAATATTGTGTTGGACGCTATTCAAAGATTAACAATGTCTGCACACACATAACTATGGGCTAATCACCCATATAAAAATAATAGTATTTTGAAAACATCTATCTTTCGTTAATTACAGTACAGTACAATACACTGTTGGTAAATTGTTATATACTCCCATGTGGAGTAATTTACCAACTTGGTTGTAATGAATGGTTTACTAGATGACATAAAAGCTCCACTTGGAGCAAAATATGACTTAAAAAAAATAAATAAATAACTGAGGCCTTATAGATATACTACAGCCACTATAGGCAACATCTGCTTCATTTTGCTTATATTACCATCTGCAAATGATGGATGAAGTTAAATTACTCTAGTAATACTTCATCAATTTAGGATTATTGCTTGAAACATTATTAAATTAAACAAGAAATCATTCACGAAAACATATATCTGTTTTAGCTTTTTAACTACTGAGAAATTGTTTCTAATTGAAATTTAATGAATTAATTTACAAAAATGCCAAAATGTTTTAAGCTTTAGGTTTCAATTCCGTGTAATTATATGTTTAATTATTAAATATTAATTAAAATCGGGTACGTTTCGTTACTGTCTATACAGTGTATAAATTATTTGTATGAAAACTTACGCTCATCCTGAGTAGACTTTGTGTGGATTGATTGGCCGCCATTAGTGGTTAGCGTCGCAATTGTTATTCTATCCAAAGAGTGCCAGTTCGATACATAAAATTAACTTAATATTTTTTTATATTTTGACAGATATTTTTCAATTTTTGTTTCAGGATGTAATTTTAATGGTCAAATTGTAATCGAAGGTCATGAAGTTACACTTAGCGAAGATCCATGTCTAAAATGTTATTGTTCTAATAAACGATTAACATGCACGAAAAAAGCATGTCCAGTATTACAATGCCCAATATCTAAGCAAATTAAACCGTTACCAAGTGAATGCTGTCCTCGTTGTATGGAAAAACGACCGGTACAAGATTTCCGTGGTAAATGTATATTCGGAACGGGTTTTCATGCAAATGGTGATAGATTTAACCCAGATTATTGTTCAAATTGTCAATGTAATAATGGTACGTCAATTTGTCGAAGAGATACATGTCCCGTACTAGAATGTCCGCTACAATTTCAAAAAATTAAACCCGGTGAATGTTGTTCACATTGTCCAGAAATTGCGGAAGTAAGATCAACGTGTGCATATGATGGTAAAACTTATCAGGTAAATTTTAAACATGTGATAAAATTAAAGCTGTTTCAGTTTTTAAAAATTTTTAAATTAAATTAAATTTATAGAATAATCAAACATGGAATCTGGATTTATGTAGATCGTGCCAGTGTCATGCGGGCGTAATAAGATGTGTTCAAGAATCATGCAAAAAATTAAAATGCCGATCAGATGAAGAACTTATATCACCACCTGAACAATGTTGTCCAAAATGTGTTGAAAGTAAGTGTGCTATTAATGTTATGTAACTTTTTAAGTTTTATATTTGTAATTTTGTTGTGTTATCATTTTGTTTTCAACAATTGTCAAAAGCGATTATAAAATTGATAGTGATCATAAAAAATAGGATTTCGATTCGGGCCAATAGGAGCTCTTATATATTTTAATAAAAAAAGAAATACTACAGTGAATTCGGAATTAATCGTTTACTTGTGGAAGCTTTTAGTTAACAATAATATTGATATTACGATTAAATCTTGTGGTTTAAAAAATAGTGGGACCTTAAATATCTATATAGTACACCAGTAGGGTGACACTTCACCTTCACAGAACCAATAATAACCCAGGAGTCCCTACATTTGTCAGATAAGCGTTCCATCGATTTTGAGGAGATGCACTAGTGTTTCTTATTTAGATTTGCAAAATATGCCATCTTCACTAATCTCTTTACCAGACCGATGTTTGTTAGATGTTTTCTTAATCTGCAACCTATAAAATGATTACCGTTTATTTTAAGGTGAATTTTTCTGTTTTTGGGTTGAATCGAAAGTTCTTTTATTTTAATTATCCTAAGCCTTGATGTTTGCTCCATAGTTTAGCCAACTCCACTTAAGTTTTATGTTTTCAACCTATCCGGAATACTGCAAAAAATCATTCCCTACCTATTAACTGGGATTTTGATAACTGTTTTCCACTATACCAGCATTTCCAAGTACCAAGTATAATGTTATTTTGTCCTGCCCAGTTTCTTCCAAACCATTCTGTAGTTGACATAGTAAAATTTTTCCAAATTTTTCTTGGCTGGTAAATTCTAATGTTGTAAACCATGCAATTGAATCGTACGGGATTACTGGTCGCACCATCATGCTGTACATACGTCAAGGTATTGTCGAGTTGCATCCCATGTTTTACATTAACGCCAACTTAGCTGAACATTGATTCCTATCCAGTTTACTATTTACTTACTGCATTACATTAAAACCCATGTGCACTTTTAGCCTTCCCCAACACGCTTCTCCAAACCTGCCTGCAGCTGATGTCTTCGAATCCCAATTTTATGGATCTTAATTAGTTTATTGTAATTCCTAGATATTAAGTTGATTGTTTCTATTTTAACTCCGTCCTGTCCAGTCCGGCTGGGTGTATTTGATTAATTTAATTACTTTTTTAATAACCAGCTAATTAATTATATTAATATATAATATTATGATGATATATCCAAGCACTTTGCAACCACCACAGTGCCTGGATATAGCAACATAATATATTAGTATTTGATTAATGTTTCCTCTATTTGGTGAATGTTATTATTCTTGGTGTGGATTTGTATTCACATTGTTTGGCACTAAAATTTTTCGTCCTCAGCACCATATCACAAAGTGTTCTCTCATACTTTTCTCAAGCCATAACGACAATGTTATTCTTATTACCTTGTCATCTTATATAATTTCTGGTGTTCAACATTTCGAACAAAATTCTGCACGTTGTGCTGCCCTAATTCCTTCTTTTTAAAATAATTTGAATGAAAAATATATGGTAATATCAAAGACTCATTCTATGTCCAGAAATTCACACAATTTCGCTGTTTTTCCACCGTGTCACTTAATTTATTTGTCATAACCATCCTTCACCTAATTTCATCCGATTAACATTTGTGTCTATTGATAGCAAACACACACTATCAATTCAATGCAGTACTTCAAAAATTATGAAGAATTCGAAAACTGTCTCGATGAATGAAATGTTTCAAAACAGGAACAATTTCTCTGGGATAAAATCCTCGAATTCACCGGCAAGATGTAAAAAGTATGTGAGCAATAAATTGAATACATTTTTTTCACAATTTTCTTTGAATAAACGTTGCTTTAATTAAATAAAATGATAACGATTAAGTTCTCTGCCTGGTAATTTAACTTTAACTTTATTATTATAATATTATTATTAATTCTATTTTTGATATGTAGATGCTGGAATATGTACAGTTTATGGTGATCCTCATTATAAAACATTTGATGGTAAATTTTTTAGTTTTCAAGGTTCATGTAAATACCTGTTGACAGCCGATTGCGTGAATAACACATTTTCGATACGTGTTACAAACGATGCAAGAAAAACAAAATTTTCAGCATGGACGAAAACGGTAACGTTAAAATTAGGACATGTAAAAGTAAATTTGGGCCAAAAAAAACGTGTAAAAGTTGATGGCCATCGTATTCAATTACCATATAATGAAAATTCATTATACATTACAAAAGCAGACAATTTAATAAATGTTACTACAAATATTGGTATACAATTATTATGGGATGGTATGCATTTTTTACAGGTGCAAGCATCTGCCACATACAAAGAAAAGTTATGTGGTTTATGTGGTAATTATAATAAAATAATTAGGGATGATTTAAAATCACGTAGAGGTGTTAACTATACCGATAATAATGTATGGCTTTTTGCAAATTCATGGAAAGTTGGCGGTTCAAAAGCATGTGCTAGAAAAGATGAATATTTTCTACGAAATCCAACGTGTCGACCAAAAAATAAATATTGGCATATTTGCAAACAATTAAATGAAACCAATTATTTCGGTAATTGTGATACTCGATTAAATCCATCCAATTATATTGAAGCATGTAAGAAAGATATGTGTGAATGTCCTAAGGGTAAATGTTATTGCGAAAGTTTTGCAGCTTATGCACATGAATGTAAACGCGTTGGTGCTGAACTATCAACACATTGGCAATCGGATACACATTGTGATGTACCATATAAATTCACAATGAGACGTCATAAAAAACGTACAAATAACAGACAAACAGGATTCAATTCAAAGAAACAACAACAAATACCAAAAAATTCAACTAAAATAAATAAGTTATCGGATCTACCGATATATTAGCATAATTTTGTACATTATTGTTTATATTTAGCTAAATAGGTAAGTTTATTTGTGCAAATAAATTTAATGTTCGAGATAGTCTATATGAATTATTCTAATCTTCTATTGGATAGGCAAGATTAATAATAAATCTTTTATACTTGACGCGAAATATGCTCTGGAAAAAATCAACTATAGGTGCGCCAAACATAAATTTAGTTTCGATTGAATTTTGATGTTCTCATCCAATTGGTCTTATATGGTATAATAAACAAATTCAATATTAATCAATTTACAACTTATCTTGTAACTCGGAATTGGATAAAAACCTTCAAGCGCAACAATTTTATATAAACGCATACTATATACACATCCACGACGATAGTGTATCAGGGCTGTATCGTGAAGAAAGTATTCGGATTACCATAGCATAATATTTTTCTAATAAGAGAATATTAAAGTTGATCATAAATTCATGTAAATTTCCAATATTTTGTGTTCTCAAAATCCATCCATTGCAATTTGATTCATATCATCAAACACAAAAGATTCCTCAAATGCACTTATCTACATAAAATGTGTATGCAAGATGTGCTCACAGACGTAACTCTCAGTTACACATGCATGGTAATTAATAACTTTTGCAGCTTGAATTAAAAATTTACAAATTGTTTTTCGAGAGACTGCAGATTTTGTCAATTATTATACATTCCCATACGGATTGATTTACCAACTTAACTGTATATGCATTTGTTTTGAGTATCTTGACTTGATTATGATGATAACTGCAATAATTTGGTACAATTATATGTTGGTACACTTTATTGAATTACATTTACAATTTAACGATAGCAAACAGATGTCGATTGAAGGGAGTAATTTAAAGTTGTCTAATTTTTTCCCTCTTTCAAACAAAGCCTTATCTTTTTTTTTTCTAGAGTCTAATTTTAGTTGGTCAAGTTTCACTGCAGTTATGGGAAAAATATCCGCGCAAAAAAATCGATGGCATCAAACTATTGGTTACTGCAACTTAATTTATTTTTTAATTTTCTTTAAATTTAATTTAATTTAATTTTCGAGAATTACTATTTCTAATACATATGATATCGGATCGATCCTGCAAAGTGATTATACATTCGTGATCGCATGCAAATAAAATCCAATGTTTTTCGATGTAATCGCTCCGTAATAACACTCTTCCAAAAAAATATTTAACGTTTCAATAATAAATGGAGTAATTGCAGTTTAGCGGCGCATCATTTATTTATTAAGGGGATGCGGAAATCGATAGAGAGGATTACTCTAACCAACTTTTGTTCTAGTAAAATTGCCGGTCACTCCCTAAGATAGGGGATCGATTAAAGTTTTTAGCAGTGCATCATTTAATTAAGCGGGGTGTGAAAATCGATAGAGAAGGCGGTAATCAAACCAACTTTTGTTCTACCCAAATTACCTCACATTCCTTAGGGTGGGGAACCTTTCTCGCTAGCTACGCTAGAGCTAAATAATGCCATTTTTGTGTATTTGCTGAATTCAGGTGTGCCCAATTCATATTTCGTTGTTATAGCCATTCTTGATTATAACCTGCTGTATTAATAATATTCTTTCTTATTAACTTCATTGTTAAATACAATAATTTTCGCGATAATCGCTTTCTTGGTTATTAACTTCTTGATTATACATCGCACTCGATTAAATCCTCTGGGTGGTAATCAACAGTAAAATGTGTCTAACACATTTGTATATTAAACGCTTTTCTCGCCGACTCGCTATAATCGGGCAGTGGATTAAGGATTAAGGGTGGTAATCAACAGTGAACAGCGTCTACCTTTCTATAGAAAACGCCATTGTCGGGGAATCGCTACGCTCGGCCAATTAAGTCCACAGAGTGGTAATCAACAGTGAAATGTGTCTAACATATTTCTATAGCAAACATCTTTCTCAGTGCCTCGCTAAGCTCGGGCAATTAAATCCATAGGGTGTTGATCAACCTTAAAATGCGTTTAACATTTTTCTATGGCAAACGCCTAACCGTACCTTTAATACAATTATAATAAGTACCATTCTTTGATAGTGATACATCCATATGAACATGAATTATTTGGTCATTCTTATATTTTTCAAATCATTTAATTTTAGTTATTTTATTTAAAAGTGGAATACCGATTAAAATACCTGATTAAAGCTATTCCATTAAATACAATTTGTGTAACTACTAATTCAATAATTATAAATGGTAAAATTAATATTTTTTTTTAATTATATTTTCTTTTTTCCGTTAGAATTTAAAGCATAAAAATTAATGCAAATCAATTATAGGAATGAGGTGTACATAGAATACATGGAAATTGGAAACTCTATATTTTAAAAATAACCTATTATCGCGGCAAACTTAAAAAGAGAAATGTATGAGGTAAATATTATTTATTAGTTTTTAATTAATATCATGCACAAATACATATACCGCAGTCATCGAAAGTGTTAATCATAAAAATACGGTAAATATCTTAAATATACACTGTGACTATAGTCGCATTAAAATAGATAATTAAATTGTTACTACTTATACGTTCCAAATGTTTACCAAAAGAAAAATTTAAAAAAAAAACTCTCAAAGCTTGCATTCAATAACAATTTATATATTATAAAAATTAAAAAACCATAAAATTTATAGTAATTTTTAAATTATGTGCCCAAAATAATTTTTAAGAAAAGCATTTGTTATATTTTATAAATATTGCCCAGTTTTAATTTAATTATGTTTTAATAAATTATTTAATTTTTAAAAATATAATTTTCAGTTATTATAAGAACAAGTTTTATTTTTTACTTATTTATTTATATGTAAATAAAATGCTATTATTAAAATGTTATTTATGTACATATAAAACAATAATAAAAATGAAAAACTAATTAAATATTTCACTTTGTAAAATGAAAAATAATAGAATCTCAATGAAATACTGTTTAAGTCTCATTTATGCAACACGCGTCAATATATAAACCGCTTAATTATTATTTTTCCAAATCAAATTCGTTTAAATACAAATATCGCAGTTTACGCATATGTTATTTGAACAATGCTTTAACAAACCGTTTTTCTATTGCATGAGCAAAAACGAGTAACCACAACAGAATAAATTTACTTTTTACAATTTACCACTAAATTAATAAGTGTAAAGAAATATTTTTAGCTAACTTTGAAATTTAAAAAACATCCAAAGGAAATTCCATTTTAAATTTAATAATTTTTATTAAAAAATCAACTTTTATTTAGATGAACTAAAAAGTAGAAAATATTTTTTCTCTGAGTCACTGTTTGTGACCATACGCAACAAAAGGTTGGGGCCCTCAGGTGGTTAAAAATGTTTATAAGTCTGGATATTGTGTTTAATTTTATCTTTATAACCCACAAACTCTTACTTATAGGCACATACAGGTATTGCATTCAATTTGAGACCACTTTACTTATCGTATTATACTTGCCGAACCCTTTTATTTGATGCCCGCATATCAAAGGGCTGAAAAAAAATAGGTAATCCGCCATTTTGTGTCGACAACCATATTGAATTTAGAGTGACGTCACTCACAGCTTATTGTATACTTCTCGTCATACCAGCATTCATTTGATATCCACTAAAGTTCAAGTCCACAATATAATATCACACACACGATACATTTAATACACAATCTGTCCTATAGGCCATAATAAACCTTAATATCTATGTAAACCATGGAACACGTAGCCATCTCTGAATTTGTTTGTGATTATGTTCTTAGAACGTTCCTCAGTAAACTGTCAAATTTTCATGACATTAAATTCAGTAGAAACGAAAATACAATCAATACAGTTACAGCTGTTTTTGTATTGCGCCGATCGAAAAATGTATAAAGAAGAAAGATTAAGCATTAAATTTTGTTGCGTAATTATGGTAAAACAGCTACAGTAACGCTTCATATGCTTAAAATCGCTTATGGTGCGATAATTGTTTATCCAAAACCACAAGTTTTTAAGTGGTTTCAAATATTCAAAGATGGTAGAGAAGATGTTAAAGATAATGAGCATTCAGTCGACCATTTGATGTGCTATTAATGAAGAAAACATTGAAAATGTACATGAATTCGTAAAAGTTTGCAAGAAATCTTCAATCAGATTCATTGGAAAAAATTATCGGTATTTATGAAAACTTAACTTGCTGCTTACAAAGTTATATGCATAAATTCACATTTTTTTTATACAATTTTCAAAATTCGTGACTTCTGATATACCCTGTGACCAAATCCAATTCGTTTTTAAAAATAATTGTCACGGTCATGAAACACAATTTCGTTAGCTTTCATCTCGAATTTCATAAACTTTTGTAGCATTTCTGGTCCAATAGCTACATATCTTCATCATATAATGTAATGTTTCCAACTCCTTCAGGTGGCCGGTTACCCGCGTCGAAATGAAATTGAGGAAAAAAAATTATACTAGTGTTTTCTATTTTGATGATTACTACAACCTGTCAAAATTTTATTAGAATCGGGATATCTTACCTCAGGTGGTCTAAAAGGAAGTCATATTCATCCTGAATATCGAGAACAAGTCAGTTGAAGGGTACTGCATGATAATGCACCAGAGCAGATCGTTCAACAATAATCTCTTATTTTTTAACTAAAATTCAAATTTTTTGCTTCAACATTGACCATATTCGCCAGATTTTGCTCTTTGTGACTATATAATTTAAACTTCAGAATCAACTGGATATTGCTCATTTAGACTATTACCAAAAAGAATTTCTAGCTTGTCACAATGAATTAAATCTTCTCAATATCATAACAATTTACAAGCATTTCATTTTTTATTTTTATTGAAAATTTATTGGCTACGAAATTTTTGTCCATCCATAATTGCAATAACATTATTTGTTCAATACATAAATCTAAAAACAAATTAGTTTCTACATTTCCCATACGTCAAATTACAATAATTAATAATGCATGACATGTTTTCTTCATATCGTTCAAAATAATAATTTTCTGATTAAAATATTTCACAAATTTGTTACAGAAGCTATACTTTCCTTTCATTACTATTGTACAATTAATTAGTATTTAATTTAAGCAATAATAACAAATATGTTTTTACTCGTACCGGTTACTCGGTTGTCATATGTGCCACCGCCTAATGCGAGAATTTTTAGATGGGCACAGAAAAAAAGCACAAAGGTTTATTGACACGTGCTGCAATTGCATAAATAAGGCATAAAATTTATTAATTTTAATTAAAAATAGTATAGAATATTATTTAACAAAATTAAAAAGTGTCTTTGTAAAAATATCTCTCTTTTTGTATCGTATTTAATTAATTGTATTTGTATTCTTCTCGTATAAATTATGTAATATATAATAAAATTTATTGATTTTAATTCTCTGCAAAAGAATATTTATTATATTTAAATAATAATTTATAGTAATTTTAAAAATAATAAAATAAATTGCTGGAAAGTATTATTACAATTATTTAAAATGATTTTAAGTGTTATAGTTTAGTAAACACTATACATTAACCATAAAAATATTACTTAATTCTTGTATAATTATTTATAATTTTATGAATATGGTATTGTATAATACATTCAATTTCAAATTTTAATGGAATTTATTATTAGCTAATGATTTTTGAATAACAAAACATAAAATAATAAAAAATTGTCCATTTTTGGAAAATATATATCATTAAAACTTTATTTACAATAAATATAAAATATATGATTTCCTAATAATAATTATTACTTGAAATATTTGTTAAAATTTATCATTATATAATATTATTGTGATGTGAGAGATTTTGTATCATTATCATTACGACTAATTTCAGACAATGTGAATATGTTGTTCCGGGTTCAATTTATTGTGGCAGTCGATTTCTGTTTGATACGGATCTTTAAATAATAATGCTGCCAATTAGTCATCTTTAATTTTGTTTCATTAACATTTTTAAATCATCTATCACTTTTACATTATTAATGATATGTGTATAGTTTTTGACCAATGAGATAGAAATACTGTTGTTTTGTCATATCACGCATTCATCATCATCAATATATTTTCTGGTACATCACCTTTTTCTGTAATATTTTGATTCACAGTCTTCATCTCTAGCCAGGAGTGTGGATATTACAGTACAGTTCCATGGACTTCTTGGTGGGCTCATCTTCTTTCTATCCTGTGAATTCATTCAAAGGTTTTCTTAATGTAATATACGACACACTCCTCCTCCTCCATCGATTTTGAAAGAATTAGCACTTCAATTGTTGCTCAATTGTATAATAGAAATTTATTTTTCGACTAGTTGGTTTTAATACGCACGTGTTTCGAAAACTATTGCATTCCAGTTTTACTTTATGTTTTATATAAAGCGCATATTTTACGCAGAAAGCATGGAGCTTACAATTTCGCAGACTGTTCGATAATTATGCATAAAGTTTTTATTTCATCTGTACATGATGTTTCCGGTCTAAATTCAGTGTACATTATATGAAGCACCGATTAATTTTGAAATTCTATGGTGCAATATGTGAGCTAGAAACTATTGTGTTCAGTAACTAGGCGGTTTATTCCTCCCTCCAAACCGAAATTTTGTGAACATTATTAAATTATTTTGATGATGAAGCTATCGTTTTGGAATTGGTGGATATGTAAACAAACAAAATTGTCGTATGTGTGGGGTGAAGAAAATCTACATGTAATATACAATGGAACAACCAACCAAACCACAACAAATAACTGTTTACTGTGGTTTGTCCATATACTTCTTTGAAAATGAAATTGGAAACGTTGTTAGTGTGAACGGTGCTCGATATCGAACGATGCTGATTAATAACTTTTTATGGGATGAATTGATGCATATTAATGTTCAAAATATGTGGTTTAAACAGGACGGTGTGCAACATGTCATACATACGGAAACAATCAATCTTTTGAACCTGACATTTGGTAACCGGATTATTTTTCGAAACGGAGATGTTAATTGGCCAAATCTAAATCACAATTAATAGATTACTTTTTATGGGGTTTTTTGAAGAGTAAATTTTATGCGGGCAATCTTCAAACCATTAAACAGCTGAAGAAATTATAATTGAGCAAATTATTCAAATTGAAATAAAAAAATGTTTCTATAAGATTGAAGATTTGTTTGTAGAGTTGCTAGAGGTGGTCACATATCAGGCATTCTATTCCATTATTAACCGCATCATATCTATACTTTAATATTCAATACAGATATCAGGTTATTTCGTATATGTAACATTATGTGTTTTATTAGAAAACTAAAAAGCTAACTCAAATTTGAAGAATGATTGAAAGCATTATTTGCAAATTAAATGTTCGTATTACACCTAATAAATGAATTTGAATGCGGTAAGTAAGTGTGAATGTCGAACAAAAAAGATCTGTCTTTTTAAGTTTAGCGTGTATTCAATTTTATTTATTAGTTATATTAATATTAATTTTATATTGTAATAAAAAAAAAGTAAGTTAAGTAATTTTATCAAAATTTATGAAATCTTTTGTCAAATAAACCATCCGTCCATCCCAGTTTCCCTAGCGCATACAAATCAAATCGTTTTTGCACAGAGTGTACATCGTAGTATGCGGGTTGATATCATCCAAATGCCGATGTCGATAATATGGGCGTGTTCATAATCCATGCTTCTTACGTTTGAGCCACCATAGAACAAACTAGGGAAAATATGGTTCATTACACAATACGTCACAATAATTTAATCATTATTCGAGTGTTTTTGATTTTGGTTCGTCCCGTGATGGCTTTATGGGCAATATCAGATCTATGGATTTTCGACGAAATTAAATTTATGTCCGACCTGTTATTATTTTGTTTTAATTTTTTAATTATTATTTGTTTTAATTTTTAAATGTTTTTTTTTTTAATATTGGATTTTGACTTATATTTTTAATTTTTTAATTTTTAACTTTTATTGTAAAGTCCTTTTTATAATATTTTTATTTTTATAGAAAACTAAGTGGTTTTTTCGGTTTTGGTTCTGGAAATTCGATTGATGTTTCTTTTGCGTGTCATATTCATAAACCCGCATGGGTCCGTCATCAGAAATTACGTGTTTAATGAATGTTTTATCGGAAACAATGTTGGGGCAAGCATTTCTGCAGCAACACGTTCAACACGTTAGTTTTGGTAAAAATTTAAGCTCTTTTGGTATTAATCTTGCAGTATAATACGTTTCAATTTCAAATCATTATGTTTGATCCTGTTAATATGTTGGTCTGTTCAGTAATCTCCCTATGATGGTTAATTTTGGGATTTCAATCAAAATTCATCTTATTTTTTCAACGTTTTCTTCGGTGTTCAGTGTAGATGGCCTTTCGACATGAGGATCACTTTCAACATCATCACGACCACTTTGAAAGCGTTCAAATCACTTGTATACTGCTGTTTTCTTCACCAAAACACTTTTCTATCATTTTCAATGTATCTGAACATTTAATTTCGTTTTTCACATAAAACATTAATTTGACATTATCGTAAACGCGTGAGATTTAAATGAGAAATTCCACGTCAATTTTAAGCATGGCAGTAGGTATAGCTATTATTTTTCTAATTATGTACAAAATATTGTTCGATATAATAAAATCAATGTTTATACGAAAAAAAAAAAATATAAAACCAGAATATAATTTTTAATAATATTAAAAAATTAATGAACAATTTTTGCAAAATATAAAATGTAAGCAAAAAATTAATAATCAATTTTAATAATATTTTTTTGAAATTACTTAAGAAATATACACAAGAAATTGTGAATAAGAGAAAAAAAATTAACAAACTCATAACAAAAATAATTCATTTTAAATAAAATAAGCAATATATGATTAAAATAAATTAAATCGGAGGTAATCCATTCAGGTTTATTGATCTCTTTGTAATTATTGAATTATAGATTTAAAATTATTTTTTTTTTTAATTATTGAAATTTTATTTAATGTGCGAGAGTATTTAATTTTGTTTTATTTATTATAAATTTATACATTTTCATAAAATAGGAATAATTTTTAATAAAATTATATTAAAAACAAGGATCAAGATAAAAAAAATAACGAAATATAAAAATTATGAAATTTAATATAAGACAAAAAAATTGTTCCTATTAGAAAATTTTAATTCATAATTAAATCATATATTATTACAATACTTAATTACTAATTAATTATATTTGCTTTTAATTAATATTTTAAGAATTTATACTTTAAGTTAAATAGAAAACAAAACAAATAAATAATTTATATGTGCTATAATTTTCTTTTAAGTATTAGAAAACAAAATATAATTATAAAATTAATTTTCTATTTTGATTTGATATTTTTTTTTGAAAAAATAAAAGTAAAAAAAAGGAGAGAGCAATGAAATCGTGTGAAACCGATTTTGTAAAATTTGTTGATATTTCTATTAAAATATATTAATGTTTATGGAAATTTTTTTTAGTGTTTTATTTTAAAAATTGCAGAATCCATATACATTTTGGAATACGATTTACGAATCAGACGTGTGTAATGATTTTATAGCTACTTTGCACACTTTGGCATAGTGTATCCTTTAAAAAATCATAATTTTAGTTTAAAAAAAATAGAAAACACATTATAATAATTTTTAATCAAAATAAGTTCCATTTGACTCATTTGACACGATCAACTAATGCATGTATAGATTTTGGCTGGAACATCATCACAAAACGCTTGTTTCATCGAAGTTTTCAGTTTTTGCGAGTAGAAAATAGTCACACGGTGATTGATAAGGAGTGTCTTATGAGAGAATTCAGTTTTTTCATCAAAAATTCATTCATTTTTTTGTTTTGTGAGGTGGTTCATCACCCAACATTCTTACAGTGAAATTTTCATCAAAAGCAATGATTTCATGTACTTTTTCCATGAATTCAGCTCGATTTTTTAGTTATGGAAGTCCTTGTATCGCGTTATCACCTAAATCCACATGACAATTTTTGGTGCGTGAAAACCATTCATAAACACGTCGTTGAAACATATACCATTTTTTCAACAATTTATAAGTTTTCACATATTTATTTCCAATTTTAAAATAAAATTTAATATTTTCTAGAAGAATCGAAAAAAATATTAAAGCTGTGCCTCAATCATAGAATATTTTTATATATTGGATCGGCAGTTCGATTTTTTGAAAACAAAAGGTTATTAATAATTATAATTATATTGTATTTTATAGAATTAAATAATTTTATTCAATAATGTGTTGCCCTTTTTGTTCAATGACTTGTTGCCATTTTTTTTTTTGGTAACTTCATGATTCCGAGCTCATGAAACATCTTCATCGCGAAATATTGACCATTCATGAAGTTTTGCAAACTTTGAAATAAATGATAATCTGATGGACTATATATGGTGAATGTGGCAATACTTCCCAACCAAGCTCCAATAATATTTGACGAGTGGCCATAGTTGTGTGTGTGACCAACACAGTACATAATTTTTTGTGAACTTGCGTTTCCTTCGAGCAAGCAAAAAACACAAAATATGACGAAAATGCTCATTTTGATTTTCCATATATTAACAACAAAACCTAAACCGGATCTATTACTACGATCATCGAATTTTTTTTCCTTTTTTCCAAAAATACGTAACAGCATGAACGAAGAATGTGTACCAAAAAACTATTGAATGCTAATCCAGAAGGGCAAAGATGTGCCGAAAGTCCTAAGGTTACATAGCTAGATGCAGGAAACTGTGATATTAAGATCCTTATAATATGGGATTGGAAGATGTTAGATGCAGATAGTTCCGGTTGGAGACGAGTGTTGGAAAAATAGCTAATACTTAATCTAGGTTTTATTGTCACGCATTAAGTAAGTAACATACTGGAAAAATTTGCCTACATAAATGGAAATTTTACATTTGGTAATTTTAATCAATATGTGTATGAGTATGCTTCGAAAAGTGAAGTCATATTATTAGTAGTCGTATTATTTTAAATTAAAAAATATAAAATAGACCCATTATCATTAGGGTTTATTAATTTGTTTAAATTTACCTCTGAATGTTACTTTAATTTTTAATTAATTAATTTTCCTGAATTTTTCGGTAACTTCTTTAACATATAGTTTATAACACTAAATATCACAAATAATCGTGAAATACCGAGTTCAAAAATTAAAATTTGTATAAGGAATTTTTCGATATTTTCATACTGAAATTTTTCAGCTGATGGTAACCATTTGTTCGTTTATGAAATCAGAAAAACGATTACCTTTGATAGATAAGGAGTTGGACCCTATTCAGAGATTAACAATGTCTGCTACACATAAATTTACATGATTAAAGACACTTATCGTTCACATGTGCAGAAAATTCCAACAATTGGTAAACTTTTTAAAAAAAAACTCAACAACCTAGACAATGAATGTGGATGCTTAGAACAAATTTAATGCACATGAAATACTTTTGACAAGTCGTCGCGCACAATCGCATCAATTGTAGTTGAATAGTTACTTTACTGAAATGTTTGAACGGGTAAACCGCCACAATGTATCGAGTTTGATACTATTGCAGTTTTATTATCCATTTTTATTTTGAATTATTAATTTAATTTACAAAATTTTAATCTTTTTTTAATGTTTTATTTATAAGGTTATTGATTTGACACAGACAGGATCAAGAATACCACATTTCACACAAAGTAATTGATTTTTGTTTGTTAAAGTTTGTTATTTCAATAAATTTCCTTGTATGAAGAAGGAGTTAACATAACATAACAAACTAAAGGTAACTTAGCAGAACACGTCCATTGTAGATAAATGATTACATCGATAGCTATACAAAAATCATATAATGTAGAAGAACTTGAAATAGATAAGAAACGAAAGCAACAATAAAAGTATATCACCCCTGTATATACCAATAGAAATAGCAATTAAATGTAATTTAGGGTAATATTCAGTTGATACCGAGGAAAAAAGAAGTTGTGCGTTCGTTTCCAACACATGTTCCAGATTGATTTACATCCGCATACAGATTGCTAAATCTATTAAACAAAATAACGCAAGATTTGTTAACATAACGTGTGCTATTCTTCCAACGCTACGGATCTCTCCTTGTCACTGTCAGAGTACTGTTGTAACAATATTTGAGGTTATTTGTATAGACGTGTTGTATGGTCAAATTATTAATATCATGATGTTTTGGTTTTTGAATTTTTTTATGATTGTGGATCAGCTCGTACGCAATGTCTCTTATTTCTGGGTTATTTATGATGTTTTTATTTTCCCTTCTGACTCATTACCCGTATTTCGTAACGTGAACTTTGGACGGAGCAGTTATGAAGCCAGATAAATAGCATTCAGTTTTCATTTACACTTTATATCTTTCTTATAACCTGTGGGAAATTAGACCAAATTATGAAAAATATTCACTTAATTAAACTTTTCGGAAAATCTACTTTTACAAATTATCATTTATTTTAATTACGAATTTTGGATATAGAATTACAAATTATAATCAGTTTCCAATTTTTCATAGGTGAGATTTTTAAAATCGATTCAAGCGTTAAAAAAATATGATCGATTTTCCTTTTGATGTCGGTGAAATTTTATATGAAATAATGATGTGGTAAATTTTTTGTACTATGAAAATGTTGTAAGTGAAAATTCTAATTTTTTTTCATAATATACTCTACTTTCAACTCGCCTGATGGGACCGAATAATTTTATTTATAATTATTATAATAACAATTATTTTTTAATTCAAAATTTAAATTAAAAAGCTGATTTTATGTATTAAATTATAGAATAAAGCCAACAAAAGACCAAATTTGGGGAGAATTAATTTAATTGTAAAGATAAGTAATATTCTAATTCTGTAAAACGCCGGTTATTTCCGGTACATATTGTTCAAACGGAATGCCACTTGTACAGATCGATGACACATGGGTTCTATAAATATCGGAGTGCATCTAAAATTATAAGGAAGTAATAAAATGGCTCACATTCTTGGTGATTATTAAAGAAAACAAATTTCTTCATTTTTATTTATACATTTTATTCATCGAAATTAATTTTAAATTAATTCATCGAAATTAATAATAATAATCTTTTTTAATCATGTTTATATTCAAATTTTTTCATATCATCATTATCGATAACTTTTGTACTACCTTCAATTTCAAATTTATAAATTACATTGTGAGTGTAAGTGTCCAATGGATTTACTATCGTTGTTGGAAAATTGCTCTGTAAATAAAAGAAAATATTTTGCCAATTAGCTTTCTTTACAAATATATTATATATAAAAAATATAACTCTGGATGCAGAAGTGCCTAAGTAAAGTAACTGTAGAACTGCAGGATATCTACAGAGCCGTCAAGCCCTTATTCCAAAGTCGTTCAGATAGAATTTTTATAATATTTTTTGAACATAATATTTGTAAAAAAGTTCACATGTGTATATTTGAGTGTGGTCTATTATAAGCTCTTAAAGCTTGATGAAACGGTAAATACCAAACGTTACCAATCACAATTAGTCGATTTGAAATATCGTTGCTCAAAAAACGACAAGAATATAAAAAAAAAGCAACACAAAGTCATATTTATATATGACAATGTTCTATCACATACGGTAAAACAGATGGAATAACACTCAACTCAACTGAGAAGTGTTAGTACATGTAGCAGTTTACTCACCAGACTTCGCTCCTTCCGATTACCACTTGTGCGTATCTATGGTTCACGCACATGTTAAGCAGCGCTTCAGTTCGAACGAAGATGTGAAAAAATGGCTGGATGAATGGTTCGCGGCAAAAGTGGAAGATTTCTACTGAAGTGGAGTACACAATTTGCTCGAAAGCCGGGCAAAATGTGTAACTAGCGAAGAAGTATACTTTGAATAATGAAATTTTTATCATTGTTCCGGATTCAACGTGTTTTTTCGAAAAAAAACCCGAATTTCATACTTGTACACGTGGTATACATTTTTTTTTACTTCTGTAGTTGAGCAGTATACGAAAAATTTTTAGCTTGTGGTTTAGACTTTGGATGTACGTGAATATAATAATATAATATAACGCCATTAAAATTATTTGCATACAACATTTTCCATATAATTAATTGTATTTGTTTGGGTATTTAGAGTCTGAGTTAATAGTTTGCGCTGGGTATTATTTAGCTATAAACTTCATAGAAAACATTATCAAATTGCATATTATTTTGTTGATATTGGAAGAGAAATGGTCAAATTGTGCCGATGCCGAGAATATGCAACTGTTACCTGTTCTCAGTTTATATGAATATATATTATGGGATTTTAAAAAAAAGAACTATACATATAATTCTAGGTTTAAGAAATTTGCTCCTAATTATATTTTTATAAATTATTAATTAATTCTTACAAATAAATAATTAACTGAAATTATAAATAAATTAAATTTATTCAGGGTTTAGATTTATAGGTACTTAATAAAAACTGTTCATATAAATAAATTCTCACCCTATAAATATGGAATATAATTAAAATTCAAATAAAAATGAATAAATATTTAGGTTTCAGGAGCGAAGTCAGGGAATATTATCTGGATATCGATTTATAGGAGCTTCATAAAAACAGTTCACATAATCCCATTCTCAACCTACACATAAGATTAGATCAAAATTGGATGAGAAATGACCAAATTGATTCTTATGATCTGCTCCTGAATTCTGTACTGGGTATCAATTTATATGAACTCTTCTAATAATCGTATTTTCAACCAACAAATAAAGTTTGATCAAAATTAGATGAGAAATAGTAAAGTTTTATTATTTGAGAAATTCTTCCTGGAAAGTTCTGATTTCTAAAAACCAACGTAAAACAAACTTTCTATATTTATGCGAAACTAATTTGTCAAATAGTATTGACAAATTAAAAATGGGATTGACATTTAAAAAGCCAGAACTTCCCAAATGTACAAATTTTTGTTATTAAAATACTACTAGTAAGTAAGGTAAGAAAGCTTCTGAAACTTCCAAATAAATTTTGTTTCATCGTTCTATCTGTGAACATATTGAAAACATCAAAATAATTTAATTTTTCACATAAAAATATTAATGCAGTGTATTAGTGCAATAGATGACGTCAAGAAATAATTGTTTTTATGCAGTGGACTACTTTGGTTTATCTGTTTTAGGAATTCCTATAATATAACATGTTTTGATGTAACTTATTTTCAATCCGTATTAATATCCCAATATTTAAAATAAAAAATAAATTCTTACATGATTAACAGAGTCCGGATATTTTTGTGTTTCTAAACAAAATCCTCCGTGTTTGTAATATTTAACACTTCCTTTGCCAGAAATTGGTTCGCTATCAGTGGAAAGCGAAAAATCAGCATGTTTTTTTTCATTTGGATAAATCTATTTGAAATAATATTTAATTATATGTTATCTAATTAAAATACAAAAAATAGCGTTATTTGCGTTTTACTTTATTTTCAGGATCCGGTAAATAGTTAGATGTATAAAATTGTACACCTGGTTGATCACTATATACTTTTAAAATGCGTCCAGAATTGGGATGAGCCACTCTGTACATAAATTATTTGTTTTTATATTAATTTTTGAAATATAATTTTTAAATGCTATATATTTATAATACTTTGCTATAAATGATAATTTATCTGCAGTCGTATTTTGCACAACACAATAGTTATCATCAAAACCGGGATTATCAATTTTTGCAATGGCTGGTCCTAATTCTAAAGGTTTCCTAAAATCATAATTAGTGCCGGATAAAATTTGAAACTCACCAGTCGGTATAGAATCTTGATCGGTAACTGTAATTTTATCAGCATTTATTTCAACAACATGTTTATAAATTTCTTCATGTCCGCTTTCCTAAGTATCAAATTCAAGTGGTAAAATATTTATATAATTTTATATTATTCTATAGAAATAATTATGTTCCACATACATGACCCGCTAAATTAAAATAACTATGGTTGGTTAAATTGATTGGTGTTGGTTTCGATGCATTTGCCGTGAAACTGACACAAAATTCATTATTTGGCTTTAATTCATAGGTAACATTTGCAATTACAGTACCCGGATAACCTTCGGATCCATCCTCACTAACATGTGTCATAGTCACCTACAAAATATTTTGATTACTAAATTTTATTTTTATATATATCTAACACAAAGAACCAAGTTCTGTTTATAAATTGAGGTGTTATTGAACAGCGGGCAGGAAAAACGGTGTATTTAAATTCCCAACATTGGATAAAGGGCTTTTTATTAAATAAATTGCAACATTATGCAATGTCTGTCTCAAAAATTCCTCAACTTTCAGAAATTTATAGTTGTTAGATGATACATTTTCACTGATATTGTAAATCAAAATTTCATAATATTCCATTTTTTATAAGCAAAGTTATTCCATTCAAACCAATAGTCTATTAGAGGGGTCGGTAGGGTAGTAACATAAGATGTCAAGAAGTAATAATGCCATTTGGTGTAATTTACCTTTGTGAATTGGAAATGAAACTATTAATATATAAGTAATATGTGAGTATTGTAATAATTTTTAATAAATGCAGTGAAATTTTTCAGTTGAATTAGCGTATTTTCGTAAGGAGTCACATTAAAGTATTGATATCATAATATTAATATTATTATTACTGAATATAGTCTAATTCTAATAATATTTATATTATGTATATATTAGGTTGTCAAATATCTCCCTTCCGCCTTTTTGCTCTTTATTCAATGCTTTATAAAAAGTGTTACAGTAATCGGATTTAGTTCAAATATGCGCCGTTTTGTTCGATAATCTGTTTCCATCTAGACTGCAACTTCATAATACCTCCCTCGTAGAAGCCCCCCTCCTTATTTGCGAAGAACTCGGACAGCCACTTTTCACAAGCCTCTTTTGAGATCAACTTTACACCACCAAGGGCGTTCGCCATGGACAGGAACAGGTGGTAATCACTTGGCGCTATGTCCGGGCTATATGGTGGATGCGATAAAACCTCCCATCCGAGCTCCCGTAGCTTCTGACGAGTCATCAACGAAGTGTGTGGTCTGGCGTTGTCCTGGTGGAACACTACACCCTTCCTTTTGGCCAATTCTGGACGCTTCTGGTCGATCGCCTGCTTCAAGCGGTCCAGTTGTTCGCAGTAGATGGTAGAATTAAGCGTCTGGCCATATGGGAGCAGCTCATAGTGGATGATTCCCTTCCAATCACACCAAACACACAGCAAAACCTTCCTGGCCGTCAATCCCGGCTTGGCCACTGTTTGGGACGATTCACCGGCCTGCGACCACGACCGTTTTCGCTTGATATTGTCGTATGTGATCCATTTTTCGTCGCCAGTCACCATCCGCTTCAAGAATGGGTCGAGTTCGTTCCGTTTCAGCAGCATTTCGCAAATGGAAATTCGGTCCATTAGATTTTTCACTGTTAATTCATGTGGCACCCAAACATCAAGCTTTTTTTTGTATCCAGCCTTCTGCAGATGGTTTAAAATGGTTTGGTGACTAACTCCCATCTCCTGGGCGATGTCACGAGATGCCACATGCCGGTCTAACTCGATGTATTCCATGATTTGATCGGTATTTGTCGTCACAGGTCTTCCGCCGGCTGGCTTATCCATGGTGTCGTTTTCACCGGCTCTGAATCGTCGAAACCATTCCTCCGCGGTTCGAAGTGATAGAGTACCATCCCCCAAAACACCATTAATCTCACGGAACGTTTCTCTAGCGGATTTGCCTTTAACGAAGGAAAACTTTAAAATAGCGCGAATTTCGGCGTTAGTGAACTCCATGTTTACACGTCTATAACTGTTGAACGCAATATCCAAACTAATCATACATAGCGTCGTTTTGTTTGTTATGTCAAGAGCTTTCAAATTATGTACAGTGTTGCCAGATACGAGCTCTGTAGCGCTTTGTACATAGCCGCGAAATTAAAAAGACAAAAAGGCGGAAGGGAGATATTTGACAACCTTATATATAATATATATATAACTATATGTTAAAAGCAAATAGCTAATAAATTATATAGCCAGAATTTTGGCAATACTTAAAAATTATTAGCAAATCTAATTCTATATTTAAAATACTTATATACTTAAATAAGTATTTCAAAATTAAACTAAATTAATTACAATATATGAATTACCTTTTTTCCTTGAACATATGAGGTCCATATATACTTATGAAAACCAATAAATCCTCCATGCAATTGAAATTTTCCTCTATTTTTGGATACGGAATATTTTATACCATTTAAGTAAAATTCTCCATTATTAATTCGATTGCATACACGACCAATAGTTGTACCAAAATGTGGTTTATTTAAATTTACATAGTCTGAAATTAAAGAGTAAATTATCGAATGAAATTTTAGAAGAAACAAATATTAACTAATTCCATTTAATAGAATGATCAACATTCCCAACCACCGACGTCTATATCGCACCATTTACTGGAATTCATTATTAGCCTTAGAAAATTCCGAAATTTGACTTTTATGTAATCACTTAAATGGGCATATTAGTATGAGTAACCCATACATAGAACTTCTATTCCATTACTAGTAATTGCATAATTTAATAAACTATTAGGTGCTTGAAAGTATTTCCGTCATTTTTAAACGAAAAAAAAGAAGCATTTATTTCTGACAAATTATTACAAGTTATCTTAATTAAAGCATAAAAAGGACGGAATATAAAACATAAAAAGAACGGCAATATACGTGCAAGCTCTTAAAATGATATAATATTTTGTAACTTCATATGGTAGCAATTGGATATAGTAAAAGAAGTGTTCACCTACTACTTCCGCTAATCTAGGAGCTTCCAATTAAATACTTACATACAAGAATACAAAAAAAAAATCATATAAATGATTCTCGAATAATTCTATGTAGACACCGCAACGAGTGGAGTAAGCTCATTTACATCCACAAAACATTAGAGCTTATCATCATAAAAGAAAATCTAAAAAAAACGGTACTCGATCTATTGGTAATATTTGAATCCTATATGCAAGCATCCGAAAAGAGTGAAAAAGGTATCACCCACTTCCGTACATCCTCGAAACTTATCACGGATTTATTAAGTTCCAAATTGCATTACAATCAAAAAATTTACTTTGAATGTTTTTGTGAAATGGAAACATTCGGTATGAGTTGGGGATGATGCACACCTGCACCCGTAAAATTGTAGAACTTACCATTAAATTCTTTACATGCTCAAATTTTAAAGATATTCCGATGAATTATACACTTCCCACTAGGAATATTTAGGTCCTTATAGAAGCACCACAAACCTTTCAAATTTTTAGAACTTATCATTAAATATTTTCAGTTGAAATTTTCAATAAATAAACGGAAAAGTAGTTTTTTAATTATTTCAACGGGAATGTTCAGGTTATATGGAATAGACGGGAATTATCTATTCACATATTCAGATTAAAATTTGGAAAGCTAAAGTTCAAATTTTTTAAACAGTATCTTTGAAGTTCCTCGTATTTTATAAATGTTTTTTTTACATTTTTTTATAATGTCTAATGGAATTATTCTTATTCTTATTATTCTTATTCTTATTCTTATTCTTACATGGTCCAAAAAAACATATTGCACAAATTTATTAGCAACAGCTTAATTCGTACGACAAAATCTTTTACGGACAATGATAAGTTGAGTGGTGATCGCCCGGAACAAAATTTTCAGGAATTTTGTTTTTTAAATTCCTGATTGACGAAATAGTTTTATTTTAAGTAGGTGTAACTTTTGTAATATGTAAGCATTTACTCCATAAAATCAACATAGTTGGACGATACAAAATATATCAAATCAATTGACACAGAAAGACACTGTTTTATATTCATTTAGGAATTCTAATTGTAGTCTTCAACGGATTCGCATCTAAACCTATATGGCAGAAACATCGTATACACAATCAACACATGTGTATATTTTATATTATAGCAAATTATAATAAATTATATTATTATTAAATCAAAAGCTAATCAATTACTGATGCTGTGCTGAGATATGTAAATTAACACAATTGATTTTGATGTTTTAATAGTAAACTTGTAATGCAAATTCGAAGAGAGCGATCTGAAAAATGCATTAAATGTTTTTGCCCACTTTCAAGAAATTTAATTACTTTAATTTATTTTATTAATATTTTTGTGAGTTTTGCGTTAACTTAGATTAGAGATAAAATCAATTATTTATAATTATATACCATTTACTGTATCGAATCCCAGTACTATGTCACTGATTCTTCCATGTTTATCTGGCATTTTTATTGAAGTTATTGTTGCACCCAATGAAATAACCTATTAATATATTTAAAATTATACTTGAGTGGTTTATTGTTATCACTGTAATAATATTTATTTTTATTTAATACAATTTATTTATTTTATTTTGTTTATGATAAGATAAGTTAAACAATCTTTGTGTTATTATTGTTGCAATAAACATTGCAATAATAAAAAAATTATGTAAGATGGAAAACGAGATAATGGTGAAACTTATTGCTATCATATCAATTGAACTCATAGCAATATATCTTGATTCGATATTCTGCAATATTATTGCTGTTTGATTATAGCAATATATTTATTTCATCCCACCCGCAAATGTTATATTATAGCCATAGGCACAAAAAATGGATGTCATTAAGTAAGTGTTAAAATTTGATTTTTATTTAAAAGCTGTAATAAAATTGAAGAAACATTTAAATTATTATTTAAATTTAATAATGAAAAACTAGATTTTTATTATAATTTAATTATGCACAAAATTAACAAAGAAATATATTTATATTTTTATAAAATATAAATAAAAAAAAAACCCCGAACCCAGAACGAAAGAGAATGAAAAAAGAATTTATACGAAATAATTAATTGTTATTTAAAAAAAGTTGATTGCATGAACTTCTTATAAATTTAGAATAAATAACGATTGATCTTTCCAGTTAAATGTCAAACAGAATATATCAGAAAAATGTTAGCAAATCTGTCTAGTTTTTACCAGCTTTTATTTAACTTGGTTTCTTGTTTGTCTAGTTGTCTGTCTGTTTGACTGTCCGGTACAAACCTAGCAATCTAATTTTCGATCACTTTCCGATATCCAATCTGCAATTGTAACCAGATCTTTGGTTCTGAAGACAATACAATATAGTATATTTAAAATTATAGTAAATTCAATATGGCATCAACATAAAATGGCGGATTACCTAATTCTTTACAACCCCATCGACATGGGTATTAAATGAAAGGTTAAGAGGAGTATAATACAGTAAAGTAATTGTAACGTCAAAATAATTTTTTTCTCAGAGCCACCAGTGACTAAGTCAAAGCTTGAGGCGCTCAGGCTTTAAATTATAAAGTGGATCGCTTCAAAATATGAAGGCTTCTTCAAACAGTAAATTGCCTCAAGCGAAAGTTGTAGCTTCTGATTGAGCATACTTTGAATTTTGTACCACTTTTATTGGCTTGCTTCATTTAATAAACATGTAATTTTAATCAAAAAACGGTCATCTGTCCGAAAAATACCCGGTTTGAATTTGTATAAGTCATCTTTTAGCTGTTTATTGATTGATTTACATATTGTAGATCGACCTTAACAAAATAGTGAAAGTTTCATGATATTTTACTCAGTGTAAGCCCAAATACAATGCATTAAGGCATGAAGTGATAGTATTTTTTGTGTCATAAAATGTATAACGAACAAAGAACCGACATTAAAACTTTGTCTATGGAATTGGCAAAAATACTACCGAAACGCTTGCACAGCTTAAAATCGCTGATGCTAAAAATTGTTCCATGGTGCGTTCCAAACTGACCATCAACACAACGATTACCTAAGAAAATATACAAAAACTGCGTGATTCCGTAAAAGTTAGCAAAAAAAAAATCGTCAGTAAGATTCATTTAAATTGAACTTGGGATACTAAAAACAACAATTTATGAGAATCTAACTGCAAAAAATTGGTTCTACAAAAGTTGAATTAAAGCTTCAAGTGACTATTTTCTAATAGAACTTATTTGGAGATGATGGGTTGACCATCATTTGAAAACATTGAACGATCAACGGCTGCCGTACTCGACCATAATCGAACAACAAATTTTTTATATTTCATTTCGGTTATTTTTCGGACAGTGGGTGTATGTACAAATACTCGTAATTAATTTAATTGTACAATATATAAGATAAAGATGTGTAAGTACATATCATACTTTATTTATACTCTTATAGAAATAGATAATTATACAATATAGATTATAATGTGATTGTAAATATGGCTATTATTGAGTAAATGAAAATGAAATATTGTCTTTTACGTGAATATATGATTATTATAACAAATATAAATAAACTCTAAATATGTCAATAGATAATCAATAAAAATTGATAATTAAAAGAATATACAATACCTGTATTTTAACACCATTTTTATTTCCAAATATGAATTTTTTAACCGATTCATATTTATGTGATATTGGATGTGGTGTAACACCAAAATCTTCTTCAATCAAATAAATATTATCATTTGTTTCCGCCATGTTATTTAACTTAAATCAATTCGATTTATTAAGTTTTTTAAAAGATCAAAAGAACACACAAAATATAAACATAAATTTGACAACAACAATACACCAAAATCTTCGAATTATTTACTTTCAACAACGACTGAATGACTACGGAAGACAAGACCAACTGAACTGAATTTTATAAATGTTTGTTTGTTAAAAATACTACTAATCGTAATTTTAATTTATTTATTATTGTTTATCTGTAACCTCAGTCCCATAAAAAGCCGGAATGGATTAAAGAAACACAAAAATAAATATAAAATTTTAAATCATTTTATTTATTCAAAATAATATTCATCAACTGAAATCGCATCGATTTACATACGACGCTCAACAAGTGAATCAACTTTTTTATGTCTGTGATTAGAATGCTGTTGAGAACGGTGCGATCTTCGCCTTTTGAATGCCTCAACTGATGCAAAACGGTTTCCTTTCATAACCATAAATGAAGTTTTGGGAATAGAAATTAGTCACAGGGAGTTCAATTAAGTGAATGTGTGGAGAATGATTAAATAAAAATATTTGTTTAAAAGTTCAATTCGATGCAATTTTTAATTGATGCGGAATAAACTTCGAATTCACCTATCGTAGTTAAAATTCGATGAATTATTTTTTTGGGTATTCCAAGTTCCATTTCAATGAATCTCGTTGAAGATTTCTTTGAAATTTTCAAGAACTCACACACTTTAACAATGCTTTTTTCAGTAAATTGCTTCAGTTGGTCATTTATCCCATTTAAAAACTTGTGCTTTTAACACACAATTATCACCATACGTGATTTTAAACAATTCATACATTTGAGTACCATTTTTATCAATTTTAAAAGAAAATTTAATGTTCTTTGTTTTTATATTCATTTTTTGACCGACGCACAAAAACAGCTGTAAGTTTGTTTGTGTTGTTTTTTCATTTCTATACTGAATACAATGTCATGAAATTTGAACAGTTTGATGAGAAACGTTCACAGAACATAATCACAAAAAAACTATGACGTGGTACTACGTGTTCCATGGTTTACATAGCCATTCCGATTTATTATGGGACAGACGCTTTAATATAGTAGTATAAGTAGTAAATACAAACACATATACACATACAAACATACACAATATCATACATTATTTTAATTATATTAAATTTTATATTTTTTATTTAATTTTATTTTAAAGTGGTTTGATTTACTTAAGTATACTTGTTACACATAATCACATACTCTTACAAGGCATATTTGATGTTATATTTTTATTATGTTATATGTAGTATCGTTGCTTAATATATTATATATTCATTTATTTATTACGTGTGTAACTTAGTTTTGCTACAAAAACACGTTTATTTCTGCGAATTGGTAAATTTTCTTTTAATCAAAACATTTTCCATAGCTTACTAATACTTTTGACCATGTTTCTGACAATTTCTGAAATCCGTATGTGAATTCAATATGTGGAGCATGTGGTAGAATTTCCCATTTAAGTTCTTCCAACGTTTTCCAATTTTTTAATGATTTTGTAACATGTGGTCGTGGATCAATTCTTGTTGGTAACGTATACAACAGTAGTAATTTCATTTGATTTTAGTAGCTCTTAGTACACCACTCCTGAATACACAACATGACCTAGCTTCCATATTTTATCACCAGTTAGTAGTGAACCAGCCCACTATTTTCAATTTTGTTTCAGTCGCAGTTCATATGGCACCCATTTTCCTTCTTTTTGAATATTTCACAAGGCATGTAAACGTTTCCTTAAATCTAATTGAGTGGCATTTAATGCTTCTACAAGTTCTCCTAATGTCTGAGCGAAGTTTTCATCCAATATTAGTTGCAATTCATCATCTTCGAACTTTTTTGTTTGACCTGAACGTTTTTTGTCGTCAACATCAAAATCATTACTTTTAAATTTTCTAAACCGATAATCAGTTTAGATTGATGGAGTCGAACCACCATATAAGTATCACAGATGTTTTTGTGTGCTTCAGCAGATGATTTCTTTATATTGAAATAATACAGTAATACTCTTCGGAAATTATGTTTATTTCGTTCCACCATGAATCGTTTTAAAAACTGGTGTCATATTGACCAATCTCAAATGAAATAAATTTTAAATTAGAAATGTCATTGCTTTGAAATGACGTAAAGCCCAATAAATATCAATCCTTAAAACTAAGTTAAGCTACCAATATTTATATATATATTATATATGTTCTTTTATATATCTAGCCTAAACTTGAAAATGATACAAATGCATATATACCCAAATAGTGGGATAAATCAACCCCCTGTATCTCTGGTCTTAATGAATCAGTTGTTTCAAAGGATTTAGTATAATATAAACAGTAAATTTGTAAATAAGAAATAATTAAAATATGTTTCAGCAATCATAAATGATAGTTGCGACTATAATTAACACAAAAATAAAATACAACAACTTCTGGTTTGATTTTATGAAAGATACAACATTTTATTGCATGCCGATTGCTGATAGCTGAAAATTATTGAAATATTACAAATAAACAATTGTATTTACATAAGGTAGTTAATTATTAATATTGTAAATATTTGCATTGATATTATAAATTGATGACAAAAACACAAAGTTGGAAGTGTTATGGATGGAATTCCGAAATTATTTGATGCTATTGTTAAAAATAATCGTTATATTTAATATTAAGTTTTTTATTAATTCTGAACGACAAGGTTTTATGAATGCACGTTCAACAACCACTAATTTTTTGGAATTTGTTACTTTTTGTGCAGAGACATTTGTGGATCGGTATTGAGTGGAATGTGTTTTTGTTACTGATTTTATCACAACTTCCGACAAATTATGGCATGAAATTTTACTATTCTATTTATGCAAAGAAGATTTCTTACACAGTGTATCGTTTAAATAGATTTCGTCATAAATCAAAGAGAAAATAATAAATTTTATTTAAAAATTGGAAAAAATGTACGGAGACTTACAAATTGTTGAAAAAAGTTTATGATTGGTTTACACGTTTCAAATCTTAAGGATTCAAATAGTATCCCAGTGAGAATGTTGACTGATGAATAAAGTACCAGTAAAGACACTATTTGAACAATTTTAACACGAGATTTAGGTAAAAAACAGCTGTTTATTGCACGATAATGCTCCACCTCGCAAAACAAAAAAGTGAATGAATTTTTGATAGAAAAATGAAACCTATTTTGAATAAAAAATAATTATAATGTGTTTTCTATTTTTTAACCTAAAATATCGGTTATTTAAACGACACACTGTGTATATTTGCGTTAATTGGTCTTCCTTAGTCTGATCCTTTTCAGTAACCTTCTTATATGAAGATAAAGTACGTCTGTTAAATATGCAAACTCTTCAAAGGCATAGATACTATTTGAAATTATCGTTTATGAAGAACCTATTAAATGGTTGATTAGATGATGCCCTGGTTTACTTATAAAATTATATTTACTTAAGGATAAATTGATGAAATTTGCGTTCTAATAATAATACTAATAAATAGTGATAGTAATTATATGCGTTTTAATCCATTAAACTCTATGTTAATGTTGTATACAATGAATTTAGTGAAAAAAAATAATTAATTTGAAACCACAGCAGTGCCACAATTTTAAACACTTTTAGTTATACAAAATAAAATGTCATTTAATCGGCAACTTTTGACTTAAAATCCATAGGCTGTGAGTAATTTTCTTTGACTATTGCGTATATGTACATAGTCAAGTAAAGTCGAAACAACCAGTTAGCGGATAAATTTGATATTAGTCAATCGATGTAATTTCAACACTATATGAATGTACTCCAGGTGGTCAAAATTCATTGATGTTTCTGGACATTATAATTTGTGAGACAAACAACAATATTTTACAAGTTATATTTTAACTTGTATTCTTGTCTGCCAGTCTGTCTGTCCGGAATAAATCTGGCAATCTAATTTTCGACCATTTCCCAACATCCAATTTGCGGAAAGTTTTACCAAATTGTTGGTTCTGTTATGTCAGATCCAATATGGCGGGTTATACCTATTACTTCCCGTCGACATGGGTATCAAATAAAAGGGTATGACGAGTAGAATACGATAAGCTCCACTTGCAGTAACATTAATTGCTTTTCCAATACTCAGTTGGTGTATAGGCAATCAAAGTCCTGTCTAAATATTAGTGATATTAATTAATTTTAATAATATTTTGAAAGCAAAAAAAAGGCAAGTTGTCATCCCTTGCGCTACTTTGAAATCCCAGATATAATGTTGATGTTCATGTTACCGGTAAAATAAGTTCCACAGTGTAATTGTAACGGTTGCAAACAGTTGAAATATACAACGATTCGTTATTTAAAATTATTTATTTTAAAGATTCAATTTATTAAATAATTTTAATTTAATTTAATTTAATTAATATGGATTTATATTTAAATTTTTTTAAACATTAGGTAATAATTTTATTTATTTTCTTATTCTCTTATCAAAATTAATATTTAAAAATCTTGATTATTGCAATAAGTATTTTTATTGTTCAAATTTTTTATTATTTTTAAATAATTTAATGAAATTTTTTTATTTAATTTTTAAAGCATTTTTCTGCCAACGATTTTCTAGAACTCGGCTTTTATAAACTTGTGCTTATATAAATAACAGTGAATTAATTTGTAACATTATCCGTCTTTTAATTATAAATAAAATAAATTAATTTAAATAAAAAAAGGTAAATTTAATTATTAATAAAATTATATTTTTTGGCCGGTTATTCATTTGGTTTTAAAATAATTTAATAATCTAATAATTTATTATGCATTTTCAATTTTTTTACAATTTCTCTAAATTTATTTATTTACTATTTATAAAGTAATTTGTATTAATGTTTTTGAATGTGTGTGTGTATAATTTTAAAATTTACAAAATGTAATTTTATTATAAATATTTTAAATTTATTAAGAAACGCTTGATAATAAAGTTCGTTGTTCCTTAACCTATACTCTTCCGTATTTTTAAAAAAACATTAATTTATTTTTGTGGTTAATTTTTTATTTTCGATAATTGCTTATCGACCGACGGTGAATTACAATTATGATAAAAATTTGGTTGAATTAATTATTTACTTAATCTATTGTATATTGTGTTTTGAAACTAGATATGGATTGATATAATATAGACACAGAATGAATTCAAATGAAAAATAGTATAATAAAAATGTTTATTAAATTGTAATTGCATAATTAATAATAAATAATAAAGGTTATGGTTAAATTTAAATTTTTCTGTTCTGCAGCGTTGCAGATATTCCGGTGAGATGAATCGTGTAAGGCGAGTAGTGACTGTGCCACCATCACTTTTTGTGACTCGCATAAACATAATTTCACATTGTCCAAAAAAATTTTGGTGATTGTGATTAAGTCATTTATCCACTGATAAAATATAACCTCAGGCTGACTCCAATGGGTGGTTATATACCGAAGAAATCATGCGATCACTTTTGGAACAACCAAGCACAAATACTATCAGAATAGTGTTTTCCGCACGGTTTTTCGACACCAGATTGTTTTTGTGTGAACTTTTTCTGTTTTGTATTGAACGAAATAAAATAAAATATCCATGGAATTTGTGAACATAAGCGAAGGAAAGAAGACAATTTTAATATTAATTAATATAAAATATATAAAAATAATCAACGAGCTGCCACAATATCGTTCCTGACTTTTAGTGATTTATTTGTTTTCAAAACACACCATTTGTTTTAAGTGCGATGTGTTTGTTCTACTACAAAAAAGGCACCTGATAAAGCGTTTGAAGTAAGTTTTTCGGAAAGTAGTGAGCACTTTTTTCGGAAGAAACCATATAATGAAAACCAAAAATAGAAAAATATGCAAAATTGTATAACTTTAGTAGTAATGAGAAGACTAAAAATGAAGTATTTTACATTAAACACGTCTCAGTGTTTGACATTTAATACGTGGGAGTTCATAGTACGTGTACATATATATGATTGACTTATTCTTCCAAATAAAAAAAAATAGCAATTACTGCCCATTGGTTGATTCTTTACTAGTTTATATGTTCGTAATCGTATACAAATTTTTATTCTCATTTATACATGAACTCCCTCAACTGTTTTAAAATTTTTTCAGTCCACATTTTTGAAAAGTGTATAGAATTTGTTTTGAAAACAATATTTTCTATAAGTTTTGCTTATATTATCCAAATTATAATTACTAATTAGCAAAAATCATTATGGGCTATAATAATCACTCACATAAAACTTATGATATTAAGGTAACGTCTGTGGGTGTGTACACTTAAAGGAATCGTTCCTCTTCCGATGCCGGTAACAAAAATTTCATTATGGAGATAATGATATGATATGCCATTAATTGGCACGGAAACATAATATAATTATTGTGGGTTTATTCCGCCAAATGTGACAAGTGTAAGTGTGAGAAATTGTAAAAATTTCAAGATAAAATTCAAGTTTGCTATTGCATTAATTAAATCTGTAATTATTATTAATAATTTAATTAATAATGTGGAACAAATTATTGGAAAAATATTTGAATAATACATCGGATAATACCTTCTGCCCTTTCTTTTCCATCCACTAACGCAATGAAAGATGAACTAAAAACAACCCAAATTTTTTCGTTGTCATAAAAGCTACTATGCAATACTGTGTGACCTGTCGTTAATACCGAATTATTCCAAAGAAATTCGTTTGAGTAAAAGCAAATTGTGACATCATCGTTGCCAAAAATGTCACATTAGAATATTGGTTCAAAGATAACGTCTTTTTTTTTTTTTGTGCTTTCAAAGGGGAATCCGAATGCTGCCAGGAAGTTGGAAAAATGTTTTGACTAGTGTTAGACTTTGAAAAATTATAATTTACAGAATTTTTCCCAAAAAAACCATTAGTTTACTAAAAATACCCTTCAAAATTAATTCTCTGCCCTTAATTATTGCAGATAATTCTTAAATAATCAAAGCGCCATAAAAATGTTTAAAATTAAGGACAGACATTAAATTAAAACATTAATTAAAGACATTAAATTTGATATTTTAGTAAAAATGATTAAAAGCAAAACGATAACAATTTCCACGAAATTTTTACGCCATTAATTTTTTGACGCTGAATAATATATATATCAATAATTCAAAAAAAAATAATCATTCATAAATTTTAACAACTTTCAAGTGCGCATTGAATTCGAATGTTTCAAGAATAACCCAGAGATTGTTAATTAGTATAGGCGTCTGACACCATATTTATTAAAGATATTCGTTTTTCTGATTCCATAGACGAACAAAATGGTAACTGAATTATTTCAGTGTCATGCTAATTTCGAGTTTTGAACTCGGTACTTTATAATTGCTTGCTTGCACGCCATCTACTGTGCCGCTTAGTGTATATGGCTTCCATTCCGTTTTCGGTTCAATGAAAGTGTAACGCACTTTTGCACGGATGGTACGCTGCGATCACTGTTGAAGGTATTATTGTTGAAACATTTTTGAATTCTTGAAATTTATCGATCGACTTTTGTAACGGTAAACCAAAATGCGAGTTATTCAGACCAATTTCATTTATAAATAATCACTCGAAATGACTTGCATAAATAATTATTTAATTAATTAATTAATTATTAATAATAAAAATAAAAATTAGTATATATACAAAATAATTGTACAATAATTAAAATTAAAATTGAAATAATTATTAATTAACAGCAGCTGAGGACATACGTTTTTTTTTGTTGTGACTTTCCATTTCTTTTATTCACGAAAATTTATAGTAATGAAGCTATAAATTTTTCCAATAATAATTTAAGTAATTTTATCACATACCATCACAAAACATGAAAATTTTTTCTCATAAGAAATGTTAAAAAGACAAATTGGATATGGATTATGGATACTTCCCATAATCGTATTTCATGCTTAATTCCGAGTCATTTTCATGCATAAGATAAAGTGTAGAGCTTTGACTGCTCATTAATCGCAAAAAGTCGTATACGACTTATTCGGAATGTTTCAAGATTAACCGTGATTATCGTGTACTTTTCCTATCAATAATCCGTTTATTTCTGTAAATTTTATTGTAATAGTTGAATAATTATGAATTTGTAAAAGTTTTAGCAGTGATAAAATGTTAGCAAATCTTTTCACTTTACATTTGCTGCAGTTTTGAAATAAAAAGGAAATAAAAATACTTTCCGTCTAAATTTAAATTTATAAAACAATAACATAACAAACAATAGACTATTACTAAATTAATTTCATTTTCACACTTATCGTAATTATAATCTTAATTAAAATTTCATTATTTATTCGCAATAAATATTCAATATGAATTAATATAATTAATTAATTTTTTTGTCTTACATATAATATTCTTAATTTTTAAATATTTTACATGTGTATGTGTGACTAATTATAATAATAATTAACTGCGTAGTATTATTTTATTAACAATATTACACATATTTTATGGGTTAAATAAATAAAGGTATATTATTTTTAATAAATAATATTATAATAGTTAATATATAATTTAAAAATTGTCTAAAATTTAAAATATCCACAATATTTGATATGTATTTGTTTTTGGTTAATTTATGCGTCATATTTTCAAAAGTTTTAAAAATTATAAAGATGTTTCATATTCCTATCTATAGAAATTATTTCCGATTATAATGTTAAGTTTTTATATTTATTTTATTTTAAATCTATTTTAAATTTATTGCTGTAATCTCTTATACCTTAACTTATGACCAACAAGTAAAAATAATTTAAAAAAAAACCCCTTGTTATCAATAATAATTTATTATAATTTAAATTTTAGTATATTCCAAGGGCCAAGGCATATAAATACCCAGATCATGCAAAAGTTAAAAGTGACCATTTATCATAATCTCATTCCGTGAACAACTCAAGATTAATCAATTCTTTTTCTTCCTCAATTAAACATATTTCAAGTAATCTCAAAATGGTTATAGAAGAATATATTTTCTAGCAGAAGCTTTATTAAATTTTATAAATCATACGATTGTTAAATAGCCAATCGGCACAAAATAAACAACACTATCGCATCTAAAAATATTGATATTTGGATCATTTAATATTTTACAACTAAATTCAGTGTTATGCCGCAGAGTTTGAGAGTGCTGGAAGCACCGCACACAAAACATAATGCATATAATAATTTTATCACATTTACTTAAATTTGGGCCTGCTGGAACACACAAATATTTATATTTCTCAACTGCACACTTAAAAGTCTTAGACAACATTTATGTAGGAAAATAAAACTTATGTTGGGTGCTGAAGTATTGATCTTACCGCAAATAATTTAATAAAACTCTGATTGATAATGTTACGTAATATATTAAAAATTGAGAGAATGTTTATTATAGAATTTTCGTTTTGCTATACGTGTGGTGAGAGTGGTTGCGATGTTCTTGTTCTTGCATGAATTTAAATATTTGTCCAATAGAATTGTATTATATTATTATATTGCACGCTCTCTGTCCCATAATAAACCAGAATGCCTATGTAAACCATAGAATACCATTTTTTGTGATTATGGTATGTGAACGTTCGCCAACAAACTGTCAAAATTGTAATTTCATGAAACATTCAGTAGAAACGAAAATACAACACATAAAGTTACAGCTGTTTTTATGGTGTGTCGATCGAAAAATGAATACAAAAAAACAAAGAACCAACATTAAATTTTGTTTTAAAAATTAGTAAAAATGCTACTCAAATGTATGATTTACTTAAAATCGCTTATTAATTGTATGTCAAAAGCACAAGTTTTTACATGGCATAAATGATTCACAGAACGTACAGAGAAGCTATAAGTGATGATGAACGTCCCTAAACTTCATTTGTGGCTATGAAAGGAAACCGTTTTGTATCATTTGAAGGCATTCAAAAGGCGACGATCGCACCGTACTCAACAGCATTCCAATCATAGACATAAAAAAATTCATTTGATTCACTTGTTGAACGTGTGCAAATCGATGCGATTTCAATTGATGGAAATTATTTTGAATAAATAAAATGGTTTTTGTGAAAATTCAATATTTATTTTTGTGTTATTTAATCCGTTCCGGTTTATTATTGGACAGAGGTTGTATTATTTACGGCCGTTCCATATTTAATAGTTAAATCGTAAGCCCAAATGAGAAACGATTGACCGATCAGAATAAATTTACATTTTGAAATAAACACAAATTGCAATATATTTGCTAACAAAATTATGACTAAAAAGAACTTAAAGAAGTACCATATTTTTAGGAAATATTTAAATTTAAAAAAAACACAAATAAATATTTAATTCTCTTCAAATTTACAAAAAACGCAGTGCTACCAAACCAGCCGACGGTGTCACAACGTTGTTATCTGGATGGTGATGAAACATAAGTGGTGTTTTTAACTGTTTCTACCAAACTATTTTCACCGTTTCCTTATACCGACGAACTTTTAAAATTTTTTTTTATGCCCTACTTAAATTGCGTTGACCAACAAATTCATATGAAATCAAATTTTTAATTTTTAAATAATTATTTAAAGTAAGTTTTTACAAATTAAAATTTATAAAATTAATATAAATATAAAGCTTTTTCAGGTAATTTCGATTTATTTTCTATATAATAGCTTTAAATTAAATTAGTTCAATAAATATATTTACAGCAAAAGTGTTTTGCAAAATTTTGCTAGTTTTAATATTAAATTACAATTTATTTTACTTATAATTAAATTTACTAACTTTAAACAATTATTTAAAAAAAAAAAATTGATTTCACATGTATTTTCCACAGGATTGTTCAATGTTATTGTACCCCAGTAGCTCTGGCACTTTGGCATTATATGGATTTGCCAAAACAAGGCCGCGACAGGCCTTATTTCTAAATACTTTTCCGTCACTATTTAATTGTCCAAAATTTAGTATTCACAATGTCTTTACCACGAAATTTTGAAATGCAATTCAGCCTATGGCTGTATCCGAAATTGAATATTAATGTAGCTGCTTGAATTTTTAATAATATTTTGACAACTATTAGTTGCGGATTTAAATAAGCTACGGCTACCTAGCAAAATCAAACTTTTTCATATGGTTGCCAATGTAAGTTAAAACGTTAAAATAAATTTCACGATATTTAAAAGATCATAAAAAGTTGCTTGTCAAACAGCTATATTAAAAATTTAATTTCGGATACAGCCTAAATTAAATTTTGAAATGAGAAACAGCTTAACCGTTTAAAGTGTTCCAGGTGTTAGTAAATATAAACTTTTAAAATTATAGATTTTAGATTTGGTGTAATGTTTTGCAAATTATAATAAAAAAATATTTAAATTATTACGAAAAAAAATTGCTGGTCATTTTAAAAAATAAATGATAGTTTTGTAACGATTTAATTAACAATTAAATTAATTATTTGATTTAATATTAATTAGAAGAAGATTATTTATATTTTTTATTATTATTATTTTAGTGCTTCTCCCGAAAAATATTGTTCAGCCAAATATCAAGATTTTTGTATAAAAATATCCAAGTAATGTTAAAAATATACAGATTTTCGGGGGAGTGTTTTTGTATCGATTTTTTATATTAATTTATTAACAAAATACATTTTGAATACTTATATACAAAATATCTTCATATATTTTTGTTTCGGGAGAAGCTTTATAATATTTATATCTATTTAGATAGAGTTACTAGATACATAAAGAGGCAACTATGACACTTCTTTCTCAGTTGAACAGTTGATTAAGGAATAAATTAAACATATTAAAAAAAAATATTATAAAATTTCCTTAATCAGTTGTTTCAAACCGTCATTGTTGTCTCTCTATGTATCTACTAACTCTATGTGTTTAGTAGTGCATGTGCACTACCCGAGCACAAGCATCTTCGTACGATTGAGAAACCTCGAAAATATTCGAGTAATGAAATGAGATTCAAGTTGACAATGCCCAACCTCTTGCTGCAAATATCGTTAGAATCTAGTTACAAGTTATTCCGGTCTGCATCGGTCAGCCCATCCGTAAATTGTCTGAAAGATGGGCGAAGATTGTGGCTTCTGATAGAGCATATTTTGAATAATGTACCACTTTTATATAGTTGCTAAACAAACAATTAATTATAACCATAAAACGGAACTTACTTTTGCACATACATATATTGTATATATCACTTCTTCATCTTCTTCATACATTAGGCCATAGACCTGTGTTTTTCTATTAAAGTAGTGTTCCACTTGGATGTTTTTTCATTACAATATACTTGCGATTCTGTCATCTGGCATTCTTTCAACATAGTCTCTCCAATAACGTCTACTGGATCTCGTCCAACTTGCAATATCTTGAATGCGTCTTTCATTTCGTATATCATCAATTCTGATTATAACCATGACTGAGTGACCGACTATAGAACGTAATATACCTTTATTTGCGTAGTCCTCATTAGTTGTTTACTTCTGCACGAATCACTGCAAGTTTCCGCTGCATATGTCATGATTGGTCTTATGCATGTTTTATATATTCGGAATTTACTTTCTAGAAACATAAACTAGTTCTTCCAAATGACGAGGCATCCTGATATTGATACAGCCCTGATTGTTGCGGGCCTCTGTGCGTTAACTTCTCAATAACTACTTGTTTCTGCACCCAGAAAACGGAAATTCATAATTTGTTCAATCGGTTTGTTATCCACGACTAGTTTGAATCTTGAATCTTTACTATTTTGTTTTCGTAAATGCAAATAAAAGACGTTACAAATCGTAATGAGAACAGTATAGCATTGTCCGCATAACAGATTATTTACTGATCAATTGATCTCCCATCCTATATCCAATTACATTAGATTTAACTTTCATTATTATTTTGTTCATAACCATATTGTTACATATTGTTGGGCACAAACTGCCGCCCTGCCGGATTCCAGTTGATATTGGTATTTCATTTGTGAGTTTTCCACTTATTGTTAGTATTATAATTCGAGTTGTGTTTTCAAAATTCATTTACTGTATAAGACCAAATATGTTTTGCTGGATGTTTTCTTCCTCTAGTATGTTAATAGTAATATCATTAAGTTGAATTATGTCGAAAGCCATAAAAATGAGAAAAATCATGAGGCATTTTATCATTTTCCAATTTTTATGCTGAATTGACCGATCTTAACAAATAATTTTTCATAAAAAATGATTTCATAAAAGATTCTTCTCCAACCTGACCTATCCGCCGTCAATGTCTTCCAATCCCGAATTTTAAAGATCTTTATATCACACTTTACCGCATCTAGCCATCTAGTCTTAGATCTTCTCCTACGACCTTCTGGATTACCATCATCAACAGTTTTTGTTGGCACACGTTTCTCCTCCATGCGTAATACGTGCGTCCAATTCATCTTAATCTATTGCTGTAGTTTGTTTTGACAATTATTAACGCACTTATTTACTGCTGCAATATACGAACATTCTTGAACAAAATATCGTTTTTCATTCTTATAATTTTTAACGTTATTATTCGCATAAGTTTTACTTGGTTTTAATTAATATTTTATTTGATAGCAACTGTGAATTAATTTTTATCAGAAATGTTTAAAATCATATTTAAATGTTAGAATTTCATATCATTATTTTGAATATTTTCTAAAATTTACAATCGAACGAATGTGAGTACTTGTGCCCCGGTTCGGCCCGGGCTAATATATTATATATAATTGTACATTTATGGAGTTTGATATGTTTATAATTTGTATAATTTACGTGTGCGTGTGTGTGTGTGTGTGTGCATAAATTCATTGTATGTATATGTATGGAATGAATACGGATGAGTGTATGTAACACGACATAATTTTTTGTAATTAAATATTTTTAATAAATGTAGTATAAATTTTAATAATATTTATAATTGAGAAAATATTGATAACAAACAATTACAAATAAATAAATATATAGAGAAATTTATAATTAAATATTATTATCTATTAAATATCGATAAATATAATTAATTAATTAATATTATATTATTTTTATACTCGTAATAGTTAATTATTATTTAATTAAAATATAACACAATGTAACATAAAATAACAAAACTCTATTCGCGCTTAAATAATTGTATAATTTTTAATAGAAAAAAAATCTTTTTATTTTCACTTTTTTTTTTAAATATATTTGTACCCATACATTTAATTTTATATTTTAATAAAAATTATAAATTAATTAATTCTTATAAATTACAATTAAATAAATCTTTCCGTTTTGATATGTAGATTTTAATCTTGATATGTTTTATGATTTGATTTTTTTGTAATATTTATTTATGCGATATTTTGTAAAATTTTTTTTATTTCCGTTTCATTATTCTAATTAATTTTCATTCAGTTTTATTAATTATTATTTATTATTATATCATTAAAAATTTATCCTATTTTATTTTACATATAAATTTAAAACGAAAAATATAATTATCATTAATAAATTAATTTTTATTTAATTTGTTTGCATACATACACTCGCATGTATATGAATATGTGTATGTGTGTAAATTAATCACATTTATTATTAATTTAATGATTTTTGTATTTTTTTAAATATATATATTTTAATATAATTATAAATAAATTGTATAAATAAAATATAATTTAAATTGATATGTATAACTTGATATGTATAACTTGATATGTATACGATTTTACACAAATTAATTTTATAATTAATTAATAATGTAATCAGGATTTTTAATTATTTTTTAATTATAGTTACACTTAAACAGTTTTTTTTGTCTATTAATATATATTTTATTTTTACATCACAATTTTTCTTTTTATCTTTGGATAATATTTAATTGTAAATATATCAATTAAATATTAATAATAAAATACTAACTTAACATATAACAAAAAAGAATTGTTTTAAATGTATTGCTTTTCATTTTAAAATCACCAGAGTTCGTATTTGTTGTAGCATTTGCAATTCTTTATTCTGCTTTTACTTATTTTGAAGTCAATTCTGTGCGAACTTAAAGGAAATAAAGTTTTTTTTAGTAAATTTTTTACGGTAATATATTAATATTTATTATTAAATCACAATCTAGCAGAAATACCACACTTTATAATATGATGAAGTTCATATACAAAAATATCATACCCCCCCTATCATAATCACCGCATCCACAAGCATTATAACTATACAGAGAAAGCAAACATTCATTACATGTATTTTAGCAAATAATACTCGTGAATTGTCCGCATTAACAGAATAAATTTCCTTTTGATAATGTGGCCAAATCGCGGCTTGATCAACTTTTTTACCGATAGACCAGAAGTTCTATGAACACGGAATGTGAAGATGCTGAACGATGTCAAAAACTCATCGATTTTGCATTTTTTTTTTCATCTGTCTTGGATAATTGGTGAAATAAATTATGAATACAATACCACGCGAATATTTGTTGGACATATTACCCTGACAATCCAAAGATTTCAATTGATCTAAATAAAATACTAAATTATATTAAGTGGAAAATCTATGGACATTCTTAGGACAAATTACAATATATCTATTCCATGGAAAATATCTGTATGTATTCTGAGGTAATTTTTCTCTTTCAAAGTACGGACAAATTGTTACTATAGGGAACGAATCAAATTTTGTTAAAAAATTGGAACGCGAGGTATATTGGTGTATATGATTTACTCATATTTATTTTCGACTAACTCCCGTGAATATCAAAGTATGTCGTATTTCGGCTGGATTGTATATTCTGTGATATAATATAATCAAAAAATCATCTACTTTAAACCCCGGTTGGCAACACAAAAAACTCACTTTTCATCAAGACAATACATCAGTTCACCAAAGTGTTTTAACCATTATAAATTCAACAATTTAAAGTACGAATTGCCGGAGCATCCACCCTATTCACCAGATTTGGCTCCCAGTGGCCACTATCTCTTCAGAAATCTCAAACAATTTCTCCGAGGAAAGTATTTTTCATCGTATGAAGAGGTCATATCAGCCGCAGACGAGTATTTTGTAGAGCTTCCGAAATCGTGCTTCAGCTACGGGATAAAATTGTTGGAGTAGCACTGGAGTAAATGTATTGAATTGTCAGAAGATTGTATTAAATAAAAAACACTACCTCAATCCAAAAATTATAGTCAAAATATTTTTTCGACGAATAATAAAAAAATAATAAGCAATAAAACATTGTTTTTTTTTTTCAAGCATAAAAAATAAACAGTCAAAGGGTTAAAGTTCGCTAAATATATTGGACCAACCTAAATTTAGGTTCAACGTAATTTTACAGATTCCTATAATAACCAAAAAGCCAAAGTAAATTCCAAGATATATTCTGGATAAAAAAATTGTAGTTTCGATCACCCTGTATTTCAAACATTTTTAGTTACACTAATCGGCAAACTGACATCAATTTTTAGTGAATCTTATCCAAAAATATGTGTTTTCGAATTTGATGAGTGCTACAACCTGGCAAAATTTCATTGGAATCAGAAGTGAACACTTCAGATGGTTCCTTTGTAAGTTTAAAAATAATTGGCATACATTCATACATACAAGTATAAGGATAACAATATCAAATGCAGGAGAGTTACTTTCGCCGTTGTTGATAGTTTTTCCAAAAACTCGGCGATCGCTTCGGTTAGATTGTTTTACGCAAACAAGGTTCCATAACGAAAGTATTTCCATATTAAATGTAACATAAAAAAACACAAAACCTAGTTTTGAACAAAATTTGTTGACAATAAAGTTCTTTAATTTCTCTTTTACTTTCATTGACATTGTCGTCAAATGGTAAGAAATAGGGGGATAGCATTATTTTCTGGCGAATAATATGATAGCTACTGATAATCGGAATGTACAATTTGGTAATGGTATTACGACGGTTTCACTGTAAAATCAACAATTAATTATTTATAAAATTAAAATAGATAAAATGCTGATGTAAAATTTATGTCTGTGCATGAATAGTAATTTTACCTGAACATAAAAAATAATTTATAAATAAAAATTTTCAATCTTGTGCCATTTAAATCGTTAATATTTTGGTTTTATGATTATTCTTCTGGCCAGCCCATATCAACGCCAACTAATTCATAAAACTTTTGATTATGTTCAGCAAAAAATTTTCTTAATTTTGATACAACAATTGGATCAACACGTGCATGTTTTCGTCCTTTTGTTTCACGTAAACATCTATCTACAGTATCATTACGTAGACAGTAAAAACCTTTTGTTTCATTAAAATAAAAATTATGGCTAGCAATCCGATGTTCAATACCTGAAAATGTGTATTAATTTTATTTAATATATAAATAAATATAAATAAAATAATAAATTAAAATGTAAATTATAAGCATAAAATCTTGTAATTCGCGTGATTAGACTTAAGTAAGTAATCCGAGTGGTATAATAATATTGGTATTGTATTATTGAATTTACTAATTTTCATTTCTGATTGGATTTGTAATAAAAATTTATATAACATAAAAAATGTTTTATTATAATTTAAATACACCACCACTTAACATAAATGTGCTTACCTAGAAAACGTTCAATACGTTTTAGTTGCACCAACGGATCTTCAATTAATTGATCACCATTAACAACTAACAATTGTTCAATAGGAAAAACCTCTAACCATCGTTGTACATGTAAATGATACATAGATATTGCTAAAGGACGATATGCATCGTTTACTGTACCGTTAGGAAATAGTGCTAACTCTTCAAATGTCCTATAATTATTCAAATAAAAAACATAGTAAACACAATTAGTTTTAGTAATAAGTTATCAATAATCATTAATAAATTCCATATTACTCCGTATGTTGTACAGGATAGATAGTATAGAAATTTATCGATTGTATAATATAATTTTTATAGCTTTCACAAAAAATTTAAGAGGACCTCATTATTCTCAATATTTTATTTATTCTCGATCGCCCTTCCGGCGTAAATGCCCTTAGCCACAATCCACATTGTTGTTCTTAGAGAGCACCACTTTCCTTCACTCAGAGTATAAGTCGATTATAAGTAATGCTTTCCAGATATTTGCAGATGTCCATTATCCATTAGACAAATTGGATGATACAATGATGGTTTATCTGCCTATTTGGAAATTATCGATCATGCATCATGTAACCTTGGAAGGAAATATAATAAGGAAATGTTACTGAAACACCTTTCCTTACGTAACTTTTTATTATAGAATTATTTTTATTGTCTATATAAGTGCATTTAGACGCCAAAAATAAATCTGCGTTATTTTAGAGAACGAGAATTTATACCAAATCGGGTTTCTAATCTAAAAAGCTATGTTACTCCAAGCATAACTTGTTGTGAGTTGTGAGTATATACCATTATCGAAATTATGTTTCCGTCATTATTTTGATATGAGTGATTAGCCCATATAGCATTGTGTGTGAAGACATAGTTCATCTTTTTAGTATTATCTAACACTATATTTTCAAAGATATCCGGTGTTTCACTATTCCATAACCGCACTTGAAAAATTTCAGTATTATAATAAATATTGAACAATTTCACATTTAAATTTCGGAAATTGAACCATGTATTTTACGATTGATTAACATGAACGCTACTGACTGCGAGTATTTGTAATATAATAAATTTTAAATAGTCGTTAAATTACGATTTTAATTTTAACGATTTTGGAATTTAACGCAGTAAAAAATTAAAATATATATCATCAATAAATTATCTTAAAAATGCCTAAAACTGTTTGAGAACTAGTTTTATGCTGATCAAAACCCATTTAAAAATTAATGAAACTTTTTATTTATAAATACAATATTATTTCAATAAATTACGGGCTGAATGCACCACCATATCTGAACCTTTGTTTTAATGCAATAATTTCACGGATGGAGGTGTCTACAAAATATAATTGTAAATATAATTTTATGTGTAGATTAAATAAAACATTTTACCTAGAAATTGTGGATGATTGTTGCGGAAGAGCTGCTGTTGCTGCATGACTTTTCAATTGTGTATAATCAGATATTGCTCTAGTTACTGGTTCACGAACTATTAGTAATAGTTTTACGCTTGCATTCATAGCTCTAACTCGTTCGGGTACCTAAAATATACAAATTACATACTTTTATTATTATTATATTTTTCGCATGGTACCTCAAAGGTACTATAGGCATTTTGCGCACATATATTACGACAGTATTTTGACATTTTGCAGGAAGTCTATATTATTATTATACATTAGTATATGTACTAAAAAGACGTACAAGTTTATGTAGTTATTTATAATATATTTCTTTTAAAATTTAGTTTAAAAAAATGAATGACGCAGAGTGAACACTGAACAGTTTCAAAATAAAAATATTATAAAAATGACTTTACAATAAAAGTTAAAAATTAAAAAATTAAAAATAAGTTAAAATCCAAGATTAAAAAAATTACATTTAAAAATTAAACCAAATAATATTTAAAAAATTAAAACAAACTAATTACAGGCTACTTATATTTAAATCTGTCGAATAGATCTGATATTGCACCTAAAGACATCACGAGTGAAATCAAAATCAAAAACACTCGAATAATAATTAAATAATCGTGGCATATTTTCAATAGTTAGTTCTATGATGGCTCCAACGCAAGAAGCATGGATTACGAAGACGCCCATATTAGATACGCTAAAATCAATAAGTGATAGCAAATTTGGCGCATCGATCCTATTTTACAAAAGATCAAACATAAATAAAACACTAGCGATTTCACGCCTATGTTTTAAAGATTCCAAATTGATCAGTTGACATCTATGCATGTAAGGTGGAAGCTGAAAACCATCCGTCCATCCCCGTTTCCCTAGAGCATACAAAACTAATCGTTTTTGTACAGACTCAGTGGAATTAGAGTGTTCATCGTAGTATGCGGGTTCCATACCACTGAAGCATATATTAAAAATTGAGATCTTACAAATGCACAGTATAAGTTCCTCAACAAGTATCGATCAAAAAATTCCCGCTACTACTCCTTTTAATAAATCTCAGCATCATATGTAGAAGCTCTAGGTGCTATGTAATCAACGCGTGGGTTTTAAAAGACAATTTACGATCGAAAATAACGTCAAGATCATGTATTTCGTCAACCTGTTTTATGGAATTACAAATCTGATAATTAATAACTATCAGAATTGACTATCGATGGAAAGAAACACAATTACTACAACCAGAAAAATTTTTAAATCATCTGCATACAAAAGGCTGGATGATATCAACGAAACAATGTCATTTATAAAAAGGTTAAAAAGTAGAGGATCAATGTGACTGTCCTGAGGTACACCGAATTTAACAGTAAATGATTGCGTATTGTGACCGAGTACCCTGACACATTGTTTGCGATCACTTAAGTAAGATTCAATCCAATGAAGCATGGATGAATGAATAGCCATATTAAGTAATTTTCGGTTAGAATACGGTTAGATAATCCTTACGAAAATCCGTGTAAATCACATACACCTGTCGATAAGATTCAATTGGATTCAAAGCGAAGTTCGAAAACTCAATCAAGTTGGTCACAGCTTTGAACGACCACTTATGAAGCCGTTGTTAGGCCGGAGATATTAAATGTTTAATTTTGGGATTAAGTGAATCACATACAAGCGACTCAAAAAACTTTCCCAAAGTAGGAATAATAGCCACGCCTATATAATTAGAGAAATTTCACTCCTTGAACCAGCCTTTTATGAATATAACGATGTAAGAAATCATGTGTTTTTCCAAATATTTTGTTTTAGTTTTTTTTATTTCTCAACCAAATTCAGTCAGCAAAGGTTTATTATTTGAAAAATGGAACGCATTAAAATTATTTTTTCGTGTGGTCCTTCTGCGCACTATTCTGATTTTAGAAAAAGTACACAGCAGAAACTCATCGATTGTAAAAAAATTTTAAATACTGATTAAGCTTCATCGCAAACAACATATGAAAAGAGTGATTTAGAAGATTTAATTGTAATGATTTTTATGTCAATGATGCTCTGAACCACGCACGAAAAATTTTATCGAAAACGAATTTTAATTTATTATTCCGTATTTATTTGGAATTTTTCCCCGTATCGAATTGTCGTGTTCGTGATGAAAAGTGGGTGTTTTATTTTGAGAATCCTAAACGCAAAAAATGATGGGTTCCACCAGGTCAACCGCGACAACATCGATTACAAAACAAAATCGATTGGGAAAGAAGAGAATGCTCTGTGGATTTGGTGGGACCACAAAGGTATGGTATATTATGAACTATTAAAATTTGTAGGTGAAACTGTTAATACTAATCGCTGTGCCGACAACAAATATGACTAATTTGATCCATGATTTGATCGAAAAACGACCAGAATGGACCACAACACACGGTAAGATGATTTTGTTACACGGACAACACACCCTTACACATTTATTTATATTAAAATTTGTAGTTTCATGTGAATACACGTGTTATATAATATAGGTATGCAAATTTACTGTGCCGTATTGCTTCGTGTGCCTCTATTTCGTCCTTTCTGATCTGTTTCCTTGAACATTTCATAAATAATATGTTCTCTATTCTACTTTACCTGCACCTGTATATATGTATTGTATGGTAACCCCTATCCCGGTAACCTTGTAATGAAAATATTGCGCATAATTTTAATTTCTATGCAAAATACTTAAAAAACATTATGCATCACCACATGTAATTTGCAATTTTCATTGTAAATATTCAACCTGTTTTAACATAATAGCGGCATATTATTCTAAACGATTCTTTATACAAATCCAGCAATTTTGCAAACAAGTTTTAAATAACTATTTTTTTTTTATAATGAGACCTTATTTTTTTTCCATTTAATTATATATTATTTAAATTTAAATTAAAACAAAGTGCATTTAAAATGGCATTTATAAAACAAAAGAACCAACCATTCGCTGAAATACCAAATGCACATAAACCACTTCAAAGTAGGTCGCGAACATACATTATTTTATTATTTGAGATAATAGTTTATCAAAAAATAATAAAAAAAAACTCATTCATAATTATGGTTATTCTTCCTGTAGTTGTTTTTTGTTGTTGTAATATTGCGGTTTATGAATAATAATTCCATTTTATGATAGTAATAAAAATAAATACGTATTTACATGCGACTACATAATTCATAACGTACGTTATGTCTGTATAAATAAACGCAAGAACATTAGATTAAAATCATGACAACTCGTTATTTAATTTATTTTTTCTATATATGAAATAATATGGCTATGGTTCTAATATATGCCAACATTTGGATTGTCTATATTAAATCAATATTCTGTTGAAAATAAATATCAAATTATAATAATTTACGTTTTATTTAGATGAAAATGAAATAGACAAAAAATCACTTAAATTCCGTTTAGCTTGCCATCGATTAACCTGTATTAACTTATAGTTTTAGTCGCACCATTATCAAGTACTTGCCACTTGATATAATACTCCAAAACTTAATCTTGAAACTTAAATTTAATTAATTCAATGGAATATATCACATATCATTTTGCAAATAAATAGGTTTCCTATACTTGCACCGCGTCTCCACTACAAGGTTAAAGTACTGTTCTCATTTGCTTTAGTAAAATTTTGTAATGGAGACGCTCAAAAGACATTACTGCAGCTAATGCAGATTCTGGTGTCAAATTACCTTCGATAAAAGATGGTAAATATCATTTTAATTTGGCTTTATTTATGTTAAGCAGTTTATATTTATAAAATAACATGGAAATACAAAATGAAATCTTCTTCTTCTTCTTCTTTTTGATTTAGACATTTGATGGCTGTTTTATTTTCTGTTACTACATCTGTGATATTGGTGTCCAAACATTCGTACCAGCTTTTAGGTGGTCTTCGTGGTAGCCGTCCTCGATTTAATTTTAAATTTCATTACCACCTTCTCCTATCGATCTTCCGCTATTCTTTTTACGTGACCTCTCCAATTCCTGTGCCTATTTCGACTCCAGCTTTTAAATATATGAGCATTTTGTTCTGTATAACATGTATTTATTTTCTCCATATAACGTCTCGTAGATAGCCCCGAAACGCAGCCGCCGCTTTTCCTGTTTGTATTCTCGTTTCTATGTTTCATTGTGGCGCGAAAACTAGTAGTATTAACACCCATATATTTAAAATTGAACACCTGTTCAATGTGTTGGTTGTTAATGTATAATTTGCCACTAATACAGGTTGCGAGAATAATTTCTAGCCTTACAAATAGATGACGTTAATACTGACAAATAAATAAGTGTATTGGAATATTCCAGCTGTCTTAAATATACAGAACAGTATTAGGAGATTCAGATGAACCAAACCTCATGAGCCAATTGATTATGGTATTTTTAGTGGAAACAAATCCTATACAACTTAGTACCGAAAACTAGTAAGTGTCCTTTGAAGATTTTCACCAATTTTCGTTTCATTGAATAAAAATATAATAATATAAATCTTCCATTTAAGATATACATAGGGAACGCTTAAAGCGTAAATGAACGATAGCATATCTATGGTGACTGTATATACCATGATATGGACCGTCTTCATGTTAAAATTAATTTTTATTATTCCTAAATCATTTTTTATTGAATCCTAATCACCAGGCACTTTTCGTTAATTTAAAACTTTAAATTTGCAATAAGAAGAAATGTAAATTTCACGATTATGATTCTGTTCTTTGCAGAAACAACAGAGAATGAAATAAGTGATAAAATTAAATCACTTAACATGAATTCGTCTTCAAGATTGGGCCAAATATCGACAAAGTTTTGCAAATCTTTTATTTGCATTCTTCTACACCTAAGCTTTGTGAATTGATAAACAAATTAATGTCTGAATATCAATATCCAGATATTTTAAAACAAACAAAAAGCATTGCAATTCATAGGGGTGGTGACACGACACTACCGGAATGGTTAATTATAGACCTATAGCCGAATACTAAATACTTTTTCCAACATTTTTGAACATGTACTCTTCGCAAGAATTTATAAATTTCTTAACTTAAACATACATGGAAAGCAATTATTTATTCATTCATGGGATCAAGTATATTTACTGGCACATGAGGTTTAATTAAATGGCTAACTTATTTTGGTACGAAAGTATTCTATATGTCAACACCATATTTTCAAAAATATCTGGTTTTCTGATTGCATAAACGAAAAAATGGTTTCTATCAGCTGAAAAATTTCTGTAATAAAGTTACGAGAAATGTAAATTTTCAGAATTAAACCCGGTACTACACGATCGTTTTGTTATGTAAATAGATTAAAAGTGTTCAAAAATGAATGTTCTTGTCTCTCATTGATTCAATGAAAATTTTTGTAAAAATATATATTACTAATATTAATCTTTTAAATTCTTTCACTATGTGAAAGTCTTTTCTTTGCCTATAGAATAACGCTATTAGTTTTGTATTAACTTCATATAATTTTCCAGTTTCGAAGTCATTAGAAAAAAAAATGCAATAGTTGGAATTTGCTAAAAAATTTGAGTACACTACTTTTAAAGATAGTGACGATGGATGGTTACATAAATTTAAAAATTGACATAATTTATATTTTCCCTCGCGGAATTATTAGCAATTATAAACAGTGTAACATTTTAATGCCAATGAAACAGGGCTATTTTACAAATGCCTTCTAGACAAAACATATTGTTTTAAGAAGGCTAAATTCAATGGGTGTAAATACAGTAAAGATCGCATTATAGTATTAATTGGTGCCAACATGAATGGAACAGATAAACTTGAAATGTTAATAATTGCGGTAAATCCGAAAATACTAAATGCTTTAAAAATATTAGATCTTTATAACAATTTTTAACACAACAAACATTGATTATAATTTTCAAGAGTGTGGAAATATTGCTGGAGATATAATAACATCAGAAACAATGACTATTTCAGAAATTGTTGATAAATATTGAAGATAATCAAAATAACTTCAACTCTTGAGAATAATAATAGTGTATTTTGTGATGACTTAAGTGCCGTAGATATGTCATTATCATGTCCATCTAATACAGAAATTAATAATGCACTTGAATGCATTGAGACTGCTGCCATGAATAACCAGTAATATTTCGCATCACATTTTAGATAAGATATCTTATCATAACTTTTATAAAATTTATTTATTATCAATATATTATCAATATATTAAAATCAATATATATATATAATTAATATAGTCCAGTTTAAGAAAATGTAATTTGAAATGAATTAAATTTTACATACCTCAGGTGTTACAAAATAACTTGGACTTTTTTCAATTGTTATTTGACCACGAAATGAATGTGGCATTTTTTTACGATACCATTCTAATCCTTTCATATAGTTTTCATCTCGATCGAAAAAATGAACTTCGCCAGCAGCTTTTTGTATTCTTGGATGTAAATAAAGCATTTCTAAAAGAGCTCTAGTACCACATTTTCTAACACCAATAATTAGCGTCTACGTTAATTGTAAAAAAAATATTAGCAACTTGTTTAAAAAATTATTATAATATTAAAATTTACGAAATATGCATAATTAAATACATTACCTGTGGAAGCCTTCTACTTGTTTTCGGAAAACGTACTTTAGCAGGAACTACTATTGGTTGATCTATTAATGTTGAAGCTGAATTACGAACACGATTAGTCAATATTGATATTTTATTTTCTGACACAGTTGTTGCAGCCTATGTAAGATGCCAAGATTAATAAATATAATTTTGCCAAATATTAATAATAATAATTAAACTATAATTAATCGATTATTTACTTGAATACTATAAATAGCACTGTCGTACAAAACATGAAATGTAAGAAATAATGAAATAAGCATAACAGTTAAAAAAACAGCAGCTAATTTAGGACGGGAGACGCCTACTACTAAGACACAATCGGAGTGTGAAGAATCTGGCCCTACAGGCCTCATTGCCGCCTTGGGTAACCATCTATAAAATAAATTAACATTTCGTTTCTATAAAAATATAATTAAAATTCATATAAATTTTGTTTAAACATTTGCAAATAATTTCACTTTTGAGTTATGTATACAAAGAAAACGGGCGTATAATTCTATCAAACGAATTTGAATTTATACAGAAGAAAATGTACCTACTTTGCTGATGTAAGTAGTTGATCATTCCAAATGTCGTATTGAGTCAAATGTAAGCTGTTTTGAATAAAAAACATGTTTCAAAAATTATTGTAATTTTAAGTCTAAGTTGGAATCTGTTCACAATAAAGACGATTTCTGCGATTTGCACTTAGAAGTATGCCTTGGGCGTGACCTTTAAGATTGCCTGGTTATGCGTATAGACTCTCACTGCTAAACATACCTATACCATTGAAAGACATATAGGGATTATATTAGTTTGTGTTTTATTTGGAAATTGTTAAAATACATAAATTAAATTTAATGTTAGACAACTCCGTTCTATCGATTACTTTCAACTGGGTAATTATCACACCAATTATGGTCGATTTAATCCATTGTTATACTAGTAATTTATAATTCTTGCAGTAGTTTTTGTTGGATGTCAATGTAAGAAGTGCTTGTTTCAAATTTAAATTTTATAATAACACATGATTGACAAAATTCTAAAATATCATTTAATCCGAGGATTTTCGTTGTCCAGCATTATTGGGTGTGAATCTGGTATTTGCTATCCATGGAACGTTATTTTGCCGATATCGCATATCACCATTGATTTTTTAAATGCGCCATACCGTGGTTTTACGGTTTCCCTGACGGTTGATGTATATAAACAAATAATGTTAATGTTAATAATGTTAATTAAAACATCTATACCAAACATTCATTACAGTCAAGTTGGTAAATTAATCCGCATGCGAATATTGATTCAACAATTCAATAAATTGTGTTTTGAATTATTGATCTATCGCCAAGTTGTCGAGCATATCAAAGATTTTTGAGGCAATGATTTCTGAAATTGTAAATTTTAATTCTATATCCATCATTTGTACAAATCAACATGGATTCGTTAGTGGGTCGTTCTACGACTACTAATCTTCTGGCATTTGTCACATAATGTTTCGATAATTTTAATTTGCGTTACTCTAGACTGATTGCATTTCTACGGATTTTAGCAAGGCTTTTGATAAGTTATCGTATCCTTTTGTCTAAACTTTCAGAAAAATTGGTTTTAATTCTAATTATATTTCTAGGTTCTTAAATCTTATTTGTCTTGTCGCCGTGCCCAGGTAATTAATGTTCAACGATAGCCTGTCGGGAGAAATTGTTGATACATCGGGTGTTCCTCTAGGGTAGCCATTTGGATCCAATTCTTTTCTTTCACTGTATATATTAATGATCTGTCATCTGTCATTAAGAATTCTGAATGTAAAATTTATGCAGATGATGTATGTTAAGATTTACAGGTCGATGAATAATTTGTGTGATTCTCAATTGTTACAAAATGATTTAATTGCATGCTTCTTCAATTGGTGTGTTATGAACAATTTATTTTTTTAATATTGACAAATGTAAAATTATTAATTTTACACGAAAAACTTTCAACTGTATTTTATCCGTACGATTTTAATGAATCTTCTTTAATAAATAATGTTAACTAAACTTTAGATCTCGGTGTTTGTGTTGACAATAAATTGAATTTTAAATGTCACATTGACCACATATTAAATATAGAACAAACAAACAAATGTATATTGTGTGCTTGGGCATTATTTGATGCTCTTGTAATACCTGTTCTTGAATATATTCATGCCAGATTTGGTCGCTCTTATGAATTGGATAAATTCAGAGAATTGAATCTATTCAGAGAAGATTCCTTTGATTTGTTATAAGACATATCAATTGGTAGGTTTAAACTTTTAGATATAGTCACTTTAAATGTGCATAGAGACTATCTTAGGTTTTCTTTCATTTCCAATATTCTAAATGAATGACTGTTTTAATATTTTATCCAAATGACTTCATGTTATGTTCATTATCATACCAACTATGGTCAATATAGTCAATTCAATGTTAATTTTGTATAATTCGAAAAGTAGGATTTTGTTAAGCTTAGAATTTATGTCGCATTTTTATAATTAACCAATAATTTATAATAATAATTTTTAATTTAATGTTATTTTAGAAATAATAGGTATAGTAATATGATTTGATCGTTTTTAAAAAATTAGTTAATTTAATTTCGTTATAACGGTTAAAATTTTTTATGGAATATAATTATCATCGTTAAGTATAACCATTTCCCAATTTTTTTGGCAATTTATGAATACCATCAAAATAAAATTTCGTCGTCTTCTTATACGCGATCCAAGAATCGAGCCAATTTTGGTCGTCTTCATAAATGTAGAAGCGCTGTGTACAGAGTCCATGTACCATCGATCTAAACAAGTGGTAATCTGATGGAGAAACATATGGTGAATAGGGTGGGTGTGATAACACACCCCATCTGAGTGCTTCCAATGTTTCTTTTACCGGTTTTGCGACATGAGGACGAGCATTATCGAGCAAAAGAATCACTTTCTATGTATTGGTCCATTCTGGTGGTCGATTTTTTTTAATGCTCGATTCAATTCAATCAATTGTTATTTGTAGCGCTCACCAGTAATAGTTTGACCAGGTTACAACCATTCATAATATACCACACCCTTCTGGTCCCACCAAATACACAGTAAAACCTTCAGATCAAAATCACCACTTTTGAATCGTTGAAACCACTTTCTGCAATGACTTGCATGTGTGCATGTTCACCATAAGCTTCGACAAGAATTTTATGACTTTCAGCAGCAGTTTTCTTCCAATGAAACAATCAGCCGCCCATAGTTGTGTATCCTATGAGATTAGGCATATTGTTAATCTTTGGGTGGTACCCTAATTATTATTTTCAAAGCAATTCGCTACACATTCTATTATAGTCCTTGCTACGCAACATTAGTCACACCTCACACTATTTCACAACATTACATTTCATCAATTACACATATCTATTTCACGTTACCTACACCGCCCTAGACCTACTCTATATAACCAATACCATAAGCATATGCATATATTGTCACATTTCAATTATTGTGTACGATTTTATAATACCATAATTATACTAATATGTTAATTCTGTACACAAACGTGTAATAGCATTTTTAAATCATTTTATTATTTTCGTTAATTAAAAACAATATGTTACGTGTTTTATGCTTCATCCGGTATTATTTTATATTATGGAAATATAGATATACAAATTATAAGTACACACAATATGCATAACGACAATAATATGTGAGATGCACGACGGCAAATGACTACATTCACTCTGGCATTCAAACAAAACATAAATACATCATACAAAACCATCATATTTAATTAAATAAATTGCGTGTCTTTTTGCTACAATGAATTTAATTAACATTAATTTGTCTGAAAAAAACAACGTTATAATGAAATAAAATATTTATGTGTTCTTGCAACAATATTAGTATAAAAATAAGATATCCCGCTGCTGATATTAAATTAAGAGAAAAATAAAATTATAAAAACCAATTTTCAGTGTTATTGTAATTGTCTCATCAAATAATAACTATTATTTATAGGATATTTTATTAATCATGAAAATAGAATTTTAAATGTAAAGAAAATACAGTTCTATTGTAAATGCGTCTGTCACGGCTGATTATGTTCACAACCAGAGAAAGAATGAATGAGAACGAATCAATAAAGATTTTTTAATTGTAAACTCAGAAATTATGTAAAATATATGTCGATTATGGATGCAACTTTAACTTTCTAGATATGCTCCTATAGATGTTATTCACAACAATATCAATAATCACTTCGCTTGATTTATAAACTTAATATTGTACAATCTACCAAAAAACAAAATAAAATATATCGAGTAGTCTAAGTTCGCCAATAGGTGATACATTTCATAATATGCGGTATTTTCACCATTACTTAAAACTTTTTGAACGGTTGGTCACAAATTTATGGGTCCAATATGAATTTTTTTTTATTTTGCAATAATACCACATATTTCTGAAAGGTGTAACAAAACTGTTTTAAATTTTTAAAAATTTGCAAAATTTTTAGCAGCAATTGATGATGTCAGGATGCACAAAAAATATTCCGGTTGTGTTCCCATCATTGAATTTTCTTTCTGAATTCGTAAATTTTCCTCCAATCGAAAAACTTTTGGGTATTTTTAAAAAAATTACATAATCAGATGATGATTTGGCATTCGTTAAAAACTGAACCACTTTTCCGTATTATTGTAATTTTATTTTCTAATTTCTTAAACATTTTGTTGGCAGTAATGCATTCATATTTCTTCTGTTACTTAATCGTATGTTTCTTTGGCATACTGAATTTTAATAGGTCGTGTAAATGAAGAGCAAGGATTTTTCCACAAGAGATATGATCTGATCTATGACATTTTAATTCGAGCGGATCCAATGATATTGTCAAAACGGTTGTATTTTTTCTATTATATTCTGTTTATACTTACGTTTGACCTAAGGAATCAATAATCATCACATCCATTGGTATTGATTTTGAAAATAATGTCACTTATTAGTAAGTTATTGTTTTATTAAATCAATGGCCTAACCAAGATTGTAAATTCTCAATTTTTGTAGTTTGGCGACCTCTGCAGAGCCATTAATATGTTTGACCCGTTTATCTCTTTGGATGATTGTAAAATGTTCAATCACCATGCCTTTCTATGACAATCAATTTTAGGTTGTTATTCAACCGTTATTGTAGTATTTTGGTATTTGTAAAAACCTCTAAAATAGGACCTAAGAGCACAAACACAATGACGCCTCGCCTGACATTTCACAATGTCATGTAGTTTCGTTCAATATGTATTCACAGTATGTGTAATATATAACGACAATTTTAATATCCATCCATTGAATATTGGCAGCGTTAGAAACGCACATTTTTCTCCTTTCAAACGCACCCAACTTCGTGCAAATTGGTTGACAGGTTAAAAAGTTAAACGCATTTGAGAGTCAGTAGTTTTGATGCTTGCGTCGCAAAAATACAATGGAAATATTAAATTTGGTTTTCAAAAATGTGACGGGGATTTACAAGTTGTTGAAAATCCATTTCTCTCATCGATCATCCTTCGTATTCGCCTGATCTATCACCGTGAGTGACTATTTCCTGTTCCCGAAACTGAAAACTGCCATGAAAAGAGTATTTTATGATGATTCAAGCAATCGTGACACAGGTACTGAAGAACATTCCGATAAAACTGTGTATATATGAATTTTTTAAAATAATTTAATGGTATTTTCCAGAATTCGAGTGCGTGGAGTGCACTTTTCATTGCATACTGCAAAATAGTTTAGTATCTAGCTGGGTTTTGACACAATTCTAAAATTATATTCGTAAGTTATAAATAAATATATTGTATATACATAACTCAATAAATGTTATTTGCATTCACTTTTTGATTGTGATCTCGTTATGAAGATTGTTATTTAATAAATTCAATTAATTTACTTACAGAATATCCAAAGGTAAAATAATTGAACAATTCCGCAAATGTTCAATACGTTTTTTTGCAGTCATCAGTACCAAAAATCGTTATCCACAACCACATTTTTTATCCGAGTTACCATCAACCATATTTTTATTATCATTTTGGGTGGAGCAGGATATATAGTTCTTTAAATGATAAAAATAATAATAATTGTTGACCTTGTCTAGATGTTTCAATACAGTTTTTTTAATTTAGAAATTGCCTGTAAATAAAATAAATAGAAATGACAATTATTTAATTAGTGGTGATATTGTTATGGCAAAATTGTTCAAAAGGTTTTTAACCACCGATAGTTTGTAAACAAGGTAATAAATTCCATAAAAACTTGGCACCCAAAGCATTTCTACATAGTAAGCTACAGGTGTAGAATGATTTATTCTTCATGTAAGTTTAAAATGTATATATAGTCAAGTCAAGTCCGATAAGAAATTTGAAAATTGATAATATGCAGTGGCAGTCCTAGCAATTATAGACAGAACTTTGCCAAATAAGTATTGATATATTTAGAATAGTGTGTCTGTTTACCAATGTTTCTTTAAAATGTGGAATCTGAAGCAAATATATGATTCAATTACAGAATTGGCTCTTGGTATATGGTTTATATTTAAATGACTTAAAGAAGGTTAAAATAAATCCTATAATAATCCCATTCTAATCCGATATTCCATGAAACTGGTTTTAGCAACTTGAACATATAAATTTAGATGTTACTACGGTCAAAAGACAAATTAGAAAGTTTCGAGAGTTGGTAATATTGTTGAAGTTATATTGTATTTGCATTTTCAGGTTACTACTTGCCTCTAAAAACATGATTACAAATCAAAGTATTTTTCCATAATTAGCTTCATTTAAAAGAAAAATTGATGGATAAATTTGTAAAAAATAAGAAAATATGAAAATGTTTTGACCCTAAAACGGAAAATAGCATCAGATAGACGCAGTTGAAAGAGTTGTGAAGATTATATATTTAGAAAATGAATAATTCTGTTTCAACAATTTTGAAATTTTAAAATCGTTACTAATCGAAAAGAGGCTGGAATAATGAAATAAATTTAAAAACCGAAAATGTAAAAATGAAAACAAAATACCAATTACTGGTTGGAAAGAAAAAGGTTTAAAAATTTTTAAAGCATTTAAAATATATCAATTCAATTCAAGTCAACGTTGGTTAGGAAAACTTAGTAAGATACAAACATTAAAATAAAATTTGCTTTAAAAACCTTTGTGTCGAAAGTGCTGATGCTGATCATATATAGTAGCCGATGAAGTACAGAATAAATGATAAGACAAACGAGCTCTTGAAAAGCTATAAAATTTATGTCACATATCATGTCTGCCGGACAAACTGTCATTACTTTATTAGATTCATAGTATGGATATTGTAAAGTGTTTGGCATACACAAATAAGACCCAGATACAATAACAAATTGTTTTAAAATTAATTTTTTCAAATCTTCTATCCAAGACTTCAGCAATTTAATGAATTCTAAGAACATTGGAAATTATAATTCATATAAATTATAATAGTTAAGTCAGGTTTCCGACTATATCGAATTTAATGCAGATTTAACAATATGCAGGATCTTGAAATACAACGTCATTATTAACATAATTAAAGAAAATGATAAAAGCAGCCTTGAGATCATTGCATCATTCGAATCGAACTTCTGTGGGAGTCTAAGCAATGAAGATATTCTTACACAGAAATAAGTTATGCGTTACTTTTTGTTAAGAAACGGTAATTGTAATCTGAAAATACATTTACAGAGTCATTTAAAAATTTTCACCATGCTGTATCTCTAAATTCATATGAAATGATTACCCAAGCAATCATATTTAGTACCTGTGATCGGTAATGTTAAGGTAACATTCACTCGATTAATATTTGCAAAATAAATATTGGTACCAGCAGCATGCGTTACAGTTACCAATAATATACCTTACTGTAACCAACTTTTACCGGTTTTTTGTTATTATAACAAAGTTACTCTAACTTTACGGTTAATAAGTTACCTCACGGTTACGCCACATCAATCCTTAATTATTATTACCATGGTAACAAATTTACTTCCACGTTAATAACTTATCTCACAATTACATTTCATCATTAACACGGTAACAGAATTACTTCCAGTTTACCGTTACTAAAGTTACCTCACAATTATTAAAAAGTTGTTTGGCAGAACTATTTTTGTAGCATATACCAGCGCTAAAGCACTAAATATTTATTTATATATTCAGGTTTAAACAAAATTTATAGAATGTCCTCACGGTAACTGAAAATAGGAAGGAAGGATAATTTTTCTATAATCTACATTTTTATATAAATTAATGTTTCGTGCTATTATTTGATTATTTAAAAATTGTAAATATTTCATTAAATTTAAATTATTTATATTTTTAACTAATGTAATAATAATGCACACACATGTATTATGTCGAGGTTATGATCCAACTGAACTGCAAAGTGCAAAATTTTTAATGTCATGCCATCTTAATCTAATTTATTGTTAGTATTCTTTTGCGATGCACACATATTGTGTAAAAGTAGTGCATGCATTCTTTTGAGAATTACCATAAGTCTGTATACCTATTTTGTACACCAAATTGGTGTACACGCAGTGTAACCCAAAAGATATTGGCATATAGTTACCTTATAAATAACCTTACGACATTGTGACAACGGTAAAATTTGATCGCATATGCAGTAAATCAATCAGTCAGATTTGTAGTCTATGATAAATAGAGATGCCCTATGACTATCAATTGTGAAATATAGCCGATTCAATTCCCACTGTTACAAAAACGGATACCTTTCAAAATATGGTATTGAACGCTACTCAAAGATTAACAATGTTTGCAATCACTCATATTAAAATAATAGAATTATGGAAACATCTATTTTTCGTTAATTATAGTGCTATTGGTGAATTGTTATGTACTCTCATGCGGAGTTATTTACCAATTTGGCTGTAAATGTTTAGTAGATGGCATAGGCGCCATTTGGAATAAAAGGACTTGCTATAACTAACTAATCAATTTTCATGAAAATTGTGAGGAACTATAACTTGCAAATCCAATTTTAAGTTGACACAACAAATTTCAACATTAAGATCCTTTTTGTTACGCTAACTTCACATATCAAATTTCTTTCAATTTGATAATAACATCAACGATATCTGCAATCTAATCAGTAGAAATGTGAAAGGTTAAATTCAATGTGACGACAAAAATAAAAATTCCCAGAAATCTTTGCAATTATTAATAACATTGACTTAAATAAATAGTAGCATTTCCTTAAACCATTTCCTATGTTTTGTAGAAGAAAATTTTTTCCAAAAATTACAAATAACAATTTCGAAGAATCAAATAAAAATAGTTTACTTATTCAAATTATCAAATCCGAATGATTTGCTCCAATTTGAAAAAATTTGTATATATTTTAATATCGCGAAAAAATTAATAATCGTTTCATTTCCATTGTGATTATTCTGTTCCTGTATCTGATGTAAACTCGGTAATTCCGATGTTTTTACTAAACGCTTAAAATGTCGTTTCAGAATTCTCTTTACATATTAAGTGTGCCAACAATTTAAACACACTTGAAACTGGCCTCTTAATGAGATTTATTATCACAGACCGCATGTGTCTGTATCAGGTACAACCCAATATCATACAAAATCACCTTATTTTACGAAAATAGAATTATTTGAAAAGCTTAGGACGTTTTTATTTATATTTATACAGTTTTCTTTAAAGTGTTTCATACTTACGCGCGTATAAACTGCGGCATTTAAAATAATATTTAAACATTGTGTGTGGGCAAAAGAAAATCTTATTGTTAATTTTATTATTTGTTTTTGATGTAACTCCATTTGTGCTATTTAAAATGCAAATTAATGATAAATTTAATGTAAATTGTGTAGGTATAATTTCTTTCAATTATGTTAAATGATAAATACAATACGAACGAATAATACTTATAATTTATACAAGAATTAATATCCATTTTAAATTGCAATAGAAGATAAATAACGCAAAAACCATATATTTTCTAATTGATGATTTATGTAACCTAATTTTCTTTATCCCCATATAAATTTCCATGTCGTTTTAATATATAATTAAAAAAGGTTACGATTTGGCCTTATTATTTATAGTCAATAATAAGAAAGTGTATTTTATTGTTATTATAAAGTTAGCTTGAACGTGTTCGTAAACTCATAGGTATGGACAACTAACAACAATAAGTAAGTACTTCTGATTGTGGCACGAACATGATGTAATTGAAACTTATTTATATTTAAATATTTATCTGGAGGTATCGAATAAGATCACTATTTGGAAACCTCCTTTTTGTCTTCCTTCCGAGTAGATTCTATACTCTTTTTTTATTAGTCAGACATACGCCAAGTCATCCTATATACCGCTTGACTATTAAACATTGCCGTCAAGATAGTAAATTACTTTTTATGTAACACCATGATCGGTCTGCAATTATGTTTCATAAGATATTATATCGCTCATATAACGCTTTGTGTGTATCGTCGAGACAATGGTTTATCTTTCAATGTTTCAATGGTGTTCATCAATACCATACATTTTCAAAAACATTTGCATTCTGTATATCTTTTTATGAAAATAAATGAACAAATGGTATAATGTCGTAGGAGTATTCAGCAGTAAATAACGTTCATTTCTCAAAAAATGTTTAAAATTTTATTTGTATTATTAATATTTTTTATATTTATTCCCAGGCAGTAGTTTTTTCTAAATTTCTTATTGGTATATTTCAGAGGCAATAAATCAAAATTTCGAGCTATTTTCTAGACATTGTATCAAGAGAGCATAATATTCAAACAGTAAAGTCTTTTCCAAATTACTTTTTGGTATATTTCAGAGCTGAGAGAAATCAATAATTCATACTATTTTCTAGACATTTTATTAGGAGATCATTATCTCCAGACAGTAGTATTTTCCAAATTTCTTTTTGGTATATTCCAGAGCTAAGACATCTATATTTCATACTATTTTCTAAGCATTCTATCAAGAGTGAGGAATCTCCAGACAGTAGTAAGTAAGTTAAATTTACTGACATTAATTAATTAATCATTTAGCGAAAAAACAAACGTATCAAATATCAATATTATAATGACATATGACGTTTGCCATGCTTTTATAATGAATATAGTCATTAAAAAGTAATGAACATTAACGATTGATCATTAAAATATCGATTATATTAAAATTTTATTGGTATTATAGAAATTCATTAAATATGATGAATAATAAGTTATCTTAACTGCTTAGTGGATGTTCTCAATTATTATACCACTTTTCAGGGTAAAATTAACAATTTTATTACCTATTTATTATTTATACACAAGAGCCGCTTATTCGTAGCAATAACTATCGTCAAATGGTATTGTTGCCATTTGTAGCCGTAGTCAGCTTTAGTTGCCATTTGTAGCCGTAGCAGCTTTAGTTACAATATACCATAATTATACTTAAAAATAATGATCCACATTTGTTTTCGTTCACAAACATTTTCTTCACATTTACGGATGTTTGGCATACTCACAATTTTGATTCCATATAAAAAAAACTATCAATGAAGTCGTCAAGATCTTGTGCTTGTTACACTTTTCTTCTTTTGTGTTACATCAAATTATTGGTCGATGATGATGATTAAAAATCAAAAAGTAATGCATCCAAAAAAGGTAACTAACTACTTAAAGAAATTGTGTTCAACGGTAGCATGTATGAATGTGTATGAGATAGCTGAAATGGTAAACGTCTCATAAATACATGTGCATCTTGGTACTAGTGCATTTGTTTAATGTTGGCCAATGTTATTAACTGTAAAAATGTATAGAGTAATTAAATGTTTTATTTTCACATTCGACACATTGGGTCGTAAACAAAGCAAATGCGGTTTTCACTTATAAATGTCTTTTGATGTATTTTGACGAATCTAAATTCATTTGAAATTTAAACCATATTTTTTTATTAATAGCTGGTACTTTAATTGTAAGTCTGTAAAAAATTTTGTATCCATTGGTTATGTATTTTTTATTTAGTTTTTGTTGAAAAATGAAATATCAAAGTAAGTATTTTCGTCATCTTTTGCTTTTTTACTTCCACGAAGGAAACAACGCATCGCAAGCTCACAAAATATTATTTGCTGTTTTTGGTGGCAAGACCTTAAAAGAACGACAGTGTTAAAAATAGTTTGCAAAATTTCGTTCTGGAGATTTCTCACTCAGAGATGCACAACTTTCAGGTCGTCCAGGTGAGGTGGATGACGACCAAATCTAAGCAATAATCGATACGGATCGTCATAGCACAACACATGAGATTGCAGAGAAGTTCGATGTATTACAATCGCATGCATTGAAAACCATTTAAAATAACTTGGATACAATAAAAACTCGATATATGAATTTAAAAACAATTCTTTTAACACAATGCATTTCCATCAGCAAGATTTATTTATGAAACGTAACGAAACTGATGAATTGTTTACAATAATTTAACTCGAAAAAGATCGCAGAGAACATCTACAAGAAGGTTATGTTATCAATTTGGTGGGATTACAAAGGCATATTGTTTATTTTGAAGTTTTACCACGCAACCAAACGTTCAATTCAGATATGCACATACAACAACTAACCACATAGAACAATGCAATTCAAGAAAAGAATTAGCAAATCGAGTAGACGTTGTGTTCCACCAAGACAACACAATGCCGCGCACCTTCCGTCATTCGTCAAAAATTATTGGAGCCACATCCACCATATAGTCCCGGCCTTTACACCATCATCACCATTTATTTCGAAGTAAGGACCAGAAATTCTACGTGCACGGAATCATGAAGTTAACTAAATGATGGCAAAAGGTTAACGAACAAAATGGAGAATACATTATTTTTGAATAAAGTTAATAAATTCTATCAAATAATTGCTTTTTGTTTTCATTAAAAAAACCGCACTTACTTTATTTACAACCCAACAGATTCGGTCTCGTTTAATTAATGACTTTAAATATATACATAAGTAAAAAATGAGTCTATATTTTCAAAAAGTCATTGCTAGTACTAAATGTTTAACAGTTAAATAGTGGGACGTAGAAGTAATAGAAAGACATAATTTCAATATTTAGATAATATTGGGTCTATAACTAATTTGGGAATATTTTGGTAGGTAAAACACATTTATTTGAAAGTAACGGTACATTATATTTTATTCAAAGTAATTGCCATCTGAAGCTACAACTTTTGACCATCTATGTGGCAAATTATGTATTCCCTCATAGAAGAACTTTTTAGGTTTTGAAGCAATCCATGAATCCAGCCATTTTTTCATATCTTCGAATGAATTGAACCACTGTGCAAAAAGGGCTGACTGCATCGACCGGAAAAATGGTAGTCTGATGGAGCAATGCCTGGTGAATATGCGTTATGGTGTCGATGGACCCGGTTCACCTGTCTTCACCCATGCTTTCAGACGTTTTGGATTTTCGTAATGGATCCACTTTTCATCAACAGTCACAATTCGATGCAAAATTTAACACATTGTTTTTCGATTTTATTGCTGTCTTTCCGTCAATTCATGTGGTACCCAATACGATAGCTTTTGGACCATTCTCATCTTCTTTAATCGTTTGGAAACACTTGCTTGGGTAACATCTACTGCCAATGCTAATTCTTCTTTCGTTTGACATGGATCTTCACTGAGTAAAGCTTCCAATTCTTCGACTTCAAATTTTTTTTGTGCTCCAACGCGTTCTTTATCACTAATATCAAAATCATTATTTTTGTAAACCATCTACAAGCAATTGTAACAAAACTTACTTATATACCCAAAATATTGCCGCATGTCGGTATTTATTTCACCTAGCTGATTAAGCAGGTAATGATTAAATCTATTATGTATAGGTAACATAATCGAATGATGGAATTTATCGCGTTATTCCCTACCTAATGGACATACTCTCATTTAGATCTGTAATTATGTTTTGGGTAAACTTCAATACTGTTATCTACCAAAAAAAATTTCAGAGGTGTTTATTCCGTAAACAGAAAGGTAATGCTGTTTAATAATATCCATTTAAAATCCTTCATATAGAATCATCACTAGTACGTTGTATGGTACCTTTCCATATAAAATGTTGGTTTGCTAGTCATATTCTACAAACTACAACATCATCTTACATTGTAATATTAAATAATTCAAATTCAAATCAAATTCTATTGTTATAATATACTCGTACATAGAAAAAAAATCACATTGAAATTGTTAAAATAATAATAGTTTTTCTGTTCACATAATAATAAAACATTGAAAATCAATAAAATTTCTCAAATACTAAAACTAAATCTATTTTTTTTTATTATTGTGTTAGTTATTTCCTTAAAATTTAAATAAATTTTCCAATAAAATACTATTATTTATTTATACTATCGCAAATAGTAATAGCATCCCCACAAACATTTCGATATGATACGCTTTTGATTTACTTATGCGGCGAATTAATTCGAATTCTGTTCCGAAAATGGCTCGCTTTTAAATCATATCACGACTTCCAATCATATAATTATAAATAAAAAGCGAATCAAAGTAGTGATTCGGAAAAGGCTCGGAAAAAGTCTATCAAAAGCGAATCATAATAATTTTTATCAATTGGTGAAAAAAGTTCGTGAAATCATTACAATCGATGGATATTTTACTGTGAGAATATTGGCTGAAGAATTAAATTCATCGGTTGGAACTATTTGGACAAATTTTAATTGAAGATTTGGGTAAAAGAAAGGTCTATGCACGTTTTGTTAGACATGAATTAAATGAAAAAAAAAAAAATCGCTCGTGTAGAGCATTGCAAAGACATCATTAAAACTGAGCGTCAATCTACAGAATAGAAGTCAAAAGGCGAGCCAAAGCCAAGCAAAATACGTTTTCAAAAGTCAAGAATCAAGACAATGTTGATAACTTTCTATGCGATTCAACAAGGTATTGCCCACAAGGAAAATACTATCTGGGCGTTTTAGATCGTTTGTGGAAAAGAATTGTTCGTATTAGACTCGAATATTCATCAGGAAAACAACTGTTTTTTTAAATACGATAGCAGGACGAAAAAAGTGAAAGAATTTTTAATGAAAAAACAGATCAACCGCCGTATTCGCCTGATCTATCACCGTGTGTGACTATTTCCTGTTTCCGAAACTGAAAACTGCCCTGAAAGTAGTATTTTATGATGATGTATCAGACATTCAAGCGGCCGTGACACAGGCGCTGAAGAACATTCCGATAACTGAGTTTACAAAATCTATGCATAAGCTGGTTGATCGTGCCACACGCTCATCGTATTTACAGAAATATTTGTCGTTTTATCACTGTTTATTTTGACATACAGGTTACGTGAATAGCCTTACAAATAGATGACGTTAATACTGGCAAATAAATAAGTGTATTGGAATATTCCATCTGTCATATGAATACCTGGAATATTTTAATCCGATCTGTTTTCCCTTGTTTACAAGCCATTTGAAGTTGACGTGACAATGATTATTTTTAACATGGAAAAATTGAAAAAAAAACCGAGCAGTCATTGAATATATTTATTTAAAAAAGGTTTAGCCGGACAAAAAATTCATAACGATATGGTAAATGTGTTAGATGAAATTGCTCCATCATAATATGCAACAGTAAATATGTAATTGTGTTGCAGAATTTAAACGTGGTCGTACAAGCCTTGAAGACGAACCTCGCATGCTAGGCACGTCTAAGAACTGTGCATCAACATCAGAAAATATTAAAAAAATACATGAAATTGTTAGTGAGGATTCAAATTTAATTACGCGTGAAATTTCTGATACTGCATCTCAGATGAACGAGTACGTCATATTTTACATGAAGAATTACAAATGAAAAAGTTATTTGGAAACACACGTTAACAATTCAAAAAAAACTCAATCGTAAATAAATTTGTCAGCAGTATTTGGATCGGAAGAATAAAACCGATTTTGTTCGTCGTTTTATAACTATAGATCTACCACCGCATGATCCTAAATTGAATCAAGAACGTTTACAGTGGACTAAAGCTGGATGATTGTATTGTTAATCCTTTTGGATCTATTGGACGCAAAAATTCGGAAGAAAACATCCGATTTGCAACATAAAAAAATTAATTTTTCATCAAGACAATGCATTAGTTCACAAAAGTGTTTTGACCATGACAAAACTCAAGGATTTAAAGTACGAATTACTTGAGCATCCAACGTGTTCACCAGATTTTTCTTCCAACTACCACTACCTCTTCAGAAATCTAAAACAATTTCTCCGACGAAAGTATTTTTCGTCGAATGAAGAGGACATAGCAACCGCAGAAGGGTATTTTGCAGAGTTTCCGAAATCGTTTTTCAGCCACGGGATAAAATTAACCCGTATGAATTATTCTCGGTGTGAAAATACGTACTGAATACGATTTTCATTCACTTTTGCGAACATTCGATTTTTTGTCTGCTGGAATACTAGTACATAAGTAGGAATATATAGTATAAAATATTATCAGTTCAGTAATATTTGATAGAAAATGTATAGGATTATATTTTTATAAGGATAAGAAAAATAAAGGGGATGTCGACCATATTACAATAGAGTGTAAAAAAATATAACTGGAAATTTTATGAATGGTATCATCATAGAATTCATGCTTTTTTAATAGTCGAATGAGTACGTTAGACAGGCATTGTACGAACATAACAAGCCATTCAATAAGCTTCTTTTCTATTTGTTTAGTCCTTTTTTTTATCTATGTTTTATTATATGATAGAATATAGAATAAGAAAAAGACATATTGAAAAGTAATCTACAATTTTTTATCGCCATTGAATTGAATCTATGTACGTACTTTAGTCGAGTTTTGATTTTGACATTGATTACTGTATTGCGTGTGTATTGTTACTAAATTTCCATTATGATTTTGTAGTAAATTACAATATATTATGTAATTTAAAAAAAAAAATCTTTTCACACAAACGGAAGGTGTTTTTTTGTTATTATTTCTTGATAATGTTCTATCACATATACAAAACAAATGAATAATAAATGATATTATATTGATAAGAGGAGGGTATTATTAATTTATTATGCAGCACATAAAAAAGTTGACAGTCATTTGTTTCAATTTAAATTTTTGAAACATAATTTATTTCGTTTTTAATTATTCTTTTGATTTTTACATAAAATGACCATTTATTATAATTTTAAAATATATTTTCAAGGATGTTACCATGTAGCCGTCTATGGTATTGTAGTGTTAGAGCAATTGCTTAAAAGGGGTAAAGTTGCATTCATTTATTTTTACTATCCAATTATGATACTATTCATCATTTCTTCTTAAACATATGCCACAACTTTGAATACATTTACAGATCTTTTAATATCATATTTCATTTTCATTTCAAATCATAAATGCATAGCAAAAAACATGAATAAAGTTAATAAAAGTAAACAAAAATACGCCAGACCTCTGGTCTACACCATTAACACATGAATCTCAGTTTTTAACCATTTTGCAAACACTTGTATTTTTTTATAAATGGAAAAAGATTTTCAAGCATCTTTTAACACATTTTGTTTAAATATATTTCAAAAATTATTAAAATTCACTTAGGTATTTAATTTTAATAATTATGGAATTTAGAATATTCAGCGAAAATGGATGATAATACATCAAATAACCCATCCAAAAGATTCACCGGTCGCCAATACCAGGAACAAGGAAAACACCGATATACCACCAGGAAATGAAGACCGCCAAAGTTCTGAGGTAAAAAGTGAAAGAATGTCAACAACGTGCAAAAATCGGTGAAATGGACCAATTTCGCAAGACAAAAAAAGAAAAATTTAAAAATATAAAAGTTACCATAACGCTGAAAAAATTTAAACAAGCGAATATAGAAATAAGCCATACATAAACGGTTAAACAAAAATAGAAGGGCAGAAGCCTAACCATAAAATTTATCATACTAATATCAACAGTATCAGAATCGCTAAAATCAATGACACTTGTAATATAGCGGGATAGAAAAGAAAATATAGTACCCAACAACCGCCACGAATAAATGTGAGTAGCATTACACTTTACAAAAAGCTGCAACAGTTATTACAATCGGCAACAACTGACAAACGGACTTAAAAGACCCACAATGCAGGTAAACAAATCAACAACGAATGTGCGATAAGTGACCATGAGAAAGCAGACACTTTCGTACAATGCTTACAATAGAACCACCTGTGGTGTCGTACTCCGAATCCAATGAAATTTTGCCAGGTTGTAGTACTCCCCAAAGTATAGAACAAAGTTTATTTTTTTTTTCTCCAATTTACTTTTATGGGGGTAACGATCCCTCCGAAGGACTGCAAAACATGACATATTATAAAAATCTATAACTTTTGATCCCGAAGTGCCACAATTATTTTTGAAGTTGGAAATAATAACTATCTAAAGTGTACTTCATTTCATAAAAAAAAATTCTTAAAAATTAATTGGATTTGGTCACAGGCTGTTTCAAAAGTTACAAATTTTCAAAAATTGTATAAAATAAATGTGAATTAATACATATGACTTTTGTAAGGAACAAGTTTTTTTAAATATTTACTTTAAATAAAGTCGATGGAGAAATCCATTTTTAATATAGGGTTACCAGTTATAAAGTTATATATAATTTTATAACAGGGTGTTTCATATGTTTAATATTTTTGAAGGTAAAATTTTCATTTTTATGATTGTATCTGAGGTACTTTGATTGGAAGAATGTAAAAATGATGTTAGTTTGGCTATTGAGCTGTCCAAAATGACGGAAAAATTTTTATTTTTTTTTATCAAATTTTAATCCATTTTACAGCAGTTTTCATAAATTCCGATAATTTTTAAAGCTCTTGAAATACATTTACATATAAATAATACATTGTTTAGAATTAAAAAGAAGGGAAAAGAGGGGAAATAAAAGTAACTTTGTTCTATACTTTGGTGAGTACTACAACCTGGCAAAATTTCATTGGATTCGGAGTATGACATCTCAGGTGGTTACATCTGTACCAATACTAAATATATTGGCAAATCTGGTGATAAATGAACTGAAAAAGTAGATGAAAATTTAGTGAAAATTGAAAAAACATTTACGCAGTCTTGTGCGCATAGTTCAAAATTAATATTGCATTTCAATTCTATTGTATTTGCTGATGTACAAATGTTCAGGTCGTCCAGATGCGGTGGATGAAGACCAAAGCAATAATTGATACGGATTGTTATAGCACAATCGATGTATCACATAGATCCATTGAAAAGAGTTTAAAACAACTTAGATACGAAAAAAAATACACTAAGACAAAAAGCATTTCCATATCAGCCAATTGCTTATCAAATGCAACGAAAACAACATTTTTGAAACGATTAATGAACTGGCGATGAAAAATGGTTTGTTTATTATCAACACGTAAATCGAAAAATATTACATCGTGCCGAAAATTAAATTACTGGTGATGCGGAAAGTCACGGTAGCATTTGACACTTTGAGGATATATCGTCCGTGATCACATATTTTGACTGTAAGATGACTACTGCCAATATGAACATAAAAAATTGAAATTCAATTCTCAGCTCCCCAAAACCGATTTGTTAAACCATCGTTATTAATTAATCTTATGTGGTATTAGAAAGAAATATGGATAATTATAACAAGTATTTTCTCTACATGTAATATGAAAACACATACCATACTAAAGTTAGTAACTACATGTAAATCAACAATATGCGTATGTAATAGATATTATATTTTGTTATGTAAATTACTTTTGTGCAATCGAGATATTCTAACTTAATCTACATATGGTATACACAAAATATTGAATATGTAATATAATAGCAATGTATGGGGTTTATATTACCAATGCGTATAAGGGTTCCAATTAAAATTTATCGATCAAATGTTTTGTTTTATACAAATTTGAATGTGTCATGTTAAAAATATTTATAAAAAAATGAAAAAAGTTATGTTTTTCACATGCACACAATTTACAATAATAACCATAAATAATACAGAATACACAATTAACATTACGTTTTATTATCTGTAATTTTAATGAAGATTTCCTGTCAAACATATACAGACAAAATAATACAGAACATGTATTTGATCTACTCGCATATTAAATAATAATTACGTAAATAATTAAATTAGTTTGTTAAGTTAATTTGGAAAATATAGCGGCCTGTTTTTTGTAATATTATTGTAAATAAAATTAAAACTAATTTCATATTCCTATTTGTAAAATACACCCAGAAAAATAATATATGGGCAAAATGGATTAAATGAACGTATCATCGTAGTGGTGGTGGTGTATATTGTATACACAGATATCAATATTGCATCATAAAATCCATGCCTACGAAACCTCATCATGCAAGACTTCTTTTGGGTACCACTTTTATCTAACTAAAGCCAACCGAAAGCGAATCACTTACCATTACAGGTAATACTGAGGGGTCGATAGAATTTTTATTTGCTTTTTCATTGTCAAAAAACTTTCAAGAAGAGCACATGCGAGCGATCCTATAATGGAAAACTTTAACTGCTAAAACTAAATTTAAATAATATAGCATAATATCAAAAGGTATACGGGTTGAAAAATTGACTACACACATAAAATGTGAATGATGTTTATATCCCAATACTAAACCATTTGATGTTGATCCATTCTTGAAATGTATATAGCCGCAGTAAGGTACTTACTATGGCAACGTATTGCTAAGCTATTTACACACACACACACAAAACTACTACAAAATTACCCCCTACAAGGAATTTATTCAGAATACAGATGAAAATCCTTTCAGAAATGTTGTCAAACTATTATTTCTATGGAATTCTTTGCGAATAGATTGTGTGTAAATTACTGGGAATGACTTAGTTCAAACCGCTCAATATACAAATGCACAAACCGCTCAATATACAAATTTATAAAATGTACTATTTACACATTTCTTCTTCCCATCACCTCGTTTTCATTATCGGAGTATTACCTCGAGTTAAGTGCGTCATTTACTAGCGTAGATAACCGTATTGCGTTTAAACTGTTTAATAGTATACGTTAGCATTCTGGATTCATTCTATCTAAAGGAACTTGTATATGCATTTTGCATAAGTGAATTCGGATGTCTTCCATGGAATTATTCTGGCAAGTTTTCTAGAAGTAATTCTCAAAAACGACAATGTCCATACAAAAGTATGTACTTCCAAAAGACTTCAGAATAGCTTCCAGTATGTACTTCTCTTATTCGCAGTAAGTAATTCAAAATGAATTCAGAAGTCATTTTTGACTAACTGTATATACTCTTACATTCAATTCATCTAAAAAAACGGTAGAGCTCGAGACATTACCAGCGACATCGCAATACAGGAATTTCTGGCATGCCACATTCACAAAATTAACGGTGATAATTGATATCGATAGAATGACACTATTGCACTGTAGTAAATACTTAATTCAGAAATCATCTTTGAACCGTTCCTAAGCTAGCTGTGTTGTTTGATTAATGTAAGCTCAAAATTGAACACACCAAGGATAAATAAAAACAACACAAATATTGTTAACGCAAGAATAACTATCAATATGTGAACGAACATCCAAATCAAGAGTGCTGTCAATATTATTTGAAAAATTACCATATCAACATTTATAAGAATAAATTTAAATCCTATTTTTAGGAGTAAAGTTCGGTAATATTTAAAAAAGTACAAATTACAGAATACCAGTAATAGAATGCAACAATAAGATCAGAATGTAAAAATTCAGAGATTCATTGAGTGATTCAACAGATTTGTATAAAGTTTTATATCGTCAGCATATATTTTTCATTCAGAATATGTCTTAAAAATCTAGAAGCCAAGTCATTAACAAATAAAACAGGTGTCCAATGGTTATTTGAGAAGCGCAATTTTTTAACGTTAAATTAGGCAAAACATTGTCAAGTAACACACAACATGACGAAAAGAAAAGAAACTGATACATTATTAACACGTTAATCGCCACGATCATATCAGAAAAATTTTCACATGGGCCATTTTAACTTTATTAGATAATTTACAATAGTTAAAAATGTATCAAGGAAACTTAATGTATCACAGAAAAAAATTTTTTTTGCCATATTTCATTTTATTGTTTGTAGTCAGCCAAGAAATTTTCAGGTTTTGTTCCTGATAGGCCAGCTTTCGAAACATAATGCAAATGTATCGTTTGCGTCGGACATCTGTGATTGACGTGGCCTTCTACCAAATCGCGTACATCAGACATATATGTCTGACATGGCTCATGTAGAACTTCTTAGCGTCAGACACATATAGCTGACATTGCGATTAACGTGTTAATATAGCAATCAGTATGTCGCGCATGAGACAGCTTTGTTAGAGTCGGTAAACTTACAATAAACCTAAAACAGATCAATAAATCTGTCAAAACTAAATGCAATAGAGGTAACAAAATAAAACAAGATAGTTGTCATAATAGATCTACCACCTCGAACTTGTAATGGATTTGACATTTAATGTGATAAGTAATAAATATTTTCGAAAAATTAATTGACTGATAATATTTATTAAACCATTTTTACCACAGTCGAATAATGAATGACTTTTTTTTACTTATTGGGAAAAAATCCCCATGTAATTGACTTATTAAATAAAATTGCAAGAGGCAAAAGATAAACATTTAATACATTTCTTAAGAATCGCCTAAGGTCATAAGATCTACATGAATTTTTGTTTTACACTTTAAAATGGAATTGTAAACATCATCACGACAATTGGAAAAATATATGTTATAGATAAATAATCCGGGAATGCAGACATATTAATACATTACTTACATACATCATGTTATTAATTCCATTTGCATATGCTTCTCCAACCGAACCAATCTGCAACTAATCTAATTTCGAATTGTAATGATCCTAATTTCACCGTGACTGCATTTAGTTAACTAGCCTTTTGCTCTTCCGGCTCTCTTTCTACTTTCTGATACACCGCATTCAACAGTTTTTTTCATATCCTTCGGGAATTTGTCACCTTCCGCCAGCTGTGCTCCTTTCACTGATGGTGATGAATCGGTATTCACATGACAAATGAATTATATAGACCAACCTAAATTATGTTGTAAGCAAATATACACTATAACCGCGTTATTATTACTGAGAATGATTTGACTCTCATTTTTTTCGAAATTGATATAAAGTTAAAGCAGTTAAAGGTACAGTATATAAGTTAACGAATTCACTGTATTCTAATAGTATTAATTATAGAATTGTAATGTTATCATAATTGTCAATAAAATTGCAAATTCTATTATTTATTATTTATATGTGAATGCATATACGAGTTATACTACCATGTTCAAATTTAACGCGAAATTTCTCATTTTTTCAATCAATTTTTTGCTTGAATGCTTGCCACTTGTTGATTTGACAGCATATTTTTGTTTCTAATATGGATAAAAATGTTGAACAATGAATTTACATTAAATTTTGCGTTAAAAAAGATACATTCAAAATGGTAGAAAAATGTTTTGGTGATGATGCTGTGTAGAAAACAGTAGTGGTTTGAACGCTTCCAAAGTGGTTGTGATGATGTTGAAAATGATTGTTATGCCCGCAAGGCCGAAAACCAAAGAAAAATAATAAGAAAAAAATTGAAAAATTTTGACTGAAAATCCAAAATTAACCATCAAGGATATTGCTGGAAAGATTAACTTATTAACTGGATCAATACGGTTAATACTACTTAGGCGTTATGAAACGTTGATGGGGAGTACTTCTCGAAGGAAAGACCACATAAATTTTGTTCAAGAATAATGTATTTTAAATTGTATGAATAAATTCCGCGTCAAATTTGAACATTGTAGTATGTTATGTACATTGAACGAACATCGAAATAAAACAATGAGATGCGATACCATAGTACCCGCAACATACGAGTTTATATCAAGGATGTCATAAATACAAAATGGAAAATTTAATAATGAATAGAAAATGAAATATCGATTTGGATTCCACGTGGAAAATTAACTAAAACAATATATAAAACAGTTACACGTTCAATCCAATGCACAAACAAGTAAACACCTATACATACAATATACAATATACTAAAATAATAACAAATAAATATATGAACATATATTTTAGTTAGTATTTAGTATAGGTAAGTTTTGTGTTCTAATAATTAATTCATATAAATACAGTTTAATATGTACTTGAAAGAGCCTATACAAAATACAATACACGGGATAAGAGGACAGGAGGATATAGAAAGAAATAAATCGATCGATAATACTAAAAAGTCGCACATAATAATAATAATAGTGATAATATTGATAATATACCCACGATTCATATACACAGCAAGGCACAGTGGTAAATTATAATATTCCCTTAACACATACGCATGAGTAAAATTGTATTAAATTAGATGGTAAATAAATTTTGTGATAGTGAAAGAGTGTGGTGGGAGCGTGTGAGTCGTTTTAAATTAACCGTTATTTACCACCAAACATATAATGGTTTTGCTGCTTCTTTGGATTAGTGTGAAATATTGAACTGATTAAAAAGATATTTGCGTCTTTCACTTTTAATCAATGGTACTTCTTATGACGAGACAATAATTCGATAGTTTATTTAATGTTATATTTCTATGCGAAACATTACACCATATGCACCGTTGAAAAATTAATGTTATTTATAATTTTATAATTAAATAGATTTGCTAATTGTTTACAGTTAATGCACTATGTATTAGATACACATATTTGTGTATGTATGCGAGTGGGTTGTATGTAAAGGTTGCGTTCTATCCCATAATAAACCGGAATTAAAAGTACACAAAAATAAATATTAAATTTTCACAAAAACCCTTTTTCATTATTCAAAATAATTTCCATCAACTAAAGTCGCATCGATTTGCACACGTTCAACAAGTGAATCCAATGAGTTTTTTATGTCTGTGATTGGAATGCTGTTGAGAACGGTGGGCTTCGTTTCAACTTATGCAAACAGTTTCCATTCATAGCCAAATGAAATTTAGGGAATTGAAATTAGTCGCAGGGAGTTAAATTAAATCAAAAATTGGATTATTAGTTCAATTCGGTACAATTTTTAATCATCATTTAATTTATGTGGAATAAACTTTGAATTCACCTATCGTAAATCAATTGAAATTCGATGAATTATTGTTTTCGGTATTTCAAACTCCATTTTTAATGAATCTCACTGAAGATTTCTTAGAAATTTTCACGAAATCAAACACTTTTTCAATGTTTTCTTTAGTAAATTGCTTCAGACGGTCGACCTGGACGTTCATCATCACTTATAGCTTCTCTATGCCAGTTCTGTAAATAATTTGAACCATTTAAAAACTTATGCTTCTGACACACAATTAATAAGCGATTTTAATTATATCATACGTTTCAGTAGCATTTTTACCAATTTTAAAACAAAATTCATTTTTCGACCGACACACAATAAAAACAGTCGTAACTTTAGGTGTTGTATTTTCCTTTCTACTGAATGTGTAATGTCATGAAATGTTGATAGTTTGTTGAGCAACGTTCACAGAACATATTCACACAAAAAAACTAATATTTAGATCTACGTGTTCTATGGTATAGACATTACGGTTTGTAATGGGACCGAGGGGTGTATACATTTATACAATTTTGAACATCCAATTGATGCGTAGTTGTCCCTTGTCTACTTATGATACATGCCTGCGTGGTCAAACATTCAATATTTTCAAAATTTGGAACAAAGAATTAGCAATATTTGTATATGTTTAAACAGAAAACCAACGTCAAAGCGAAAGACATTTACTGGTTAGCAGATCAAGAAGTATACTGTCAAACCGTAAAATATAGCTAGAAAACTATGAAGGATTTTTTAATAGATTTTCTTTTGAAAAAGAAGTTATGTGAGACATCTTAAAATTCAAAATTGACAGCGTAAATAACGCCTAGATAGCATATTCGAATATCCTGAAAAATTCGCATTTTCTGAAATGAATCAAGCAAAATAATTGAAGTTGTTCCTCATTTCAATATTTCGTTGTAAAGTCAATGCTAAATACTAAATTTTTGACAAATAATTTATATGTCAAGTTTTTTGTAGCAGCAATAACTTTCCAATAGTTTTCCAACGAAATTTTGGAAATGCCTGAGTATGCAATAAAAAAGAAAGAACTTTCACCAAATAATAGAAAAAGTATTAAATTAATTTGTACTTTTATTAATAGTGTGTTGATTTTCTCTGATCAGATCAATCTGATTGCTTAAAATTATTATTTTGCGTTTGCTATCTTTCAGTATTTATTAAATTGAATATCTCGTGTTCTTTTTTTAATAAATAGATTAATTTATTTAATCGATGAATATTGCGTGAAATCATCAAAATAGATAAGAAACTTAAACAAAAACATTAATATATTATATATCATCGGTGTACTAGAAAGAAATAGTAATTAAATGCAAAATAGTATAATAACATTCAGTTAACATTGAGATGAATTGAATTTTTTGAATCAGCTATGTATTTTAATAATGAAAATCGTACTGGTTGATCAGAAGAAAATATTACTGCTGGAAGCGATAGTACCAATGCAGTTACCATAAGAATTATTGACAACGGCTCATTGAAACAACCAATGTATCCACAAAAAGTAACTGTTTGGTATGTTGTTTTTGTTCTGGTGGAGTAATTAGTTCATACTTCTATGAAAATTTAGCTAGAAACGCCGTTACTGTGGTGGTGCTCGATAACAAGAGATGATTAATTACTTTTTATGTGATGAATTGGAGCATACTAATGTTTAGCATATGTGATATCAACAGGTCGATGCCACCCACAAGTCACACAGCAACCGAACAAGACAAACAATATATTTGAACCAGAAATTTGGTAATCGAATAATTTCTCCAAGAGAAAATGTTAATTGGCCAACAAGATCGTACGATCTAACAAATTAGACCAATTTTTATGGGTTTTTTTGAGGAAGAAAGTTTATGTCGACAATCCTCAAACCATTCAACATTTGAGAGAAAACATAATTGAACAAATCATTCAAATTAAACCATAATTATGTGAATATGTGATGGAAATTTTTCCTACAAGATTGACGGTGTGTAGAACTGGAAGAATGTTTCTGATAAATTAAAATTTAATTCAAATTTGAACACTATCTGCATTGTTATTAATATGGATAGAATTACAGATAGGCACAGGGTACCCCAAATATTTATCGAAAGGTTAACTCACAACTAAAACCAAAATCTCATTTAATATTATTGTAAACTTTCCAGTAATTTCCAAAGAAAATTCTTTTATTTTAGCATAATGCGAACATTCGAATTTTGGACGATCATGTGAATCAAATGTTGTTGCACCGATAATCCTAACGACGATTTCATCTAAATTTCGTCTTAATGTTTAATTAATTAGAGATGAAAAAAGGGTTTACTATAAAAGCGAAAAAAAAGTTGGAATACAGTCTAGTGAAGCTGGTTTGCGTTTGAAGTAACAAGTGATGAAAAAATTAATTTTTCAATATGACAAAGCCAATCCTCACAGTGGAAATGATGTCTATTTATAAGGACCGAACTGGGAAGTTCTTTCCCACTCAACGTATTCACCAGAAATAGCTCATTTAGACTAACACTTATTTCGGCTAATGTGCTACGATTCACTTCTTATGAAAGCATCAGAAATTGATTCGATGAATCGATCATCTCAAAAGACTAGGAATCCTTTAGACAAGGAATCCAAAAATTAGTTGGAAGACGAACGAAGGTAGTAGCTTACAATGGATTATACTTTGAATGAAATATTAATATTTTATGTATAAACGTGCATTTTTGCGTAAAATCGTGTATTTCCAATTTGCGCACCTAATAAATCGTGAAACACCGGGCACAATTACCGAAAATTACGAATGCGAAATTATTCAGCTGTGGCTTACCATTTATTTATTTATGAAATAAAAAAAAACGAATATCTTTGAAAATACGGAGTTGGAGTTGTTACTCAAAGATTAACCATATCTGCTGACACCATTATGGGATAATAATCAATAATATAATTTAATACAATTAAGGGAATATCTATATACCTTTCGATAATTGCAGACCAATTGGTGAATTGTTCATATATATTCGGAGTAATTTACCAACTTGACTGTAATGAATGTTTGATAATTGTAGCTTAAGTTCCAATTGTGTCGCGTACACCACCGGACACCGGGTGGAATCGAACTCCGGATTGAAGACAATAGAAAATAATATATTTAACGAATGGTAATTTTGTATAACCAATTTTTTGTTTACTTATACGAATACACAACTACAAAATTAATAAACCTCTATTATATTCGGGTTATAGATAGTGATATTAAAGGACATGAAATTTCGGGATTGAAAGACGTTAGCTGGAAATAGAAGGCCAAAACCGCATCTGGATTCTAAAGCCATGCTTATATACAGTTAATTCAAATTGATTGTAATATTAGTTCAATTGTATCTAGTGATCAAACAACATCCAAACAAATCCGTCAAATACATTGATAATATTTATAACTTCACTTTCTCTTCAACTTTACCATATAAAGGATGTTGGCGTATCTATTTAAATTTGCCGCCATTTTTTTAACATGTACTATATTACACCTTTTTTTTTTGGCATGGCGTAAATACATTCCGATTAGCGCGAAAATGTATTGTTACACGAGTGAACAACGTTCATTATTAAAACTTATTTTAAATATGGTCAAAGTTATTCATAAGTTGGAAGAAAATTTCGTACGGTAAAGAAAATGCTCCGATAAACCGTGTTATTCAACATATCATTGATAAATCTGAAGAAACTGGTGCAGTTTAAGATCGGAGAAGCACATATTTATCATGGGTAGTGGTTGTTCAAGGAAAATATTGTAGCTGTTAGCACATAGTGTTACTGAAGAGCCAAAGTCATCAATTCGAGATGATTAGATCGTATTTTGTATTTTGTATAAGTGGGCTGGTGGTAAGAAATACGTCGAACTCCCAAAACTTTTACTAAAAAATTACTTGGCGTGTAAATTAAAACTAAATTAATAGTTACACTTCTTCTTCTTTAAGTGCCATGTCCTGTAACAACGTTGACGACTAGAATTTCCAATTTCACTTTATTTACTGCAGTGCGAAATAATTCGCGAGTACTGCGACCATACCACTGTCGTAGGTTCTTTAACCATGAGATCTTTCGACTGGCTTGACTACGGCGACCCTCAATTTTTACTTGAATAATAATGTGTAACAAATTGCCATGCCCAAAATACTCAAATTTACGCCGTTTTATGGTATTTGATTTAAAACTGATACATTAGTTTTACATTCTATCCAGGATATTTTTAGCATTCTTTTATACAAGTTCACATTTCAAATGCCTCAATTCTTTATACACATAACATCAGTTTTAGTGTCCATGGTTCCAGTCTATACAAAAGAACACTGACAACATAATAACGCAGTAATCTTAACCGAAGTGTTAATTTTAGATCATGTTATGTCAACAATTTCTTCATTCAATGCAAATCGTGTATGTTCCATTCTGCATCTGATTTCTTGACCATTCTCGCACTATTCGTTTTAATAATATCCCAAATATTTAAAGGCATTTTCAACCATTAATAACTGTTTGAATTTTTACTGAATAAAAACAATTTTGATTTGATTTTTAACGTTCAGTTTCATCCCCATAATATCGCATTGCTTTTTGATATAACCGTGTCTAATAAAATATGTGCAGGCCATTCAAGCATGTTGCTACCAACACAGTCTTAAATTGTTAAATACTAATCTGTTTACAATAACTCCAGAATCAATGTGTTCCAGAGCTTCATTAATAATATTTTCCGAATATAAATTAAACAAAGTGAAAGAATACAATCCTGTCTTACGCCTCTTAATATTTCTGTATCATCATCATAATTTATGCCTGCAGTAATTTGATTCCAATATAAGTTTACGATAATCCATCATTTTACATCATTTTTATCCATAGCCAAATCTAACAAAATTTTTAACAATTTGTCGTCGTTTAGCCGGTTAAAGGCCTTTTCTCATAATCAATGAAACAGGCATACAAATACATTCATATTTCACGACACCTTTGTGTTAGAATTTACATACTGAATAGTAGGTCTAGTGTTCCGAAACCGTTTCTGAAACCAAACTGTATCGTATAACCAACTTTTCTTCGCATATATTTTTTATGTATGATATTTAAGAATAATTTAAGAATATGACTCATGATTAATCTATGTTGGTTGCATAATTTCGATTTTGCTTTCTTGGGTATATTGTTATGAATATATGGATTTAAACCAATCCAAAAAGGTATGTTTCCCGTCTTATAAATCATGTTAAATAAACCACAAGTAAAGCACAATATTCCTATACATACATTGGTTTTGACACCGATGCAATATATAATATATTATCCGAATTTTATATAATATAAACAAATATCAAAATAAATTCAACAATTATGATAATTTTATTAGTAAAGTGAAAAAATTTAAATATTTGTAATTTTCCCCAACCAAATAACCCTAAATTATGTTGCAATTCATATTGAAATAAATAGCATAGAAAAACACCATATCAGTACAATGAAGGCCATGAAAATAATAAAAAAAATATATATAATTATGTAATATTTACCAATTTTATTCATTCATTAAAAGTTTTGTGGTGTGTGGTTCGAAAATTTAAATATCCTTATTCGTCATACTGTCACACACACACACATTGATGAACATTTCGCGTATATACGTTACACAATATTATATATAAAACATGCATTCATTTAACTATTACAAAATACTATTTCATATTATTATATACTAATAAAATACAACTTTTACACTCGGATCCTGTATATTTTTATTATTGTGTGTGTGTGTGTGTGCGCGCGCAATAAAATTGTTGTTATTTATAAATAGTAGTATATTTTAAAATTACTATACCACAAATACACGGAACAATACTCTGTTTTCTATAGAGGAAAGCTTTGATTCTCTCAATTTTTTTTGGTTTTTTTTTTTCCAACTAATTATTCGTCCTTTTTTCGTTTTCGATAATATAATATAATTTTTTCTATATATAGATATTTATTTTCGCTTGTAAAATAAAATATATATATATAAATTCACATAGACGATTTGTATCACTTAATATAATATCTTCTGGCACATATCCAAAAATTCACCGTTCAAGGATAAATGAAAAAAACCCGTGAAAATAAAACACAAAAACTATATTGGTGGGTGGTTGAATGTCACAATTTAGTATACAATTAAACAATAAAAAAAATGTTTCCCTTTTTTTGTTGTTGTATTGATTATTATTATTATACCCGAAATTTAACCTTTTATTTGTGTATTCTAATAAAAAATATATGTCCTCATATATTTATATAGACGAAAAAACGAAACTTTTTTCTATAAGATAACTAAGGAATTTCGGATAATTGAAATTTATTTCTAACACTAAAATAACACTTTCGGTACCAAAAAAAGACATAAAACACGTATTCTCCATATATTGTGTGTGCATGCAAATAAAAATCAATTAATTAAAACGCACGCTCTAACCACATATATATTTTTAAATAGATTAGGATTAAATTTGTATAAATTTGATAATCCTTCCCACAGGCGGCCCTGGCACGGTAATAATTCTTCACATTTATATTATTATTTATAATAATTATAAATTAAGCATAGAAAAAAATATTAATTTTTTACATTATACAAAAAATAAAACAAAAACATAACTCTACGTAAAACTAATGTAAACTCAACGAAATATAACTCGAAACTGCGCTCCTACGACTATACGATGACAAATTTTATTTCTGTGTATCGCAGACACATTTCAAGTCCATCATATTTTTTATATATAGAGACGATTTTTCTTCCCAATTTTTTTACTATATAATACAAAACATATCGTAATTTTTTACTGAAAATGAACGAAATCCTACGATTCTTTATTGGTTTACATTACAATACGCATGTATATAGATAATATTAACCGCACGCAATATAGTGTATTACATTGTACAATGTAGTAGTGGTGTGATTTTTATTCGACGACGTTTTATGAATTTACCAGGTGTAGAAATATGAAATTATCGTTTTTTAAGGAAAATAAAACGCTTATTTTAAAGTGAAAAGATAAAAATATTTTATTCAAAGTATTGACCATAGTTTTCTACACATTCTGACCACCTTTCAATTGCATTTTATGAATACCTTTCCAAAAAAATTGATCCTCTTTTGATAAAAACCATTCAGAGAGACAATTTTCGATTTCTGATGTTTTGAAGTTCCGGTCAGCAAGAGAGTGAGTTACAGCGATGAAAACAAACGGTAATCAGAAAGAGCTAAATCTGGTGAATAGGGCGGATGAGGTAACAATTCTCAGCCAAGCGTTTTGATGGTATCCTGAACTGCATGGTTTAAATTGATCATTTGTTATCGGTAGCGATCAGTGTATTAACAGTTTCATCTGGTTTCAGAAGTTCATAGTACACCACACCTTTCTGATCCCACCAATCATAAAGCATTCTCTTCTTACAGAATCGATGTGGTTTTGCATTCGATTTTGCTGGTTGACCTCGTGTGTAAGCCATGAATTTTGACATTTAGGATTCTCAAAATAAATCCACTTTTCATCACCAGTAACAATCCGATGCAAAAATCTTTTTCTATTCTGTCTGGCAAGCAAAATTTCACAATTGTTTTTCGATTTACCATTTGTCTTTCAGTTAATTCATGAAGCACCCATTTTCCACAATTTTGAATCTTTTCCATATTTTTTAAACGGTTGAAAATGGTTTTTTGTGAAACATTTAACATTTCTGCCATTTGTTTTTAACTTTGTGCATCATCTTCGTCCAACAATGCTTGCAATTCACTGTCTTTTTCGTTGGTTTTCCACGTTCTTCATTTCTCAATTCAAAATCATTACCTTTGAATCGTTGAAACCAATTTCTACATGTTGCTTCTGGATGTTGTATACAAAATATATTTGACAGATGTCATACAAAAATAAAATAAAATAAATAGCGGCCCGTTCACATTAATCTTTAACTGCAGAGCCAATTTTGTGTTACCGATACTCTTATATTTCTACACCTATACCGCTTTTTTGGTTTCCAAACCTAGATTGTTTTTTAATGACGTATATGAACTTGTAATTTTATTAATTGCAGCACTCTGCTTCTGCTGTAAGCTAACTCTTTCTCAAAGGTGTCGCAATTCTACTATAAATTAATTGTGGTATTTTGTAACGTCCGCTAATCCTAAGGTTTTTTGGCGAGTGGTATTGAAGTCATAGATATGAGATCGAATTTCGACACACCAAGAATAATTTTAAAAAAAAATTTCAAAATCTATATTCCATCCAGAGATGAATAGATGGGTGTCAATAAAAAACTGACTCAGCCGGGTAATTGTTGGTATAAGGATGGTTCCTTATTGGGAACGTCATGCGGTATCGGTAATCGGGAGTCTCTGGGGAGCATATCTTCATATGCTCCAACAGTAAGTCTGTGCTAATGGCGCTCAGTCAAACAACAATGGGCTCGGGCTTGCTGAACGAATGTATTGACATACTAAATAAAATATCAGTGTGCAACTGGCACAGTATGGTACGCGGTCCGGCCTCATGGGTCCTGAGCCTTGCCTACCTATGTTCCATTTGACTCAATACATCGTTTGGCACTGATCAACTTATGCATACATAGTTCTTATCATTCTATCACGTGTGTCACGTGGTTGCTTGGATGACTGTAACATCATCATATAACGTTGCTTTCATGACAGTTTTCAGTTTTGCTAACAGAATAGTGATAGAACTGTTCTTGGGTTACCATTTAAATCCTCACGACCATTTTTGAAACGTGAAAACCATAATTATCATAGACTTTTTCAACAATTTGTAAGTCTCCGCACTGTTTTTCCTATTTTAAAACCAAATTTAATATTCGTTCTTTGTTCCATTGTATTTTTACGACACTAACATTATGGCTACAAATTTCACATTGGCTACATTTTCATTTGATGAATACTTTTTGATCGTGTTTATCATTCGGCTAACTGTTGTATACCACTTGTTCTTGGTTGTGGTTCGTTGTCTGTTAATTGTTTTGGTTGACCCGTTTATCTTGGATTTTGTTGTTTCGTCAAACGTTGCGCTTTTTTATCCAGTTGAATTATTTTATCATTTACGGAATCATCGTCTGTTAACATGAATGGGTTTTATCTTGTTTGCAACTTCTATGCCTTTCATTTTCCTGGAAAAGTTTAACTGTTACCCATCGTGATAAATTGACACCAGCGCTATCATTTGTTGAAACAATTCACGAAATATTGCCCGAAAACGTGAACGTGGAAAAACAAAGAATGGCGGTGCTGTCATTCCAGCATCAGAAACAGTCAAAGCAATGGTAAATAGTTTTTCTCGTTTTTCTAAAGTCACTGTACTGTTTCAAACATTGTTAACAGTAAAATCGGCTGATTCTGATATTTTTTGGTACTTTTCAAACATAGCAGATACATTTGTTTCGTTGATAGCACTCCGCACTTTCTTAACGATAATATATTAACAAATATAACTACGAAAGCAATCGCTTTACAGCTGCGTACTATGCGTTCATCAATCGGATTAAAAGTAATTACTGAATTTCTTGCTTTACCAAAAAACTACGAACCCGAACTCTCTTCGTTTGCTACAATCGTTGCCGCTATAATAAAATGTGTAACCTTTTCCTTTCAATAAATTTTTCCGGGCTACCTAGTTTCTTGGATAGCTGTTATATCCAATTTGGCTGTTCTTAGTGTATCAGTAAGTGCTCTTAACGCACCTTGTCGTAACAAAGTTCTAACATTCCAAGATGCAAGTTTTAAATCATTGTCCTTAAATTTTCTTTGCTTGTGTTGTGCCGTTTATCCTGTCCGATCCGAGGCCGTGTTGTAGAGTTCATAACTGGTTGTTTTTCCGAAGTTGGTAGTTAACCTACGTCCAACCTACTGAATCATTCTGTAAATTCATAGGGTCATTTACAGGGGTATATCACCTCTGCCGAAAGCAGTTACCTCGGCGCCGCTGATTCGCCTTTACTATGTAATCACTGAATCATTAACTCAGTTTTAATCGGATGCTTCTTTCACACAACACCCCATAGTAATACACAGCTGCCAGATTGGTTGCGGTTACTTATTTAATATTCGTAGCTAACCCATTACGGGCCGTTCCACTATCCGCAACCTGTGGACGCGTCCGATCGCAACTGGCTTTGCAAGTATGCTATACCCAACATACCAACCGAAGCTACATATATTAAAGGTATGTAAATTTCCGAGTTAGTTCTTAAATAAACACGCATCGTTCCAGTCACTTCGCACTTAACGTAACGTCGTGTAGTGTTTCTCCTATGTTTACCCTTATTAGTAGTGGGGTTTAAATATATAGGGTGGCTGCATGTATATTATATACAATAAATGTGTGTACTCTTATACCTACGCCACATAAATATCCAAATACATACAATAATAAGTGGAGTATTTTACAAATAAATGAGCTTTTCATATACTGTAACATATAATATTATATTTTATAATTTACCGTTATTGTATTATTATATGCAAATTTTTATTTATATGCGTGTGTGTTGTACAATACAAACAGGCCTAAAAAGTTTTATTGAAGCACAATATTATTATTGTGTTTGTAAATACTTTATGGAGTAGAAGAGGGAGGGTAAATTTATGTTTTTGGATCTTATGCACTTACGTTTATATAGATAGAATCTCAACAATTCGTAGGCAATCAAAAATTTAACATGTTTTTTTATTCAAAATAAGTTCTATTTGACTCAATACAATGTTTGGCACGATTAACTAATGCATAGATAGATTTTTTTAAATATTGTTATACTGGCAGTTTCAGTTTTTGAAACAGAAAATAGCCACACGGTAAAAATTCAGGCGAATACGCAGGGTGGCTAATGAGAGCAATCCATCTTTCCATCAAGTATTCATTCACTTTTTTGGCCTTGTGTGGTGCATTATTGTGTAATAAAAGTAGCTGTTTGTTTTTTTTACCTAAATCTCGTGTTAAAATTGTGCAAATATTGTCTTTACTGATAATTATAATTCACACTTTTGAATCTTTTCCATAACTTTTAAACGTCTAGAAATCGTTACTTGATCAACATTCAAATCTGTGCCATTTTCTTTTTAGTTTGTGAGTCATCTTCGTACAGCAATGCTTGCAATTCGATGTCTTTGAACTCTGCGATCTTCCACGTTCTTCATTTTCCACATTAAATTCATCGGTTTTCGAATCGTTTAAATCAGTCATAGCATTGTACTTGCGTCACAGCATGTTCACCATAAACTTTAAATGCATTTAATATAATAAAAAAATATTAGTGCTTTGGTAGTGAATTATTTTTCGATTGACAATTTTAAATGTCAAAAAAGGCAGATGGCATGCGATTGTATTGTGCACATCCTTTTTCTTTTCTGCGTCTGCGCAGGCGTGCGTGTTCGTTTTCCTATTCTGCTCGAACCTTTAGAAACAGACAAAAATGTAACGAAATCCGCTAATTACAATTTTCTGGCGCAAGATTTTTCATTAGTATACACCATACACGGTAAAGTCAAACCGTCGAGCTTTACAACAGTTTAACTCGACGGTTCTACTCAACCGTGTATGGAAGTTCTTGTCGTACTGTTTAACAAAATCAATTATGTAATAATTTTTATTCGTTATCATTTCTTGAAGTCAATTCTAATAAAATTCAAAAACAAATAAAAATAAGTAATAAGAATAATGTAGCATTTAAATTTAAATTTTTTATATTTTTATTAATTTTAAAACAAATAAAATGTTTGTTATTAAATTTGTTTTAATACTGTCAAACTATATTTATATTTTATTATAGTCAAATGACAAATTGTTTTTTTTTTTTTTACAAATTAGCAATTCAGCTATAAAAAAAGATGAACATGTTCACCTTTGAATCTAGATTTTCAACCTAAATTATGACTAGGCCCATAATTAGATTCTAATTTTTTATACTATTGTGCTCTTCTAACTAGTATGACATTTGTATGTTATATCTCAATTTTTTCTAGATTCAAAATTGGGCATAATGTAAATCACCCATAACACTATGTTCGCATTGACTCAATATTACATGATTTTGATGATTTTCTTGATTTCTTCTTCTTACGAAATCAACTTTAAAATCAAGTAATATCCCATACATTTGGTTAATATCGTAAATTATAAAAACAAAATTTCAAACGAAATCTCTTAAGACTTTCAATGTAAACCCAGGAAATTTATTTAACAAATTTACCAAACATTTTTTGACATTTAAATTTTCCATTTGGCAATTTGAGTAGTGAGCAAATTGACATAATTTTCATAGAGATGACAGAAATTTGAATCAAATGCGTAAACATGTCCAATTCAAAATTTCATTAGTTTTGCTATTTATAGCTGCTTGGGACTTTGACATTTATTAGTGGCGAAATAATCATAGCACAATCATTTTGTGTATTATCATTTAAACTATTTATTTTCGTGGTTACTTGTAGTTAGTACTATATAATTTAGGTTTTATTGATTATTATTTATTTTCTTATAATTTATTTTATTATTATTTTCATTATTATTTATTTAATAAGCTGATGAAATTTTAATTCTGAATTCAGTATAACAAACACAAAAATTTTTTTTTTTTAGGCTGTTTCTAAAATCAAATTTTCGATAGTTATTAATTTATTAATTTAATTTATGTTTAAGATTGTCACATTAAGAAAAAATTAAGAAAAATAAAATTATAAATAAAATAAATAATAATTCGTATAAAAAAAAAGATTATATTTAACTATAATTAAATATTTACCTCATAAGAAAAAGGTTAGGAATTATTTTGTTCTCTATTTCTTTTATTTTGTAATTATTTTTAATTTTTTCTTCTTTAATAGGCAAGTAGGTATTTTTTTTCTTTTTATATTACATTGACAAATATAAAAAATTTGGCACTAGCATTGTGAAGTACTGCTTCTTTTGAATGCTAATACTAAATGCTACTTTCGCCGCGTTTATTGCCAAAAATCTATCATTTAGCACTCTAAATTTTTGGTTTTAGAGAAAATCAAAGTCAAATGAATTTCCACATAAAAAAAACTGCTTATAGCCGAAACTGTTGCAGACAAATTCCTCATTGGGTTTTTATTAGAGATGTGTCAAATTGACACAATTATATGATGCATTTACGATCGCAACTATGTTATTGCGCTATTTTGTTTGTACGAAATAAAATAAAATGGGGTGGTGTAGACATTTTTTGATACTAGATTTGTACGCATTTGATGTGGCGTTCATAGCTGCCATATTCCCAAAAAAATTTGGATAAATAAATTCTGACTTTTTAGTTTCAGGTTTAATCAACCGTAAACCTTAATTTTTCATAATTTTATCTTTCTGCATGTTGATCGAAATACTACCATTAAATGTTGCATATATGTATACGTGTGGTATTCGCAATGTGAACATCACGTTTCTCTTGAACTACTATTCAATTCTATGCCCTTTGACTTTTATTGATATTCAAATTAAAATCGTATATACACTTTAAATTTGTAATTACTTTTTTGTACTATCACAAATGCTTGTTTCAGAATTTACAAGCGTGTAATAATTGTATTTATGTTAATTTTTGTTATTGTATCAGGAATTAAATTATATTTTAATATTTAAGTGATAAAAAAATATAAGGATTTCTATTATTTAGTTCATTTTAAAGTTGTACTGAAATAAAATAAAAATCATGAAAAATCCAAAATATCTTTTTTCATGTGGCATGGCAGCTCTGTTATAAAGTTGGTTTATGGCCGACACATAAAAGTAAAAGTAAAAAGTTTACCGCATTGTTTTATTAATCTTTCGGTGATTTTGTTTGTGTTTTTATCAATAAAAACAAGTGTAATTTGTAGAATTTTTCTTTCTGTGTTGTGTAAAATAAATCATCCGCCGTGGCTTCTAATTACAGGGACCTTTTGCTCGATAGTGAGAGGCAAGATATGGGTGCATATCTTTCGCAGCCCGTCACCAAAAAGATATCGACTGACGAGGCTACCGATAACTTTGCTTGTAGCACAAGTTCAATGCAAGGATGGCGGTTAACCCAAGAGGTACGTATTCATTTATATTATTTAATAATATCGATAAATTTTAAAACCAATAATTTCTAACCGAATTTTGATAAAATGTGTGTATGTATTGATTAAAAAACAATGTAGTTAGCTACGTCACTTATTACAACTACACACATAAAGTGGCGGGTGGAACGCATTGATGAATGCTAGATGCGTACGATGCGTAGCGCTGTATTTGTATTTGTATTATTTCTATAATTTTTTAAATTGTAATTTAGTGTTCACAAGCATTTTAAACATTAACATATATTAATATATTATCGTATATTATATATTTATACGAGTAGGATGTATGATGTTTATGTACAAAGTTTTAGCATTAATAACATGCGCTTTATTCTCGTGTTATGATGTTATATGTGTATGCCAAAAAAGAAACATAATTCCTTGCCATCCATGTTTTCACTTTTACAGTAAAACAATCGATAATATGTTGAGTTCTTTTGCTAACTGCAGTACAGCTTGTTTATATTTTTATAGATTCTGCAAAATATACTTTCTTGCATAGTAATCTGTTCAGTGCAAAAATTAATGTAAAACTAAATGTGTATAATTATTATATTTGATATATTTAAAAATCATCATCATATTATAAAATATATTCCTAAAATTATAACGTATGTATAGGATCTCTAGATTCTAGATCTAGATATTCTGGATATGCTGGAGATAGTCTTGACGCGGCTGACGTCGTTAAGACGCGTTTAATTGTCACACCAATTTCAACTTCATCAGCTTTCATTGCATTTTTCTTATCCTACTTTTATTTGTATTATTTCTATAATTTTTAAATTATAAATTAATATCTTCACAGGTTTTTTTAATTTTATACATATAATGATGGATTATGTTTATGTACATACTTTTAGCATCTACGCGCCACATTCTCGTGTTATGTTATGATATATATGTTACTTGTATTAAAAAAAAAAAAGAAAAATGATTCCTTGCCTTCCTTGTTTTCACTTTTTCAGTAATAGATCGATAATTTGTAGAGTTCTTTTGTTAACTGCAGTGCAGCAAACTAATTTCAACAATTTTTAAGTCGCCGCACAAATTTTTCCAATAATATAAAGTTTAATTTCATAGTTTCTGATTTCGTCAACAGTTACTATTATTTTTAGGAAGTTTTCTTCACTTCGAGTATGTTTAACGATGTCTTTACAATGTCCAATTCGGTGTAATTTTTGATCATCATTTAATAGATGTAGGTAGACCAATTTTTTTTAATGAAAATCCAATGCATTGTTTTTTTTTTTTTGTAGAAATTTTCACGAAATCTCGCACTTTTTCATTGTTTTCTTCAGTAAATTGCTTCAGACGGTTGTACTGAACGTTCATCATCATATATAGCTTCTCGTTTAATCAAATCATACGTTTGAATAGCATTTTGACCAATTTCAAAACAAAATTGTTGGTTTTTTGTTTTTATATATTAATTTTCGACCGACCAAAAAAACCTACTGCCGCTTAATTCGTTGTATTTTGGTTTACACTAAAGGAAATGTTATGAATGACGAAACTGTCACAGTTCTCATTATTATGACTGTTTTACGGAACATTTATTTCGAAAACAATTTTACTTTAGCCATAGAAATTTAATTCATTATTTTTTATATTAAATTGTATATCCATATTTTAGGATTCTCATAATTGCATCGTAAATTATGATGTAAATGCATCATTTTTTGCTGTTTACGATGGCCATGGGGGGGCTGAAGTAGCGTTATATACAGCACAAATATTTCCTGAAATTTTACGACAAACTGAATCATATAAAAAACAACGATATGATCGGGCATTGAAAGAAGCTTTTATATCATTTGATGACACCTTAACCGAACCCGATGTTATTGAGGAATTAAAAAAATTAGTAATTCCAATAATGCGTAAACCAGATATGGAAGACGCAATTGTACAATCGATATTGGAAGAAAATAAAGCTAATTTAGGTGGTTATAAATGTATTGGTACTAGTAGTAGCGAAACTAGTTCTGGTACAGATAGTGATGATGGGATTACCGAAATCAGACTTAAGTTAAACGGTAATCCTAACGTATCCAATAATGAAAACGTTGACGATGATATTGACGCTGAAGATGATGATGGCGATGATGATGATGATGATGATGATGATGATGATGATGATGAAGATGATGATGATGATGATGATGATGATGATGGTGATGACGACGACGACGATGACGATGATGATGATGAAGAAATGGCAGTTGTTGATCAAAGTGATGATGAATATAATACTGAAGGAACTGAAGTAATTGCTAATGACGGCGACGAAGACGAAGATGATGAAATTGTACAAGATTTATATGAAATTGAAGAGAGTGTTGCTGAATTATGTGAAGAAAGTCGTATGCCATTAAATGAAGTATTGGAAAAATATCAAAGCATACAAAATAACGACACAAATGGTGCATCTAGTTCTAGACTACGTGAAGTTAATGAAAATGTAGGTTCATTGACTGGTGCAACATCATCATTGAGTAAATCATCAAATGGGGCATCATCAGCTGATACCTCATTAGCTGGTACATCATTAGCTGGTACATCATCAGCTAATACATCAGCAGCTGGTACATCAGCAGCTGGTACATCAGCAGCCGGTACATCAGCAGCCGGTACATCAGCAGCCGGTACATCAGCAGGCGATACATCAGCAGCCGGTACATCAGCAGCCGATACATCAGCAGTCGGTACATCAGCAGCCGGTACGTCAACAGCCGGTACATCAGCAGCCAGTCCATCAGCAGCCGGTACATCAGCAGCCGGTACATCAGCAGCCGGTACATCAGCAGGCGGTACATCAGCTGAAACAACATCTGAAGTAACAAAATCTTCAGTACTTAATGACAAAGATATAAATGATTCTGAAGAATCTTCAAAGGAAAATTTTATAAGCTCCAGTACAACATCTAAAGATAATAATAGATTAGACAATGTTTCAGCAATGAGTGAAGTTGTCTCTACAGAAACTGAATCCATTCCACCAAAAAATTCTGAAGTCAGTGCAAATGATGTATCATCTTCAACAAATACTATAAAACCAACACCTGATAGTTCTTCAACAATTAATACTGATGCTAATATTACTGAAAGTATTTCTGATAACATTGCTACTGAAAATAATGCTTTAACTGCGTCAACTACTTCCCAATCACTACCTCCTGTTGTCGAACAACAACAAATTCAAAATGGCCATGCTGTATCACTTGATTTACAGCCTGAGGTTGAATTAATGCAACAATCAAGTGGATTTGACTCGGCTGAGGAAGAGGAAGATGAAAATGACGAAGAACCAAATAGTGATGAAGAAAGAATGGATCTGCCACCATTTATAGTAAATATGCAAGAAGGCCCTGGTTCATCAAGTGGTTGTACAGCTGTTGTTGCGTTAATTGTTGGTACAGATTTGTACGTGGCAAATGCGGGTGATTCACGATGTGTTTTAGCACGAAATGGAAACGCAATGGATATGAGTATTGATCATAAGCCTGAAGATGAAGAAGAAGCAAATCGCATTGAAATTGCTGGTGGTACAATTACCTTTGATGGACGGGTGAACGGTGGATTGAATCTATCAAGAGCCTTTGGGGATCATGCGTATAAACAGGTAAATTTTTGTATAAATACTTACGTTAATGAGAAAACTGTGTCTAAATAATGTGATCTCTGAAAAAAAAGGGATTTTGATAATATATTTCGTAATTCGTAATTAAATTAAATAAGGATATAAATATGAAAAATGTTAACATAAGATATTAAATTTCAAAAAAATTCCATATTTTGTGGTTTGATAACATATTACTAGCTTTGAAGTTATATAGACCTATTGTTTTCGTATAGAGAAAATGATGTGCTCATTAATATTAGGTCAATGAAATGATTATCTTTGCAGTTTCTGAATTGTAATAAGGTTTAAATATTGACTCTGATTACTGTCTAGTTAGGGTAGTAATACTAGCCAGAATTTCAGCCATTAATCACACAGCCTGTGGGGTTGAAATGGGCAATCGAAAGATTTGAACAATCGGCGGTTTACGAAGGTTTTACGTTGAAATGGAGTAGTTCAACAGAAACAACGATAATAGAAGATTGATCAGGAATGTCAATCGTATTCGCAACGGATACAATCAACAACCGTTTTTATTCAACAACAGAGATGGACATGTTATGGTGCAAGAGGAAAGGTGTCTCGAAAGTTGGTCCTAGTACCTTAAAAACCTATTGAACGCCAGTGAATACTGTGGTAGATGTGGAATTTCAAACTGCCGAGCCATTTATAGCTGAACCATCAATACATGATGTAAAGAATGTTATTCAAAAGCCGAAGAATAATAAATCACCTGGATCTGAGAGCTTAGCAGGTGAACTCTTTAAACATGGTGGAAATGCATTATGGTATCAACTGCATGAGCTAATTGTAAAGATTTGGAATATGGAACAGGTGGTCAGACGAGTGAAAGGATGGTATTATCTGTCCATTGTACATAAAAGGTGACAAATTAGATTGTAGCAACTACAAAGGAATAACTTTATTAAACATTACCAATAAGGTATTTGCTAATATACTATAATAGTATATATTATACCATAGATTTATTCATATACCAATAAAATTATCGGAGAATACCAGTGTGGTTTTCGCTCTGATCGATCTACATCTGATCAAACATTTAGTGTACGACAGATCTTTGAAAAGTGTAGGGAGTTCAATATTGATACACACCATTAGTTTATTAATTTCAAAGCGGCATATGATAGGGTCAATAGCAACTGGAAACAGGTGCTATTACGGGCTAAAAAAAACAATTCCAACCGAAAACATTTACGACGGAATCATAAGTGCAAGATATATAAAACATTAATACGTCTAATATTAACGTATGCATCGGTGGCTTGGTGCATGACATAAATCCAGAACAATTATTTCAGGGTTTTGAACGAAAGGTATTGCGTGGCATATTTGGTTCCGTCAAACAGAATAGTTGGAGGCGAAGATACAATTTTGAATTAGACAAGTTGTACACGGTCAACCAAATATTATCAAAACAATCTAAATCAATAGATTAAGATGACTTGGACACGTATTACGCAGGGAGGAGAAACGTGTGCCAAAAAAATGTTGAATCGTAATCCATAAGGTAGACGAAGAGCCGGAAGACATAGTGCTAGATGGCTAGATGCAGTAAACTGTCATATGGAAATTCTTAAAATTCTGGATTGGAAGACATTGGCTGTGGATAGGCCAGGTTGGAGAATTCTATTGAAGTTACCAAAAAATTGGCAGTCTCGCCTAATTACATAAAACTCTATATTTTATTACTAATTACTTCAGTTCAAGATTTCAATAAAATTGGATAAATTATTCGGTATTCTAGCCATCCTATTGCGAGTATTTTTTATTTAGATAAAACTAACGGAATTAGAGAAACGAAGGCACTTTTAGAAGAAAAAGCAACAAGTGACGACAAATTTGACACATCAATCCTGTTTGTTAGCAGATCAAATATAAATTAAACAAATGCGATTTCACGACTATATTTTAAAGATTCAAAATTAACCAGTTGACATTTATGCAAATAAATGAAGGAAGCTGAAAACATTCGCCCAACCAAGTTTTCTTAGAGCATACGTAACAAAAAAACATAAAATACAACAGAAGCGTACTCCAAGTGTTAGCTGACAAAAGCACTGATTAAAACGGATGGATCAACAAATTCTCTGCAACATCTTTTAATAAATCCCAGTATCTTTGAGGCTCTAGATATTATGCAATCATTCTATAAATAAAATATAATATTTTAATTAATCGAAACTAATTTTACTTTTGCTTAATTGTTTAGATCGTTGAATTTTGATACCTCTGATGGTGGTGCGAACAAGGATATATAAAGTAGAATATGTAACGCTTGGGTTGCATTTAACATACTAAACGACATCTGAAGGTGATCTAAAGAACTTTGTGCTCCATACTAATCCTCTTGCCTTAAGCTTGTGATGGAAACAATGAAGAATAAGTTCTTAAATTAATTATAGCGGTCAAAATTGTTACAATAATTTAAACATTTATTTAATTATTGAATTATATTAACACATTACACCACAATTCATAATCACAACAATATGTTTTATCATTTTTTCTGGCCACCGTAAGACTACCAAATATAATTTTTGAGCCAGAACGATGGGTCGCGGAAAACAATTTTAGATATTAATCTGCAACTCCGAAACACTTAGGTTTACTAGGTGTACAAGTATGAAATCAACAAGTGTTAAATGCACATAAGGGATAAATTGGAAAAGTATTTGCATAGTATTGTTTTGCTGTGATCAATTTCGACGTTTAAACAACTTTACTTCATGACCATACTCCATCACATGCGACAAAACCGGTTCGCAACACGTTGGAAGCACTCAACTGGGAAGTGATATTCCATGCAGTGTACTCATGTCATTAGAATTTACGCCTTCCGATTACCATTTCTTCGCTTCCATGGGTCACAAACTTTCAGATCAGCACAATTACTTGAAAAAATGGATCACGGCAAAAGTTGAAGATTTTTACCACAAATTGTCCTAGCTTATGTTACTTTGTATAATCCACTTTTCATCATTGTTTCGAATGTAACGTGATTTTTTGCCGAAGTTTTCCTTCCGATTCTTCTTTCGATACCGTATATAATTAAAATAAAAAATTATTTCATTTTTTACAAATTTATTTTATATTAAACATATATTATTAAATTTAATAGAATTTAGATTTACCGCCAGAAGAACAAATGATATCTCCAATGCCAGACATTAGAAAAATAACATTAAACAGTAGTGACCAATTTATGATATTGGCATGCGATGGTATATGGAACTTTATGTCCAGCGATGAAGTGGTTGATTTTATAAAAGAAAGATTGGATAAAGGAGTCGAAAAATTATCATCCATTTTGGAAGAGGTAATAAATATTAACTATAATAATTAGTTTCAGTTTCATTCATATACACTTATACACATTCAATTTTTAGCTACTCGATCAATGTTTGGCTGAAGATACGCAGGGTGATGGTACCGGTTGCGATAATATGACAGCTATACTTATTGTATTCAAAGATGGATTTGTTGCAAATACTGAAAGTTATAGAAAGCGTGCTGCATCTGATATGATTGACGATGAAGTTACAAGTAAACGTCCGAAAACAACAGAAGAGCATATAAGCGAATCATCAGATTCTGATACAGATTCAAATTCAACTAATGAAGAATAAATCGGTAAGTTTAGTGTAAATGAAAAGGTGTTTCTATGCAGGAGGGAGGGGGGGGGGGGGTGACTAGTTTCCGATAAAAACAATAACATTTTAGTATTGTTTTTCATTTTTCATTTTTGTTTTTCTTTCTTTTTAATAATAATAATAATAATAATAATAAATAAAATTAATAATAAAAAAATAAAGTAATTAAATTTTAAAAAATCAATTAAAATAATTTAACGAAATATAAAATAAAAATGAAATGATTTTAAATAAAAAATAATAAATAAATCAAAATAATAATGTACCACGGAGCGTGAGCACATACTTACCAAAAAAAATAACAAAGATACGATTTGAAAAATAGAAAATGCAAAATGTGAAATGGTACAAAGTTAAACACCTTTTTTTTTACCCCGCAAAATATAAAATAAATAATTGTTCATACATCAATCAGTCTTAATTTTTATGATTTTGTTAATCTTTTTATCTTAAAAAAATAATTAAATTGTATCTAAAAACAAACAAAAAAAACTTAATTTTAGTTTTATGGACTATTTTTTTTACGTTAAAAAAAATAGCATTATTACTCAATAAATATTAAACAATAAGAAAAATTTAATTAATATACAAAAAAATACAAAAAATAATAATTACAAAAAAAAACTTACAATTTGAATGTAAAGAAAATTATAATTTTAAACTACAATTTTTAGTTTTTGTCTCTTTACAAACAAACAAAATAGAAATATATAAAAATATAAATTTTTCGTTTTTCTGTCCGAATTTATTAACTAAAAGAAAAACATACACAAACCTTTTTAATTAAGTAAAAACAAAAACAATTAATTTTATAATTATAAAATTAATAAAACATAAAAATTTAAAAGTTGAATAAAAATTAAAATATAAAAAATCAGAATTTAAATGTATTTGTAGACGTGTGTGTATGTGTAGCAAAATTACTCTTAAAATATTTTTAAAAGAATATTAATTATATTTATCAATGAATGTAAAAAGTACTCTATGTTCCTGTCATTTTTCAGCCTATTTAATATTCTTAACATGCTTTAGTTAGACAAAGCTTATGTGTACAAGTAGGAAATAATATAGATGGATACTGATGGAAGTGTTTTTATTGTATGGATTTGTGAATTACAGTTTCGTCGCCAAAAAATAAATTCCCATTTGACAGACTTATACCAACCTCAATACTGGTGATCTTTGTTTGCTTTAAACAGTTTCGTATATGTTGTTATTGATGGTCCACATTTCAAACCTCATTTGTATTTAATTTATTTATATTTATAATAACGGTACAAAATCGTATTTGTATACAATGAAATTTAGTTTTTACTTTGATTTCCATTAATAAGGATATCAAAACACCAATAATAATTAATTATTTGTCAGCTGAAATGAAAAAAATTAATGTCTTTGAAAACATTGTGTGTTACGAATGCTACTCTACAATATCGTTTCAATGTCTGCACTGCACATATTATTTATGACCTAATAGACTCATGTAAAAATAATAGAATTAATACCCATTCGGATTAATTTATTAATTTGAGTGTAACAACTGTTTGGAATAAGAGGCCTTAAGGTCCACTAATACTAGCATGACTTGTGCTAATCATAGACTGTAAGTCAACCGTTCCGTAGATATTTCCATATAAAAGAACACACCATCAAATTTTTCTGTAGCGTTTTTTTAATTTTTTTTGGTTTTGCTCCAACTCCAACATTGTCGCACGGAAGAAGATAAATTCATCACCATGCCGTGCTAAGCAGAAACAAATATATGATCGATCGTGTCGTATTTTTGGCATGAATGGCTTAGCACTCACTTAGACTTAATGTTTCTTAAAGGCTATTTGATTTCTCTAGTTTAGTTTTAAAATATTTTTAGAAGAGATCCTCATGAAATTCTATCAACAGTTAATTTTCATAATTAGCGATAATGTTTATTTGCCGAATTTGCAAGATCGTATTTTTTTTTTTACTGCTACTGATCGGAGCCAGGTCTTTTATGATCATTTACAGATAAAATAGGTGTTGTGAAATAAGCTAAATTCAGAAAAGTTTTCGGCATTCTTGTTTCATATCTTGTTTATAATACATTATTATATATTTAGCAAATATTAAACCTTTAAAACATGAAAAAAAAACAATTACTGTACAAATGAAGTGATGAATATCATACAATTATTTGAATTATCATTTCATTAGGTACATAGTCGAAAGCTGCTGAGAAAGATTAAGTGATGCCATATAGTAAAATATTTTACTGCTTTTACTAACTCAAAAAGGTGGTAGGATCACTTATGAAAGAAACAAGACAAACATAATTGTTTTAAAAATATGTATTATTATTAAAAAATGTATCCACGATTAAGTCTTGGCGTTTTAAAAGTACTGTGACCTATTGTACCTATATATGCAATGATTGATCGATTGCGCAGTGTTTGATGAATTAGTATAAGTTGTCTATTTTTCTTAATTCTTATCTAATGCAATACATATAATGTGTGTGGTCTTGGTGTGGAAAAAGAGTTTCATTTATTTCTCCATAAAATAAATAAATTTTGTGCCAAAGCGTTCATATGTAAGTTGACCACCGACATACAGATAAAGTATAATTTAGTATGTACGCAGTAGAAGAAAGAAGGAAAATTAAATGGGAATGGCAAGTATAGTAAATTTAATGGTGCCTATTAAATGATTTGCCGTCTCTTCATTTTTACATAAAATTATTTAGTCCTTTATTTATATGCTTTTGAAGATTTTATTATTTCTGATGTATCGAAGAATCCATTGGTATGATGCTCTTTAGCAAGCTACAGCACCCCCCTTACAAATTTTCAATACCTTATTCATCAATAATCGCATTTGAATATAATAGCAATAACTAAACAAAATCTTTTCAAAACATTGCCCGAAGGTTAACTCTCGCGTTTTGTAACTGATAATAGTTACATAATTTATTTTTTAGAAATGATATCTTGTTTTTATCAATCCTGTCCGGAAACTTTAATGCTGACGATTAAATACATTATTTTCTTATTACTGCGGCAATTTTCATCACAAACCCAAGACCATCGGAAGATGAACATTTCTTAGCGTCATACATTGTGTTTTTAATTGAGTATTAGAAAACAAAGAAATTGATGGTAGAATGCAGTTATTTCCATAAAAAAAATTGTATAATTAAGTTAATTCACCACTTGTTAATGTATTTTTCAAAATCAATCGCACGATGTTATATTTTTATGGAATTTATTTTATCATAATCAGCGAAAAAACCTACAGAAAAAGGACAAAAACTACTGTTATTTAAATAGTTTAAACAAATCAAAAGCAAAAATTACCTGGTTTTATGTTAATTTGGCCTTCCTCTTCCTAATGCACGTGTCAAAATAGGGTTTAGAAATTCAACTTTTCAAGATCACAATAAAATAATTGAAAATAACATTTCCATTGTAAAATTTCTTTCTCTTGGAATCTGCTGTCAAACATTGGGGTTCCCGCATTGAATGCAGAAAATACAGTTTAATCACCATCCAACGTCCGGCTTCGAAAGCAAACACTTGAACATTTTTTTTTTCTTGTAGTTTTTCACCATTGTTTTAATTTTCAATAATTTGGCTGAAATTCCTTTTTGTATGTTTCATTAATACGTTATAATTTCATGGCTTATTTCCAATTATTTAATTGTTTTATTTATTTATTTTTGTTTTGTTAATTGTGTGATATTTTGATCTCTTTCTGTTTTACATACAAAATAGAAATATTTTTAATGTCCGTACAACAAGAGATCCGCGCAAAGTAGTACTCAGGTGATGTAGAAGATTTTAGTTATTCAAACATTGAATATAGATTATTTTTTTTTCTCAACAAAAATAGAATAGTTTTTAGACAAACTTTGTACGCAAGTAATTATGTTTTACGTTTTATTTAATTAATAATTCACATTTCGAATAATTTTTAAATTAAATTGATTAAGTTAATGTGTAAATAAAAGTCAATATCTTTTTGTCGTCGTAGTTGGTCGCGTAGTTGTGTTTTATAATTTTATCGTTTATTTTTTTATTGTTTTTATTTATAATAAGGATTTAGTTTTTAATAATTAAAATGTATATGTAAAAAATCCAAATTAAAATTAAGATTTCTTCACAATATTTTATTGGTTTTATGTATATTTTTTTTTATCTATTATCAATTCTACAGTGACGTTAAGGCAACGTAGGACGGCGGAATGATACATATCCATTTGTTTGCCAGAAGTCTTTGGAAAAATTCGGAAAAATGAACGAGGAGAGACAAATTATTCTCCATCAGGACACAATGTGAGTTTTCTTTCGCTATTTTGTTCTAAGCAATTGTTCCATCACATGGAGATCGACCATTAGCTACACAAATCTCTGAAAATTTAAATTAATTGCACACATTCAAAACTTCCATTGGAAATATTTGACCCGGACGGTGTTGAGGTATTTTTCAACTACTTCCACACATCTTTGAAAATTATCATCAAATGATTAGTCTTCAAAATTTACCAGGTGTACCGGTATCAAGTGAACGTTTTTTTTGTGAAAATAAAACACTAATTTTAAATGGGAAAATAAAAAACATTTTATTCAAAATATTGGCCATTGCTTTCTACACATTTTGACCACCACCTTCCTGGCAATTTGTGGATGCCACGCCAATAGAATTGTTCGTCTTTTAAAGCAAACCAATCAGACACCCAATTTTCGACAACTTCTTCGTAGGAATCGAAGTGCTGCTCAGCCAATGCGTGTCTCATCGATGAAAACAAATGGTAGAGCCAAGTCTAATGAATACGAAGGGTGGATTAGCAGCTTCCAGCCAAGTGCTTTGAGTGTATTCTGAACCGGGTTTGCTTTGTGTGCAGGTGCATTGTCATGAACCAAAATTACGTTGCCGTGTCTTTCGGCCTATTCTGGTCGTTTTTCGGTCAAAGCATGGTTCAAATTTATCATTTGTTGTCGGTAGCGATCAGCATTAACAGTTTCACCAGGTTTTGCAGGTTTCTTTCGTGTCTGCAGCAATGAAAATTTCCTAAGTGTTTTTTCGGTTTTCCATCTGTCTTTCATTCAATTCATGTGGCACCCATTTTCGACACTTTTGGATCTTTCCCATAGCTCTTAAACGGTCAGAAACTGAACCGTTGAAACCATCTTTTACATGTTGCTTCTGATAGAGCATGATCACAATATGCATTCGATGCGACTCTACAGCACTTTTCTTCAAATGAAAACAAAAATGTAATGCTTATTTTCAGGCGATTGGGTCTAAAGGGTGCTCGGATCTGATTTTTCTTCAAACAGTTGCGTCCTGGACTGAAGTTGTTTATTTACAAATTATCAGAAGCAATTTCTATATTAGAAATACTTTTCACAAATTAATGGCAGATTTTCACTTATTTCCATATAAGATTTTCAGCATTGCAATATATCATCATTTTCATGTCTACATATGTGTCTGCGTATATAAAATCGTGGTTACATGAATTTTATACCTTATATAAACGCGCCTTTCTTGCATTACATTCACTAAATTGTGACAATTATGCAAAAACTGCCTTATAATAACAAAACTGAAGTACTAAAATATGTTAAACAAGTTTTGCCTGTACAAAAAATGTTGGACAAATATAGAAATGCTGCCTAAAAAGGGTAGGCAAAAATAGACTCGATATAAACACGACTATTAATTAATGCGAATATACCTATAAAAACATCCAAAAAACTAACGCTTATATTAATTTTAAGTTTTTAATAAAATATTCGTTTACAATTTGAGACTCAATTTTTTTTCATTTTTCATTTTTGAAAGTTATTGTTTTGTGCATAAATTAAATTACAATATTTTTTCCAAAACAAATCCTAAATATGCGTAAAAAACTGATTAAATAACTTATAGTGAATATTGCATTGTGCCTGTGAATGTTAAGATCAATTATTACCACCTGTTGGTAGAATTTATTTTTATCAAGTTCATTGATTTTGATAAAAATTTGCTATAATTTCTTGTTGGTCTTGTTCAATCCGCTGCAAATATTGATATTCAATTTTAAGACGTTCTAACTCCAATGATTTTTCCAATAGTTCAGCCTACAAACAAACAATGTTTTATAAATATTTTGAAGATGACTGTTGAATTTTTTTAATTATACAATTATAATTTGTGTAAAGAAAGACATTAAAAATACCATCATCAAAAAAAAGTTTTTGAATGAATTTAACTTCAAATGTTTAATTCTCAACATAAATACCCTTTGGAATTTAGATCACAAGTCCGCTTAAAATGGTTTCATTTTATTGTGTGTATGCATATGTATTCTCTATCTTGTGTTGTTGTGTTGTTTCATACTTAAATGCATGCTTTTTGTCCGCCGTATTGAAAGTTTGTAGATTTGTCAGACGTTTTCACAATATATTGGATATATGCAAAAGTAATATATGGTGTAAGTCTTCTTTCTGATAGTATGTGTACAATCCGGTAATACATCCTCTTGAAAACTAACTTTAAAAACTGCAAAACGTAGTATTTATCATTTGATTGTGAAGGGTAAACAACATATTTTTATATTCGCATCAAATTAGAAAGTGTTGTACCAAATAATGGTCATTTTCGGGAAGTTTTATTATACTGTTACAATTTAAAGAAAAGCACTGCTGAAAGTCATCGATTCCTTGCCGAAGCTTACGGTGGACATGCTTTTTTCTGATAGTACGTGTAGAAAGTGGTTCGGACAATTTAAAGAAGTTTTTATCGGTGTTGAAGTTTTTCGATGAAACTTGGAAATTGGATACCACATGCATTGACACAAAAGCAACAATAAAATCGAAAAGTTACGTGTAAAGTGGCTGTTTCAAAGACAACAAAGATACGGTTTTTTTGCATCGAATTGTTACTGAAAACGAAAAATGGCTTTATTATGAGAGTCCCAAACGTGAAAAATTTTAGGTGAAGCCTGACGAAGCTGGTACATCACAGTCAAAGCGAAATATTCATTCTGCTTTGTATGTGTGTGGTTAAAAAGGAGTTATGTACTATGAATTGCTTCTGAAACTATCACTGGTGATGTCTACCGACGACAAATAATGTGTTGGAAGCAAGCAGTGATGCAAAATCGACCAGAATGTTAGGACAGGCATAATAAAATGATTTTGCAGCATGACAACACAAAACCACATACTGTAAACGTCGTTAAAACCTATATTCGCCAGAGATTGCTCCTTCTGATTGCAATTTGTTTTCGGTCAATGCAGTCAGCCCTTCATGACGCACGATTCACATTATATGAAAGTATCGAAAATTGACTTGATGGATGGCTTCAAAAGACAACTTCTTCTGACACAGAATCCGTAAATTACTTGAAAGATGGTTGTGGCTTCTGATGAAGCATACTATTAATTGATGCAAAAACGAAAAAGGAAATATATCAATTATTATATGAAACCAACTCAAAATTGATTTTGAACCTCTGGTAGTAATACTACAGCAATGCATTACTATTTTTTTTAGCAAAATACTCTGAAAAGATGAAAAATGCAGCAATCACAAAGCCAAAAACTGAATCTACTTACGATACGTAACGTACTACTTACGAACTTTTGTTCCCTTTTTTCGTTCATGTTTGTATACATTTGTTATTGCTAGAAATTTGATTAAAGTGCAGTTTAGGGGACGCATCAATAAATCAAAAGTAAGAGTGCGCAAATCGATAGAGGTGGTCATCTATATTAAATTACCACTCACTCCCTCTTTCCTCAATGGATGGTTATACATTGTATTTTGCTACTGATTACCACCTTCGGAATTTAATCAATTACCCGAGCGTAGCGAGCCAGCAACCTTAATCAATAATTTTATATATCCTCAAACAAGTTTTAATCCTTTCCCTCATCCTAGGGAGGGAGCGGTAATTTGGTTAAATTCCAATTAATCCTTTTTGTGAATTTCTGAATAAGTAAATAATAAATAATAAAGTATATACTTGAATTTCTTGTTTTTCAGCTTCCCTTTGTTTTGTTATTGTTTTTAATAAATTTTGTATTCCAATAGCACGCATTTTTTCTTTATCCACTTCTGTTGAATAATATTTGGTAATTTCAGCAAATTGTTCAGTAATTCTTTTGAATTCATCTAGTTCTAAATAAAATTAATAATATTATTTCTATACATAATACAGATAGAGAATATAAATTTATATCAGATCATCTGACTTACTGTCGACATAAACTGAACACTCATTTTTTAAATCATTTGTTTCATTTCGTATATCCGGTTCTAAAACAAGCAAACCATAAATTTCATCAAAAAATAAACCAAATTTTTTTAATCCTTCTGCCATTCTTTTATTTTTTCTGTGTAAATCCAATATAAATTACTTTCTTTTCCTTTCCTATTTCTAATTGAAAATTAATAGTAACAATCCAAAAATTTATTGATTTTTTCTGTCCATTTCCATAATAATTATTTATAGATCTGTAATTTAACTCCCTTTGACATAAAAATTGAATCTATCTACAAGCAATCGATAGACTACGGCTAGATCGGCTGGATTGTTCGTCCCATTAGGTAAGGAATATTCATTATATGTACCATGCAAATTTTTGGTCATGAATGGTAGGCGCACAGAGAATATTTTTGTTCATCACATTTTCATTTAACATCACAGACGTTCCCAATGTATTTGATTTGAGGGATATATTTTAATAATATTTGATTTATTTATTGTCCTTGAGCAATCGTTGAAAAATATCGTCAAAATAGCCGAATATCGTCACTCAGGATTATTATTATTATTATTTTATTATTATTAGTTTATATTGTTTTTTATATTCTTTTTTTATTTATTTTCCTTTTCGCTGATATAAAATAAACTAAAAACTTTGGTTATGTTAACGCGACAAAAAATTAACGTCGCGATGAGCAATTCCCATCACAGCGAAAAATATTGAGCAATAATTCCGCCATGATGGAAATTTTTTTTATATAGAGTTTGACGTTCGCGACGATAAAATCGCGATCGTGTGCAAAGCACTTGAATGGCTTTTTCGCCAACTAAAAGAATATGCAGAGAAAACATATTTGTGTCGATTAGCGAACATTTGCATGAGTTTCAGTTTTAATTTATTTGAGAGAAGACAAAGCAATAAACACAAATTCTATGTTCTATGTTCACTTTGCTACCATTGTGGAATGTATATTTATTTTTCATTGGGCTTTTATTTTAATTTTGACTAATTTAATTGACATTCTGATGTTTTTGTTTGAATGAAGTGAGGTGAAGCGGCGGCGGAGGTACTGATTGATGATTGATGATGATATGAATAATTTTTGATATTTTATTTATTTTTTTTCTTCAATTCAATTTCTGTACGCCCTGCATGAGCATAGTTATATTATATTAAGGCAATAATTAATTGTTAAACAATTTACACCACTGCAATAATAAGAGCTTCAAAAAAGCACCAAGAGAATTTATTGAATATTTTCCCAAGACGGAAAATTCTATTGAAAATAAAATATATTAAACTGGATATGTCAGGGGATCACAAAATTACAATAAAAGGTAGTCCGTCACAATATGTGAAATTAAATGTTGGTGGTCTTTTATTTTATACAACAATTGGAACGTTAACAAAAACTGATACAATGCTTCGGGCCATGTTTAGTGGTCGAATGGAGGTGCTAACTGATTCTGAAGGTATTTTTAATTTTATATAAATGTATAATTAAATGTATATGATTGTTTTTCTACATTATGAATAGGTTGGATTTTAATTGATCGATGTGGTACACATTTTGGAACAATATTAAATTATTTACGTGATGGAACAGTTGCATTACCAGAATTAACAAAAGGCATATCAGAATTATTAGCTGAAGCAAAATATTATTGTATTGTAGAATTAGCTGAATCATGTGAACGTGCATTATTGAAAAAGGAACCAGAACCAATATGTCGGGTACCATTAATTACATCACAAAAAGAAGAGCAACTATTAATTAGTTCATCAAATAAAGTATGAACCATTTTTGTTTTATTACCAAATTTTTCAGTATCACATTTTCTAAACATAATTCTAATCACTTTTTACTAAGCGTACCTTGTCCTATAAAGATGCTCATCAGCATTAAAACATAAACAGTGAAATTATCTGTTAAATTTATTTTAGATATTCAACATTTCACTTTTTATTTATAATTCCATACTTATGATATTATTTTCATAATTCGTTTGTTGAGTTTGTTTATCCGAATAATATAATTGTAGTATGACTACTTTTCAATACATTATAATATTCAATACGTAAACTTAGTTGAAATTATTAAATTTATTTAAAAATCCTTAAATTTACTATTTATATAAAAAATAAATGTATATATTATCGCTTGCAGCCCGTTGTTAAATTATTAATAAATAGACATAATAATAAATATTCATATACAACGACATCTGATGATAATTTACTTAAAAATATAGAATTATTTGATAAATTATCGCTAAGATTTAGTGGTCGTATATTATTTATAAAAGATGTGATTGGTTCAAGTGAAATATGTTGTTGGTCATTTTATGGTAATGGACGTCGAGTTGCTGAGGTATGCTGTACGTCAATTGTGTATACCACTGATAAAAAACATACAAAAGTTGATTTTCCTGAGGCAAGAATATATGAAGAAACATTGCAAGTGTTACTGTATGAAGATCGTAATTTTCCCGATCAAGAACTATTAAAGGCTACATCATCTGTACGTGGTGCGGTTGGTGGTATATCAACGTATACGAGTGACGAAGAAGAGGAACGTTCTGGTTTGACAAGACTTCGTTTAAATAAACAAAATAATAATGTGTATGGGTAAATTCATTTAGAAAGACAAAATAAAAAAAAGAAATTTTCAACCCGACCAGCTCCGAGTTTGGAATTTTTTTTTATGATCATGTTAACCTAGTTAAATCATGCACCCAGATCAAATTTAGGATCTCTATCGCTTCTGTGTTCGGATTTACAAGCGTTTAATAGTGTGGAAATTTAGGTAATGAAAATAGCTTTAAAATAAGATATAATATGATTCAAATTGAATCCTTTATTGGTATGTTTATGTTATTTTAAAGCTGTCATGTGGAGCAAGTAATGTGGAGCTTATGGCATCTACCAAACATTCATTACAGTTGGAAAATTTCAGTATTAAAATAAATCCCGGAAAATTTCCTATGTGAATAAGGGGAATTGAATTCGGTGTATTTCACGATCCATTAACATGATCAACCATTGCGTTATCTAGTGATTTGCCTAAATGTATTGTAAGTGTATAATTTTTTTAATTTGGTGATATGAGTTTCGAAGTTTAGTAGTTTATTTAACTACACCACAGACAAATTTTCGCTACTTTAATGGTTGTAAATTCGAACATAGAAGCACGATAGAGATCCTCAATTTGACCTGTGTAAATGGTTTAACTAGGTTAACATGTCCTCAAAAACATTCAAAAAAATCGGATCGAATCGGGTTGAAACAGTCGTACGTTCTAAACAGAATTACCCATATTAATTATTAATTAATTAATGATAATAATTATAATAATAATAATAAATAACTATAATAATAATAATAATAATAATAATAATAATAATAATAATAATTATAATAATGACCACCAAAGAAGAAATATTTAAAACTGATATAACAAAAATTATTACTCATTCGTTTTAATTATAATAATTATTGTGTATAATTCATATAACAAAAATGTACAAGAGGAATGTAATGAAGAACATTTTCGTATCCTTAAATTAATTAAAGAAAACTATTTCCTCTTCTCTTTACCACGAAATTCTTCTTCATTTTGATAAAGATAAATAATTAATTATTGTTTCTGTTATTATAATTTTTTTTCGTTAATAAATTCAATTAAAAAAAATAATATGTTCTAATTTAAATTAAATCAAAATTTTCAGCTCACTCTGTTATCGACAAAGGTTTCTCCTAGAACCTACAATATCTGTAAAGATAAAATACAACTCAAAAAAGTTACCAATATCTGTAATGATCTTCAAATAATGTAGAATCTTAATTTTGCTTCAATGGTTAATATTAAAATTCAATCATCAATGACACTATTTTGCAATGGACACAAACGAAATTTTATGCAACATAAATTAATTTGAAACATTGTAAAAGGACATCTACTGAAATATACAATGCACCACTAACTGAGCAAACGCAAATAATATTAATACAATAACCTTATAACTTAAGTGTAGGGTGTCAGGACAATGCACCAATTTGTATTTACTAAAATATTGGATAAGGAAAAATCAAAATAATCCTCATTTCGGCATATTTTCCATGTGAAATTGAAAATGACAGAGCTTGCTCATAGAAGATTTATAATGAAATTAAATAAGTATTGCATGAAACGATATATATTTTAATCCATTTTACAGCAGTTCTCATTAATTCTGATAATTTCTAAAGCTTTTGAAATACATTGGAGATCCTTGGAGGAGAACACCTAAGGTGGTCCCCATGTTAATGGACTTATTATACAAGATAACTTTATACTATTACACCTTACCACTTACAAACTTCATCAAGTGAAGATATTGCATCAAATATGCATGCGTACTCATGTACGTACCGCCAGTACTAAATCTATTAAATGAACATGATAGCAATATCTTTTTTTTTGGGTGGTATTAAATATTTCCAATATAAAATCAAATTGCAAAAAATTATATTTTAATTTTAACGGATTTGATCAAATATCTTACACAATGTCAAACATTTCAACTTTAAAATATGAATATTTAGAGTTTTTATTACTTATACTTACGGTACATAGGTACCAAGAACAAAAAAAAAAATCCCAAAAATGAAAAGAGTCAAATATATGTTTTTAACCAATGCCAATCTGATAAAAGAAAGAATACAAAAAAAAGTTAATTAAAATCCAAAATAAAAATTCATCAAAATTTTGTAGAAATTTTTTTTGTTTCAATAATTTTTTCCCTTCAAAAAAAGGTACAAAAATTTGAAGATGTGGCAATGCTGACTTTGTACTAAAATAATAACAATGACAAATGAAATAGTCACAAATGTCATCGGCAATATATATCATATTCTCCTCAGTCCTCAGTCCTCAAATACATATGTTTAGTGAGCTGAGTAGGCTGAGTAAAAACAAATGGCAAAAAACAAAATAAATACTAAAAAAAATTATTAGTTTACAATTTATGGAATAATTTTATAAATATTTGAATTTAAACATTTAAAATGTCCAGAAAACGGGATGTTGCTGATGAACAATATTTTACAGGTAAAATATATAAAAATTTTATACATGCCAATTTACATCAACTGCAATAATTTTTAATTGTTACATTTTTCAGAATATACAATTCCGGATAATTCACCTATAAATAAACAGGTAATAAAAAAGAAAAAATTAAAACACAAAAAAGATTATTATGATGAACTTGATCAAAAAGTTGAAAATGTGGTAAAAGATATTATGGCTGAAGTTAAATTAAACGAAAGTGCTAAAAATAATACGCTACGAAAACCAACTGATAAATTAAAATTCAATAGTTCGCCTTCAACACCAACTATAATCCAAACAAATTCTGTACCATCGTCAGCGTCAAGTTTAATATCAACATCAATTGCAACAGGAATTGGAACCGGGTTCATAATAAATCCTGTAAAGTCATCATTACAACCCAAAAAGAAATCACGTGTGCGTAATAAAGAAAGTGGAACTTCCAGTGAAGAAGAAAGATGGTTAGATGCAATTGAATCTGGAAAATTAGAACAAGTTGATGATGAATTAAAAAAAATTAAAGATCCAAAATTAATGACCGCTCGACAACGTGCAATGTATGAACGTGGAACGGATAAGGATCCAAGTCCAGGTGGTGAACAATTACTGGCCTTACCTACGGGTTATAAAGAAAAAGTAATGACAGCTGAAGCTATTCAAAAAGCACAAATTAAACAACAAAAGCGTAAACAATTGGCTGAAGCTAAACGTGAAATAGATAAGAAAAAAACTATGGAACGTTTGTTAAAGAAAAAAGATTCAAAAATTTCGAAAAATTCAAAAAATCGTTTAAATAATAAAATACCGCCGGCACCCGCAATTAGATATCGTTATACAAAACAATGTATAACAATAACATATCCACCAAATTTTGATTTACCAATTAAAGCACATCCGAAACGTGAGCCACTACCACCACCAACTTTATGCGCTATATGTGGTTCATTAAAAAAGTATAATTGTTCTAAAACAAATATTCCATTGTGTAGTTTTAAATGTTATAAATCCGTTGTAGCATCTTTAAAGGATATAATGTGTTAGATGTAAAACGTATAAAAGTGAGTTAGTTTTATGTGGATTTACATACTATTATTGTATTCATTGTTATGTGTTAAATTGATATCGTATTTTAAATAAAAATGTTTTTACATCAGATTTTTTGCTACTATTTGCCGTTTGCTGTAATTAATTATGATAATCAACCAAAAATAATGTATATTGATGGTACATCCTATAGGTATTTGCATTATTATATTCAGTAAAAATATTTATAAATAAATCGTCCGATTGTGCAGTTTTTATGTCGCCAATTGAAAAAATGGAAAATCAAAACAAGTACCTTTGTTAATTTTATTTCGGTAAGTAAAAGATCGCAACACAAGCTCACAAAAAGTTACGTGCTATATGACTTAGTGAAAACGTTGGTTTATTAAATTTCTTCCTGAATATGAACAATGTTTATGTTGTCCAGTTAACCTTGATGACTATCAAATCATGGCTATAATCGATTCGGATCACCATTTATTTATGTGATTCTATTCATTTAATTTAATTTAGCTACTTTTAGTTAAAGTTCACTGCAATTTTAAGATTTTCACTGCATTAGATCACTTGGTTTATTTCTTTTTAAACTTCTTATAGCCGATTTGCTGCGGTATCAGTTAATTTTGATGATTCTGTATGCGGCGTTTATGTGTATAAGCGAATTTATGTATCTCGTCGGCTACCATTGATATTTTTTAATCCCGATGAATGTTTTCGTTACAAATGTACCACGCCGCATTAAATATGAATGAATCTAGTTTTGTTACGTTTGAATTATTTTTATATAATTTTTTTCTTTTTTAACATGCATCTTCCCACGCAATTTCCCATGGAATCACCTGTTGATTGATGGTAATCGGAACAGGATTCATCTTTCTGTTGTGTAAAGTTGTTATGTACAGGTTTGTTCTCGTTCAAACCAAATATATGTGTAAAAAGACATTCTATCTAGCTTTGAAAATATAATATCTTAGTACACTAGAAGATTTCAGGATAACTCTCGCATCATATTTCGTAGAAGCAAAACTTTGTTCCGGATGATTATCATCTTCGTATTACGTAAGCCGCGCCATTCGGGTGCTACACCAAAAAAGAAACTTCTTTATGAAATGAATGAAATAATTTTATAAGAAAATACAGAGCAATTGCTCAATCAGTATACCTAGATATATTGCTAAGAGATGAAAGTGATAGCGACTGAGTTACAATTTGCTCGTATATGGTATACAAAAAAAATGAATATAGAAAATATAGGTAGTTGAGCGTTACCCGAAGATTAACAATGTCTATACGCACCACTATAGGCTAATTACTCATTTAAAATATCAGAAGTTGCAGTGTGAAAATATCGGAATTTTCAAATGGCGGATAAATATATGTAAACCGGTTTTTCATCAATTCACCTTCACATCGGTATTCTCCGATAATTTCATTGGCGTATGGAATAAGTCGTTGGTATAGTAAATAAGCAAATACCTTATTGGTAATGTTTAATAAAGTTATTCATCTGTAGTTGTTACAATCTAGTTTGTCACTCTTTTCGTACAATTGACATATAATACCATCATTTTACTCATCTGGCACCCGTTCATTATTCCTAATCTTTACAATTAGCTCGTGCAGTTGATACCATAATGCATTTCCACCATATTTAAAGAGTTCACCTGGTAAGTTATCAGATACAGGTGATTTTTTATTCTTGAGCTTTTGAATAACATTCTTTACTTCGTGTATTGTTGGTTCAACCATAAATGACTGTGCAGGTTGAAATTTCACATCTTCCACAGTATTCACTGGTTGCGTGTTCACATTTAATAGGTTTATAACGTACTCGCCCATCTTTCGACGCACCTTTTGTCTTGCGCCATAACCTGTCCATCTCGTTTGTTGATTATATCCGTTGCGAATACGATTGACATTACAGTAATTTCTGTTGAACTTCTCCATTTCGACGTAAACCCATCGTTCCAGTTGTCGTTTTTTTTACGGATCAATTTACGCTCAAAATTCCTCTTACCCCAATAGTCTTCAATAGTGGTTCTTGTAGCCCGCGCTAGCATTTTCAGCCTGGATGCATTTTTTGCAATGCGAGCATATCCACATTCATCATCAAACCATTCATTTCTTACTATCATAACCTTTTATACTTTTTGTTACAGCGGCAACGATTGTAGTAAAAGAAGAGAGTTCGGAACCGGTTTTGTAGTTATTGGTAAAGCAAGAAATTCAGTAATTGCTTCTAATCCGATTGATGAACGCATTTGTAAACTACGTGTAAGAACGGAATTTTTCAATTTTTCATCAATGTAAGTGCCCACTGAAGAGAAAACTGATGAGATGAAAGATGCGTTTTATGAAAAACCGATAGCAACATATAGAGCTGCACCCGACTACGACATTAAGATTGTCCTAGGCGATTTTAATGCCAAGGTGGGACAGAACATAATATATCAACCAATTATAGGTAAACACAATCTTCATAAAACAAAAAAGAATGAAAACTGCCTAACATTGATTGATTTCGCCATGTCTAAAAACATGGTCATTAGTAGTACATACTTCCCGCATAAAGAAATTTATAAGAAAACGTGGAGGTCTTCAGATGGTAGAACATAGAATCAATTTGATGATGCACTAATTGATGGACGTCACTGTTTAAATATAATGGATGTTCGAACTTGTCGTGGTTTAAATATTGACTCTGATCATTATCTAGTTAGGATAGTGCTACGAGCCAGAAATTCAGCCATTAATAACACACAGGCCGTATGGTTGAAATAGGCAGTCGAAAGACTTGAACAGTCGGCGGTAAAACAATTGTACATGGATGCAATGGAACAACAAATTATTACAGATCTGGAGGATTACCAAAAGGAAAGCAGTATAAATAGTATGTGGAAGAAATTAAAATCATGCGTTGAAGATGTCGCAACAGATGGGTTTACGTCGAATTGGAGAATGTCAACAGAAATAACGATAACAAACGATTGTACTGGAATATCAATCGTAATCGCAACTGATATAATCAAGAGATGTACAGGTTATGGCGCAAGAGGCAAGGTGCGTCGAAAGATGGGCCGAGTAGGTTATAAACCTATTAAATGTGAACACACAGCCAGTGAATACTGTGGAAGATGTGAAATTTCAAACTGCTCAGTCATTTATGGTTGAACCATCAATACACGAAGTAAAAAATGTTATTCAAAAGCTCAAGAATAATAAATCAACTGGATTTGATAACTTACCAGGTGAACTCTTTAAATATGGTGGAAATGTATTATGGTATCAACCGCACACAGTAATTGTTAAGATTTGGAATAATGAACGGGTGCCAGATGAGTAGAAGGATGGTATTATTGTTATATACCAGTGTGGTTTCTGCGCAGATCGATCTACATCTGATCAAATTAGTATACGGCAGATTTTGGAAAAGTGTAGAGAATTCAATGTTGATACACACCATTTGTTTGTTTTTTCAAAGCGGCATATGACAGCGTCAATAGGTGAAAATTATGGAAAATTATGAAAAAATTTTATATTCCAAAAAAACTAATAGATTTGGTGGTCACGACGTTGGAAAATGTGAAGGCACAAGTACGAATCCGAGGTAAATTATCTGATCACTTTGAGACGGTTGATGGACTACGACAAGGCGACCCATTATCAACACTACTATTTAATATTACACTAGAAAAGGCGCAGTGAGGGGTGTAAATATTGATAAACAAGGCACGATACTATTTTGAATTAGATAAGTTGTACGGTCAACCAAATATTGTCAAAACAATCAAAATCAATAGATTAAGATGGCTTGGACACGCAACACGTGCATGTAGGAGGACCGTGTGCTGAAAAAACTGTTGAATTGTAATCCAGAAGTTAGACGGAGAGAACACCTAAGGCAAAACAGCGAAATGCAGTAAACTGTGATATAAAGATCATTAAAATTCGGGATTGGTAGACATTGACTGCAGATAGGTCAAGTTGGAGAAGGTACGAAGTAAAAATAAATAAATTAATTAAAAAAAAAACAACAATAATTTAACTAATTTTTAAATTACAATTTTATTTAATTTTATTTAGCATTTTAATTACAAAATAAATTGTACATAAATAAATCATTAATATTTTTCTTAAGTATAAAACAAATAAAAAATTTTCATTTATATTTACATGAAATTTAATACTTTTAATTCACAGAAAAATTTAACAAATTAAAACATATAATTTACATTTATTACTCGTTATTATCAAGTGTAAAGGATAAAAAAACAAATGTTCTGTACGACGAAGGCGGCATTGATTTGTGGTTTATGATGTCACATTGATCTGATTCTATATTATATTGAATTGACCGAATCATTGTTTCTGCACTTTTGAATACAATAGGAAAATTGAAAGTAAGAAATTGTTAGCCAGCCACAAGTTTAATCAGAAAATTCTACTGCTATTGGATTTAGAAGATTCAACATTCGCATTATCCAAATGAAAGTGAAATGTGTTGTGCATTTGGTGGAATCAAGGAATAGTTCGCGTTCATCGTCTACTATATGAGACGTTACAAACAAACGAAACTGTTTCAGATAATCACTACCAACCTAATGACAATTATATTGGAGTGAACGCTCGACTACACATTTGCTTATAAATTTCATAACTAACTGCGCCAACACATAATATTGTATATATAATTGCGATGATTCATAGAAACGTGTTTAATAGACAACATCGAATTTACATTGACGAAGTTTTGGGGTATGCGAGGGCTATAAAAATGCAATCAATCAGATGCTTAATTAACGTGTGGTGCAAAAGCTGGTGTATTATGGGAGCCCATATATAAAATTCATGACATCTTAAGACCGTAAAACTTGTCTTCATTTTTGTTATGCAATTAAATTATGTATATCAATTTAAATCACTGAACGATAGTGTTTAATGTTTTGCTATTTTGTATACAACACCATTGGCACCGTTGCCGTAGTTGTAATAGAAAATTTCTTTTAAATTGATACCATTCTAACACCGAGGGTTTCGACTAATAAATACGTATATATTTAAATAAAAATACAATAAGTCTAAGCCATAGAGAAAGGAATAACATCATACCAGAAGTATTCTTCTAATCGTTATTGAATCATTTTTTTCTTAATAATTTCGGTTCTCCTGCAACTGGCTGCGGACACAAATTGTATATTAACATTTAATAAGTGTGAAAAGTACATCGGGTTTCTATCTTATTTCTTTCTCTATGGTCTAAGCAAATCATTAAATTAATAATTTTTGTAACAGTGGGGCTCATTTTCAAACTCATACTGAAATTTTGGTATACTTATAAATGACAAAACGTATGTTAGGTTTGGGTTTTAGGATACTCATATTTTTAATAATAGTATGCGGTCAAATGTAAAACCGAGCGAATTTTGATTAGGAATTTAGTTGTGTTATGCGGCAAACGAAGGACATGAATGCGAATATTTTGACCCCCAAAAACCTGTTCACACTCACACTATTTTGGTGAAAATGAAATCAGAATGGGTGTTGTTTGTAAATACCAAAAAATATATTAATAAACTAATACTGAATTTAAAAGTATACTAAAATTTCAGTATGAACTTGAAAAGAGGTCTCAAATGTGTGTGTGTGTGTGTGGTAAATAAAATAATGTATTTTAAATTATTTATGACAATGGCGTCTCGTGAGAAATCTGGTCGATATGGAGAAATGTTTGTGCACCGAATTAAATTCTAGAAAATCGACTTTTACGATTCAGTATTAATTTTTTTTTAATTATGGACGATTATTTTTAAAAATTAAATATTTTTTTGGACAATTTTCATATGTAGCACAGAAAACGGAGCTTTTTTTAAATTATTAATTTATTTAATATTTGCTACATTACAAAAACGGAGAAATTGCGCATAATGTTACAGTGCGTTTTTAGCATTTAGTCGAAAATTGAATTTGACAATGTTTGTACCCTAGTAACACTGTCCGTAGTTTGTCCGCAATATTTCCGCATTATATGTAGTAGTCTGTAGTTTCCATCCGAGGAAATATTTATGGATTGCTTACGGATGTCCGCTGGAATTTTATATAATGAGTGCAACCTTGCCTATGGATTTTTATAAAAAAATGTCCTTGAATTATCCGTATATTTCCGTTGATAATTTTCACGGGTGCTCCTTAGAAGTATTTCTCGTTGCTATTATTCCACAGAATATCCATAGAATTTATATTCGAATTTTTTGTGAGCAGATACACGGATTTCGACAAAAATATCTTTGCCTTGTAAATGTATTTTGGCAATGAATACCCGTGAATTGGCGGTATTAGCAGAATAAATTTTCTTATGACGATGATGTCAAATAACGGTTTTGACAAAGTTTTTTTTACCGATAGACCAGAAGTTCTATGAGCACGGAATGAATATGCTGCCGGAACGATGGCAAAAATTTATCAATTGCTCATTTTTTTTGTAATAAACAAGAAAAAAAAAACCATGAACAGTCTTCCAAAATTCCTAGGAAATATATAGATTTGAGTCGCTGGTTGTTTTAAAAATTATGAAAATAAATTAAAAAGAGTGAGGATTATATCTAGATAAGAGAAATATACAAAATTTGAAACACAGTCTTGTATAATTGATGAAATAAATTATGAATACAATACCGCACGGATAAATGTTGGACATATTACCCTGGCAATCCAAAGATTTCAATTAACCTAAATAAAATACTAAATTATATTAAGTGGAAAATCTATGGGCATTCTTTGGACAATTTCTAATATATCTTTTGCATGGAAAATATGTGGATTTTGTCCACGGACATTTTCCTCGTTTTTTAAGTACGGACAAATTGATACTAAAAGGAAAGGAAACTATGCTTTGAATAAAATAAATGAATTTTCTCAAAATAATAAGTTTTTGAATATATTTTCAAAATGTTCCGGTTTCTGTAAGACAGACTATACAATATATAAAAAGTTTCATTATTTCATACAAAATTTGTATTGACATCGAACTGGAATTATCGATTATTCTTTTGAGCGATTGTAGTGATTTTAAAAAAAATTTCTTATTAGAAAATTTGTTTAAAAAATTAGTGATCCGTTAAAAATATGGCCCGCAATTTGTTTTTCATAAAGTAGTTTACTTTCAAACCGACTACTACAAAAACATCGACATCTGCATTTGAATTTTTGAATTTTACAATAAATAATATGGTTTCTAATTTTTATGCAATTTTCTAACGATCGCATCTGTTAATTACAGCGGATCGCACATAAAATTATATTAAATATTTTTTTTTTTAAATTCTAAAATTAACAATTTTTAAATAAATTAAAATTAATTATTTATTTTTATAAAATAATAATATTTAAATATAATCAATAAAATTTTTTATTTAATTCAATATTGTATTGACAATTTTCTCGGAATTCAACTAAATATATAGCACCATTTTCTCTAATTGTATTATTTGAATTTAAAAATATTGTGGGTTATAATTTGGGCGGTTTTGGGCGGTTGACTATATACAAAAATACAATTATAAAAAATATTAAGTGACAGATATCGTTTTAATTATATTGAACTTAAATAAATAAAAAATGGAACAAATGAGGACACTAAAAAAATTAATAATCACTGCATTTAAATTTAATCAAAATTTTGAAATTTAATAATAATAATTTAAATTTAAAAACAAAAATTATAAATAAACGTTTTTAAATTTTATAATTTTTATGTCAATTAATTTGTTAACCATAAAAAAATATAATTTTGTTTTAAAATTGGGGTTTTGTTTTTTCGATTGTTTTTTTTAAAGCTATACTTTCTATTTTAACCATAAATTAATTAAATAATTTACGTATAAAATATAATTAAATTAAATAATATTATTATTTTTGTTTTTATTAGTTTTATAATTTTTTTATATTTTCAAAAAAAAAAATAAATTAATAATAAATTAATCTCAAAAATACTTGAGGCAGTGAAATTAAATAAAAAATAAAAAATAAAAAATAATAAAATAAAAATAAAAAAAATATTACGACGAGTACCACCTTTTTTTTTTGCTGCCTTTAATTATTCATCAGCTCATCGATATTTAATTGGTGGTAAATGATGACCACATTTTGGGAAACCTGGTGGTATGGGTGGTAAATCAGCATGTGTTCCAATATGTATAACTAAATTCATACCAATAACTATATGAAATTGGAAATGACAATGGAACAGCCAATATCCTGGGTGTGAAAATATAAGAATTTGTGATTAATATATAAATATGAAATATGGTAAAATCAAAAAGATTCCCATAATTATAATTCTAAATTTTGGAAGAGGAATTATGACACGAAATCTTTATGTTATAACGGATATATATTTTCTTTGTAAAATGGATATACTTTCGGAAATTATATATTTCAGACATTAAGTAAATTATTGGCTCGCGACGATGACACCGGCAAACAATTGTTCGGATTATTATCATTTACGAGGTGTACCGGTATTAAGTGGGTGTCATGATACAAATGTCTCAATTGTTGTGAACGAGCCTTAATTTTTTTTTTTGTTTAGTTGCTATGACATCTGTCAGACAAATTTGGTATACATCAAGTCATTGTACAAACAACATCATATTTTTTCATCGTGTTAAAAATGTTGAATTTTGTATCAGAAAATGAGGATTTGCGGGAAGCATTAAATTTTTGTTTTTCATTTGATCATGCTCTTCATTTGATCATGCTCTATCAGAACCAACATGTAAAAGATGGTTTCAACGGTTCAGAGATACCGACTTTGATGTGAGAAATAATGAACGTGGAAGACCACCAAAAAAGCTTGAAGGCGCCGAATTGCAAGCAATATTGGAATAAGATGACATTTTGAATCAAAAGCAAATGGCAGAAATGTTAAATGTTGCACAACAAACATTTAAAAGCTATGGGAACGATCCAAAAGTGTGGAAAATGGGTACCACATGAATTGAATGAAAGACAAAAAAACCGAAAAAACACTTGTGAAATTTTGATTGCTGCAGACACGAAAGAAAATCGGTTTTGCATCGAATTGTTACTGGCGATGAAAAATGGATTTATTTTAAGAATCCTAAACGGAAAAACTCATGGGTTTATCCAGAACAACCATCAACATTGACTGCAAAATCAAATCGTTTCGGCAAGAAGACAATGATGTGTGTCTGGTGGGACCAGAAAGGTATGGTGTACCACGAGCTACTAGAACCTGGTGAAACTGTTAATGCTGATCGCTACTGACAACATATGGTCAATTTGAACCATGCATTGATCGAAGAACAACCAGAATGAGCCAGAAGACACGGCAAGGTAATTTTGCTTCATGACAATGCACATGTACACAAAGCAAAACCGGTTCAGGATACAATCAAAGCACTTGGCTGGAAGCTGCTACCCCACCCTCCGTATTCATTATACTTGGCTCTTTCCAACTACCATTTGTTTTCATCGATAGGACACGCATTGGCTGAGCAGCATTTCGATTCCTACGAAGAAGGCAATTCTATTGGCGTGGTATCCACAAATTACCAGGAAGTTGGTGGTCAAAATGTGTAGAAAGCAATGGCCAATATTTTGAATAAAATGATTTTTACTTTCCCTTTTAAAATTATTGTTTTATTTCCACAAAAAAACGCTCACTTGATACCGTTACACCTGATATATGCATTTTTCATATGTTATAAGGAACCGTTCTTATAATCGCATTTTACATATACATTTAACAAATCGAATCATAATTAAATGAAAAAACCAAATTGGCAGTTTTTTAAGATGACGTTTCGGAAGCGACGTTGACATCAATTCGCCCGAATTTTAACTTTAATTTCACATTATCTCCCAACAATTTTGTCCAAATTGCAATAGAAATAAAATGAAATATAAAACGTGTTCAGTTTTCAACAAATTAAATATATTATAATATCCGATTTAATTCGAGTTTCATATCACAATGGTGACGCCGAACTACCTTAAGAACTGTTCATTTATTGACAATTTGAACACATATATAAAATCACAAATACAAAATCATTTTGAGAATATGTGCCTAGTTTCATTGACATACCTCAAAAAATACCATAGTATTTTGCACGTGCGGATTATATGCGCGTTCGGATTAACGCACGGCTGGTGTATATTTCTTTATTAATTTTGAAAATAATAAAATTATTTAAAAAATAGTAAAAGATTTAAAAAGTTTCCATTAAACTCTGTAGGGGTCTGGAAGCGTCCTTGAATCTGAATCGATTACGGAACTGGATATGAGATTGGATGAAATCCAGAGAGTGGGCGTACGAGAAAGGTGTCATAAAACTCTCGTCAATGATAGAATGCTCCATGAAAGGGAATGGCAATCCTGACGGATGGATTCTTCATGGAGGACAGGGATGTTGCTGGCATTTATTTCAGCAAACTTGTCCTACCATTTTAAATAATACACCTCAGTATATCAGACTTATATGTTGGTCTTAATTCATGGTTTGGTGGGTCGTGTGCAGGGAAATAAAATCTAATTGCACTTGATATCCAGACGGTGATTAGAAGCATGAAACTGACTAACATGACTACATCTTTGACTTTAGAATGTGCCCAAAGATTAAACCGGGTTGAGACCCGAATTGAGCTCACTTTGGCTTGGGTATAAGGATACATTTGGTTATCGCGATGGGAATGGAAATGCGGATAACTTTGCAAAGATCGGACTTGATTTTCGATGGTCCAGAACCATGTTCCACCATTGGTGGGGGAATGGTGAGGAATTTAATCGAGAAATGGATCATGGAAGAACATCGAATACGTAGGAACAACATAAGCAGATGTATATAGACAATCTAAATTAGCTCATAGGTATTCCTGCAGGAAAATGTGATGACAATTGTTATAGGTGGTTTAGGGTATCATCTGAAACGTATGAGAATCGTCTATCGGAAGAAACTTGTATACTGTGAATGGATTAGGATTATGTTTCGGTTGACATTCCGATGATGAAAATGACAAGAGACGGTGTTGTGATGGAATGGTTTGATTTTGCTGATGAAAACCAACCAGCATAGCATAGTTTGCTCGGTACGGTCACGTGATGGTCAGTTCTTGAAAAAGACAAATTTAATAGTTTAACTTTAATAGGAAAGCACAAAAAAATTATTATTTTAATTTTTTTAATTTCTTATCGAATGACATTTGTGCTTGTGCGCGGGATGAAATAAAGATATTGTTATAAACCATCAAATGATAGCAGTAATATTTTAGAATTCCGAAACAAGATATATTGCTATGAGTTCTATTACTATTTATGTAGCAATTGCTATGATAGCAATAATTTTCAGCATAAGATTCATATAGTTGTGGTGTTACCAATTAAAGTACATGGAGAAAAAGTTTACAGTGATATACCTAAATAAATAAAAATGGAAATATATATTTTCATTATCATCTTACCTGGATTATCGGCTCTAAATCTTAATACAACATAACCATTATTTGGTACAGCAATTGTATCTTTTAATGGTGGCTTTGCAAATTGACGATTTAATAGACCTCTACGATCCAAATCCAATGCATGTTTTAAATTTATTTTCTTGACATTTGTATCCGGTGAACGACCCATCCCGATAACATGAAATGATGTACCATGCAGATGAAATGGATGACTTAAATTTGTTTGTTGTACTAAAATAATGTTTGGTGAAGTTAGTTCATTATATGTTTTCTAAAATAGAAATGAAAATTGGACAAATAATACGTACCTTCATCGACTAAAACAACTTCAACGATTGCATTTAATGGTATATCAATTTTATGTGTACACATACAATTTAAACCACAATCTGGTGGACGATTATCACCATTACAAAATTGTTCCGGTGATATATCTTGAATTTGTGATATCATAGGAGCCGGTGGTGATACATATGATATTTCATCAATTAATGATATTAAATGATCACCACCAGGTGCAACTAAAAATCGATTATATGTATTTGGCATAAATAATTCTTCGGGACGATAAAAATAAAATCGAAATGGTAAAAATATTTTTACATCAGGTCGTTCCACCAGCACACCTTTATCGGAACGTTCTGAATTTTTTAAATTACTGACACACACGGCATCCGGTCGTTTTCTATCACACACTGCATCCAATGGATTCATTACCTAATACACATATTTATATAGAATTTGTATGTTGTTATTGAATTTTAAATATGTTAGGTGTGGAAGAAAAAATTTGAAATTATCTAAATAAATTTTTTGGTTTCAAGAAATTACAATTTAAAAATATTTTACTATTTTAAATTGAAAATGTTGGAATGGAAAAATAAATACAAATATTTTATTAACAAAAAGTTGCAGGAAAACATATTTAAAGCTAATCTACATACTTTTGGTTAATTTATTAATTGTATTCTATGATTATGAAGAATTTATACAATTTATTACATTTTATTTACAATGTCTTGTGTAATATGTCTCCATATAATTAATCATAATTAATCTATTAGATAGAGTCGATGTACCAATTTTCTGTACCCATAAGGTTACAGCAATTTCCGGTCTCTTATATAGAAATAATAACAAAAACTATAATGTTTGTGATATTTTTTCGATATGAGAGGCTGGAAACTGGTGCATCGATCCAACATTGAATATTATGTACAAATTTTACAGTGGAATTGAATAGAGAAGGAACAAAAAGGAAAAATATGCTATGGAATAATGGATTGAATAATAAAGATATTATCACAAATAATACAGCTTACCATACAGAACCACCTACATATTTATTAAACAATTTTTTATCCTGAATCGATGCGTCTTGGTTTCCCAAATATTGTAACACTTCCAAATTAGCCGTTTCAAATTATTTCATTATTTCGTTTCACCCTCAATTATGATGGAAAAGTGGGCAGAATGCTTCTAATTAAATTCGAAAGGCTAAAGTAGTTTCCGCATAGAATTATGATAATCTACTTTACGGATTGCCATTCTTTTCTGATAATAGACTATCAATTCAATATTCAAAAAATATATTTGTTTCAGTTTGAGTTTTATGAAATGCTATGAAATGAATTCTGAAATAAGATTATGGGAAGTCTCAAATTCGGTTTTGTGACAAACACAAACAAAATTTTTTTATGTCACAGAGAACTGCCACCGTTACCACTGTGCTTTATTTCTAACAACTCTATGGTTGTTCCCAAGTTTATAATATTATTCTGTTATTAATTCGTATTCTTTGATTTTTTTTATATGTTATTTATGTATTTGTTTTCTATTTTGGGTAGTCTTTACTTTTAAATGTTTATATGTGGAGGCGGATTAAAATTGATGTCATTGTGCCTGGTCCAATTGTTAATATTCCATTTTTTAATTTTTTGCACATTAACGGTAAATTATACTTTATTGATTTACTTTTTTCGTTTCCTGTTTTATATTTGGCTTTTGTATTTTGTATAATGTATTTGACTCGGCATTTTGTTCTCATTTATTTGTTTATTAGTTGTTGTTGTTTTGTTGCCTCGGGATTGTTTACGGACGCAATAGATTTCTGTTCAGGTTTTATTTTTATTTGGTTTTTGTATGATAATAATTGGTATTTTTTTTGGAAAATGAATTTTAGTTACAGAGAAAACGAAAATGCACATTATCCTAAAAATTGCATTGTCGGCATATTCACGAGACGTACATCAGACACTACTATATGAGATTACGTTTCTTTTAAGTATCAGTTGCTTAATGATATATATACACCAGTTCCACGCTCTCTTTATTTGTCAAAATTGCAAATGTGTAAGCTGTGAAAAAAAAAATGTGAGCAAAGAAATTTGCTTCGCGTACATTTTTTTAAGAGCTTCTAATGTAAATAAATAATAAAATTAATTATTTGTGATAATTATTTAGTTGTGATGGCGTTTTCCAACTAATTCACATCGTAACTTATACCCAATAGATTAATAATAATATTAATAATATTACGATATAATTTTAATGCGTCTCAATATGTTTTACTTATAGTGAGTCTGCTCCTTCAATACAAACTTGTGAATATTGCTTTAGAAAATTTAAATGTGGTGATTTTGATGATGGAAGAGAAAGAACGAACCAAAAAAGTTCGAAGTGGATTAATTGCAAGCAATATTGGATGAAAACTATGTAAGCAAACGTTTACATGCCATGGGTAAGTTTCAAAATGAAGGAAAATGGGTGCCGCCACATGATGAACTGACTAAATACCAACATTAAAAATCGTTGAATGGTTTGCATTTGTTGCAAAATCAATAAAAATTATTTTGGTAGAATATGAATAAGAAATTCAATCGCTTGCTTCCAATTCACCAGACTGTACATCATCACATTATCATTTGTTCCGATCAATGCAAAGTGCTCTTAGAGACCAACACCGCACAACATTTGATGAAATCATAAAATGGCTCGATGAGTGAATTGCTTGGAAACCAAAATCGTTTTTCTACCACTGAATGCACAAATTGCAAGAAACATGATCAAAAGTATAGTTACACAAGCGATGGAAACTATTTTGATCGAAATAAAATTTACCATTTTTCAGAAATAAACGTTTCAATTGTTTTTTAAAGGAGGTTATATGGACAAATTTTCATCAAATTTTTAATGATATAACGGTTTTAAATTTGGGATTTTTCTAAAATAAAATTAATGTTTTAAAAATAATTTATATGATGATAATTGATAATTTGATAATAAATTAATTTGTGCTTCAAACGACAAGTCGTCACGGTTTTAGACGCTTCATTTGTGTTTAGCCGTTTTTTGTGGGCGTTTTATATTTAACCGTCGTGTTGCACAATCGCTTCAATTGTGGTTGCGAACAGTTACACATTTGCATTTTTTTTACAGTTAAAGATAAATTGTGGAACGTCGCCGTATTTTACATCAAATAACACAATTTCCACGTATTTGTCCCGGTATTATCCTTGATCCTCGCGTATTACTTATTATTATAGCAGAAACCCTATAAAAATATTGATTAAAAAGAAAAAAATTTATTTAAGTATTTACATATAAATGCATAAATGTATATTTTGTTGTTGTATTTTTGTCCTTTTTTATACAAAAAAAAAATTATTCTATTAAAACTAAAAAAAAAAAATTGTTAAAATTAAGAATGATATTTGCTATAATTTTGGATGCTATGAAAATGTTTTTTTTATTTTTTTGTGAAAATAATAATATGTTTTTTTATTTTATTTTATTTATTTAGTGTTTTTTTTTTATTAATGATAGGAAAAAATGTTTAAATTAAAATGTTCTATAATACATACGATAAAAAAAAGAGTATATTTTGAATGGAAATGATATTGTGCAAAATAATATGAGTTATTCTATTGTTTTATACAATGCGCATGAGTAATTATTATTTTATTTTTTCTATAAAAATATATAGTCTTTTTTTTACAGTAATAATTGATATTGTATAAAAAACGGTACATATTACATAGTATTTGAGTATATGAATGTGAGTGCGTGCACGTATGCGAAAATAAATGTCATTGAGATTGCGCACAGAAATTGTTATGTGTACCATATAAAAAAAAAGGCGTCATAAGGTAGGCGGCCCAATCCTTGCCAAATTAAGAAAACTTTTACTTTTCGGCTATGATAACAATGATCCCGAATTTAATTAAATGCGTATTACTTTAATTTAATATTATTTTCATATAAAATATTATTTTAATTTCAATAAAACATTTAATCTTAAATATGTATAAATTGAGAAGAATAACTATAATATTATATATAATATACCAAATGTCCCAATATCACTCGGACAAAAAGTTGTCTGTCATGCTATGTAACACTATTCTCTATATATGCAATTGAGTAATTTCTAAACATTGATGAACGAATGATAATTGGTTATTTAAACAATGAAAAAAGTAATCAACTTTAATTGTTTTTAAATAAATTGGGAAAATTCTATTATATTTAATAAAATAATATTATAATAAAATTTAGGAATGAACCTTGCGTGTCATGTTAAGGAAACTTTTACTTTCGACAATGGCATTCATTTATTAATTTTCAATGTGACAGTATTTTGGTAAATTTAACGGAACCGCCGCAGATTCCATAGCTGCAAAAAAAATTCATTCATAATAATCCAGCGGGATAAGTTTAAATTCAAAAATGACTGTCAATGGGACGGACACTGACAGAGATTCGGCCCACTACCTTATTTCACATTGTTATAAAGACACACTAGAGCATAAAAATATATACAATTTTTTACAAACATTTTTTTATTTGCGCACTAATATGTTTTTAGAATTTTTTTTATATGGTTTGTGCGTTGCGCTGCTCATTATCAAATAAATGGAAATTATAATGATTGTGAGAACATTTTAATTAATTTTTTAATTAATTAATACGCATATTATATACAATTTTGTTTGTCACATTTTAAAAGAATTCTCTATAAATAAATTTTATGTACAATTTATAAAAAAGTTAACAAAAGGAAAATTTTGGAAAAAAAATACAATGTTTTTTTGATTGCGTCAACCAAAAGTTAATAGAAACCACACAAATAAAATTAATAAAATATAAAAAAAATATACGTAGTTTCAAATAATGATTAATGAACACGATTTCACGAAAATACTGCTCATAAAATGAACAATTAGCGTAATTTAAGACAAAATAATAGTTCATTGTATTTTATTTTTTTCATATATCATAAATGGGAAAACCAAGAGGAAAATTAAAAAATTAGAAAATATTCCAAGAAGACCTATATTATGGCACAAACATTAAAAGAAGTTATAAAAATGAAGATCGGTTAGAGTTAAATAGTAAAATAATATGAACCACAGTTTCCAAAGTTTTGTGCACCTAAACTTGCAGAACACAAGGTGTACCAACAATTCAATAAACAAGTTTCTTCATAATTAGAAAAGTGCTTCGATGGAGCAAGAAAAAAACCAATAGGAAGACAAGTATAAATTATGCTAGAAAATATGTTCACCAGCCGCATTGGAATGATGTCATATTTGCAGATGAATGCAAATTTAATATTTATGGGTCAGATAGACAAAATATTAATATTATAATGAAAAGTATTATTTTTAATAAAGAATTTTGGCCAGTTTATTTTATATTATTTTGTTTTGACGCAATCATTTTTTTGCGTTGAATTATAAAAACAATAGAACCCAATGAACTGTATTGTTTTGCCTTGAATTACGCTAATTGTTCATTTTTTTACCAGTATTTTCAATGATTTTGTGTTTATTAAACATGTAATTCATAAGTACAAAGTTTTTTAAAATTTTGCATATTATATTTTATTAATTTTAATTGCATTTTTTAAATAATTTGTATTTGATCCGATGAAAAATACACTGACAAGGTAACGGTGCCGGGTGTCATACCACGATTTCGATGAAATTTTCTCACGTTATAGTATTCGACAAATACTAGTTTTTGGGTGATTTCTTATTTGTGAAAGTTCATTCTGACGGAGATACGCGGTGCCACTCGAAGGTTTACAAAATATGGCATTATAATAACATTTATAACATTTGAACCTTGAATGAATAATTTTTTAAGTTGAATATAATAGCTACTGAAATTGTGTTTCAACGCCGTAACTATATTTTTTATAAACTGATTAACTTTGGTCGCAGGGTGTATCCGAAGTGACAAATTTTGAAAAAATTTAAATTATTGCAAATAAATGTGTATGGATAAAGAATTTTAAAAATTTACGCTTAATAAAATCGATGCGGAAAGCTTCCATCTTTTTTTTTTGAGCCTTTATTTTTTATTATAGGGTTACCAGTTATAGATGTATGTATATTTTGATAACATGCGGTGTTTCGTATCCATTATACATATCATGATATCAAATGTGGTTCAACTTTCATTTCATTCATTGTATCTGAGGTTTTGGGTACGAGGATGGCGTGGTCTAAAAAAAATGTATCCTTGGAATTTTCTATTGGCGTGTTGGTTAAGACGAAAGGTTAAAGTTACGTTACACTTTAATATAGGGTATTTCAAAATCATGTGTGATATGTTTAGATGTCTTTTAAAACAATTTTTTGACACACATTAGATTTTAGAGCCTCCGAAAAATGAGAGATGAGAAACTTCAAAAAGGCACATCGGATAGTTTCCAAGAATGTGAATAAATTTGTCAGCAAACGTACATTTGAACAAGCCGATGAGTTGAGCAATTCGTACTTTATATCCTTGAATTTAATCCTGATTATAACATTTTTGTGAACCGAATGCTTTGTCTTGATGAACAATTATGTTTTTATGTTGCAAAAAGGATCTCTTTAGGATCAAAATCGGTTTTATTCTTCTTAAAATGCTCCAAATACCACTGACAAATTTGTTTACGATTGAGTTTTTGTTGAATTGTCAACGTATGCGGCACCAAACAACTTTTTCATTTGTTCATTCTTCATGTAAAATCTGATGTACTCGTTTATCTGAGATGCCTATAGCATCAGCAATTTCACGCGCGTTTTCAAACTTGGATCTTCTCACTAACAATTTTTTGGACGTCGCTAAAAAAAACTGATTCTTACAAAATTATTTGCCTGAATCTATTATTTTTTTTTGTTAACGCAATTTGTCAAAATTTATCAACTCAGACACATTCTGTGGCTATAAAGTAAAATAAATTTTTAAAAATATTGTTATGCCCTAGAAACACAATTTCAATAGCTATAATATCAAATTTCAAAATATATTGGTGGCACTTCGGTTTCAATTTTTATAAATTTTAATATAAAATATATCATGATTTTGTATACAACTTCACGGAGAGCGTGTTACCCGTGTCCATAATTTTTTGTTTTAAGTTCTATACAATATATCCAAATTTCCTTGAAATCGGGGTATAACACCCGGACGGCGCCGTTCCCTTGTGAGTAAATAAGAAAAAGAAAATTTAAAAATTTGCTAAAAATATTAATAGAAAATATGTGAAAAATTTTTTGTTGTGTTTTTGTATGTACAAGAATTTTAAAAGCCATATATTATTTACATATTTTTAATTTATATTTTTAAGTTAAGTTTAAGTAACATAAAAAATAAATTAATCTTTTTTTTTTTTTTTTATTCTATTTTTGAAGCACCGAATATTTAAAAAAAAATAAAAAAAAATTATATCGTCGAAATATTAATGTATGCGCGCGCAAGTACATTTCAAGAATACATATAATTTTTTTTGTATTTATATTTAATCTTGAATTGACTTAAAATATTATTATAAATAATTTTTTTTTTTTTAATTTTTTTTTTATTTTTTTTTTAATAATTACGCTACTCTATTTTTTGATTGATTAATTATTTTAATATATATTAATTTTAACTATTTATTTTTATTTATTTTTTTTTGTCTACTTTATTATATTATATTCCTAGATATGTTTATTTTTTATTAGTTTATATACATATTTTTAACTAGTGTGAAATAAAAAAATAATTAAAATATTTTTAATAATATATATAAAATAGGTAAAAAAAAAATAAAAAATAAAATAAAAAAAAAAATAGACAAAATATTATTAAAAAGGAATAAACCCCCATTGGCTAACACACATGACTAACCAAAAATTATGTTCAACTAATTTAATTTATTCATAAAAAATATGGTCCGAAAGAATTTTGTAAAAACCGGTTGTACAGTAGAGCATAAAAAAAAAAAACTGTTTGCATTAATTAAATTTTGAAATTTAGAAAAAAAATTTTAATTTTTATTTGAACATAATTTTAATTAGTCATTTATTATTAATTATTTATTATTAATTAATTAATTAATTTTATTTTTGTATTTATATTATAATAACCACCTGTATGCAAGATTTTGTTTATGTGTATTTTGTATATATTTTAGTTCCTGTATTACGGTGTCACATATATTTAATTTTTAAATATATATGCGATTTCATTTTATGTATAATAACAATAATTATTAATTTAAAATTAATTATTAATAATTATTATTATTATAAAAAATGTGTTTTTATTATAAAATCCTAATTATTAAAGAATTATATTTTTTTTTTGTAACATTATATAGCGAGACAAAAGAAAAAGAAATTATCAATTTTTCTTTTGAAATAAATATCTTAAATAACAAAATGAAAAAGAATGAAAGTAAATAATAATAAAAAAAAAAATAAAAAATTAAATAATAATAATAATAATCTTGTGATTGACAAATTATAAAAGTCTTCTTTTTTCATAAAAAAATAAATAATAAATAATTAAGAACTTTGCAAAAATTAAAACGTAATTCTACCGCAGAGTAAGAACAATTAAAAATTTTATAATACAAAAATGAACGAAAAGAATTAATACTAAAAGTACAAGTTTTGTTAATTTGAAAATAGGGCCTAAAAATAGGCATAGAAGGAAAAAAGAAAACTTTATTTTTTTTTATGGTATATGAAAAATTATAATAAAAAAAATTAATGAGAATTTAATTAAAAATAAAAACAAAAATAAAAATTATAAAACAAATGAAAAAATTAAATTATCTGTTTTTTTTTTTTTTTTAATTATAATTAATTAATTATTTAATTAATTAACTAATTAATTAATTGGAATATGTGGTAAATGATCACCACATGTTGGAAATCCAGGTGGTACTGGCGGTAAATCTGAATGGGTACCAACTTGTAACACTAAATTCATTCCAATTACAATATGATATAAGAAATGACAATGGAACAACCAAAAACCTATAAAAAAAAGTAATCGAAAAAATTGAAAACCATTAATTTATTATTTAATTAATGTTAATTAATTTATATATTTTAATTTTTTATTTATTTAGACGAAACATTAAATGCTAAAGTGTTACAATATCGTTTTCTCCCACACATACAAACCCATATTCGCGTCCAGCCCAAACCAAAACTCCACAGCTAAAACCGGCCGCCAAACCATTGTCAGGTGTTATGAAATTCAGTAACAACGACAGAGTCAGAACCGAGCAACCGAATAACATAAAAAGCACCGCAGAATATGCTTTCCAAAAATCATCACATAAGTAAAATTCAATTGCCAATAATTAGCCAACTGGTCATAATGCAATGCGCACAATGCATCAAAATCCCACACAGCGCCAGCACTGTTAACATTATAGAGGACAGAAACACATATAATTCCTAAGCACCAATGGATCACAACTCCATACGACAAGTAATACCAGTGATGGCAACACACCAACAGATACATGGACAAGCAACAACACTGCAGACATTGGACTACATGACTCACCAAACGCGACAATATCACAAATAATTGACAGTTGAAGTCAAATTGAGGACGATTCAACCAGCAATTCGACTGCAAGATCAATTCAACTAATTTTATCGAACAGGGTTAAATCACAAGCGTAAAGCGTTTATACATCACACAACAACACTGTACAGGAACACAATGCTGCAAAAACCAACGAATTCCCACAGTAAATTCATAGTAACAAAGCCAACATTTTTGGGTAAACAGCAAACATCCATGCCAGAAAACGAAACTACCGAGCCAGATGAAATTTAAAAATTGTACCATCAACATTATTATAAAATTTAAATTTAAAAGCATTACCATTTACATTGTCATCGAATAGAAAAATCGGAACAGGAATTAATATAAATCATTAGCAAAACCTGTAATGGATTAAAGCGCCCATAATTGATCGGATAGTTACCCAATTGAAAATATTCGATCGAACGGCACCGCCTAAATGTTTAATTTAAAATGTTATTTATTAAGCATGCCAGGGCAATCAATATTATATTTCAACCAAATTACAAATAAAAGACAAACAAAGATATTTCCTATGTTTTTTAAGAATCGGTACATTTAGTAGTGCAAGTCTATGATTATAAATTGGCAATATTAATGGATCAGTCCAAGGAAGATTTCTGAGCGCAAATCTCAGAATTGTTTTTTGAATTGATTCCAACTGTACCGCACGTCCTTTGCGTAATATGGTGACCAAACCGTATATGCATATTCAAGAACAGATCGAACTAACCACCCATAAAATAATGGTCGAATGCAATAAGGACTAAATAGTTCGCGAGACTCAGCCCTATGTAATATTAGCACCACTCATTACATAATCAAAATGTGCCTTAAAGTTAATTTTGCGATTAATATTATCGTCCAGATTGAGTGTTCTGTCTACATTATCCAAAACAATATAATTTAGTTGGTAAGAATACTTTAAAATTAAATTCTTACGAGTAAAGTTTATAACCTTGCATTTGTCAAAATTTAAAAACATGTTGTTAATATTATACCATCCATAGAGGAATGCAATAAGATCCAACTGTAAAAATTATGAATCATTAATCGATTTAACTGTTTTGTAGATTTTCGTATCATCAGCAAATATTTTGCATTCTGAATTTTTGAAAACAGAAGGCAAGTCATTAATATATAAATTAAATAAAATTGGCCCCAAATGACTTCCCCGGGAGGACACCAGACAATCCTTTAATTGAACCTGATAATGAGATTGTGTATTGTTTCGCAATAAGCGAATGTGACATCGACATACAAATAATTGATAATAATTTGATGTAGCAATAATTGGTTAATATAAAGCAACTTTGGTTACACATCCCAACAGCAAGTACTTTTAACGTTTGTTTGGTGCTTCTTGCAATATGTGGTTGGGAATTCGGTGGTGTTTTTGGAATATTATGGAGAAAAATAATTTTTATAAAGTGATTATTATTGCACCCCGTTCTAACACCACCATATTTTGCGATACCCAAATTAACACTTTTGAATAACTAACGCTGGTGGCGTCACAATTATAGTATATCATTCACATCAGCTCAAATATGAATACCAAACATATAATTGACAATTTATTAATAAATTGTATTAAATAAAATTAAATAATTAAACGTACCTGGATTATCGGCTCTAAATCTTAAGACTACGTAACCATTATTTGGTACAGCAACAGTATCTTTTGATGGTGGTAAATTATATTGTCTATGAAGTAAACCTCTACGATCTAAGTCGAGAGCATGCTTCAAATTAATTTTTTTAACATTTGTATCCGGTGATCTACCAATACCGATAACTTTGAAATTATAACCATGTAAATGGAATGGATGACTAAGATTTGGTTGTTGTACTATATTTTATAAGTAAAATAAATAAATAAATAAATAAATAAATTGGTGTTATAAAATGTAATAATTAATGTAAAATGTTACCTTCATCAACAAGTACAATTTCAACTATAGCATTTAATGGTATATCAATTTTATGTGTACACATACAATTTGGACCACAATCAGCTGGGCGATTATCACCATTACAAAATTGTTCTGGATTGATTTCATCATATTGGGAAATTAATGGTGCTGGTGCCGTTAAATATGAAATTTCGTCTATAAGTGATATTACATGATCACCAGTTGGTGCAACTGTATACACGTAATATTTAACGAGAAAATTAATAACAATTTTTAATAATATAAAATCACAAAATGACAGATTATTTAGTATATACACTCCATTTCACTTGTTTAAGGACACTTGGATTTTTGTCAATTTCTTTGTTACCTTGACTTGATCCTTAAAATTTTTTTTTAATAAAATTTTAATTGTAATTCATTAGTAAAAAATATCTGAAATTTGCCATGCTATTGTTATTATATTTCCTTGATTTTAATGGTGATTGAATTTATAGTAATGTGATGCGAGAGGCGGTAACCATCCCCATTATGTTTAAGTCTGGCGCATAAGTTTAACCAAGGCAACAAGACTACCTTTCACCGTGCAATCAAATGTTTAACGTGTAGGGCCGTTGTTATGCTGACATGTCCACTTAATTGAATCAAATATATCATTGATATTGCATATTTTGTATATCTTTCAACGTTCATCCAATTTGAGTATATTCATAATTTTCCTTATTTGACATAAAATTAATTAATCTTTAACAGGCACGGATTAATCAAAATTACTCCACCAAAGCTTTTTATATTGTTTGTTTCCATTAGGCGTTTGACTTAATTTTAATGGATCTTTATTTCAATCAAAATATTTTCTTTCGCTTGCTGCTACTATTGAGCATCTTTCTGGCAATTTGTGATTTCAGTGGTAGAAAAACGATTTTGGTTTCGAAGCAATTCATTCATCGAGCCATTTTTTGATTTCATCAAATGTTGTGAAGTGCTGGCCTTGAATAGCGCTTTGCATTGATCGGAACAAGTGATAATCCGATTGTGCACAGTCTGGTGTGAATAGGGAGCAAGCCGTAGAATTTCTAATTTAAAATTTTTCAACGTATTTTTTACTGCCTTTGCAACATGTTGTCGAGCGTTATTGTGCAACAAAATCACTTTACGGTGATGGTTGGCTGCGGTATTGGACGATTCTCATTCGGCGTATGGTTCAAATCGATCAATTGTTGTTGGTAACGTACATCAGTAATAGTTTCATTTGATTTTAGTAGGTCATAGTACACCATTCCTTTCTGATTCCAACAAAAGCACAACAAAACTTTAATTCCAGTCTCTGTGAGCTTCGCATCAACTTATTTCTTCATAACGAAATAATACCAGTAATACGCTTCGGAAATGATGTTTATTACGTTCCATTGTGAATCTTACTAAACATTGATCTTATGTTGACCAATCTCAAATGAAGTACAAAATTTAGAATTGTCATAGCTTTTAAATGACGTAAAGAACATCAAAATATCTTAATTATAATCGAAACTACAGCCAACTATCTAGCAACTCACAAAACTAAGTTAAACATCCAATAGCCGTAAAAGTTTTACCATTTCAAATAATTAAAATGATATTCCATCAAAAACATAACAAATTTCAATATTTCTTTTCTAATATGTAATCTTAAAATCATTAATTTTATAAAAAAAATCTAACAAAATAGTCAAGTGTCGCTAAACATGTGAAAGGAAGTGTGTGTATCGGTAAGGATAATCAATAAATATACAAACCCAAAAATCTATTGTAAGTATTAGGCTGGAAAAGTTCTTCAACTCTATATAAATAAAATCTAAATGGTAAGAAAATTTTGACATCTGGTTTTTCTTGCAATACACCTTGATCAATGTCTCTACCATTTTTCAATTGACTTACACAAATGGCATCATCACGTTCTCTGTTACATTGTGCATCCAATGGATTTAATACCTAATTTTTGTGTAGTTTATATTTTTGGTTTTTTTTTTTTTTCGTAATTAAAGAAGTAAAAGTCAGTTAGTATTGTGTGTGAAAATAGTGAGAGTGAATAGTCAATAGAATAATAGTTTAGAAATATAAAATATATAATTGTAATAGAATAGTAAATATGTAATTTAGAAATACAAATGGTGTGTGAATGTCGTCTGAATTTGCATACAAAGGTGGATTTTTTTTTCGAGTGTACATATTATAAAAATAGAAAGATTCTTATTTAATAAAATATTTACAGATAGAAATTTAAAAACAAAACACATAAGAATAATATTACAAAATATTTACAATTTGTTGATATATACAAATTAAGTGTTTAAATACATACAAATATATGCAAAGGATTGCTCGGAATTTATTTATAAGATTTATTTACACAATTTATTTATAATTTTTATATAATTATATAATACGAAAAACAAAGTTAACTTTGATTCAAGAATTATAATAAAATATCATGTACAACAGAGAATTAGTAAAATAAATGAACTTACCACTCCTTGAGGTATACCAACATCGTATGTAGGTGCTGTTGCAGTTGGTTGATATGGTCCACGTGCATAACGTAATATTGCCAATTGTTGTACGCGACGTATACCACATTCACCTAATCCTCTTAATTGAATCCAATAGGCGCCAACTGGTTGATCAGCAGTTATAACAAAATCATAACGTTCACCTGTTTTAATGTTAAATTTATTACTTATTTTAAGTACATAAAAATTAGGCCGGAACTTTTTTTCGCACATGTTCAATAATGGCGAATCGTAGGGAAAAATTAAAAAATAAACGTTACAAAATCACATGTTCCCTCTATTTTAGACACATGGAGCCAATTGTTTAAAAAAACCCATTATGGGTATAATGTGCATCCGTTCATTTCCAACGATTGACGAATAGATACAATGAAAAAAAAAATCAACTATAGCAATGTTCTTCATCGCCTGCGTCACGGATACTTGGATGTCTGGAACAGCATGATAAAACGCTCTTTGCGTGGCAGTTTTTAGTTAATGGGAACACACACGGTGATAGATCGGACAAATACAGATGATGACGATTGACGTCTTTACTGTACACGAGCGATTTGTTGGTCTTCATTTGTTTAATGTGGAATAAAACGTGCACAAAACTTAGTTCTTAAATCAAAATCTTGTGTTAAAATCGCCAAAAAAATATCGCCTTTACAGCCAACATTCTCACAGTGAATTTACAATCATCACCATAAACTTTTTTCAATAATATGTCAATTTAAAAACAAAAAATTTAATATTTGTTTTTTAATTCCATTGTATTTATACGACATCAAAACAACTGACACTCAAATTCGTGTAACACTTGTACCATAAACCATATACAAAAGACATCTAATTTATTCTGAATGTGCAAAGATAAGGTTCAAATGGATAAACGATGTCAACCTAAACCTCACAGTCGAGCTTAATTTGAAGGCCGAATCAATTTATATATGGTTTAAAATATTATCGAACACGCATACCAAAGTAGAGGTTTAAGGCGGCGTAGAGTTACGCAAGAGTGATGTACTACCTTCGGTTATGTCAAAGTCAAAGCTGCGAAGTTGTAGATGTGCGTTTGACACAACTTTGTACGCAGTTGTCAACTCCGAAATATGAGGCTACTATCGTACATATGTTTGATCCTTTAAAATATCAAAATATCCGATCGAAAACATAGACAATATATTTGTGGTGTTTTTGACTTTGAATTAACCCATTTAGCACTTGACTTTATAAAGCAAACGTTCTACTTTACTATTGCCAGCCGAGTGATTCTCATATTTTAAAATTTTTATATTTTTTGCCAGAAGGGTTTTTATCGAAAACCACAACTGTAGTTGTATCTGCTGGGATTTCAGGTCAAAGAAAGTGAACGTGCTAAATTTTGCATATTGACTAATGTGGAGGCAGTTAGGAGGCGGGCGGTACTTCATAACATTTTTGACACTGGAGAGAAATACCAACTAATTCCATTTGATCCAAAACTTACAAACACTAATTGGATTATACTATATTTTGTATAGTATTTATTTACTGTTTGATTAGGTGACTACGAGTTACTAAAACTGATTCAAACGTCATATAATAATATTACATCCAAATACAAGTAAGCCACTTGAATGAACTATCAACACAAGTATTAAATAAACCACTTAATGTAAACTTATTTGAATAGCCAATTTTAATTGCATATAGTGCCAACCATACTTTACTAACAACGTGGTGAGTATTAACCTAACCTGCGTAGTCATTATACTTCGTATCTTTTGATTAACATTCGTTGCGATCGATAGATCAAATCGCGGGTGACGAACACTTAAAATCAAATGATAATTCTAGAAAATGGTATGGATTACTTCAAAATACACGTCACAAAGATATTAGGAATTAGTTTTAGCTAGCGATTTTGATGAAAATTGAATGTATAGAACATTCATTACAGCTAAATTGGTAAATTACTCCTCATAGGAGTATCTATCAATTCACCAATTGCACTGCAATTAACGAAAGGTAGATGTTCCCTTAATTCCATTATTTTTATATCGGGGATTAGCCCAATTTGGTATCATGTTAATCATGATAAACTATGAATACAACACCACATATTCAGAGATATCCGTTTTTTTGTTTTAAAATTTTAAATTTTAGTTTTAAAATAATCACCGGAAAAAAACCTATATATAAATAGCTGGAATTGAACCCCGTATATTTTACTATTGATTAACATGAACGTCATACCGCATTGCACGAACTATACCTTTACACGCAATTTCTAGAATAAATTTAAATACACTTACCAGAAAATGATATAATTGTGTTAACTTGAACAGGTTGTACCGCGTCACCATCTGTAGAAATTACTGTTAAACCATGTCCTTCAATTGTTATTTGTGCGGGACAGACAGATGCAAATGCATTAATCATTCGGAATCGATAACGACGGCCGGGTGTTATTGTGAAAATTTCTAATGGTGTATTTGTCATAAAACCGGTATTTGGATCTCTAAATTGACCGCGTCCATTGATTAACATAGATTCTGGGTCTTGTCCAGTATTTACAGCTAATCGTCCTGGATATCGTTCGGCGGCATCCTCATGTAACCAATCACTAATCAACATAATATGTGTTGTCAAATCAAAATCATATAAATGTGAATTTGGATCTCTTGATGGCGGTTGACGCACAACTATGCTACCATATAAACCATCAATTTTTTGTAAACCTGTGTGTGCATGCCAGAAATGTGTACCAGCGTTACCGGTAAATTGATATCTATTTTTTTAAAGGAAATAAAGAAATTACATGTAAATAAAATTATTTCTAAATAGTCTATGACCAATATTTAAGGTTTAGTAAATAAAAAAACATATACGAGTATTTACCTAAACGTATTTCCTTGTTGTATTGGACATTGTGTTACAAATGGTACACCATCATAATATTGTGAACCACGTTGATGAATACCATGCCAATGAATTGTTACTTCCATACCTTCCATATGATTTTCAACATCCACAACAATTTTATCATTTTCACATACTTGGATACTTGGTCCTGGTATCATACGATTTGCCGTTAAAACACCTCTTTCGACACCATCAGCTAATACACACTGACAATGACTCCACACTGTATTTGTTGCATTTGGTGTACACACTTGACATGCGCTATATATTTAAAAAACAGTAATTTTTAAATTAAATTAATATTTTAAATAATTAATTAATATTTCTTATAGTCAGTTAATTGTAATAAAATATTAGGAATAATTTAATCCTATACAGAGTTCCTGTTTTTGTTACATTAAAATAAAAAAGTAATTTTTGCATCCATCCAGATTATTGAATTATCGCTGTAATTAAATTAACATTGGTCACGTTTCACGTATGGAGAATAAAAGTGTGCCAAAAACTGTTGAATGGTAACCCAGAACGAAGAAGAAGAGCCCAAAGACCTAAGGCTAAATGACTAGATGCAGGGAACTGAGATATTAAGATTCTTAAAATTCTGGATTGGAAGATGTTAGTTGTAGTGGGTTTGATTTTAAAAGAGTGTTTGAGAAGCCTATGACCGCATCTGGTTTTAAGTGCCATTCAGAAAGTAAATAGTAACTACACATTTTTGTACAAAGTAAAAATTTATGGAAGTACAAAAATAGAATATAGAAAACGAAGAATACTGCAGAAATTGTATAGTTGTTTAAGTTCATTAAATTCAGATAAGTTAATTGGCATTCAAAGCTGCGAATACGAATTCCAATACATGACGATAAATGTATTTTAATGTAACTTCAAAAATCATTGTTTGAAAAGCATTTTCCTTCGGACTATGCGGAGTAAAAAGAGAATACTAAGTACACGCTATAAAAATACTGTGTGTATATTTTAGTAGTTTAATTTTTGTTAGAGTTTTATCCGGCCCAAAAGTGAATAATTATACAAATTACGTGTAAATGTTTTCGTTGTAACTTCGGAGATAAGCAAAACCCTGTGGTCATCATTTGACCGCCTTCTATGGGAAATTATCACGTTTGAAAAAAATTTATTATTTGCATAATTCGAATAAAATCAACGTTCCTTACTTAATTTCTATCCCACCACCAAATAACCTGTAAATATACCCATTAGAATATTTATTCCTTTATGCTTTTCAACTAACGCGTTTAAAAATAAGTTCTATCTAAGATTTGATGAGGCATAGACTGTAACTCTATTCCTATCACGTACTACTTCTTACGACTCGAATATTTCAAATTGAATTGACTATAGTATCATTTAATTTTTTCCAAATTTATTTTCGTTTAAGTGGAATTTTAATGTAGCCAATTATATTGAATTGTTTCGCAGAAGTGTTTAATGTTAAGTTATAACGTTTTATGAATGTAGTTGAGAGTATACAGCTGCTCTTTATTCGGTCACCTCTGTATAGACACAAAGTATTCCGAAAAGAATTGCACGAGATCCATAAAATATCTTGAAATATTGATACGAATAAATTTTTCTCATGGAACAGATGTGCAAATGTTTAGACAATTTACTTGAATTTAACAGTAAGTTATAATGATGTAAATGCAGATTGATGGGTCCCACACCCCACCAAGATCATTCTAAAAATTAGATAATGTGATTTCCCAAGAAGCATAAAACTTACAAAACACACGTTTGACACGGAATCCTTAATCCATTTTCTCTTGAAAATCTACTTTGTCGATAAATTTTTTGTTTGCTATTCAGGTACCTTGTCATATGGCTTAGGTTAAATTTGTTTTTCTAGAAAAAATGTAATGACTATACGTAAGTAATATATTTAAAGATTTACTGCACATTTATGTATATTTGATACGAATATTAATAATTATTAATATTTATATAAAATTATTGTTCAAGGACAATTTAGTTCATCTAAATACATTTTATTACGATTGTGTCTATTTTATTTCAAAATCGTTCAAATAGTACAAAATATAGCGGTAATTGACATTAATTTATTAAAAATATTTTCTTTATTATAAGATTAATTCCAAACCCCCGAGGATGTAAATCATAAAGAAATGAAATGATGTAAATTAACGCGAAAATAAATATAAACATTGAACACATGAACTGGAACACAACACATAAACACACCTTTCTTGTTGATTTGAAATAATTTATTATTACGTTATTAATACGTGATCATTGAATAAATGTTATTATTATTATTATTATTATTAATATTATTATTATTTGCATTTAGACATTCGATTACATTTATAATATATTTTGCGTTGCATATCGTACAATAACCTTTCACAGCTTTAAAAAAACCAAATTTTTTATTTAAAAAAATAATTGGGAAGATAGTTTTTCTCAAATTAAATTTCCTTTATTTTCCCTCCACTTTGTGGATTTTTGAAAATTTAGAAATGGTGTAACAATTAACGTTCATGTCGTTCGTTTGTCACTTGTTTACTTCTTTAATAATTGCTATAATTTCAACCAATTTTATATGTGCAATAATTTTTAACATTTAGTTTAGATAAGATTTACGACCCCATTTAACTGCAATACCAAATGGAACTTTTAAGAATGCTAACGTCCTATATTGGATACGTATTTTGTTATACTAAATTTACATATTCAATTTAACAGATTAAATATTGTTGAGGAGATTCGCACAATTCAAAAACCAACTTAGCACCAAACAATTCTTTTTGTGAAGATGTTTAAAATTGAACAAAAGAACCCGGATAATAATGTAATGCCCGTGAAAAAAAAAGACATATAACAAATTATAACAATTCGTAAATAAATATAGGGAAATGGAGAACTCTACTATAATAAAATAAGCAGACAATTAAAAAATGATAATAAAAAAACCAAAAAATTAAATGATCCTAAGACATCAAGTTGAACAATCACCGTGAATTAAATGTAAAAAGATTTTTAAGAAATCGAAATTAAAATGTCATTGTATTATTAAAATAGAAAATTGCGATTAAAAAAGTGTCTTCGTGCCCATTCTGGACGTTTATCGATCAATGCATGATTCAAATTGATTATTTGTTGTCGGTAGCGTTCACTATTAACCATTAATGATATACGTCGCAACTTTGGCCCCACCAAATAAAGCGGTCTTGGCTTTACGCTCGATGGTCCAGCTTCGCCTGGTGATCCCCATTTTTTTTTGCGTTTAGGGTTTTCGAAACATATCCACTTTTCATCTCCTGTTACTATTCGATGAAGAAATGACTTCTTTTCGTACCTTTGAATTCAGCATTTCACAAGTGACTTTACGATTTTCAGTTTGTTTGTCGTTCAATTCATGTGGTACCGATTTTTCTATATATTCTGGATCATTTCCATTGCTTTTAAGTGATAATGCTAATACATTCTCGAGTCACATTTAACACTTCGGCGATTTTTTGTTGCGATTGGGTTGGGTCTTCATTTAATAACTCCTGCGGTTCCGCATCTTCAATTTTTTTTCCTCTACCAGAACGTTCTGTGTCTTTCACATCGAAATCACCTTATGGTTTCGGCGGATATCAAATATGATTACTGTTAAAGTTATTCCTGCTACCGAGAGAAATATGTGGGTTTAATACTCAGATATTGACAAGTCATTTCCGCAATACTGCCTCTCTCTCTGCGTGTGGCATAACTATTTAACATTACATAGTCAAGTTCGTAAATTACTCCGTATTTGCATATATAACAATTCACCAATTGGACTATATTTACGCTATTTATGCTTTTATTAAGCCCCCTCCGAATTATGACGAGTATACCATCCAAACAGAGTTTTTACAGTATGTGTAATGACGAGTATACTAGTCCAAACATTTCTTCCCGGATTGGAATCACTAAAAGGGAAAATTCTTGCGCAGCCGAGTTAATTCCATTATTCTAAACATTTGTGGTTGGAAACATTTGTAATCTTCGCATTAGCGTATTGAACACCATCTTTTCAAAGGAAATCGCTTTTTGACTTTATAATTCATTGGAGTAATTTTCAGCAAATGAAAAATACTGAAAATTTTTTCTTATATGTCAGTACCGTAAATTGAATTCGTAAACTCCGCATTGAAACACATGCACTCTAACCATTGTAACATTGAATCACCATATTTATAAATGTTATTAAAAAGTGGATACATCTCCATACACCAAATGAACAGTCAACATCTTATATAAGTCGTGTTCAGTGTAGTCAAAGAAAACACACGGCTTCAGCATGACAAATACACTGTAGCTCATTCATAAGGAATTTCAACAGTAAAATTAATCGAATTACATTGTGAATTACTTTCTTCACATAAATCGTTGTAGCCAAAAATAGAAAAATCAAATTTACATCAATTTCCGAAATAATATTCGTTGCTAGCGAACATGCCATATATTTTGCAATTGTAAAGAGTTTGATAAATTGGATTTTAATAAAATAGTTTGAATATTGTTATGGCAACTAAAAAGGAATTATATGATGCAAAAAAATTAATGTTTATAATCAAACAATTAAATCCTTACTTCATTTTTACCATAGATTTATTGAAAATAGCCTTCAAAATATAAATAATGAAAGTTCATTTGTTATTTGTTATTTTTACATACTACAAATACTATTTTATTATACAATAAATTGTAATTTTTTAATTCTGTTGAATTTTCTATCGTCAAACAAACTTAAATTTAACCGTATAATTTGAGCATTAAATTTTTTACTACACACACACTCATATATATTATACACGTACACATAGTCACAACGTATTTAATATGCATGGTTGAAAATTTTGGACTAGCCCATAAACCAAAATTAGTTTTCACGCATTTTATAAACTATGAAATATTAAATAATTAAACACAACCAAGTTTACGTCGATTTTTTAACCATTTGAGATTAATTTTCAAACCAAATTCATATTTGTACAATATTGTAAACTATTGGTATTATTTTTTAGGTAATAATATTATTTTAGGATTTCAAATTGTATTTTAAACCATCGAAGATTAGAACACCTTCGACAACCGAAAATAGAAAATATTATAAAATTACGTTTACAAAATTCTGTTAATGTATTTTTAAAATTACATTGACTTGTATATGTCAAACTTTTAAAAAAACGATTCGGTTCGGCATAAATATTTTTAAACTTCTTAGGTTTAAAATTTAATCTATAATGGTTTCATTATTATTTTAAAACATTTTAATGTTTACATTTTGATTGAATTTCGGGTGTGGATCTATATGTAACCGAAAATAGTTTAAAAAATAGTCCAAAAATTTCAACCGTGTGGGCTTCTTCGTAACCATGCTTCTTGTGTTTGAACCATCATAGAACAAACTATGGAAAATATGGTCCATTTAACAATATGATGTGATGTCTTCAGGGACAATATCAGATCTATGAAATTGCGACGGAATTAAATATACGTCCGACCTGTTATTAGTTTGTTTTAATTTTGTTAATTGTTATTTAATTTAATTTTTAAATGTTATTTGTTTTAATCCTGGATTTTAACTTATTTTTAATTTTTTAATTTTTAACTTTTATTGTAATACTATTCATTCTGATAATGATTTGATTTTTGTATTTGATTATAATTATAGTGGTCCGTAGGGTACCCGTTGAACCCGGTTGGCCAGTAAATAAATAAATAATAGTTTGTTTTTTATTAATTAACCTAATAAAAAACTACACCACCACGGATCGTACAGAATAAACGGCAACGACTCAAGCAACGACATTTATGGACAATTATTTTAAACTTGCATCTTGGAATGTTAGAAAGGCAAGAGGGCTAGATGCAGTTAACTGTGATATCAAGATCCTTAAAATTCGAGATTTGAAGACATTGATTGCGGATGGGTCGGATAGGAGAAGCGTGTTGGGGAAGGCTAAAACCGCACCTGGGTTATAACGCCATGGAGTAAGTAAGTAAGTAGTAAGTAAGTATGGGAAATTATATTACCCGGGTAACTTATAATACGTATACGGTTGGAACAGGACCCATATAAATTTATTACATTATTTATCTGTTATATCGTAGTACGGCGTTTAAGATAAGATAAATTTTATATGAAAATTTAGCTAGCAAAATGAAAATCGAAAAATTCCGCTTATGAATGTGGCCTGTGGTAGACCAGAATTGAAAGCGAAAAAATTAGTATGCTATAAAATTTCCGAAAATATTTAGTGACAGAATAACTACTTCTTATTGATTTTTTTAATCGGGGCTAAATACTATATATAGGCATGAGACGAGGACGATATAGACACCAGTGTACGGCACACACAATTTTATTTTTACAATAATTTAGCAAAATTAAATTCGAAGACATTGCGGAACGCGTTAAAATTAATTTTTTTCTTATCTTTTCAGTTAAGCTTTTACTAATTTCAATATTGTTGGTGCCTTCAATGTTGTGACCGTGTGTACAATACAACTCACATATTTTGTTTTTTTATATATATGCGGTCAATGTCAATCATATAAATTAATGCAAAACGATATAATATTGTAAATATATTATTCATGAAATTTTATATAATTGTGAAATTTTTTCAACAAAAAAAGTATAGTTACATGCTATTAAATATACATTTTTTCATAATATTATGTAAATTGCAAAGTATAAAAACTATTTAAAAATATGAATAATAATATTAAATATATAATTATAGATCTAATGAAAATGATTTAGTACTATTTTGTTGTGTGTTATTTTAAATAATAAATATTTTCACACTTAAATATATTTTTAATAATTTAAAATATATTATTGCAATATTTTGTTAATTATTATTTCACATATACGCGAGTACTATATCAATTTTATGTGGGACCGGATGTGAAATATTGTGTAGAAGAGGAAAATTAAAAATTAGTAATTATAATTGTTTGATATATACTTACGCTCCTAAGACCGTATAATATTCCAATGTAAAATGATAATAACATATTCTTGGTGGTTCACCTTCACGACATGCACGTGCACATTCATCGGGTGCCGATAGGCTTGGATTACGACGTAATTCAGCCGTTGCACTTGTTGCATAATCTAAATGTCTAAAGGGTGACTTTGGATTTGGATTCACAGCTGTTTTTATTGTTGCAGTTGCACTTGCGGGTCGACTACCAGACCGTGGTACACCAGCACTAAGCGATGGATGTGTTTGTACTAAACCATGTGTTGCTGAAAAATAATTATTATCTACTGATACATCGGCACCTGGTGTTGTTATATGTGAACGCCACCAAGATCCTGCTGTTGATTGATCTGATTTATCTGTATCTGTAATAGAAAAAGAATAGGAAATAATAAATTAATAATATTATAATTAAATTTATTTGAATTGATTAATGTCATATAAACATGCGGGTAGTCAGGTAACTATTTGTATTGCATATATTGTATATATATACGATACAATACCGAGACGCTAAAGACCATATGCGAAATAACTTAAACCATTTCAAATCATATTTAATTTATATTTTATATCCTGTTGTTACTAATCTATGCATTTAGTTTTTATTGTTTTAGATTGATACAAATTGTACAAACAACTATTATATTTCGATTTTATTTATTGAATGATATTGGTTGAATAAAAATAATAGACATATTAATTATTATTTGCGATTTATTAAAATGATATTACTCGTTTTCGTATATACTTTTACAATTATTTATAGATTTAAGCAGATCATTAAGTTTTTTTTTGTAATAACTAAATAACTAAAATAAAATAACTAATAATTTATGTTATTGAATTCGTGTTGAACACCCATTTTATATTGTTATATTTTAATTTATATCTACATTGCTTCCAATTTATTGCTATTATAATAACAATAACAATAATAATAATAATAATGTAAAAGAAATAATTTTAAATTGTTTTTAATTAATTCAGTAAATAAATATATATTGTAGAAAAATATAGGTATTTTAAATTGTAATTATTATTATGCAAAAAACAATTAGAATATAAGGCGTAGTGCGAACGAAGTTCAAGATAAGATAAATTTTATATGAAAACTTAGCAAAAACGAATTGGGACACGAACGAATTTCGGTTTTATGATTTGTTTCCATTATTTGCCTAAATAATAAATGCAATATTTAGGTGGGAGCCGAGGATTATTGATAACAGTACGTCACAAATGTCATAATTTATCCCTACACAATTTAATTCTCTATGATTTAGTAAAGTTATTTGAAGGTATTGTAGATCACGTTAAAATTTATCATATCTTGAATGCCGCGTACTACGCTGCATAAAATAATAATAATTGTTGGTAATCGTGTGGTGGTAGTCATCAATGTTCAAGAAAATTATATTGACAATAAAGTGATGCATAGAGGCAATTAATATTCTCCATTCAATTCCCATAGTAAAAATTAGAAGTAAGTGTTCGAATCATATTTATTTAATAATCTTATGAATATAGTTAATTGCATTAATAAAAGTTAAATGTAACATAAAATTTTGAAAGATTTTTATCTGTCCAATTGTGTGTCACGCTATTGACACCCACTGTCACCGTACACTACATTTCGGTTTGAAACATGAAGAGAATATAATTCGGATTAGTGACATGGCTAACAAAATTGACTCGCTCGGTACATTGGGTCACATAGTATTAGTTTTAGCAAAATTTAATATTTCTTATATAGGCAATAATTATTAAAATAGGTATAGTAATATGATTTGATTGATCGTTTTTTTTTTAAATTAATTAATTAAATTTCGGTAATAACGGTAAAAATTTTTTATTGAATATAATTACCATCGTTAAGTATAACCTTTTCCCAATTTATGAAAAAAATAAAATTTCTTATCTTTTGTTGCGCGATCCAAGAATCCGGTCAATTTTGAACGTCTTCGTAATTGTGAGCAAAGTCTCTGATGGAGCAAAGTCTGGTGAATAGGGCGGGTGTCCATCCGAGTGCTTCCAATGTTTCTTTTACCGGTTTTGCGACATGAGGACGAGCATTGTCGTGCAAAATAATGACTTTTCCATGTCTGCTGGCCCATTCTGGTCGTTTTTTTTTCAATGCTCGATTCAATTCAATCAATTGCTGTTTGTAGCGCTCACCACAGTAATAGTTTGACCAGATTCCAACAATTTATAATATACCACGACCTTCTGATCCCACCAAATACACTGTAAAATCTTCAGATTAAAATCACCATTTTTGAATCGTTCAAAATTACTTTTTTCCATGACTTTCATGTAAAGCATGTTCACCAGCAACTTCAACAAGAATTTTATGACTTTCTGCAGCAGTTTTCTTCCAATGAAATAATAACAACAAACCCCCGTGCAAATCAGATTTTTCTGGTACAAAACACGACATTTTCAACAAACATGTTGTTTGTACTTTAAGATCAACGTAACACAAACTGAATGATAAAGATATGAAGTGAATACGTTCACAAAAAACCGAAACAGCAATCGTTTTAGGCGGCCACAGCGATTAATCCGTGAGCGATCAAACCATATTTATTTTGTAATTATTTATATTATTATATGATAGTGTTAACCAAATTTCATTTACTATTTTTGAAGGGTTGAGATACCAAGGGTGAAACCATTCGTTACATTGTTTTTTTGGTACAGTACATGCGTTTACCATAAGTTTCCCACAAACAAACGATGACTATAAGCAGCAGCGGTTTTCTAAGAACTGAAGTACCTATAGTGAAACTTCCAGTAACCATTAAACCATTACAAATATGAGATTTGGTGATAGAATTAAATTTGAACTATCTAACAAAATTTTAAAGGATATGCTTTTGCTAATGGTCGATAACTAATTATATTGTAATTACAGACTATATAAGATTAATGTTCAGTAACGTAGCGCGTAACGGTTATGCAAATTAATACTGGGTTCAATTTCCGAAATTTACATTTGCAATTCTTCAGTATTTATTATTGTAATACTGAAATTTTTCAGCTGGGCTACTTTTATTAGTGTATGAAATAAAAAGCAAGTTGTATTAAAACGTTTGGAAGCTACTCATATTAATAATTTCTGCACACAACAATATGGACATATATTTATATATAAAAACAATGACATTAAGGATGGCATCAATACCTTTTTGATAATTAAAGACTACAATATTGGTGAAATAGAAATGTTATGTAATTACATGTGCAAATTTATCAGTTTGCTTAACTGTATAATGAATGTTTGTTACAAATAGATGTAATATAAGATCCACTTGGAATAATTTGAAAATCAAAATAAAGTTTTTACACTTCCACTATCACATGTTCCATATAATATAATGTCGTGCTTTTTTCTATCGTACTCCTATTTTGAATCGATTTAAAATTACTAATGTTTTATTCTTTTTGTTATTGTAATAAAAGATCAACATAGCTGAAAATTGAATGTAGACTTGCCGTTGTCCATTTGTTTCGCTTGTAAGTATGAAATATTTTTATAGGTAAAAATTTATAGATACAATTATTAAAAATTTTTAAATATTTTGAATTTATAATTGATATAATCTAATGCATTGCAAGATTTTCTCTCATTTAAAATTTGTTGCATATTGTATGGGTAAACACTTAACATACAAAATTATCGCTTTGAGGCAGACTCGGTATATTTAATGTAATATTAAGCAAATATGCATGAAATTCTTTATTTCTATAGACATGTATTTCAAAATTACTCTATGTACGAAAATATTAATTTAATTGGATTATTATTATAATTTTGTTATTGATATAATTTCCTTATTTTTAAAGGTCACGACTTATCTACTATATACAAAAAAAAACTGAACTAATATAAATACATACTTAATTGTATGTAGAAGTTAAAAATAAAGTTGCGAGTCACTATCTAAATTTAAACCGTATACAATTAAATATGGTAGAGCCGCGGTTCTTGTGAAGTTTTTCGAGCAATACTTGATTACCGAAAGTAAAGATATGGGTCAAAAATTCCGGGCCTAACCACCGGATGGTACATCTAATCGAAATATTATAATCGTGGCACCCATTTGGAAAACAACTTCTTCATGTACGCAAATGTTTGTGTATAATACTGAAAACACTGCCTTTTGATAATTAATGTATTTGCTAATCTGTCAACCTGACTGACCAGGGTGTCGGCCCTCTCTTTTAACTTCACTTTAAGATTACTCATGATTTTCAGGTTTTTTTTTTCAATATTTTCAGGATTAACAGCCTTATTTTGGCGTCGTTCAAATCGTTCAGCATCATCGGTGTCTGTACGACCACGTTTAAAATCAGAAAACCAACGTTTCATAGTTGTTGTTGATGGAGCAGAGTCCGCGCAACACCTTTGAAGCCATTGCTTTGCTTGATCGGTATTTTTTTCCATTAAAACGCAATGACAAAACAACGTACGAAACTGCTTATTGAATCCGCTCTATTTAACTATATAATGTTAATTAGATCAAAACAATATTTAATTTAAACGAAATTTTCAATACAATTCGTAAATTTTACCAATTACCAATTAAATATATGGTACTTAAAAGTACTTAAAACATTTATGTATAGTGGTTAAGGAATCAACTACAAGAAGAAAAGGTCTGCAAAAAATATGGAAAATATTAGATGAACTGAATGAGTATAAAACTTAAACATGCATCCGCACAACACGGGAACATATGTACCCCATAATGCCTTAATAATATGTAAGTCATTCCAATATTTTTGTATGTACATTAAGAAAATATATAGATCAAAAAACGTATAATAAAGTTTAAAATTGGTATAAATTAATGTTTTTACGGTATGTGTTATTGCGTTTATGTAAAGAATTATTGTATATTATAATATTTTCAAATGGTAAATATTTCTAACCGCCTTGTGTTAACATAAATGTATATATCTCTATTAGAAACACCAGAGGGTATGTTATACTAAAATACATGTGATACATGATATTTCTTATTCTTATAATTGTAAATATAAAAACGGAATTAATAACGAAAATAAAAAAATACCTTATATTTTATAAATTTTATATACAAAAATTAAGGAGTGGAAAAGATTTTAAATTTTAAACATATCAAAATTATTTTTCGGATATATACAAATTAATGTAGACCTTGTCGTATTATTATGTTGTCATTTAACACCACTTCTATATTGTAACTTTCTAATATTAGTATTACAAACTATATTTTTTATGTATACGTAAACTAATGGGTCTTTTGAATTTATGTATTTGAATTTAAACTACGGAATCCGTCAACGCTGACGGATATTTGCTTTAAAGTATAAGAAAAATATAAATATTACTTAAATAGAAATACGTTGCTGGTCTTCTTAATTCGCTTTTACCTCTAGGCTATAATAATATAAGAATTTTTCCGGAATCAAGAACACTCCCTTTTCATCAAATAATAATAAATAATATATCTATTCTTTTCCATATATTATACCTGCACTAAATGTTCGATTCAAGTACAATTCGATTAATGCACGTCCCTACTCATGCGATTTAAGCACAATATTTCGTTATTCTATATATCAACTTACGCTAAGATATAGTAAAGTAATCGAAAGAAATGGTGATTTCAAATACACGCTAAGAATGGGATAGATGTTTAACACAATGTAGAACAAAATGAATCAGTTGCGTAAGACTAATAAAATGACCTCACAAAGAATCACTGGACTATAGAATTATCCAACCCATCCATGGGAATACAGGTATTTTTATAAAATCATAAAATAAATATATGTCTGGTATCATACTGAACAGGCATACGTGAAAGTAAGTAGCTATAGTTAATCTACCATACGCGCCGCACCAAGGCTATAATCGTAGAGGAGGTTCGGCGGTAATAGTAAAAAAACATCAAACACCCATGCGAAGAAACATGTTGCTGTGCATATGGTGAATACATTTAAACCACATGTCGATAAAATCAAAAATTAATTTGAAAACACATAATGAAGTTGCAACAGAAATTAAAACAAACATTAATCCGAAAAAGACTTATGATCAAGTTTTGTGGAATCAGGTTAAAATTACCTAGAATTGGAATTATAATGTTAGTTTATCTAATCAATTCAGCAATTAGAATATGTTCCAACACATTGCAAAAAGTGACTGAAATATTTAAGATTCCTGAATAAGTCATGGAATGAAAGAACATCTTATCGTTGTCACCAAAAATATATAAGTTGTTTGAATAAATAATATTGAAAAGATTAAAACCAAACATAGATAAGAAAGAAATCTACTGCCAAATCTTCTGTTTGCAGACATTTGACAATGGATTACAAGTACTTATTGAATAAACATTGGAGGAACAGAATATATGTGTAACGGAATTTCTGGATGTCGGGGATTGCGCAGTTTAAATTAATTATAAAAATATCTGTCAAAGTATCATAATAAACTATTGAAATCATTCATGGCAGCAAGGCATTTTAGATTTAAATGTGAGGATGAATATTCGAAATTGAACAAAACATTTTCCACAACGAAGTGTTTTGGAGTCAATCCTGTATCTTCTGTTATACTAGTGATATTTCAGAAAATAATTAAGTTACTATTACGACATTTGCTGATGATACTGCATTCATGGCGGTAGATAAAGATATACAAGAAACAACTGAGAGGCATCAAACGGGTTATAGTCAAAATATTGGATGGATAAGTCAATGCATACTAACTTCATCAACTTAAGGATGACAATATTGTTCCGATTGTCATCAATCAACAAGTGTTTCCTTTTGAAAATAAACGCAAAATATCTGGGTATGACACTGAATGCAAAATGGCGTTGGAAAGTGTACGTTAAAAAGAAAAATGAAGAAATGCACATCAAATTTTGAAACGAATAATGAACCTCTGCATAATTTAACCATTTCTTATCCAAATTAGCAGGTTAGGTTGATAATATAATTATTTATATACAGTTTTTGTAGATCAAGAAAAGAAAATGTAATAAATAGTACAAGGATGATTAAAGATTTATGGAAACTTAACCCCTTGTAGTTTTAATTGTTTGAATAAATTGTAAAGTTATCACAAAGTAAATTTATATTTATACGAGTAGTACTCGTGATACTTTCACAAAGTCAAAATAAGTTTACACGAGTCAGACTCGTGATTAATGCACAACAGGTTAAAACAATTTTGTCGTTTTTCATGCAATTTTGAAAAAATTTCGTGCTTAAATTGTACAGTTTTTATGCGGTGAACAGAAAATGAGAGAATTCAAGAGTATGTTAGAAATATCTGATCAATGTGGCCCATCATCATTTAACATTTATTAAAATTAGTATACGTAGGTTAAGAATTTGATTTCACAAACAGTTTTTATGCTAGAAGTGCTTAGAAAATCATAGTCAGGACAGACACCTGACACCATATTACGGTAACCATTATTTTTCTTGGATATATATCATCCAAATTAGAATAAATTTATCAATAGCATTACACATAATCCCATTTATATAATCTCATTCTCAAACTATATATACAGCAATTTTGAAAGTTGATCAAATTGGTCGGGTTTTCAATATCTTACCATGACGAACCCTGTTCTGCGAGAATAATATTCTATTAATTTCTTCAAAATTGCTCACAGATTATTTCATTATAAACTCTCGTGTATGAATTTAAAACCGCATAATTGGATGAGGTAAAAACAGTATTATCCAGGCGTTATCTGTACCTGAAACGTTTGTTATTTAAATATTATACGCTATATGTTGACTAAATCCAACTGCTCTACCTATACATATGAGTGTGGTACAATTGGATAAATTATTTTCTATAGGAATTTCATAAAACTGTTCACATAATCCCATTCTCAAACTATTGAAAATAGGTAATATTTCAGCAAAATTCATTAAGCAATACACTCCACTAATAAATATATTGTACAATTGTGATTCCAATTTTTCTATAACTATTAAATTTGAGGTGAGCTTAACTATAATTAGGCTCCGGTTCTAGAAATATACCGTTTAGAACATGAAAATGCATCAATCATGCATTATTTATTCGCCTTTTAGCATCATTTCGTTTCAAAATCAATCCAGAAAGTGAATATGTTCAGTGTGTTATTATGCTATTAAAGATTTTGCCTATTAAGTCATATAAACTCAGTAGCGCAGTGGTATAGCGCTGATAGTTATTATAATCATGAAATATAGCGGGTTCAATTTCCGCTATTTTCATAGGCAATTTTTCGGTATTTATTTTAATACCGAAATTTTTCAGCAGCTGGAGCCACTTTTTTCGTTTTTGGAATAAAAAGAAAAACGAATATATTTAAAAATATGGTATTGGAGGCTACTCAAAGATTAACAATATCTACACACACATCACTATGTGGACTAATCACCCAAATAAAATTAAAAGAATTATGAAAACATCAATCTTTCGATAATTTCAATACAACTAACTGGTGAATTGTTATATACTCTTATGCGTAGTAATTTACTAACTTGGCTGTAATGAAAGGTTTATTAGATGCCATAAGCTCCACTTGGAATAATATATGACTTGCTAATATTATGCAATACGGTTAAAGTAAAGGTTACAAAAATCTTTGTAATCCATATAAGTGGCAATCGGACGTTACTTTTGAAATGCACTGAATGTAACAACAATTCCGACAGTAACTTAATCTAATAACATTTCACATAACTATCGGAAAGCGTTTGTCATTATTGAAATTATATATGTGATAATGTTGTATAATTGTATACTTCTCTACTGTATATTAGATTGACAACGCCACTGCTTCGGATAATACAACAAACATAACAGTCCTTTTTAGTAATATTATTGAATTTACACAAATTTTAAATGACATAATAAAAAGCACTTGAATTAAATACCATTAAATATCTCTAATATTAGAATATATATTATTACAAGAGTATTTATAGATCCATTATACTGCTGCAGTATTGATATTGATCTCAATTTAAATAATTAAAATTAAGTGTATCTGTCTGTAATCTGTCTATTTATCGATACACCAGACAGACGTATAATTTCAAAAACAATTTTTCTATGGAAAATGATTTCATTGCAAATTAATAAAAATTGTAAGTTGTTTGTTATATAAATTGAAGTTATGGTTTGCATTAGCATGGTATCGAAAATAAAATTTAAATGAGAATGATATAACAAAATCTAATACCATAAATAACTCACTTTTCGTCTATTGTATAATTATTTTAACAATTGTTGGTAAAAATAAAGCTATATATTTAATCTAATTTTATTTAATTTTTTGAAAGTTATATTTATCTTCTATATTATTTTAGATAGATGTATTTTAAGTGTATGTGTAAGTAATGTAATTGTATAATATAAAAAGTGTAAAAGTGTAAAAGTGTTTTCTATGTTATTATTCAAATTATGGGTACGAGGTGTAGGTAAGTAATGTATCACAAAAATATTATACAATTTATAGTTATATATTAATTAGTGCAATCGGTCTAAATACACACGCGAAGGATTATTTAATTTAACTTTTTAAATTTTTACATAAAGAAGCTACGTTAAACTCTTGCGTATATATGAAAGTATTTTTATTATACACATTATATTTTATTATAATACATATTCAAATTATAATTATTAGTTTAATAATAATTTTAAATACGTTTTTTAGTGGTCACGACATATTTGAAAATTAACATAATACTAATTTTGTTTTAAGCGTGTTCAAAATTAAATAATTGTAATGTGGGAAATTTATATATGGTCAAACTATATAATTAGTAGATTTTATTCTACTGTACGGAACGATATATAGTATCCAGTACATACATCTCATTGACGACGATGTATACCCGGGTTTTTTCTAAACAGTGTACTATGTAACTGCATGTACCACCGTGTCTCTTTTAACGGTATATCACTGTGTTGAGAAATATAACCTCATTTTGCGTTTTCTTTTTGCGTGTTATTGTAATTAGGTCATATTTAGGTGCGTATAATAATTGCGTGTTTTGTATTTTAACATTAAATTTACACTTGTATCATTTTTTATTGCATTATTATTATTAATAGAAAATCTATTTTGTGATAAGAGTAAATGCAAAATTATTAAAGCGTAAGTTAATTATATTCAAATAAAAATAACTGGGAACACACAAAAATATTATATGTCGTCTATAGTATTGTTACTAATATATATTATTGGCATATTCGGAGCGTATACCACCACCGGTGATATACGCCATAAGGTTCTGAAATAAATATACTTGTAATTATAATTTTTAATGTATTAAGAGAGTTAGTTGCGATGACATTTTTATGTCATTTGTATAAATACAAAGCATTAATTTAAGTTTCAGCAAAATTGATTCCAAAATCTCATTGAACAGTAAAACGCATTCCATCTATTATCTATGGAAAGTTAACATCATTTAAAAGATTTATCTTTCCTCTGTCAAACGCACCCAACTTAATGGAAATCGGTTGGAAGATTAATAAGTTATATGCATTTGAGCGTCAGTATAGTTTTGATGATTGCGTCTTAAAAATACAATGGAACATCCGTGTGACTATTTTCTGTTCCCAAAATTGAAAAATACAGATAAGTCGGGTTGAAGAAGGCTAAAACCGTATCTGGATCTCAATCCCATGCAGTAAGTAAGCATATATATATCATACGCATATGAGTGATGTTAATACTGGAAAAATAAATAAGTGTACTCGAATATTCCATATGTCATATGAGAATATCTGGATAATTTCAATTTGATCTATCAATTCATTCCTTGTTTACAAGCCATTTAAAGTTGACGTGTCAGTGATTCTTTTTAACATGAAAAAATTTAAAAAATCGAACAATCATTAAATATTTATTTAAAAAAGGTTTAGCCGAACAAGAAATTTATAACGATATGGTAATTGTGTAAATGTGTTAGTTAAAAGTACTCCATCATATGAAACAGTAAAAAGTTGGGTAACTGAATTTAAACGTGGTCGTACAAGCCTTGAAAACGAACCACGCGACAGACGTCCAAGAACTGTGCATCAACATCAGAAAATATTGAATAAATACATGAAATTGTTAGTGAAGATCCAAGTTTGAGTACGTGTGAAATTCCAGATACTATAGGCATGTCAGATGAACGAGTACGCCATATTTTACATGAAGAATTACAAATGAAAAAGTTGTTTGGAAAAGTTAACAATTGAATAAAAACTCAATCGTAAACAAATTTGTCAGCGGCGGTATTTAGATCGTTTTAAGAAGAATAAAACCGATTTTGTGGGTCGTTTTATAACTATGTGGATGAGATTTGGATCTACCACCGCATGATCCTAAATTGAAACAAGAACGTTTACAGTGGACTAAAGCTGGATGTTTGGCTCCAAAACAGTATATAAGCATGAACGAACGGCAAAAAATTTTATGACATCAGTTGTTTTGGGATGCAAAAGGAATTTTATTGATCAATTATCGTCAGTAAGGTAAAACAATCAACTCAGAATATTATTGTAATCTTTTGGATCAATTGTACGCAAAAACCCGTAAGATACAAGAGCCGGTTTGCAATTCAAAAAAATCATTTTTCATCAAGACATCATAAAAGCGTTTTGACCATGATTAAATTAAAGGATTTAAAGTACGAATTGCTTGAGCATCCATCGTATTCACCAGATTTGGCTGTCGGTCACTACTACTTCTTATGCATTAATTATTAATATCGACACTTCATATCTTTTCTTTATTATGGATAAGATACACTTAAAAACTAAGTCACAATTCGCGGTTTACCGAAAATAACCGCAAAAAGAAACTAATTTATAATCAAATAGTAATTAAAAAGATTTTGAAGATTTTTCAAATTTTTTCGTTTTTTTTTTGCGCTAATGCTAATGCAAAAAAAGAATTCCAGATGTCTTCTATTACTATTATGATCAAGTCTCTATAAATTTATTAAGATTTTGGGTGGTGTGGATAACTATTCATACATAACATCATCAAAATTATTATAGACATGTCAATATATTTCTCGTTATATATTTCTCGTTATATTGTTTACGCAATATATTTTGCTAGCCCTAAACCCCAACGAATATTAAGTTCAAATTTTAAAATGTATACAATCGATTTTGTAGTTTTGGGATCAACCAATTGAAAATCGCGGAGACCTCAATAGAAACTTATTATCTTGAAAATATATTTGGTTATGTTGATGAAGATTTTATAAAAAGGTGAAATTAATTCCGGCACTAAGGGATGTCCATTGTGAGTTAATGCTAGAAGCGTCTGGTTTCAGAAATAAAACCACAGATATTTCTTTTATTTGATCCGTATGTTTTTTTGACTCGATCGTAGGAGAGTAATGCGCGAAATGCTCGACACATGTGATGGTGCTAAAACATTATATATTAGTCTTGTAAGATTCATATAACTGAATATGCATGCTGGGTTTGGTCACCACATTAAGATGATATTCATATTTCATGAATTGAATCAATTCACAGAAGATTTCTTAAATTTGCATTAAATCCCATGATGGAATGATCCTTTTACATTCAGCGGCCTATGCGAATTGGTTGCGCCTTTTAAGCATGCCGACTCTTCGGAGGCATATCGATTACTTAAAACTATCGTTCATAACAAATTTGTTAAATTACCAATAATTTAAGAAATTTACGTTCATTTGAACGTAGCAATTATGGTCACTTTAGTCCGCGTTCAATTCAATGTTATTAATTTACAATGAATTTATTGACAACATTATTTTTGATATGATGTAAATAATCAAAATTTTAATGTGTACATTAATTAAAACCATTTATAACCACTTTCATTGACAAAATAATGATAAATTAAAATGCGGGAGAAGTTATGGGCGACCTCATTTAAAATTATATAAAAATTACTACACAAAATATAAAATACTTGATATAAAACGTAATTTTCATAATAAAAAATACCAAATTTTTAATTATTATTATATAATTTTAATGCTCAAACCTTCAAATAATTACAAATAAATGCGTTTATTCCACCATTACCTTAGGCGTGCACGTATAATTTATAGATGATAAAAAGATAGATATGTTTTAAAATTTAAAAAAATATCTACCGGTGAAAATTTCCACTTGTTTTTTGGCTTATTCATTAAACATTAAAATGTATTAAATATAATTAAATATTTAATTTAAAAATAATGAAATTAATTATTCATATATAATTTTGATATGTTGAAATAACTGAATTACTAAATAACATACGCTTCTTATACTCTTATTATTATAATTAATTAATTGATGATTAAGTAATAAACGTAATAAACTTTATATTATTATTATTATTATACACAAAACACAGTACAGTAATATGTTTATAATGCGTAAATATAAAGATACAAATTTATTAATTAATATTAAATAAAACAGCGAATAATAAACTACATCCTGCATTCGAATCAAATTTACGAACATGATTTTAAATTATAAAGATTTTATAAAACCATTTATTTAAAAATAATGTTTGTTCTTTTGAATTATTAAAATAAAATAAAAATTAAGTGAAAATGATGTTAAATATTTTATTTTATTTATTTTTAAAAAAAAAACATGTTTTTTTTACTTTTACTTCTTAAATGAGAAATATTAAACATTTTTTTGTAACATAATGTTGGTCAAAAAATAATAAATATATGTTGAACATTAAATCATACATAAACACAAATGTATACGTAAAACACACAGTAGCGTCGAGCCAGTGGATGCCGTTCACCGTAAAACATACAGTAATATTGTTCGGTAATATTTTAGCAGATTGTGAGTTTATGGAATTAAAATTCGATCTTTGTGAATATATACGCCATTCAAATACTAACAATGTCTGTCGAATAGCTCATGTATGGTAAACGACATTTATGTTTGGCTAAACAATGTGAGTATAACTTCATTATTACATAAAAATTAATAGCTAATGCACTTGAATTTGTATTGGTAGTTTAACTTACGTCATTTAAAAGCTAAGAAATTTTAAATTTAAAATGTTATACTTCTTTTGAGATTGGTCAATATATAATCTCACGTTTTAGTACGATTCGTAATCAAATGGAATAAACATCAACGCCGAAGCGAATTATTGGATTACTTCGATATGAAGAAATAAACTGATGCAAAGTGCACAGAAATATCTGTGATACTTATGGTGATTCTGCTTCATCTATCAAAACATGTGAATACTGGTTTCGAAGATTTACGAGTGGTGATTCTGATGGTGAAGACAAAGAACGCAAAGGTTAACCGAAAAAGTTAGATGCCATGGGAAAATTCAAAAAGAAGGAAAATGGATGCCACAAGAACTGATTAAAAACATTGAAAATCAATTCATTGCATCGAAGAGGATATTTTTTGCATCAAATAATAATGCAGTTATAGAAAGTGGATCTACTAGATAATCCAAAACGCAAAAAAATGGCCAGCCATCAATAGCGACTCTAAAACGAAACATTCATGGAAGCAAGTTTATATTGTGCTTTTGGTGAGATCAGAGAGTAGTGGTGTATTAAGAGCTGCTAACACCAAATTAAATTATTACATGCTGTATGTTACCAATAACAATTTTTAATAAAATGATTTTGTTCCACGATAACGCTGGTTGCAAAACCAGTAAAAAATACGTCGGACTACTACTTGTTCCGATCAATGCAAAGCACTCTTCAACACCAGCATCGCACAACATTTGATGGTATCATAAAATCGTTTATCTACCACTGAATTCACAATATATATATATTTCAATTGGAATAAAATTTATCATTTCCCAGACATATAACTGTTTTTGTAACAAATTCCTCTAAACATCCATAATAAATCAACTAGGATCCATACAATAGAAGCCTTGTCCATTACATTACATGCTATGCAATGGGAAATATTACTTAAGTGACATAGGAATATCAGTGACGGCTCGTCACATTGAATCCTTGTTAGTTTGAGTACTATTGCTATATAGAAAAAGAATTAATGGAAATTGATTGGGATTTTATGGGAAATAATATAGAAATTTAATTTATGGTGCCGGGGAATGCATGACTACGGGTTTGGACAGTCGCGAACAATACCCATTTTTAAGGTGTTAAAATCTTTCCAATGTAATAAATGTATTTGTAAGACTTTCGGCGTTATTGAAACTTTCAGCTCCTCACATTGAAGCAGACAAACAAACCTCCACTCGAGGTACATATGAATTTGATAATACTTGTCGAACCACTCTTTTATCTTCAATACTCCACTTTACACTTTCAATATGACACTATTATAATTATATTAACAAATATTTAACCAATATATTATTATAATCATCATTAATTAATGCTATTACATTTGGATTATACCCATATAAAAATAATAGAATTATGGAAACATCAATTTTTAATTACAGTACAATTGGTGAATTGTTATATGCTGTCATGCGAAGTAATTTACCAACTTGACTGTAATGAATATTTAGTCGATTCCATCAGCTCCACTTATAGTACTATGACTTATATGCAATTGGATTCAATCGTCAACCGTTTGTGATTTAGTGATTAACAAATTTTAATCATATTCTTTGCTGATTCCATAAACAAACGAATTGTATATAACCTGCAATATTTCAATACGAATATGAACATAGACAAAATTCTGGAAAATAGTGTGATACTTTACGTTTGTTTGTCATACGCCGTACTACAACGTGCCATCGACACCACTGATAAGTGATTATTTATTATTATTAGTTAGAAAATTTCAAGATGCGTATTCGCGATGAAAGAATTTATAGCATGATTATAATTTTAATTGATTTTATTTCATAGATGCAATGCTTATACAAATAGAAATTAAATGCATCACTTTACATTTACACATTAATAATATATAGAGAAAAGCAATTAAAAGTAATTAATACATAATGCACCTGATGACGATACAATCATTTATGTAAATATACATAAAACATAAAAATATACCAATATGAAAACATTTTAAGTTTCAAATAAAAATGAAAGTAAAATTTTTAATTTATGGAATGGAATGATGTGTGTGCAGTGGATAATGTTGAGGCTGATTGTTTTATCTAAATGTTATTTTCTGTGCACGATTCTACATGCATTTATAAATAAAATTAATTAATAAATAAAGAAATTATTCATAATCACATTTGCCAGCAATACAATGCAGGCAGAGTACCACACACACACAATAATTAACTAAAGAGATTTATAATAATAAGGATATTCGATTCGCGATCTTCATTATCTGTTTATTGTTACTATCGTTATTTGTTAAATTGTGCCGCAGGTAATTGGTTTCATTTCAGGTTCTCTCTATCTCTATGATACTTACTGCCACTTACCGGATAATAAGAATAATACAACTCTAAGCACCTGTCTTGAGATGAATGTTGATTACGAATTATGAAAAATACAAAAAATCATATAATGCGTACAGTACATTTTAAAATCAATAAGAGCGTGTTCGTGATCCTAACCACCCAGTGGTTGGACTTTTTGTATGTAGTTTCAATTTCTTCAATGAATGCATACATAAATTGTAAGTACTTCCAATTTCAAGTAATTCATCAAAATATTCACCAAAGAATTTATCGGTGAATTTATCTGTGAATTTATATGCAGATCTAATTACATAAATGGATTTACCAGCGAATTCATCAACGAGTTCAACAAAGAATTCACCGATGAATTTCCAATTTTCTCTATAGTGCCCGATCATTCGTACATAACATTTGGAAGCATCAGATGGTGAAACACAATCTTTTGCAAGATTGTCATGCAAAAGCATGACTAACATTCGGAAACTATTAAAACAACACAATTTATTCAACAAATACAGGGGATCGTTGACGAAAATCCATCAAAATCAATAAAAGCCTTTGCGAGAGACCCAACAGTCTTTTAGGGCCTAGTTCGTCCAGTCGTTTACGAAGTCCAATGATACAAGTCCTTGAAAAATATGTAATTTAAACAAGCTTAAGCACCCAGAAGTTCTCAACTTGATATGGTTTTTTTCTAATGTAAAAAATTAAGCGGAGAAATGATAGATGGCTATGTTCAGAACCGACAGAGGTTACCCGTGTTATACACACGAAATTTCCAGCTACTGTTATGGTATTAGGAGTTGTGAGCAATGAAGGTCATGTTATGCTACCGCACTTCTTTTCCCAGAAGCTTTGGTTTAATGCTGCCGTGTTGTGAAACCAAGGATTGATAATGTATGCACATTTCGAAGGCATGAATAAGCAATCCATCCAGAATGCATGAAAAAGTATTCCATTCCGACCAAATGAAGAGCTGATCCATTCCGAACACCAAGAAAAACTCCATGAAAAATACGCTTGTTTTGTACACATGAAAAATCTACCCATTCCGAAACCATGAATAACTTATCTAGAGAAGAAGTACTTACCATCATTGACATCTCTGTTCAAAAGTAATCTAGAAAGTATTGCAAGAATGGAGTAGTGCTGACAAGAAGTATAAGTAGACAATCATCGATGTTATCATACAAACCGGTTCCACTGCGTATTCTTTTGTCTTTCTGTTAATTTTACTTAAATCATAGGTTAAAAATTATACATTATGATCAAATTTTAGTCAGAAAAACTAATGCTGTGCTAGAGTTGGGATCATAGTTATTTAAATTTGTAACATCATAATTTTCAAGCAAGAATCATTTATCTTTTGTTCAAATGTGGCTCGTAATACAAATCGAAAAAGTATATGATGGGCTATAAAGATACAACAAACTGGTCAAAATGTCATCGGTAACCAGCCATATGATTTTGGGTGAAATGTATGACCAACTCGCATTAGCTTTTATAATAAATACTTTGATGCGCTGTCGAATACCGCTATTAATTAAATAAATATATATATTTGAAGGAAAAATTCCAGAAGCCGGTCTGGCTATATCAGTGTGTCACTATAGTTTGTAAAGCACGAAACGTATTTATTGTAACTATCAGCTGGTTCCAAAATGTTTTACTATTTTAAATTTTATTTGCCATATATTTTTATATAATTAATTTCAATATTATAAATATAACCGCTTCACCCAATAAAATTACACAGCACATTAAAATATTTACAATAACTACATTTTAAAATAAAATAATAATAAATTAACTTCATAAAACTTTTTCTATATAGAAATTCATGATTACGACGATATTATCATAATTGCAAACATAAATTTAAAAATATATATAAAATAATTATATGGTTTGAGTATTTTAGAGCTACTGAATTATAAACTTTAAAAAAATACAATTTTTTTTTTTACAATAAACAAATCTTATTTTGATCTTAATTATATATTATTGGAAATCGTGTACTCATATTTTAATATTATTTATTTTTCTCCTTTGCAATATGTACGATCACACACACACACACGTATTTCGCAGAAGCAACAACTGTTGACTATAGAAACATATAAATATTCCATTCCATCCATGTACAAACACAAACAGGTATTTCTAATAATTTTACAATAAATTTTGATAAATGAAATGAATTTAAAAAAGCAATAATAATTATTAATATCTTCTTTATCCACTATTTTCCAGAACATGTTGTTTTTTCACCTTATTACAATTTATTGAAATTATTGTATTTTATTCTCGTTATAGATATATTATTAATATAAATATTTTAAATATCGTGAACTAACGTACACTTCCATATTATAAAATGTTTCCATTCAAATATTGTAGGTTGATTTAAAAAGTTTCCCTAGATTTTTACCGTTTTACTAACAAATATGTGCCATCTTTATCGATGACATTTTTTCTGATAAAATCATAATTCAGTTACTGAAGAACTTCTGTGGTTGCTGAGCGGAAAACAGAGTTCTGTAGAAATCGGAATAATTCTTTTGCCTGCCTGGGCAACGTCTGGACTGTAAGGGTGTGTATATTAGCATTTCCCAGCTATAAGAGATTAAACATTTTAATTTATCATATTTTTTTGATAAAGGCATTTGAAATGGATTATTCCTACACAAACAGATAAATAAATACTTTTCACAAAGAATGACTTTACTAAATACCCAAATCTTTCAACTATCATTTGCTTCTTATTTTATGTAAAAAAATGCTCACAGTAGGCGAAACTACTATAGAAACAACCGGCTATGTAGGGAAATAGGAGAAAAGAAACGACGTTTAAACACAAAAATGAGTGAACGTAATGTCACCAATTTATTACTGAATGCTTAATTTCTTGATATCAAAATATTTCAGATATATGGTTCTAGAGAATTCCATCTCATTATTAATATTCAGATACCGTGGAATCACCCAGAAGTAGTGGCGTTATAGTCTCGAATATGTACCATACCGTAGAACTTATTACTAAATGGTGAACTTATCACAATTAAGAAAAAGGCGGATAAATGGTTCTACAGGGATTCCATCCCCTTGAGAATATTCAGATTCCAAGAGAACAACCAGAAGTAATGGGGGAAGTATCTCCTACTTTCGCTATAATTTTGAAAGTACTATATCAAATGCTCTTAATGTCCAAATTTTCAAAAAAAACGGATAAATATAATTTTTTATAGTAAATTCCATTGGGTATATAGTTACATACAAAGAAATCATTCGGAAGTAGAGTCTAAATAGTCTCGAATAGTACCGTACCGTAGAATTTATTAATAACTGATTAAGTTCTCAATTTAGAAAAATCGGATAAATGGTTCTAGAGGGTTTCACCCCATTGGGAAGATAAAAATTCCAAGAGAACAACCAGAAGCAGTGAGAGTAGTACCTCCTACAGCCACCATAATTTTGAACGTACTACTAAAGGTTCTTAATCTCTAAACTTTCAAAAAAATCGGAAAAAAACATGGTTTGTTATAGTACATTCCATTGGGTATATTCAGATACCGTTGGATCGTCATAAATTAGAAAAAATCGGATAAATGGTTCTAGAGTGTTCCATCCCATTGGACATATTCAGATGTCAAGTGAACAATCAGAAGTGTATTTGTAAATCATCTACTATATTTCCAGAGGCGGTATAGTCTTGTACTTGCACAACACCGAATAAAAATTATTATTAAATGATTGAGTTCCCAATTTAGAAAAAGTCGGGCAAAGGGTTCTACAGAAGTTCCATCCCTTTGGGAATATTTGGATACCAAGGGAACAACTAGAAGTAGTGGGTGCAGTATATTCTACCACGACAATAATTTTGCACTTACTATTAAATACTCATAATCTACCAACATTCAAAAAAATCGGAAAAAAATTGTATGTTATTAATTCCATTATGGGTATAATCAGATCCGCTAGTAATAGGAATTAGAGTGGTTATTGAAATATTAACTTTTTTTTAGAAAATTGGCACTTCCTTATGAGAGGCGATCGAAGGAGTGTGGTATTTTTGCTCATCTCAGACCACAGAAACTAAAACCCTAATAAAGATTGTTCAATTCATTCGACAAAATGTTAAGCAATTAATATGCTATACAGTGAGCAAATTTTCAGGAAAAAATCGAAGTATTTCTTACGAGAAACGATTACAAAAAACTACACTACGCTACGCAATACATTGCGTGCAGTTAATATTGATTAAAATGCGAGATATTAGTGAAAACGTTTAGTCCGAAGTATGTGAGGTGAGTCTGAGGTAAACCGTAAGAGGATGGGTTAAGTAAATTCATTAATATTAAAAAAATTTAGAAAAATTATGAAAATGGGAATTACAGTTTGTGTTCTATAGTAATGATAGTTACTTACTCAATATGTTTACCTATAACTTAACACCCTGGCTCTATTGTACAATACATTTTTTATTAAATTCATTTCAGAATGAAATGTATAGTTTGTACTCTAAAAAATTTATGATATATAATCAATAGTTAATCGATAATATTAATTAATTAATTTATAAATATCTTTTTGAAAAAAAAGGTAAAAATAATTATTTTAAAACCCTTAACGAACGAGCGCATTTATCTAGAACGATGACCAGTAGGTCGACGGATATTTAACAAACTAAATGCTTAATTTCCAGAACGAGAAAAGGTGTATAATTAATATCGCTTTATTGGATTTGATGTAAACTGTTCACTAATAATAGGTAGTATATGAACAGATATGTCCATACAAAAGGATACGGAAGTGAAAATTTCAGAAAAATAATGGGATTTGAAATAAACGAATAGATTCGTTTTTTATAGATTAACAATGTATTTATACAAAATTACTTATAATTTTTTTGAGTATGGTACTTCGCCCAACAGTCGCCTACGAATACCAGGTGTTTTAGTACAAGTATCGCAATAATTATGTGTTCCCCGCCTTCCTCCCGGCGTTTTTCTATCCGAGCAAACACCACAATCTTTTTTTGTACCTGTACGAATAACATGAAATTTTCCGTCCAACCTGTCTTATACATATATTAGAATATTTGCAATGCCGCATGTATGGCGGCATTCGATTTTTTTAGAATATTTGCAATGTCGCTAGTATGGCGGCATTTGTTCGCTAAGGGTTTAAAAACGTAAATACGTAACTGGCTTAATTTCTATATATATTTTGAAATAATACACAATTTAACAAAATAAAGTTTTTAAATTCTAACTCGTTATGAAAAAATAAATTATGTACGTGTATTTTAATAATAACCTACCGCAAATTGTCATATACGCAAATATGTATTGTATAATAATAATGCAGTAAAATGTAGTAATATATTCAAACAGACACACACATGTACACACAGTTATTTAATAATTTTATAATATAAAAATTAAACCTACATCATTTTTATATCAATTATACATTCTTTTCTTATTTTTTATTACTTCTTATACACAAATGTTTTCTTTTGCAAAAGTGCAAGTAAATAAATTAAATTAATCTTGTTATTAGCTAATAAATAAATAAATAAATAATAATAATAATAATAATAATAATAATACGAATTTATATCTATATTTTATTTAAATACCTATTTACCTATTATAAAAAATTGCACCAGTTTTAATTATGCAATCAATTAGATAATAATAATATTATTACCATATGCAGATTATATTAAAAAGATATACGTTTAAGTTTGTGACTTTTCGTTAAAAATAATTAATATATAGTTTTTTATTAAAATTGTTGTTGTGTGCGACTGACTGGGGCATGGTGTGATATAATATAATTTTAAAGAATTTGTTCGGATATTTGCAAATATACGTATATGAATGTTATCGTAATGTAATGAACACACATGTTATTGTATGTAATTTAAATGTTGCAATAATATAAATTACATAAGTACAAAGTATTAAATATTTAATATACACACAATTAATATAGCAACAAATAACGAATGCTCAACAACAAATACAATCGTAAAAGTATATTAAAATGAAATAAGTTATTATGACATTATAAGACTCAAGTGTATGGAAAGCGATGAATGTACAAAATCCAGTCCAGATATACAATATATGTCAGTCTTACAATGTATTTACGATTAGGATAATATAAGATTAAGATAATAATAAATGACCCGTGAAATTAACCCAAACGCAACAAAGCTATCTAAAACATCTATTTTGCGCCATAATCTTTTATAACCATAGGCAACTATACTAGACATGAGTAAAATTGGATTGGTTAACACGGCGAAATGCAAATTTTGTGATGAGGATATCGTAATGATGAATGAACATTATATTCACACAATTTGTTCAACATAATGGAAAAAGATAAAATAAGATAAGATAATTTAAAATAAAGATGTGCTACTAACAGTTCTTTGAACACGGTTTATATAAATAAGGTAATATCCCGCAGGTAGTATCTTATCTTTTTCCATAATGCTGGACAAGTTGTGCGAATATGTTTCGCATAATTACGATATCCTAATCACAAAATTCATGCATTTTTCCGTGTTAACCAAACCAATTTTACTCAAATGGTATAGTTGAGATGGAATATATGGATATGGTGTCAGGTGAGACTATATTAGATTGAAAAAATTTAGCTTTTATAAAGAGTGATCAAGAATAGGCGACTGTATGTTATTTTCTGATAAAATGAAAATAAATTGGAATATTAATAAATTTTTTTTTTTTATTTGAAAGAACATTATACGTGAAATAAAATATCATTCAAATGACCTGCACGTAACTGTGCAGGCAATCATTGATTCTGGAGTCAAAATTATCGATGATTTTTCTGCAAAATTTTTGCGCAAATTATCAACCCCACAGAAAAAAGTTCAATGGTGTCAAATCACACCATCTCGGTGGGCAGTTGTAAACACCAATTCTCGATATGAAACGTTGCGAAAATTTAATACTCAATAAATGATCTCTTGGTTTATAAGTTCTTGTGTTGATTGAATTTTGTAAAAGTATGTAAATGAAGATCATTATGCAAAATATTCCATAAACTGTTATAAGTCAAACCTCAAAATTCTTGAGAACGGTGTCTAATCGATGTTGATGGTTCATTAACAACACTTTCACTAAACGGTTGAAGATTTTGGACTATTTTTTAAACTATTTTTGGTTACACATAGATCCTCACCCGAAATTCGATTAAAAAGTAAACTCTTTAAAGTTGTAAAATAACAATCAAACCATTATAGATTAAATTTTAATAAGTTTAAAAATATTATTGCCGAACCCAAAGGTCCGTTGTTTTAAACTTCGAGTATTTTATATATTTTATCAATGTGATTTTGAAATACGTTAACACAATTTTGTAAAAGTAATTTTATAGTAATTTCTATTTTCGGTTGTCGAATGTGTTTTAATTTTCGATGGTTTAAAATACAGAAAGTGTTTTAATCTTCGATGGTTTAAAATACAATTTGAAATCCTAAAATAATAATATTATTACTTAAAAATAATACCAATAGTTTACAATATTGTACAAATATGCATTTGGTTTGAAAATTAATCTCAAATGGTTTAAAAATTGACGTAAACTTCATTGTGTTTATTATTTAATATTTCTTAGTTTATAAAAATAAGCGTGTAAACTAATTTTGTTTTAAGGATTTGTCTAAAATTTTCAACCGTGTGGTTTCTAAAAAATTTAAAATATCTACTGTATTCCTTGTAGCTCCTTGGCTTTATTTAAGAATTAAAAGTATTACTGCGCTTAGACCATCCTAGATCACACCCGAGTGACTATAAGGTTGAATTACTTATGCATACGCTAAGTTATCCCCACTATATAGTGTCGCTCGCACATCATTTGCAGTCAAGTTGGTAAATTACTCCGTATGTGAATATTTAAATACAACAATTCACTGTGAATGTTTGAATAGATGCTTTATTAATTCAATTATTTTTGTGTAGTGAATCGTTCATAGCGTTGTCCAACAAAATATTTTCACAGATATTAGCTTTTTGATTTCATAAACGAATCACGAATAAAGGGTATACAGAAAAATCAAGGTGAGAAAAGTGAAGTATGCGACTAGGGTGAGCGAATTATGATGCTAGCGATAAACATTAAATGGCGATAAATATATGTATTATGACGTGGTTAGTGGGTGAGTTTTATGATGTCCAATTCGAAAAAATAGATTTATTAATAACACTTAGGAATTTAAATAAAAAATGCTTGACATGAATATAAAGATTTTGGCGGCCGTGTATATTTGGAAACAAGTACATATCTACAGTATATGTATCGTGAATGCGATATAATTAAAAATTCCAGATTCCGGAAAAGATAGTGAGAAAATTTGTCATTCAAAAAATGGAATATTGCGGGAAATTCACTTGCAACATTGTATGTATCTAGAATATATTAGTTTTAAGAAGGTTGGAAAATGAAAGTTCATTTCACACATACATTTCCTCTTCCTGGATTTACAATAATATAGCGAGTGAGAAAAAAGCGATTAATGTATTTACTTTCGAAATGAAAATCTTATCGATTGGTTTGACATTCTGCTTGTCGTGTATAGAGAAAAAAGTGGTCCAACTAATGGATGGGAAACTAATTTTAGCATCATTTTTATGAAAATACACTTAAAAATATATAAAATATTAAGCTACTTTTTGCAAATTTCGAAATCTGGTATGAAGTCATCTACAGACAATAAACTGTTGCCATCGTCTAATTAATTATTCTATCACACAAAATAAGTGTGTACGAGTTAGTAAAGTAATTTTTATATTTGGCTTAAATTTTATTTACAATAAAAGTGGTTTAATTAAATAATTCCTTTTTAATCACAAGCAAAAAATAAAAAAGAATTTGAATTTGTATAAATTTTTTGTAAAATGCATACGGAATTTGTTGCAACCGATACTAAAGTAAAAGGCACTATACTTTCAATAAATTTACTTTTGATTAATTATTATTTGTATATTAATTTAATTGATGATTTATTAAATAAATATGATAACATTTTATGTTTTAAAAACCATTACATTCTTATCATTTCCATTTTATGTATAATTTAATCGGATACGCATTTTTAAAAAATTTTTTTCCTTTCATATTAATTACAATACAATAAAATATAATTGTTTTACACTGAAATATTTATTCTCTCACACTTTCCATTTATGATGACTAATTTTCTTTTATTTATTTTGTCATTAAATTATTATTTTATATATTATATTTGAAAAGATAATTCCTATTAGAAATTAATAAATAAAATCATCGCCTATTAACATAACACATTCTTAATAATTTATTATAAACATATTTTGCTTATGCTTGTGGCGTTCATTAATATAGAATTATAAGTTAAATGCAAAAGCTACTGTTTTAATTTATTATGCCGCATTGAATTATTCCTTTTTGTTACGAAGTGCTGGAGAGTAAGTCGCACGTTTGAAGAATATCAAAATGAAATGCTTATAAATGAACTGTTTATTAATTTAACCATTTAGTGTAAAATTATTTAGAAAAACATGCACAATTCTCATGTATTTTCATATGTTTTATAATACGTAATAATACATGTGAACAACTATCTAAAGAGGGTGGTTCGACACATAATTCCTGTAACTATATCTAATAGTTAACATTATTTAAAATTTTTACGGTTGTCATACATTCTTTTAAAAGGCATGGTGGAAATTTTCAAACCAATCAATCAATTAGTTTATTATTTACAAGCAATTTAATAAGTTTATTTTTGTATTTTTCAGAAACAGGATAAATTACAAGTTCGTGGTGCAATTCATTACCTGTTTTTTGAAAGGATTATCAGCGACGACAGATTTCAAAAAGGATTTGGAAAATACTTTACGTAGTTCAGTACATCATCATACGAAACCATTTGTTTTTGGGTAGCTGAATTTAAAAGTTGTCGTACCACTGTAAATGATGAAAAAAGATGTGGACGTGGCCAAAAACAGCAACATTCATTGAAATGGTAAGAAAAGTACATGATGCAGTGACAAAAGATCGTCGAAAAAAACTTCGAGAGTTTGCTGAGATGTTCAAAATATCAAATGATATGGTATTAGTAAAATATTACATGAGGAATTGAAATTGATAGAAGATATGAAGGTGCACTAAAGAAGGCAAAAACGGAAAAATCTGTTATGACCACTGAGGATGCACATGGTATTATATTCATTGATTATCTTGCAAAAGGGAATACAATAATTAGTGAATATTATTGTACATTATTAGCGTGATTGGATGACTAAATTAAAATAAAACGACCACATTTAGCAAAGAAAAAAGTGCTGTTTTATCAATATAACGCACCGTCACACACAAACATCAGTTTTAAGAACAGCAAAATTGAATGAATTAATTGTCGTGTGAAATTTCATATAAAACTTAGAAAAACCGATGAACTGAAATTTATCTTTCTTTAAAACCACTAAATTGCAATTAATGTTTGTCACGTGAGTGGAATAAGCAATCCCAGGACGTTTAAGATAATTATTCGTGCGATTGCTGAATCTGTTGGAATAGACAAAGAATGACTCTATAATAAGGAAAATATTACATAACAATTTTAACATGTAAAAAGTGTGAGCGAAAATGGTGTTTAAAATTCATGTTTGTCAAGACCTTCAAGAACAACAACCCTGCAGTGTTACACCATTCGCCTTATTTGCCTTGTGTGACTTTTATCTATTCCCCCCATCATCAAATGTGGATTAAAAGGAACAAGATTCAGGTGCAAAAAAAGCACTGTTTTGAACAATGGAAAATTCACAATTTTTATGTATTTCACGTGAATCTTAATCGAACATAACTTACAGTTCAGGACGTCATTTGACATCAAAATAACCATTGTTTAAAGCGTTGAAAAATAAAATATATTCACCAGTTTTATATTAAATATAGAATATATGTTCGCCGTAAACAATTGTACAATGCAGTTATGGATGACTGACCCAAACAATTTTTATGAAGTACCTATAGAAAAAGACAGCATTTAACGCAGTTTAAATATATAGAATTCTGTTTAATTTTATTTTAAAGTTATTATTTGCAAAACAATTCAGGCTATAGTTGAAATTAATATTTAATTGAGCATTTCATGTGGCCAACCAAATATATTGTCAAAACAATCAAAATCAATAGATTAACGTAATACGCATGGAGGAGGAGCGTGTGCCGAAAAACTGTTGAAGGGTAATCCAAAAGGTAGAAGGAAAGAAGGATGACCTAAGGCAAGATTACTAGATACAATAAACTGTGATATAAAGATCCTTAAAATTCGGGATTGGAAGCCATTGGCTGCGGATAGGTCAGGTAGGAGAAGCGTGTTGGAGAAGGCTAAACCCACACCTGGGTTATAATGCCATGGAGTAAAGTAGAGTAAAGTGAAGGAAAATTTTGCCTTTAGATTTACAATTTTTTGCTAAAATTTCTCCAAAAATATACCTAACCACTTTCATTGCTTGGGTGGCATTTCTAAAATATAGTTTTTGAGAGCAGAAAAGTTTTTACAGTAAGAGAGAGAGTAGTCATTGGTCTTGGCCAGAACATATAAAGCAGACAAAGTTTTGTGATGAAAACTATATTTGAAGTGACTCTTAGACTTTTTTTTTGTTAGCATAAAATGTAATAAGTTGTTATATTGACAACTATTTTGCTATAATTATGAACAAAGCTCTTGATTGACCATTGATCGTATTATTGCAAAGTGGTGGTAAATTGGGTAATAATAAAAAATGTGTTCCATTCAATTTTCTCTCTAATCTCAGACAAAAATGTGGATTTATGAAAAATATAATGTTATAGTATGGAATATGCTCCAAAATAGAATCGGACTGCATTATTGTTTTTTAACCACCCATCATAAAAATAATAAAAACATATATCTGAAGTAAAAATTGCAATTGATATGAATCTGGTTGGAAATGGGTTGTGTGCGTGTATTTAACGTGAGTAACAAATTTGCCAAAAATTTATAAAAAAGCATGTAGTGAATGGACTCGATAAAAGTTGTAGCATGATACACGAGCTTTTAACAAGTTGGATTAAATATTTTATTTCTATTCTATCTCGCTATGTAAATTACATTGCATTACAAAGCTATGTATATGCTAGAAATGAATAACACTCTGTGATGTATTTTGAGCCATTGTATAGAAAAATTTCACAGAGTAAAACTGCCATATTTTTTGAAACTATAAGTGTTTAATATATAAATTCCATAAATTAATTAATTTTATAAAAATACTGTAGATGATTTTAGATATTCAAAACAATAATAATAATTGTATTCATTATAAAAATTATCAAAAATTAATATATACAAACCAAAATCATGTAAGATTTTGCTATAAAATAATGTAACTTTCTTAAACAATGTATTAAATGCTACTAGATCGCTCATAATACGCGAGTGTGTACGTATAAATATTTATATTATAAAATATCATGTCTTTGATTGTTGCTAATGATAAAATTATAAATGAAAATCCGGAAATGTTACTTTTCCACGTGTCTGTCTTCCTTTATATTAACATTTTAATGAAATAAAAAAAAAATGAATGTATTATAATATTTCATAAGAGGGCGATCATCATGACCTAGACCGTGTGGATCTGGTTTAAATTAAAATGTATATTAGTAAGTAAATAAAAGAGAGTGTAACGATTTAATATTAATACCGCTGTCTGTCTGTATATATAAATATTTAGTATAAAACGTATAACTAACTCATCGCAAATGTATCGAGTATTTTTTATTTATTTATTTCAACATAACTTAAAGTTTTTACAATAAATTACATTTTCTGTATACATTATTCAAAATAATGTATTAGTAGATAGGTGTATGCGGTGGTGTATGTGCGGTTATGTATAATATTATTAAATTTACATTTATATCTTCATCCTCAGGTCATTTAATGAACAAATTTTTAAAACATTTAAAACTAGACTACATTTATTTTAATACTATAATAATATATATGCAATTCAAGTTATATTTATCAATAAAATCAATGTAACATGGAAATTTAAATAAATAACATAATAATACTTCATATGACGACGTATCCATTCACAAAGAAAATGTCTAACGCGAATAAAATATATATATCATTATTTTTTAGTTAATACATGGATTAAAATATATATTATTGTATTAAATTAAAAATTTATACGATATATCCTATTTATTGTACCGCAGAGTGAGGTGTTAGTACAATTATGCTATTGGGTTGTAAATAAAGCAATTACGATTTTTTTTTAATGAAAACAAAAGGCAATTATTTGATAGAATTAATCTTAAAACCGTGTTCGGGAGCACCCCCAACAATATAAATGCCTTCAAAATGTACGTTTAGTTGTAAGTTTTGAATGTGCACTAATTTCAGAGAATACATTTAGTCTATTATCGTTAAAAAGTCCAAAAGGATTTACTGGTTATTTCTTTTATGGTCACCACATACGCATAAACAATTCACTTACAATAACCGTGTTCGGGCGCATTGAGTGCCCGTCTAACTGCTGCAGCTAATAAGAAACGAAAAAAACACTGCCACCCCATTTTACCAAAAAGTAACGATAAAAAAATTTTCTGGCGCTTACTTACTTACCAACTATTATTTCAGAAGATGTGATGGAAACAAATCGCAAAGCAATTCGGTATTCTCAATCAAATATTTCTCCTTCTGTTAGAAAGTGGTGGATAACACAACTAAGGATGAAGTGAATGCATTGCTGTTTTGATTTATACAGGTGCTGAGAAAGGTGTATCAGTTCCAGCAAAAGATTTATTTGGTAAACTAAATATGCCATTTTATCGTGCTGTAATGTCATTAGAAAGGATTGATCAACTGTTTCGTTTTCTTAGATTCAATGAAGCACGCACAAGAGCCAGGCGATTGCAAGAAGATAAATTAGCCGCATTTCGCATTCCAATATATATACCCAGTTAAAGTTCAAAATAAACAATGCCTTTCTTATCCCATCACAAATTGATATCATATAACCTTCTTTTGTTGGATATCAGCTTCTGATCTCGTTTCATCATTTTTGCTCCACACGATCTGTTTCGATTTACATTGTTGTAAAATATCAATTTTTCATCGCCGCAGTTAGTTATCAATCGTTTTAAAAATGGATCATTTTCGTTGCGTTTCATAAGCAAATTGCAGACGGTAATGCGTTGAATTTCTATAAGTTGATGAGAAATCCATATATCGTGTTTTTTTTCGTATCCATTTTTTTTTAAAATGCTTTTCAATGCATGCGGATGTGCTATATCGAGCTTCCCTGCAATCTCACGTGTTGTGCTATGACGATCCGCAGCGATTATTGCCTTGATTTGGTCGTCATGAACGTTGTGCATCTTTGAGCGAGAAATCTTCAGAACGTAGTTTTACAACCCATTTTTGGCACTGTCGTTCTTTTAAGGCTTTGTACATAATTTTTTGTGAGCTTGCGCTGCGTTCTTTCCTTCGTCGAAGCATAAAAACAAAATATGACCAAAACGTTCACTATGATTTTCCATTTTTCAACAAAAACTAAACAAAAAATACAAAACCGATCGTTACAACATTTTGTACAAACTGACAATTGAAGTACATAAAATCAATTAAAAAAAATATGGTTTGACATTTCGAAAGAATTTAGATACGTTAAAATTCATCAAAATTCATATGTATAAGTGCTAACCGTACTTGCTTTGTTTACGACCCAATATTTTGTACACTGTATGACATGTATGAAACCTGTATAATATATAAAAGTATACTTAATATATTTATATTTATTGATTGATTAAGACACTTCTTTTCGCACATATAGTTGCTGTAATGGTATGAAAAAATAAACTTGAATGCATAATTTATTCCAATTGAATTATGCAATTGAATGCATATATCAGTATAAAATTTTTATTATTTATATGTTTATGGTGTGATCATGATCGTATAAATAGTGTTACACAATAAATAAATGTGGCCCATTGAAGTATCCATATAATTCCACTTTTATTTTGTTAACTCACAATACCCATATTTATAGTCTTGACAAAAAACTTGTATTTTCTACCCAACCGGTTAGCGCGTCTGCCAAGGATTTTTAATTTGACTCTCAATAAATGTTGACACTAAATCATACAAAACGTTGAATAACAATTTTATAGTTACAATCTTATGTTATTATTGTAAAGATTATTTTTAATAATTTACTGTTGGTATTCATCCGTTTTTGGTCCTACATAATTTTGAGTACTCCACCTCTATGTTTGTTGTACTGTGAGTGACACACTTCTTATACAACACCTTATATCATTTCTTTTTAAATTAATTAGAAAACACTATACCATACCATTGTATATTTGCCATAGATTATTTAATTTCCTATATACATTATTTATTTATTTACATACAACATTTCACATAAATTGTGGAACATAAATTGTTGATGTAAATGTTAACTAAAATTTTAATATAAATATAACAACTTGGAAATTAAATATATGGCCATTGAATATTATGCAATAATGTCACATTTAAAAAAATACGTAATATTTATAATTGACAAGTAATTTTTATTTTTTCATATAATTTTGGATATAAATCATAATTAGTAATTATATTATTAAATTGAACTATGTGTTTATGGTATGTATACGAGTATATAAGGCAATGTGTTAATTACCCTTGAGTATTTATACAATATATAGTATAGAGAGAGCAGCTACAAAAGATGGTATTTTATGGAATAAATAGAAGAATACTTTCCGTTCATATAAAATTTGTTGAACGTCACTTTCCATTTGTATAATATTTTCTAATTCTAATAGAGAATTGTACCGAGTCTTACGTTTCAAATCTGGTATTCGTGGAGAGATTAAATTTGAACGTCCCAACTTGCTACATTTTTATAGAGGATTTTCATGAGCATGCCACCCATTTAATATAAGTGAAGATATTGAATCGGCCACAAATTAACTAAACATTAATTTTTCAAATAATACGTTCATATCGGAATAGCGGTGTAGAATATACGTAACCAATTAAACCAATTAATTTTGTTGTAATTAAAATAATATTTTCTTATAAAATTTTCTTTATCAATCCATAATTAAAAGCAATTTTAAATTTATTTAATTATATATAATTTTTAAATATATAAGTATTTAATATTTTTTGTGCAACAGTATTTTTATTTACCACAAATCTGTATTTTATAAAAAAACATATACACTGACGTTAAGTTATGTTTAGCTAAAATGGAACAATATAATATGAACTCACCACAAGGGAACCATCTGAGTTGTTGTCGACACCCGACTTCAATGAAATAATAGCTATCTTAAATGTGTTTCATGACAAAAAACAAAAAAATTCTTTTAAAATTGCTACTATTTTCGTTAGCCCAATCGCCAAACTTACACCATTTTTAGACTCCTCGTACGCAAAAACTGAATTATAAAAAATAATATTTGGCTTTACAAAAGATTGTTTTGTACATATTCAATTCAAAGCACCATATTATAAAATTATATACCAATTATACATAACTTTCAATATCAACGATCACACCTGTTTTAACATATTATAACTCAAATTAACAGCGAAGACCTTCTCCATTGATTTTATTTTAAAACACAACGTTTTTTTTTTTAAATTCATGATTTTTGCTACATCCTGTGACCGAATACAACTAATTTAAAAAAATTTAATTATTTTATTTTGTCATGAAACAAAATTTAGATAGCTATTATTTTGAAATTCGAAAAAATATTAATATGGCATTTTGGGTTAAAAAAATTATAGATTTTCATAAAATGTCCTGTATTTTACTTGTATAAATTTCAATAAATTTTAGAGACGACTCCTCAGGTGGTTCCGTTCTGTTGTCAGTCTATTAGTAAGTTGTAAGTTAATTGTAAGATAATTTTACTAGAAATTGTTGTTTATTATTCACGATGACCCATTTTAATCGATTGATCCAAATTTATTCTAAAATACGTCAGCTACAAAAAAATATTTCAAATAAAAATTGTCAAGAATTTTGGAGGACCTTTATTTGTAGTTATAACTTTGACCTTCATATTTTTGACATCGGATTTGAAAAATTTAGGAAATTTTACATTAAGAATTTTATTTCAAAATTTTTTTTGGTGTCCTTGGCTGTTACAGTGATATGATAAGGATGATACCTACGAACTTTTAAAATTCTTGAAACTGTACTTTGTGGTAGTTCCGTTTCCCTTTCAATGTGGCGAGTACTAATATGACAATCGATATGAACACCTGCGAACTGCGAACTAAGAAGTTTGCTTTTGATTTATTTTATATAATTTTTTTATTCCAATTTGCAGATTAAAAAATTAAAAATTAAATTTACAACAACTTTTTAAACATTTAACTTTGCATTGACCGCTTCGAAAGGTCACCAAAAACAAATTTTGAATCATCCTTTTTCACATAAAATTTTCCAATTTTTTGAAATCTGGTGTCAAAAATAGGCGTTCTAATTTAAAAAAAGTTAACGCCTCCTATAAAAGACCATGAACAGTGACCTGAATGAAGGTCAAAGTCATAACTAAAAATTAAAGTTTCCCCAAAATTCTTGATAAATTTTATATGAAACATTTTTCGTAGCTGATATATTTTAAAAGTCATTTGAGTCTATCACTTAAAATGGGTCATCGTATATAATATAATGAATTCAATTCGAATGCATTATTTCGAAGGAGATAAATTCGATTCACAGATAATTATAATATTATCTAAATTGAATAAAGTATTACGAGTTAAAATACGGTCAGAGCGAATATATGCTGTCATGAAAAATGTTAACTATTTTCCAAAACCTTAATATAAAAGAAGATTTTTATGTACCATAATGCCATTATACACCTAATAAATTAATAAACTCCAAATATAGGCTTACTATGTTGGATAAGAAATGACCCGGTTCTTTATAATATTAGTACCTGTAGACTGCCCACTAAATTTGTTATGATTAGAGAGGGATTTTTTTGGAATTTTGTCTGAAATTTTTTATAGTATTTATAATATTACAGTGAGTTTAAATAAAAGAGTTAACTAATTTTTAGTTATACATTTTTCTCTATATTAACACAGCTATATATTAACCCAAATTGTCCTACATGGTAACCATATGCGGTAACAGAATATAAATTGCAGTACAATTGTGGTCTATAAATTCTGAACGATTCATATAAAATGGGTTGTTTTTTGAAATTCGAAGGAAAGTTTTAGCACGCTGTCTAAAATAGAAAGGTGCAACTCTTACAAATTTTGTATAAGTATTTTTCAATCCTTTTATAATAAAATTTTATTTACTGCGCTCTGGTTGTGTACTACTATTTTTTTAAATTTTTAAACAAATATTATTTATTTTCGAAAAAATTCTTTCTTTTAGCTGCTATTATCCCCCCCCCCCCCCCCCCTCTATATGTGCATCGTTTTATTTGTTGAATAAAACTTACCAAATCAATTATCTTCATGTCCTATATATTTTATAAAAAGTCTTCGGTCGTACATTTACAAGAAATTCGATTTATTTATTTTCCAATATATAATAAATACCAAACACTTAATTAGTTATGCCTTACCTGTAAGTAAATAAACAAGAGAAAAAAAATTATTATATTTATGTTTTAAAATAAGAGAAAAATAAAAAATTAGTAACTTAAACAGCAACAACAAAAACGATTTATGACCTTATTTTTTTTTTAGCTCATTAGTAAATTATTATTATAAAATTTATATATTTTTACATAAAGAAAACCAAATTAATCAATTATAATTATATACATTTTTTATGTTTATTTATTTTTATATAATAGTTATCTAATAGAATGTATGTGCATTGGTATTTGTATACATTTATGTATACGATCGATCGCATTATTAAAATAAATATCTTGTTATTATATAATAAAGAACTATTTTTTGCCAATTTGCATGCACAAAGAAATCGTGATATTTTGCACCCATTTTGAGTGAAATGTTCATTATTTTATCATTTTATCATTCAGTAGGTATATATCATCAGTCTCGTGTAACACATGGTATGGTACGGCGTTAAAGGGAAATCGTGTTATAACAAAGTTTCAGAAATATGTTATCACACAAAATTGAAGATTGTTATAGTCGAAACTTTGGCGCCACACATGGAAAATGTGCGTTATGGTGGTATTATACAATATATTCTTTGAAACAATTCAAATTTGATGATTGCGTACCAAATTCAATATTTTAATATACTGTGTTTTTAAAACTTATGTAACTTGTTATCAAATTTTGGTGCGCACAGTTTCACTATACGATTTTATTAAATCAAATTTTGAAGGCATTTCTGAAGTAAAATTGTTTCTGAAGTAAATTAGTAGAGAGCAATTTTTTAGACAGTTGCTTAGAAATGTTGGTGATTCTGAAATAATTTTAATCAAATTTCTTATTTATATAAAATGGAATTATGCGTGAAAGGGTCTATGAAGTTCATATTGATAATGATACCAAACAGAATTTCGTCATTTCTTATTTATTTTAGACATTAAATATAAATGAATAAATTAAACAGTAAATTTGATCAATAAATTGGGTGAGAAAGAATTTAATAAAAACGGTTTAAGCATACAAAATACAATTCTAAAAGTTAAATACAAAATTTGATTAAAATTGATTTTATTTGAATTTATTGTTTGTAGATTGTAAGCAAAAAAAAAAATAACTTCTGTCTGTCGAATTTTACATCGTATTTTCTCTTGATTTAGCATGCTCTACCACATCACTTTCGGCCCAAAACTTAAAATAAAGTTGAAAGTACAAACACTGTACTTTGAAGGCAATTTTACTGTGCAATTATGAATCATTATCAAATCGTTGTAAGATGTGTATACTGAAGTTCAAGACACTTAATTTGGATAAAAAACCAAAATAATTGTTACAAGCATTTTACAGATCCAGTTTTATACGTTTTCTTTGACACAATGTGTGTAATATTGTATTCAAATGACTTCAATATTTTATTATTAATTGTTTATTTATTCACAATAAATATTATATTTTTGTTTCCTCGAAGGAAAAACATTGCATCACAAGCACTCAAAAAAAATTATGTGACAACCTATTAAAAAATATGACAGTGTCAAAATTGGTTTACTACATTTTGTTCTGGAGATTTCTCAATCAAAGATGCACAACGCTCAGGTCATCCAGGTGAGGTAGATGAAGGCCAAATCAAAGCAATAATCAATGCGGATCGTCACAGCAAAGTGAATGAGATTACAGTGAAGCATCGCCTTCATGCATTATAATTTGTAAAGCTTTTAAAACAACATGGATAAGAAAACAAAATCGATGTACGGGAGTCTCATTAACTTACAGAAATTTATTTAAAACATAATGATTTATTTTTTAAACGATTGATAACTGATGATGAAAAATGGGTTGTACACAATAATGTAAATCAAAGAACAAAGCTGATATATCCAACAAAATAAGATTATAAGTTATCAGTTTGATGAGATTACAAAGATATTGTCTATTTTCCTCATTTACCGCAGCCATCCAAACAATCAATTCAAAGGTGTAAATACAACAACTAACCAAACTGCGAACAATGCAATTCGAGAAAAGCAACCAGAATTGGTAACAATTTTATTAAAACGACCATGTAATTGGTTACCCAAACGAAAGTATCATTCCATAGAACTAAAATGCTTATTTTTTAATTTAAAATGTAATCAACAATATATTATGAATATCAAAACAACAAATACATCAAGAATTTTTGTAATGACAAACAAACAAAACACATTGGATTGATTACAACTATATAATCTTAATATTAATATTCGAATTAAGACGCTACTCCGAGCAAATATGAGCATTTGATTTCAAACACCTAGATTTAAAAAAAAACATGAGTGTTATAAAGTAGAGCGTGCAAAGGTGGACTATATTGCATCAGTAATAAGGACTAAAAAGATCTATTAACCACATTGCCAATATTGAATTTTTAAATTATTGGTTTGAAAATATATAAAAACACCAAAGTTATATGAGTTTTTTTTAAATATTGTTGGCGAAATACACCACACAAAGCACTAAATTAAATTCATTCAACAAAGTTCATCTTTAATAAATTAGTGAACATAAAATTTGAAGAAAGTTTTCTAATAATTTGTTATTTATTTTATATTTCCCAAATAAATTTATATTTTTTTATAAAGAACATTTCTTTATATATAAAAAAACACACCTTTTTATATGTATTTTCTAAAACATTTATTTTATTATTATTTTAATAAATATTAACGAGAAATATAATAATGTTTACAAGATATTTATAAAATCCCTTGATAAAATGCAAATTAATTAAATGGGTGCGGTGCGTCAACAAAATCCTGTATGTTATAAAAATATTAAAAATAAATTATATAAAGTTCAGTTTTCAATTTTATATATGTTTCATAGAAAATAAAATGCGACAACAAAATTTACAATTTTATTATTACAAGTATGTAATAAAAAATAATAAATAATTTAATATTATTAAATTGAATGTTTAATGTAAGAATATTGGCAAATAATATTTTATGTTATATGAGAATAAATAATAATATAAGGTAAAACAATCGTTCTTTTTCTCAATTAAATAATAAATATACACGGTTGAAAATTTTGGACTATTTTTACATACACAGATCCACACCCGAGATTCGATTTAAAAGTAATCGCTAGAAAGTTTTAAAATAATAATCAAACCATTATAGATTAAATTTTAAACCTAAGAAGTTTAAAAATATTGTTGCCGAACCGAAAAGTTCGTTTTTTTAAAATTCGAGGGTTTAAAACACAGAAAATATAAACTAAAGTTTGACATGTACAAGTGGTGTGCCGAATTTTATCAATACATAATAACACCATTTTTAAAATACCTGACACAATTTTGTAAACGTAATTTTATAATATTTTCTATTTTTGATTGTCGAAGATGTTTTAATCTTTGATGGTTTAAAATACAATTTTAATTCTAAAATAATAATATTATTACCTAAAAAATAATACCAATAGTTTACAATATTGTACAAATATGAATTTGGTTTGAAAACTAATCTCAAATGGTTTAAAAATCGACGTAAATTTCTTTGAATTTATTATATAATATTTTTAATTTCTCATTGGCGAAATTTTAGAGCTCGCCGTTAGAAGTTACTACTAGAAGTAGCTATGTACTTTTTTGACTTTTGATTTTTGAAAATTTCACGAAAATTCATCTGACGTTTGTGTATTTTTTGTTATTGTTTGAAAAATCAAATTGATATCGTTTGTAGAATTCCCATTTGCCATTTTAATGAGTATTTCGTTTTCGTAATTGTTTGATTTCGGTGAAATTATGAGATTATAGATAAGATATGATTAATTTTTAGTCAAAACTAATTGATAAATGCTTATTACTAATTGCTAAATACTACGTTCGCCACCATTTATCTATCAAAATTCTAGCATTTAGCACTGAAATTTTGCAAATGAGACACAGCATGAGTTTATAAAAAGTTTGTAAACTAATTTTGGTTAATGAATAAGTCCAAAATTTTCAACCGTGTATAAAATTTGTATTTAACACAATTTATAAGTTTAATAATTCAAGATAAAATAAAGGTACAAAAAACTTGTACTTTTTGTCGCATAATATAAATTATAATTATAAAAATGCATTTGCACATTAGACAATTATAAATAACATTTAATTAATATGTAATCAAAACATATGTAACCTTATTTATTATTATCATATTATTGCAACAAAGAAATGTATATTATTTATTAATTAAATATACAAAAATTTAGTAATCTCTTAAATTGATCTTTACAAATTTTTAAATGTTAAATATATACAATTAAATTTTACATTTTTTCTTGATATATGCGAATGCTAATGCGTTCACAAAAATTTACATAAACAATACCATAAAAATGTGTGAAAAACTCAACCTTCTACACAATCCATCCATTACACACACAATTATATAAATAATGATTTTAACGAATAATGCAGTAATAATAAATTATTATTTTTTCAAAACTTATTTTAGATAATATCAAATATAATTATATTCAAAAATTAAATAAATTATAAATAAATTGCAAATTTTAATTAATTTTTAACAACCTTAATCTATTTCGAACGGTATGGTTTATACCGAATTGTACTTATAAATGTATATGTGTTTGTTATAATAGATATAATACAATTTAAATTTAAGAATATTTTAAATTTTATCATACTCGTTTGATTTAAAAAAAAAAACTACAGTATACAATCACAAAAACCTTCAGCTCAGATCATCGTCAGATTAACAAATAATAAAAGTAAAATAAATTTGTATAAACATAGTATATATTTATGGTAGACGTATTATGCATGGCGAGGGTGAACGTGTACCGAAAGTACTGTTGAATAATAATCCATAGAAGGAAAAAGGAAAGCCGGAAGACCTAAGGCTAGATGGATATATGAAGTGAATTGTGATATTAAAACATTCTTAAAATTCGGGATTGGAAGACGTTAGCTGCTGAAAGGTCAGGTTGGAGAAGGCTCAAACCGCACCTGAGTTTTAATGCCATAGAGTAAGTTAGTAAGTATATACCGTAAAACAATTCCATTCACGCACACTACATACAATTCAGGCAAAAAATTTTCATTCCATCTCCACGATTAATGCACCATTGATGCGAAAATGTTAAAAATGACAGTCACTATAGAAATTAATGTAAAAAATGCTAAATTGATAGCTAGAATCTTAATCGCATTAACATAATTTTTATTTTTCGGAAAATTTCCAAAAATTCTAGAAACAAACATTTTATCTATGCGCATCCATTGTTCCAGAAATTGTATAAAAATGATCACATAGTATGTTCAAACGTATGTGCTAAATTTATCAACCTCAAAAAACTTCCAATAATATCAAATTTTGAATTTTATGGACTATCAAACTGAGATATTCTTTTGTAATTCCAGAACTTCAAGAATTTTTCCAAAAATAACAATTAATTTAATGGGATTAAGTTCCAGCTTTCATTTATTCGAATAATGCATCAGAATCGATCCCGAAAATGTGAGCATATCATCGAATTTTTACTGTATTTTTTATTGTATTAGGTTAGATTTGATTTAATTTCAATATTTTCCCATTTGTTTATATGGCAATGTTGTACGAGTATTTGAAAAACATTTCATTTAAAGGATTTCAAAACTAACTAATTTTTGTCCTTTGAACCATTTTTCATAATAAATTGTGTAATTTCAAATGTAAGTTCTTATGAATTAAATGGAGCATTATTATTGTATTTTATAACGATGAAACTGAGGAGAAAATTTTAAAAATAATAATAATTAATAACAATAATGTTTTTAAATGGAAATTTCTGTGGAACGGTTTGAAGTGCAACAAATTATCAAACGCCAAGCAACCCAGTAATTATATAACATTCATAAATGCCGCGAAAATATAAATAAATCAATTGAACCAAATTAATAATCAGATGCATTGTCTGGTGTAACACTTTATCCAATCCAACAATTACTTAAATGATTTAGAAAAAAGTATGATTTCCATTCCATTAAAATCTTCCAAAAATGGTAATTTTATTTATTCTGATTTTATTTTCTTTGTGTTTCATATCAATTTCATCCGTTTTTTAAAAGTGGATAGTTTCAACGTACAGTTTTCTCATATGCTAAAATAAAATATTAACAAAATATCTTTTTGTAAATACTAATTTTTTTCGTTTGTTCAAAATTTGCGATATTTTCGATGTAATAAAAACTTTTTTGTATGACTGTTTGGAGTTTTTATGAAAATCAATTACATTTCATTAAGACTAGCTGCAGGTAAAGAGTGTAATATTATGGTTTTCACTGAGAAAAAAGTGATATTGAACACAGAGAGGGAGAAATAGAGAAACGAAGTAGTGGATTATTTTTTTATGGACATAAAAATGGCATAAAATGTGATAAAATTGACGCTATCAAAATAATTTAAGTCAATAATATGCAGGTTCGTCGCTTAAATCTTTCGTTTCTATTTTATTTTGTGGTATATAACTGTTACTCCTCTTTAGTTAATTTAATTGCTCACAAAATAATAATTTTTTATATCAATAACAGAAGGATTTATTTAAGGGAAGAGTGCACTTTTAACATATGATACAAAAAAATTGGCAATTAATAAAGAATTTTTAAAATAAAAAGCTGAATTGTTGATGAAATTGTTTTTTTTTTACAATATTATTTGTGTGAGGGTTTAACGTAAAAGTAGCGTAACCATAACGATAACATTTTTTCTCACACCACCTGTAAAATACAAAGTCCATTCCGAAAAAATTAAGAGTGCATCCATTCCGAACCCAAGAAAAACTCAACCAATCCGATTCCATGAACAACTCATCTAGAGAAGAAGTACTTACCATCCCAATGACATGTCTGTACAAAAGTAATCTACAAATTATTGCAAGAATGGAGTAGTGCTGACAAGAAGTATAAGTAGACAATCATCGATGTTATCATACATACCGGTCCCACTGGGGCCCCACTGCTTACATTTAATTGCCGAATTTTATATTAATAATACATGCAAATAATTTATGTGTTAAGAAAATAACTTTCTAGGTGCTAGTCGAAAAACTTAAAAGTTTTTATGTGTTAAATAAACTCTCTGTTACTACAATGTAGGGTAGACTGCATATATTTAGGACATTTTTATATGTCACAAACAAAAAAAAATATTTATTATTATTATTATCGTAACGCATAATATGATTTAAATTATAATATTACATAAATTTATTTATATAGAAATTAATATAACCAGCAGAGTTTAACTGTTTGCTAATGCGGTGCAAGTAAACAACGACAAAAGGACATTATTAACACAATTAATTTGAATAATTATGGAAAAATTATAGTTATTATTAAAATAATAATTAAATTGTTAATAGATAAATATTATCATCGTTTTCTTATTATAATGTTTAAAGATAATTCTTCTATACTAGAAAATATCCGCATTCATATGATTATTCGTTCTGAGGGTCAAAAGTGGTCGGCCATAAATAGTGTACCCTACATTAATTTAATAAATTTACAATCTATACCTATTTACAATCCGAAGAGCTAACTATCTTTCTGCATAATAGATTCATCGTCATCACATAAACTTTATTGACATAAAATAATTTACTGTAAATGATGCGTTTAGGTCGTGAAATCAATTGTCAATGTCAAAGTCAATTAATTTTTATATTTGAAACTGGTAAATTTTCAATATATTATGGTAATACAATAACTTGTTTATTTAGAGAATTATTTTTTGTTTAAATGTCATACATTTATTTATTTTTAGTTAATGAAATGATCTTTCTTTAACCATTTTTTTGCAAAATATAAATATAATAACATACATTTATGCGGCAGGTCAAAAAGTTTCATGTAATTTTTATAGTGACATATAAATTATTAAGTTTATTTACATTAGCACAAATAAGTATTTATAGTTTATAATATGAATGAACAGTTGGACACCCTGAGCATAAGTATTATGGCAAAAGAAGTTCTGTGAATGGAATCTGCACAGCGTGCTGACAGGCAGTAATCTGAATAATTGGTATGTGGCGTTGAACTGTAATATTCGAGGTATGGAACCACGGTAAAATCTAATGAGAAGTTATTAAAAACTTCAACTCAAAATAGACGTAGCCGTTCCATATAACTTCTGCAATATCTGTTTTTACTAAATTCCAAACATTCAGATTATAACAAAGATATAAAAAGTTTGGTGAATTAAATTGTGTTAATAAAATTAATTCTGTTTCAGAGAAAACATGCCTTTTTTATGAAGAAACTTTTCGAACTGAACCTCATATCTGTGCGTATATAATAAAAAAATAAAATGCTTATGTTATAACAAAAAATTATATTTGGTTTCGTTTTAAATAATGAAAAAAAAATGTAATTTAAATAATTTATGTAAAATTAAAATGCCGTTGACTTTTTTTTCTAGTATAATTAATAATAACATATTTCTACTAAATTTGTTTGAAATATAAATTAGTTAGAAAATTATAAATATTTATGAACACAAGAATTTATAAAAAAAATTGGAAAAGATAATAAATAGAAGAGAATTGCTGTGTTAATATTTGAAATTGAATAAAATCACTAAAATTTTAAAAAAAATTCTAAATTAACCGTTTTCAGTGAATAAAATTACCTTTAAATAATAATTAATTTATAAGATATGACATTTCCCTTCAGGCTTTCATGTTTCATCAATTGACCGCATATCCATAAAATTATTATTTATTTATTTCAATAGATTTTGTAAGAGTATTAAAGTAACGCAATAATAAACAAAGACTGTTTAATGTTTAATATGGTTCCAATCTAAGGATGAATATGTTTATAATCTTTGTACATGTGGGGTTTTTAAATATTTCGGGAAGATTGAATTAGATTTCGATTCCGGTCTTTATATACGTGACGCACGTCGTCTCCCCGTAATCCTAATCTTACGGTATAACTATATCTAACGTTGCAGCAAATTCGGTAAATTGCTCTGCGACTATTTAATAATTCACTTCAATTTGATTCCATAAACGAACTAATGGTAATTCAATTTTATAATTTTTATTTCCCTTCCTTCGGTTACTTTTTAAAGACAATCCCATTTGTTTTTGTTTGAACTATAAATATATTTTTATTGAATATATAATTTCCATCGTTAGCGCAACAGTTATATTAACAATTTTTTGAATACCATATGAACAAAAATTCTACTCTTTTAATGCTATATTCAATAATCAAGACGTCTTCATAATTATTGAAGTATCGTTGAGCTTTCATGCGCCATCGTTCGGAACAAATTGTAATGCGATGATGGCAACGTTTGTATGGTGTTTATTCCTTTCCGATCTCAACATATACTGAAATATCCATATCACTGAGAATCGTTACACTTTCAACTTTTCACATGTTATTTATGTTAAGATTTTTAAAAATATTTTCATATAAACTGTTTCCCATACCATCAGTATGATCTGTGAAACTGAAAGCCATCTATTGTTTAGCCTCAAAGACTTGTCATGTACAACTATTTTAAAAAAAAAATAGAGTCAGTTATATGCTTTTCACAATTACAATAAAATATACACAAAAAATGTTACTCCAATACCAGTCCAGTTGTAAGTAAATTATATTTGTGTATACCAATTTGTCTGTAATTATCGAATAGTAAATTTTAAATTCATAATTTTTTGCATTGTTAAATTATAAGCAGTGCGCGTCCAATACCAAATTTACAAATAATATGTCTTTTTTCATTGCTTAAAATGTGACGCGAAATGATTTTTTTATGCATTCACTTTTATTTGCCATATTCGGAGCCAATTTTGAATTTCATTCCAGTTTTTTTGGAGTATTTTTGTAGCCATAATTAGATTTATTTACTGCGTATCATCTGCGAAAGTTGCTGTGATGGTATTTTTCGTTGTTGGAAGATCTGCCGTGTAAATGAGATATAAAAGTTCCTTGCGAAACCCCGGCCTTTATTGTAAAAGTTGTTGTGTGTTCCTCGAGATGATTAACAATAAATTGACGGTTTTCCAACTATGATTTTAATATTTTAAAGTAGTGGTGGTGAGGTAGAGTCGTTTTTTCAATTTATACAGGAGGCCTTCATGCCATACCCTGCCAAATGCCTGCGAGATGTCGATAAAATACAATCAAAAGCACCATAACTCTTCGTTTCAAAGGCATGGATTATTTGATTTACCACTCTGTGTATTTGTTCTGCGGTTGCATGATCTGCATGATGGAAGCCAATTTGATGATTTGGCATTATGTAATTTTGCAACATTACTAATTTTAATCCATTAGCAAATAGTTTTTCAAAAACTTTTGAAATAGCTGGTAATAGGCTAATTGGTTTATATGATTTTACATCGTCGTGTTTTTTGTCCGGTTTTGGCATGCGAATAATTTGAGCTTACTTTCACTGTTCTGGAAAGCTTTTTGTGTTTAGGATGGCGTTGGAATTATATGTTAAATATTTCATAGCTGTGGGTTGAAGTTTTTTTCGCATTTTTTCGGTGATTTTATCAAACCCTGGTGTCTTTTTTGGATTTATTTCTTTTTTAATAAATGTTGCCATTTCTATAATTTTAAATTTTTTTTATCAGAAAATTCAGTTGTAGTGCGGTGTTTCAAGAAAATCTATAATTTCCCGATCATTCTGTTTGGATGAGGTGTGAACGTATGTTGTAGATGAGGTATATAATGGTTTGATTATTATTTTAAAATTCTGGACGGTTTAATTTTTAATGGAATTTCCCGGTGTGGATCTAATCTAAATCGAACCACAATTAGTTGAAAAAATTAGTCCAACAATTTCCATCGTGTTCCATTTCATTTTTATGATCATACAATAGTTGTTTTTATTCAAATAAGGAAAGTGTGTACATAATAAATTCAATTTAATTAAATTGTAATAATAAAAGTTAATATATTTTCTGCATGAAACAAAGGAAACATAAAAGTGAAATTATTTTTTATTATTTCATATCATACAAAAATAATAATAATAATAATAATAATAATAATAAAAATAAATATTAAATAATATAATATAAAAAAGATTATCCGGTCCATAAAAATTGTATGTGGCGGTACTCTCTGTCATAAAAATTAGTTAAAAATGTTATTATTTTAGTTTTAATTTTTTTTTAATTTATTTTATTTGATTCTTTTTTTTTTTATAATTTATTTAAATTAATTTTATTATTATAAAAAGTCACATGCATTCACACACATACATACATCAAATAAATTAATTTGATTTACAGCTTAATTGTTTGTTTTGATAAATACGCAATTCCATGCACAATTAATATATGTAATTGGCACCACTTCTTTAACGATAATACGTATTATATGTGACAATGAGAAATACATTTACAAAAAGTGAAAAGGTACTAATTTATATAATTTTAAATGAAGCAAATTAAACTATACAATAATTATATTCAATAGATTAATCGTAAATATTGTTAATCAAATGTATTCCGTTTAATAAAAATTGTATTTGTGTGTCTCTGTTTAAAATCAATATTGAACACTTTCGCATCCAAATTAAATGTCGCTTCCAACGCATGTATGAACTTTTATAGTTTGATCTGCAGCAAATACGACGGCGTCCACTTATGAATTTGTATAATAATACCAGAGAAAAAAAAAAAAATAAACATTAAGCCAATTTTTAATTGTAATTTGTTGTTTATTTTTAAATAAATAAATATCTTTTAAGTCTTTGTTTGTTAATATTTTTGTTAAATTATTATTGTTATTATATAAATCTTTAGTGTGTAGTAAATTACCGTGAAAATTAACAAAAGAGAGAAAAAAAAATAATATTATAAAATGACTTAAAGAAGTTGTAAAGAAAAAAAAAATATATATAAAATTTCCAATTACATGCACTAAATGCGAAAAGTTGTTATACATTTTTGTTTTTAAATATTACTATAACTTAACTGAAGAAAAAAAAAATAAATAAGCAGCGCATTATTTCATAACAATTTTATAACTATTATTTACTTGCGTATTGTATATACAAAATATGGTGCAAAGCATGCGCGTATAGGTTAAGTAAGTTAAGCGCGACATATTTTTTTTTAAGAAATATATTGTTTAGAGTTGTTTTTTTATTATTATTATTATTATTACTTTGTGTCCATAATGAATGTTTATAATTTTATTAAATTTAATATATTTTGTTGGTTTTATGGCCTTTTTTTTTTTTTTTTTTTAATGTTCATTACTTACAAATTTTATTTAGCGACGGATTTAACCGATTATCAATAATTTAATGGTTTTATATAGATTTCAATGATTTTTTTTCTGTTATAATATGTGTAAGTTATTGTAATTATTGTCAAATTTTCAATTACATTGAATTTTATATTATTTTATCCGATTATTATAGGATTTTCATATTTTTTTAAGACTAATACAATTCTAAAGTGAAATGTGTAAATTAAAAGGAATTTTTTAAGTTGAAGGTTTTTATGTTACTGTCTTGTTGTTATGTGTGCATATACAGCGGATGTTTAAATTATTATAGGGACAGTATTCCTGGCTGGGAAAATAACATCACTGTTTTGGCCTGGCCAGCCAACTCACCAGTTATGAACCTATAAAACGTACCATATCGTTAAGGAAGTGATCACCATCAAGTGCCAGTTGATTGATACTCTCTCTAAGCAAAGAATGACATCACAACATCTAACTTAAAAAAAATGAAAAAGCCTGTATAGAGAGAATGCCCCGCATCACTATAAATTAATTTTATTAGATTTTTATTATGTTTTGCCTAAGTAACTTATTGTTTTTATGATCTACAGAGTGAGATACACTCATATAACTAAAAAATACCTATGAGACCTAAGCTACAACCAACAATTTTGTTTGAAAAATTCAGTTAAATTAGAAAACACTTAGTACTATATGCCAATGATTTGAGCACCTACTGTATGTTCATTTTGGGTCGCAGACTAATAAATTTCGCTTTTCTTTTGTAATGAAAACACACCATTACCACCATTTTTTTTCTTCATAGATTAGAATAACTTGATTTAGTAATGTATTCCACATATTGTTCGATGACCATTTTTGAAGCAGCATCATACTTTCTGGTTTTCAAAAAAATTCTGGTTTGTATCGGCAAAAACTGAATTAAGTGTCTTTTGACATTGTGATCATTATTGAAATTCTCGACATTCAAGAAGTTTTTCAGACGACTAAATAAATGTTAATCTGATTTCGTTGCGTGGCAAATTTTCAAAATAGACAATGTGTTTTGCAATCTTACTAAACTGATAACATATAACGTTCTTATGATGGATCTGCTTTGTTTGCGCCAGTTTAACTTTCTTGCTCCATGATCATTTTTGCATATTGCTAATGCCCTAGTGTCCGTAGTTTGTCCGGAAAATTTGCGCATTATTGGTAGTAGTCCGTAGTTTCAATCCGAGGAAATATCTATGGATTTCTTACAGATGTCCGCTGGAATTTTATATTTAATGAGTGCAACTAGCTGTCCATGGAGTTTTATAAAAAATGTCCTTGCATTATCCGTATATTTCCCGATGATAATTTCCAAGGATTCTCCTTAGAAGATTTTTTCGTTGCTATTATTCCACAGAATATCGCGGTTTGATTCAGAAGTTCTATAAGCACGGAATGTGAAGATGCCGAACGATGGCAAAAATTCATCGATTATACATTTATTTTTTTGTAATAAACAAGAACAATGAAAAGTTTTACAAAATTCATAGGAAATATATACAATAGATTTGAATTTGAGTTGTTACTGGTTGCTTTAAAAATTATGAAATTAAATTAAAAAGAGTGTGGATTATATCGCTAGATAAGTGAAATATATTAAATTTAAACCACTACTGTCTTTGATAATTGATGAAATAAATTATGAATACAATATCGCGTGGATATATGTTGGCCATATTACCCGGACAATCCAAAGATTTCAATTGACCTAAATAAAATACTATTATATTGAGTGGAAAATCTATGGACATTCTTAGGACAAATTCCAATATATCTTTTCCATGAAAAATATGGGGATTTTTGACACGGAAATTTTTCTAATTTTTCAATCAAAGTACGGATAAAAAGTGGAAATGTGTTGTGTTAAATGAATTTCTTTATGTTCATGTGGAACTCACAAATCGAGATTTTTTTTGTATCCGTGTTGTTTAAAACGCTTTACAAATAACAATGAACGAAGGTGATACTACTCTGTAATCTCATATGTGTTTTTGCTATAGCTATCCGCATCGATTATTGCTTTAATTTGGTTATCGCATTAATTTCAACTGGACAACCTGAACGTTGGTCATCTTTGAGTGTGCAATCACCAGAACGAAATGTAGCAAACCAATTTTTACACTGTCGTTGTTTTAAGGGTCTGTCAGCATATACAACACATAATTTTTTGTGAGTTTGTAATGCGTTGAAAAGCAAAATATTTGCTAAGAAAATGCTCATTTTGATTGTCAATTTTTAAACACAAACTAAAAAAAAGACCATACACAGCCAATCGTTACAAAGTTTTTACACAATGACAATTAAAGTACCAACTATCAAAAGAAAATATGGCGTATTAGATTTGTTTTAAGTATATAAAAAGAGAGTGCAGTTTAGTTCAACATCAAAAAGAATGATTGAAATGTTACAAAAATGTTATTATACAAACAATGATTGGAGCGAGATTTATTCTCAATTCTATAACTTTAACCGAATGGAAGTGTTGCCGCACTAAGTCTGAGCGTAAGCATACTACAAAAATATTAATACTTTATAAAGAAATTGATTTATACAATTTTATACACTCAAAACGAAGTCTATTAATAAAATTTTTTCGTATGCGGTTACATAGATTTGTTTACGGATTGTTCATAAATAAAACGGAATGAAATGATTAAAACATCTGTTAATTAAGTAATGAATATACTCTGTATTTATTTATATAAAAAAATTAGTATATAATTTAATTTAATTATAATATTAATGATATCTATTTGAAAGATCTTAATAAAATAATAATTTCAAAGTTTTTGTTTTTAAAGTTATACACGAAAATAATTTAATTTAATTTTTATATGTTTTTCACTTTTTTTTTTAATTTTAATATACAGGAAAGTAATGAAATACGATTTATTGAAAAAATATATAAAATAAAGCAATAATAATTGTATGGAAGACAGAAGGAAATGTAATTTACATACGCATTTCATTTCTATTATAATATATTTTATCATATCACATCATTTAAATATCAATACATTATTTATAATACAATATTTGTATAAAATTTAATGGGAAAATTATAATTCACTTTCGTTTTTATTACATTTTCACATTTATGTAAATAATAATTAATTAATAAATTTAAAATAACAAATTCTCAGTTAACAAAGTTTTTTTTTTCCATTATTACGCAATTGGAAAAATATTAATTGATTTTTATTGTTAATTTATTTTACGTTGAATTACTTATCAGGAATTAAAATTGATTTTAGATTGAATTAAAATTCAATTGCTTATAAAATACAGGTATTCAATAACGAATGACACGTGAATTCAATGACAATCAATAATTCAATTTAATCTATTGAATTGAACACAATATTATTTCATATTGAGTGAATTAACTGTTTTAACGCCGATGTGTACACGATACCGGTGCAATTGTATAACGAAACAGAAGAAATTAGTCATCATTCACCGATTCCCATATATCCAGTATAATTAATAATAATAATAATAATTAATTTGCGCACGTGGTTTCATATCCATCAACTATTCTTGATTTGGCAACAAATGAATTTTTTTAATTTACTACTATCAAATCAGAATAAAACATTACTTTTACTTCATTTCCTGTTATTATGACGCAATGGTTTCAATGTTTTCATAACACATTTGCGATTACTATGTACCCCGCTTTGACAAATAAGTTAGCATGGTTTTTGGTATTATTATTGAATACCATATCGTGAGAAAGAGTTAACATAGCAAAACATATTACTCCAAGTGGAGCTAATATGGTGTCTACTACTGCATTCATTACAGCCAAGTTAGTAAATTACTTCGCATGCATATATATCAATTCATCAATTGTACTGCAATTAATTTATTTAATAAAAATTCTATTTTGCTGTTTATTTTATTAATTAAAATTAAAATCATTAAAACATTGCAGAACTAAATATTTAAATACGAAAAAAAAGTGGAAAAATTTGAAACATCTACAAACAATACTGCGGAATGTCAAAAATTAATTCCATTAGCAATATTTATTTAATGATGTGTTCCATATATATTCAGCTGTTCAATCAAAGTGATCTAAATTTATATTTATAGTTTCATCATAACTTACTTTCACATTGATCTGACTGATCAAAAAATGGTTCCTTATAAACACACTCGAATTGATTTGATTAATCTAATAATAAAACCATAAGGAAACTAAGTGGAATATTTGCGACAAAATTGCGTATGGAGTACACAATTTTTTTTCTTTTTATTTATGAGATTGCTTCGATAAAACAAAATCTAGCTGACATTTTCATCTACAGAAAACCAACAATATATAATATAAAAAATCTTCAGTTTGACATAATTGACCAACAAATCTAAAACGCGTTCCATATCATTCCGTTTATAATTTATATAAATATGAATATGATCTACTAAATCTATCCGATGTTATAGTTACTTATTAACAAATAATAATAATTATGAGTTTAAAAATATCGTACCATATAGTGACGTCCCATATTAATTATGCAATTTAATTTAGTGAATCTGCGTTAAAATGATATCATGAGTATGAATGGGTCATCCAACGTAAATGTAAAAAGAAGTAACGCACATTTCTATTTATAATGTGGTCCTCTATATGTGATACAATTAAATATGTGAAAAACATCACATTTTACAACAATTCTATAAAATTTATCTATTATTCTTGAGCCTGAATATTAAGCTATTTTAATTCTAATAATTAATGCTTTATATTGGAATGTTTAGTGAATCATTTTTATGAGCTAATAATCTATAAAACGGAGACAATTATTTGATGGTAACTAAAATAAGAAATAAAAGACGTGAAAAGAAATGGATTTTTATCGATTGTAAATTGTTGTCAAATGTAATGGTCTAAAGTCTCAAGAATTATTTTATTTTCTTATTAACCATCTTTTGAGTGCATATGGCCTAAGAAGAATCAAAAATATCAAACACAACATATGTGTGACCGACAAATTTTCTTTACACCGTTTTTACTCTCCATTCCATTAAAGTTTCACTTCAAAAAACAAAATAGTTTCATTTTTAAAATATTGTTTATTTATTTCTTTTCTTATTTTATCATTATTTTTATTTTAATTATATTAAAACAATTTTAATTAATTACTTTTTCTATACATTTATATATTTTGTTAACAATAAATTATAATTACTTTGAAATTGAATCATAAATAATATACAGATTACCAGATAACCACCTACAGATTAGTATTAAAAACTTTCAAACAAATAAATTTCAATTAAGTTAACCCAATCCAATAAATAGAATAAGTACTTAAGTATGGGCTTGTTTGAGTCTGATCTTGTATAGGTTCAGTCATGTAGTGGTATTTTATTTTTAGATTTATATTTCGTTGATCTTTCATACGCACATCTATGTGTCTGTGAAATAACATTATACTGTTTATGATCAAAAGTTATTAATAATTAATTGTTATTAAAAATGTTAATTGTATAGAAAAGAAGTCATTTATTCAATTTAAAACTGTTTTAATAATTAAAATAAAAATAAAATAAATAAATAAATAAAATTAATTTTAAATTAAATCATAATTTTTTCGGTATTTGTTGTAAAATGGGTCACTTTTCTTTTTTTATACATGCGTACACACGAACACGCTTGAATTTATTCGCTTTTATTTAGTAATGAATATGATAAAAATAAATAAATAAACATTTAAGTATAAATACGCACACAAAATATTATTATACAAATACACGTTTTTATGAATGAAAGGCGAGAGTATCGCATGACCAGTTGCCAAAGAAATACGCGTCACATGTCTCTAGAAAATGCGTTGGATGTGTGATTCATAAGTCATTTTTAAATCATATTTTTATTTAACACCATATCGAATCAGTAATACAGTAAAAACTTCCTATCTGTAATCGAACCACCTCCATATCGGGCCAGTGGACTGAATATTATTCTTAATTTTGGTTTTTATCACCTCATAATCAGACCAAATAAAGAAGAATGTATTCAAATTTTTAATAGAAAAAAAAAAAATGGTAAAGGAAAAACGGAGAGTATAATTTTACTCTTGCAGGACAACAAAACTTATCGCATCCAGATAATCCAATACAACATCTGTATTTCACCACTCTCTTATACCAAAGCATATTTAGAAACATGAAAGTACACTACAGAAAATTGGTATTGCAGCGATTTGTGAGCTGTACTTGGGCAAGTTAAAGAAATTGCAAGTGCAATTAATGTTTTAGATGTTTGCTCAAGGTTTTCAGAAGCATGAACGGTTGAAAATGTTGGACTATATTTTAAACTATTTTTGGTCCACCCATACCGAAATTTGATTAAAAAGTAATCGCTAGAAAGTTTTAAAATAATAATCAAATCATTATAGATTAAATTTTAAGAAGTTTAAAAATATTATTGCCGAACCGAAAAGTTCGTTTTTTTAAAATTCGAGGGTTTAAAACACAGAAAATATAAACTCAAGTTTGACATATACAAGTGGTGTCCCGTATTTTGTCAATACATAATAACACCATTCATTTTTAAAATATATGACACAATTTTGTAAACGTAATTTTGTAATATTTTATATTATAATCTTCGATGGTTTAAAATACAATTTGAAATCTTAAAATAATAATATTATTACCTAAAAAATAATACCAATAGTTGACAATTGTGTACAAATATGAATTGGGCTAGAAAATTAATCTCAAATGGTTTAAAAATCGCCGAAATTTCGTTGTGTTTATTATTTAATATTTCTTAGTTTATAAAAATAAGAGTGTAAACTAATTTTCGTTTATGGATTAGTCCAACATTTTTAACCGTATGGAAGAATGTTACGCTATTACAATAACAAACTGTTTCAAAAAAGTTGTATCCGGTAAGATTGTAAATGAAATTGTTGCGCACCAATCTTCAGATAATTGGGAAAGCGAATTTTTTGATGTTGAAAAAAATTTGTAAATCTGTGAAGAACTCCGCATGACAATTGGAAAGAAAACTTTTTTTACTCACATTAACCACCAATTTGCAGATAGTGTACATGAAAGTTGGTCGTGTGACAATGAACAAGTTACTGTGTCAACAATTCAGAGGCTTGTCATGTTATTTCATTTTTAAAGAAGCCCGCATGCCAAATTGACAGATTTAGAAAAGAAATTACATGAATTTTTTTTTTCTATTTGGAAAAATCGGAGCAAAAGCTTTTTGAAAAAGAAATTAGTGGAACATCAGTACAGCATAGATTAACATCACATAATAAAAAAAAACGGAATAATTAAAATAATTCAGTAGAAAAGAGCCTAAAACATTTATAGCACTTTAAATTTGTGTGTGTGTGTGTGTAGATGCTTCAGAACTGAGAAATATGCTAAATTCTTAGAAGAAACCTAATTTCGAAAAAAAAAAAATGGTTCAATTAGGTGGATTTTACTGTATCATTAATAATTTGTGGTGACTCACACACTCTTGGTACATTGGGATTATATTGATATTAAAATTATGAATATTTAAATAAGATAATTTTATATTTTGCACGACAAATGCGCGCCATCGTCTAGTTGGAAATAATGAAATAAATTTTTTTTCGTGTTTGTCTTTCTTTCTAATACAATGATTGAAAATTTCAAATTTTTCAAAGTTTATGTTCATGCACAGTGCAGTCACTTATTATTTTTTATATCCCCATGCACACGTATTTAATATTTATATATTGGAAAACAATATGTCTCTAAATATTATTATATTGAATATAAAAAGGTGTGTAATTTATTATTTATTTTTTTTTATAATACAATATTTAAAATATGAAAAATGAATTGAATATTTTTTTTCTTACAATTTGTGATTTTGTAATCAAAACAATAACAAATAATAATAATAATAATAATAATAAAAACAGAATATAATCGTGTCCTTTTAAAATTGTATAACAAACATTAATCTTATTACAATATATTTGTAATATAATTTAATTATTATATTATTTTTTTTCTTATATGTAATTGAAATTGAAATATATAGATCAATATTATGTAATTAAATGTATTCAAAATAGTTTGCTGTTGTTCTGTTGTTGTTGTTTTGCATTGAACATAGAATATTCGATATGTTCCAGTTTATCTTATTTTCATATATTGTATCTGCATATACAGGGTGTCCCAAATTTCGACGGCAATACGAAAACACTAGGTTCTCTGGGTTATTTTGCGTCGAAAATATTATATAACAAATTGGCCGATTCGACTTCGGAATGAAGTTACAAGCAAATAACTGACAACATTCCTGTAAGTATCTGGATAACTACATGTCCGAATTGTCTTATATTAACGTCAAATTAAAGATCTCGGTATGCTAATGCTAATAGTGTATCAAAAATTTAAAATCGACAATTAATTATAGAGATATTGATCCCAGTAGAGTGCAAAACATGGTCTGATTGAAAATTTGGTTATTTGCGTGTAACTTCGAACCGAAATCGAATCGGTCAAAATGTTATATATAATATTTTCGCCGCAAAATAACCCAGAGTGTTTTCGTATTGTCGTCGAAATTTGGGATACTCTGTATATTATTTACTTATAGGCACAATATTTAAATAAATAATATACAATACATTAAACGTGACCAGTTAAAATATGTCTAATTACCATTTTAAATAATATTATATTATAATATTTACTTACACTATAAAATATTATTATAAATAATTTATTAATAACCAAAACGGTTGAATAATATTATTATTAAAAAAGATTTAACAGCATGCACCTGATATGCATTTATACGCGTATGTTTTCATATTTATGAGCGATTTTAAATGAATACTATGAAATTATAATATGTATTTTATCTGCGGGAAATAAAAAATGAAATTCATAAAAAAAATATTTTTATAAATAATGTTAATATCTTTTTATACGCGAATATGTCTACAAAAATATAACTTACATTAATTTATTACATATAAATTTCTGATTAAATATTCACATGTTTCAGATATAATATTCAATTATTATTGTTTAGTAATAATTAAGTGGAGTATACTGCGCCGGCATGCATAAATACATATATTCTATTATTCATGAAACAAAATGATTTAATTATAGCGCTTAATGGTGTTTAAATATATTTCTTAATTATAATATTAATTATTGGCGATATTATCAAATTATTATATGTGTCGAAGATCAGGATTGAAGTCAATAAAGAATGCTGATGTTGGAATAATAATTTATGTGGTTCGGAAATCGTAAATATATTAATTTTCCTCAAAAATTGTATATATAATCTGTATCGATCGTGCGCATTTAAATATTAAATTATATTTATATTTATTCTATTTTGATGATACACAGTTGAAAATTTGGGACTATTTTTGGTTACATATAGGTCCATACCGAAATTTGATTAAAAAGTAAACCCTAGAAAGTTTTAATTAATAATCAAACCATTATGGATTAAATTTGAAACCTAAGAAGTTTAAAAATATTGTTGACGAATCGAAAAGTTTGTTTTTTTAAACTTCGAGCGTTTTAAATACCGAAAATATAAACTAAAGTTTGACATATACAAGTGGTGTCCCGTATTTTATCAATATGATTTTGAAATACGTTAACACAATTTTGTAATTTTATAATATTTTCTATTTCCGGTTGTCGAAGGTGTTTTAATCTTCGTAATACAATTTTAATTTAATCTTTAAAATACAATTTTAATCCTAAAATAATAATATTATTACTTAAAAATGTAATGCTAATAGTTTCGGTGTGTTTATTATTAAATATTTCTTAGTTTATAAAAATAAGCTTGTGAACTAATTTTGGTTTAAGGATTTGTCTAAAATTTTCAACCGTGTAATAATATTTAAAACTTTGATAATAATATTGTTTACTGTGACATAAAATACCACGAAACTATTTCGATCCTATATAAGACTATACCGGGAACTATTATAACCATTACTTTAAATATTTTATGATAATATTAATAATTTAGTTATAACGCTAAAGTGGAGAATCCTATAAGGTTTCGGCGCAATTGTCATAATATTTATATGATTAATTTTCTCAAAGGCGAGCAATTCCTATAATACTCTTCTGTTATAAAATTTTAATGGAAGGAAAATAGCATTGATAGAAATTAATATAATATTATACTTCGAAAAAACATATCGCCCGCCACAAATAATTAATTATTATGAAAATATGACGCAATTTTTTCATCACGTTTGTTATTAAAAAATATGGCCGTCGAGAAGCAATTGTTCATAAGAGACATAGACATTGTTATTATGAGTTTTAATTGTTCACATGACATTATTATTGCTGATGTAGAACTTTTTATGTCAGTGTGAAATTGGCAACATACTTATATAACTATAATTTTGACACTGCCATAACAGCACGTATAATATGATTCGGTGAATAAATATAAATCATTGTTGCAATTCAATGCTTGTGTTTTTAAATGTTTTCTTGGTACAGATATACGTTACTGTATCAGTTGGTACTAATAATATAACATTAAGAATCCAAAAGATGTAAAAGTTATCATTTAAGATTTTCGTCACTGACGAACATTCTTGCACTTGACAATCCAAACTAGGAAAGTGAAAATCAGATTCAACTGAAATTTTGAACTTTAACTTCAACTTCAATGACGGATATTGAAATAAAAATTACTTAAACCACATCTTCTCCAGTAATTAATTTAGAAGACAATCAATTTCAATTAAAAACAATATTGAGAGAATTTTGAATTTCATTTTTGCATCTGACAAAACTTATTGTGAAAATGTGTGAAGACGTTTAGAATGAAAAAATGCTTTTGATTATACTTTATAATTTACTTTTATAATCAATTTAATTATATTTTGTCATCATGTGATAATCTTTAATATAATATAGTGACAAAATGATGCTGTGAGTTATTCCATACCATTTGTTCATTTACATATATAATAGAATCAAAGAAAACGAAAATATTAAGTTGAGTGTTAATTAAGTGGCCATTTGGATATCACAGTCGATTGTTTAATGTAAATCGGAAAAGAATAGTGTATATTATGGCTGTGCAACAAAACTGTGTCAACAAATCAGTAATCATTACAAGAAAACCGAATAGAATATGTCGATAAAGTGGTTTTTCAATACGAAATATAAGTTACAAGAACTATACCACCCGACGTATTCACCAGATGTTACTGCTCTATGTTACCATTTATTCGATGTCACAAGGAATCTCTGAACAGCAATTCCACAATTATGAAGACGTTGAAAAACAACTCGATTCTTGAATAGCATCAAAAGAGTTCTACTTTATCGTATTCATAAATTGCCAAAAAATAATTGGTAAAGATTTTTAAAAAAATAAATGTGTGATGAAAACATTAAAACAATAAAATCGGCAAGTCATATTTGTACACCTATTACAATATAATATTTTTAATATAAAGCAATTTCCGCCTTCGATTAGTTCCATATTGAAGTTAGCCAAGTCTCTACATATGAATGGAGTATGTTGAATCATAGTATAACAAAATTATAATAAAATGTTTCCACTGGACGATACCGAGTGGGTTAGGTAACTGGGTTTTCAAAAACATTTCAAATGTAATTTTTGTGAAATGTGAAAATTTGTTTATTATAAATTAATTTCCGTTTTCATTTAATTCATTTAATAATGAAGGAATAAATAATGGTGTGTGGTGACGTTATTTTGCAAGTCTTTAAGAAGAGTCCAACACTTCAATAAATTTTCAAAGATATCCGTTTTTTTGTTCATACCATTACGTAACTCAATAATGCCTGATCTAAATTTCTGGAATTGAAGACTGAAGTATCGTGTATCGTCTGGATTAGCATGAACACTGTCTACTGCACAGCAGTGAGTATTATCGTAATAATTAAACAAATACAATAAAATATATTAGAATAATTAAAAAAGAATATGTTCGTGTTTTTATTTATTTGGTCGATAGCCCATTATTATATTTTTATATATATTATTATTTGACCATAAATTAACGCACATATACTCATACTATTTATTGATACTTTAATTAAATTAGTAGCGCATATTATATTATTGTATATTATTATAATATTCTGCTAATCATACTTCATTAATCATTATGCAATGAAAGAAAATATAAAAGTATTAAATGTCCTTGAGAGTAAATTCGTTGTTTTGTTATAAATAAAAATAAATAAAAAACTGTTAGTCACTCTCACTATATAATATCGTAAATATATTAAAAATAATACTAATATATGTACTAATGTTTTTACATGATTTACTTATTTAAATATTAATATACATTTATTTATTGTCGACGGGTATAGCTTAAGTAAAACAAAAAAATACTTTTTAAGACAAATACGGATATTTAGTATAATTTATCATATGTATTTGAGAGTGGTGGTGTACCCGTGTACATGTGGGGTACATATATACTACGACCTTTTACAAATATTTTAATTTATGGACCAGACTAAAGTAAATTCATATATTATTTATGGTTTAATAATTTTTTGTTTGCCTAATAATATTTAACACAGGTTATGTGATGCAATAATAGACAATAAAATAAAATAATAAAATATTGCTATAGTTTTTATAATTTCCAGTAATGTAATTTATCAATTAAAAATATTGTAGGATATTTTCGCCAGCAAAAGCAATACAAACAAAACCCAACTTGTCAAAATATTATAATAACAATAAATGTATTTTAATAAATCAAGAATATAATATACCGACAAAAAATTGATATTGAAAATGTGCCTTTGTTTTAATGGTTTCTTTAATTTGATGCTGCACAAATATTTACATTGTACTGATTTTAATACATTTAAATTTCAATTTAACATTCAATTAATAATTAATAATCAAAATGTTTCTATAAAAAAAATGAGAGATATTTTAAAATACAAAATTTTATTAATTATATTATAGTAAACTTTTGCTCATATGAAGACAACACGTGTGGTTCATTTTTCTCATTGTAATTGTAAAGGGATTCAACATTAATATATTTACCAATTTATTCTTTACACTCTGTGCTGCTGATATTGTACATCAATTAAAAGTAAAAGAATAGAGAGAAATTGATACTTTTATTACAGTATAAATAAAGTTACGCTAGACTATCTAAAATATTATCCGAGAACCTGTGTAAATCTTAGTTGTATAATTTCTCAAAATAATGTAACTGAACTGAAAATCATTATTTACATTTACAATATGAGTAGAGTTTGGTGGGAATCTCCGTTAAGAATAACAGTAAAAACATTTGGTCCGGATTCGTACCGGAATTCTTTCCAAATGTTACGCGTGAATTGGACTGTAATCAGCTATGGAAACATGAAAATATATCAGAATATTAATATTATTATTAATCTATGCAATCTATAATGATATGATGTGCATTGAACTGGTAGAAAAAACATTAATTAAGTACGATGTCCGTTTTTTTATGTGGTAAAGTTCGGTGCTGATTCTGCCCATATCATTTCATTAAAATTTCGTTATTTCATTTTTAACATATAAAATCAATTTGGAATCTATTATAAATATAACTTCTTTGAGATTTGGAATTAATTTTTTCCTCTAATACGATGTCAAATTTCTATGCGCTTACAATTTCAGTTATAATATTGTATTTAACTGCAAATAAATCAAGAAAAAAATTATAAGCGCTTTAAAAATTTGTAATTTTAAAGAATTTAAAAATTCAGATTATGGGAATATTAAATTTTATATCCGATAATTTTTTATTATTTCAAAGTGTGTTCCAAATTGTTCGATATTTAAAAAATAGTTAACAATATATATTTTCTAGTACTTAAGTAATACTTTTACTATCACTAAATAAAACAACTTTAAACAGAACATACACCAAATGTCGTCGATTTTTTGTAGTCATCGAAAAATAAATATGATATTTAATTTCATGTCGGAAATCACCGTGCAGTATTTGGGTTTAATAACCAGCTTTGCTAGTAAACAAGGGCAATCAATTCTACTGTCTGTAATAAGTTCGTTATAAACGATAACCTTACAGATAATCTGTATGCCTTTGTAGAGTTGGCATATTTAACAGATTTAGTCTATCTTCATATGAAGAAAGACGAATAGGATTAGTTCACGGAAAACTTCTTAATGCAAATATTAAAAATTTTCTATAAATTGATTCAATTCTGGCCATATGTAAATTACAATGCGGAGATCAAATATGGCAGCTGCATATTTAGTTATAGGTCTAACAAGAACAATAAATAATGTTTTAGCGCAATATGGGTCAGACATTTCACGTAATCGTAATGTACGAACTATTGTTTTCATATAAATACAAAACAACAGTTTGTGTACACTTTTTACATTAGGAATAGGTAAGATTTTAAGAATTATTATCCCGTATTTATGCAGTCCATGTTAATATAAATCATACAAATTAATTGTATTATATAATCGAACGTCAACCTTAGCTACATAAATTATAATTACCTTTATATTGTATTTATAAATTATATACCCTCTGTTCCGTAATAAACCGGATTGGCTATGTAAACCATAGATCGCAAGTAGCACCACATCTTAGTTTATTTGTGATTATGGTCACATCAATTAAATGACGATCAATAATCGCACCGAATTGAACCAATAATAAATTTGTTTTGCATAATCATTCACCGCAAATTCACTTCCTGTGACTACAATTTCTATTCCCTAAACTACGCTATGAAAGGAAACTGTTTTGTTTTGCATCAGTTAAAGCCATTCAAAAGATGACGACCGCACCGTTCTCAACACCATTCCAATCACAGACATAAATAAGTTATTTTTGATTCACTTATTGAAATCGTGTGCAAATCGATGTGATTTCAGTCGATGCCAATTATTTTGAATAAATAAAATGGTTTTTGTAAAAATTTTATATTTATTTTTATGTTTTTGTAATCCATTCCGGGGTTGATCGTAGGCAACTGAGGTTGTAAAAAACTAATAATACAACGATAATACTTATTTTTATTTTATAATTATACAATTTTTGGGATAGTGAAAAATAAATTATATTGTTAAGAAATAAATGTGTCGATTTTAAATGAATTTTTTAATAATATTTAAGAAATTCAAATATTTATTGCCACACATCGTTACGAAATCAACGGAATTATTTTTCGATAATTTATAACACACAGACATTAAAAATATAAGATAAATAAATATTTATTGTAATCATTATTTAGGTCAATTATTGTTTCAGAGTTGCGTGTAAGATTTAATTTAAAATAAATATACTCGCCGAACTGAAATAGATTTAATATGAAAAGTCATTATTTTTGTAAATCATAAAATTAAAATATAATCAAATAAAAGTGAATTTTAAATCTAAATTATAATTGTCGGAAGTCATAGTAGAAAATTATTGTTGTCCAAAATTACATTTATATTTTTTATACATGATATTTCAAGGTTATTATCATCCGAATATAATCGTGATTGAACAAAATATTATATTATTAAACAAAAAAATAAGGTATAAATATTAAAATTTGAAACTATAAAAATTATTATATTAACAAAAATTACATGCATTATTAAACAAAGAAAGAGCTAAATTACATTTCTGGGTTTTTGTTAATTTAATATTGTAATTAATTTTAAAACATTATTATTCGAAAAAAGTTCATATATAACATAAATTTTAAAATAATAATCATTACATAAAATCTCCAATAATAATAATAATAATAATAATAATATTACATATACCAATATTTAAGTACTACTTAGTAATTACTGCCCATATATTTACATAACATTTTTAGTAGACACATTTATACTCGTTTTTACATAAATATTTTGAGGAAAATTAGATTTTTCATAGATTATTAAAATTAAAACATATATATTTAATTGAATAGGAAACTATTATAATATGGACTTTTGATTGTAATTAATGTTTTTAATAAGTAAAAAAATAATGAAAGTTAGTAGTTGTTGGTTGTGTACATTTTCATTTAATAAAAATCATTAAATATTTATGCACCAATTGTTATACATTTACATTAAAATATACACACACACACACATACGATATATATTAATTATTATTTATTATTATTATAATATGAATTATAGTACAAATATTTTACATATACTATATTTTTTTTCCATTTTTAGAAACATATGGTTATTATTATTATTATTATACAATTTTTGGTTTAGATTATTTTACATATAAAGATATAATAAGATATTATAACAAATGTATTATAATATTGTAACTAAATATAAGATAAACAATATAATATTACATAAATTTTAAATTATAAGAGAATAAAATAATAATAATAATAATAATAATAATAATAACATAACCAACAATAACTATTCAAAACACGATAAATAGTATAAATATATAATACAATATTATGTGTACCAGGTGCACCGGTATCAAGTGAGCATTTGTGAAAATAAAACATATAACACTCAATGCATTGTATAAACTATTAACTACACCTACGGATTATTAAGATGTACCGGTATCCAGATAATTAGTTTAATTTAGTTACCGTTACCTGCATATAAAAGCAGCAGCAAAATCAATCTAATATCACTTAAGTTCCCACCGCCGATAGCGCTACATCGTCCTAGTGACTATAGCACTATTCATCCACAATCCAATAATAAATATTTTTTGCATAATCATTCACCGCAAATTCACTTATTTTAACTCCCTGCGACTACAATTTCATTTTCCCTAAACTACATTTGGCTATGAAAGGAAACTGTTTTGTTTTGCATCAATTGTAGACATTCAACAGGTGACGACGGCACCGTTCTCAACAGGATTTCAATCACCGGCATAAAAAAGTTATTTTTGATTCACTTGATGAAATCGTATGCAAATCGATGCGATTTCAGTTGATGTCGATTATTTTGAATAAATAAAATGGTTTTTGTGAAAATTTAATATTTATTTTTATGTTTTTGTAATCCATTCCGGTTGATCGTAGGCGACTGAGGTTGTAAAAAACTAATAATACAACGATAATACTTATATTTCATCCACAATCCAATAATACTTTCATGTATAACATAGCTCTATGGGCTATTATATATGAAAGTATCCGGGCCACATTATTAGTATCATTTATTTAGATACGAACAGCAGTGATCTTAGAATCATAGTCAACGATACCATCGCATCAACACTACACAGCCATACATCTTTAACACCATCGATTCCACCGTCACCACTATAGTTGCTGTTCGATTGATATTATTTTTGTAAACCAGTGTATAAATTAATATTATATTAATAAAGTTAAATGTATTATAATCAGCAACTAAACCAACCGACATATAATTTTGTTATAAACACTAATTTTAAATGGGAAAGTAAAAAACATTTTATTCAAAATATTGGCCATTGCTTTCTACACATTTTGACCACCACCTATCTGGCAATTTGTGGATATCACGCCAATAGAATTGTTCGTCTTTTGACGCAAACCAATCAGACACCAAATTTTCGACTACTTCGTAGGAATCGAAGTGTTGCTCAGTCAATGCGTGTCCCATCGATGAAAATTAATGGTAGTCGCAAGTAGCCAAGTCTGGTGAATACGGCAAGTGCTGTGATTGTATCCTGAACCGGTTTTGCTTTGTCTGCAGGTGCATTGTCATGTGGCAAAATTACCTTGTCGTGTCTTCTGACCCATTCAGGTCGTTTTTCGAACAATGAATGGTTCAAATTGATCATTTGTTGTCGGTAGTGATCAGCATTAACAGTTTCATTAGGTTTTAGGAGCTCGTGGTGCACCACATATTTCTGGTTCCACCAGACACATAGCATTGTCTTCTTGCCGAAACGATTTGGTTTTGCAGTCAATGTTGATGGTTGTTGTTGATTAACCCATGATTTTTTTTGTTTGGGATTCTTAAAATAAATCCATTTTTCATCGCCAGTAACAATTCGTTGTAAAACTGATTTTCTCTTTAGTGCAGGCAATCAAAATTTCACAAGTGTTTTTTCGGTTTTCCATCTGTCTTTCATTCAATTCATATGGCACCCATTTTCCGCACTTTTTGATCTTTCCCATAGCTTCTAAACGGTCAGAAATTGTTTGTTGTACAATATTTAACATTTCTGCCATTTGCTTTTTATTTAACGTATCATCTCCATTCAATATTGCTTGCAATTCGGCTTCTTCAAACGTTTTTGGTGGTCATCCACGTTCATTATTTCTCACATCAAAATCATTATCTATGTAAACCGTTGAAACCATCTTTTGCATGTTGTTTCTGATAGAGAATGATCACCATATGCCTCGACAAGCATTCGATGCGACTCTGCAGCACATTTCACCAAATGAAAATCAAAAATTTAATGCTTTCCGTAAATTATAATTTTCTGATACAAAATTCGACATTTTTAACACGATGAAAAAATATGATGTGGTTTTTGTACAATGACTTGATGTATACCAAATATGTTTGACAGATGTCAAACCAAAGAAAAAAAAAATTAAGGCTCGTTCACAACAAATGTTTCCTATCGAGACACATTTGTATCTTGACGCTCACTTCATACCGGTACACCTGGTATGTGTATGAACACACACAGTTTATGTTATTGGGTGGATAGATATTAACAATGAATGTAATATATAAAACTTTTGTATTTGTTAAAACAAAAATAATTTATTCAAAATTCTCATAGATTAATATAAAAAAGTGTATGCAGATTATTACTTATTTTTATATGTGTCGTAAATTTATATGTTTTACTATTACTGTAATACCATTTAAAATCTGGCACGAATTGACTTATTGCTTATAGTATTGAATGCTATATAGATCATCATCATCATTAATGGTAATCATTTGTTATTCCGCAAGCCCAGCGAACATTTTGTGGAAGATACAAAAACGGGAATATCGATAGTATATCCGACGCAGTTTATCTTTCAGATAATCATGGAACGATTAACCAATTTAACATATTCTTTATGATTATCTACAGCAATTACAACTGCAGTTATGGCAACAATTCAGAAAATGTAAAACCTTTCGAATATAATATAGATGTACCCGAGGCGTGTACTTTGCTAATTGTTTAAATTACATTTACGCAAATCTTATCTGAAATAAGGGCAAAGGATATAGTATTGATATTTATGTAAGATAAACCCCACATATACACTCATTTATAATTCACAGTGCATGAAATGGAAATATAAAAAAATTGATTGTTCCGTTTGGGTTAACCTTATCGCATACGTTAAAGAATAGGGAAAATGTTGTTTTTTCTGTTTGTTGACGCAATTTGTATCGCATGCGACTGAATTTAATATAGAATTTGATTCGATTCGAATTAATTAAATAAAGTTGAATAAAAAAATAACATTAAAAATATATATTAACGCAGCAGTAATTACGAAAGTATCGTTAATGATTATTGACTATTATATTTTAACAATTGATGAGGTTACGCTAAATAATTGGTATAATACTAATAAATTTTATCACATTTATAATGCTTTCTTCTATCACCTATGTCATTATAAATAACACCAAACCAAACTTTTCATAGGTTAACAAAAATATACGAAAGAGGATTTACTGATGGAAAATCAGCTCATCACCAATTTATATAAATTTTGACAACGGACGAGGTATTAAATGAATTTTCATCGGCGGGTACAGAAAATAAAGATGATTTTCAAGAATTAAAAAACCTACATAATTTTGCTTGTAATGGCTTTTGACATATTTATTTAAAATATAAATATGTAATAATAATAAATATTACACTTTATTATTTAAATAAATTAAATTTCTGGTTATTAAATAAATTCATTTTTGTAAGTTTATGTCATTTAATTAGTAACTAATTTCCGTACCAATTAAAGGCTAATCGCCTAATTTTTCATATACTCGTCAGAATTTTCTAATTTTAATCCAAAAAGCATATATTTGAAATATATTCGTATACTAAGTATACTTTAGTAACAACTTGTCCGCACTTTGAAAAATGGGGAAAATTTACGTTCCACATAGTTTACATGGAATATATATCTAATATTTGTCCAAAGAATTTCCATAGATTTTCCACTTAATATGATAGTATTTTATTTAGGTCAATTGAAATCTTTGGATTGTCAGGATAATATATGTCCAACATATATCTGCGCGATATTGTATTCATAATTTATTTCATCAATTATCCAAGACAGAGGTGGTTCAAATTTTATATATTTTGCTTATCTAGCAATATAGTCCTCACTCATTTTAATTTATTTTCATAATTTTTAAAACAAGCAGCATCTCAGATTTATATATTCGCTAGAAATTTTGTAAGACTTTTCATGGATTTTATTTGTGATTTTTTGTTCTTGTTTATTACAAAAAAATACATGTTACAAGTTAATCAAAACTATATGACCAAATGTTAATTTTATTAAGGGAATACGATTGCCATTCACCACTGAAAAACACAAGAAACAACATCTAAAATCACATACACACACGCTATCATACAATATATGAATTTGCATGAATTTGGGTGTAGTTAGTATCTATACTTATACGATTTTCAAAAATACTGTAACCATAAATTGTATAAGGATCTGACCCTTTAAGTCCATTCTTTTCACAAAATTAAGAATTTATGGCTAATTTTCCGGTTTGAGAAACCGTCTTCATGGTAAACTAAATTGCGGAATCGTTAGTTAATCGAGAAATTCTGTATTGGACCTATTCATATAAAATCCGATTATAAGCTTTTGTACTAAATATCATCAAAATTAGAAAACGACCTAAAATTGCAAGAATATCGGTTCGAAACTTTTAGAGTTATAGTTGTTTTCTTTTTACACTAAAACTGATTGGTACCGGAGCCATTACCAGGATATGTCGGAACAAGCAGACATATCTAGAATGCCACACAGTATGGATGAAAATCAAATTTCTAAGCTTTTACCATTTCGACTCACACAGAACTGTATTTCAAAATTCGACCAAAAAACAAGTTGCATTATATTGGTTTTACGTTCACTACGAGACGGTTACGCTAAAACTGGCTTTAAATTAAAATATTTTTATTGAATTTTCCGCAAAAAACTATATGTTTTAAAAATTGGCATTTCAAAACGGATCGAACTAGTCAAAGACTTTATTTTTATTTCAAAGTTTGGATTAGTTTTTGCACTAACATAAATTGTTTAACTTTGTAAAACCACTATTTTGTTAAAAAGATACTTTTTTCTGTTTATTAAAACATAAATACTCTCAAGGTCTAGCAAATAAAATTAAGTTTAGATAACAATAATTGCATGCAATAAGCAATACGATTGTTGGCGAAACCAATTACAATATAATATTAATTAAATATAATAAAATACAAATTATTTAAGATTACAATTAAAGGTATCCTTTGTTTAAATATTCAAAATTTTAAAATTTGTAATGTAGTGGTGTGTGTGTGTCCGACTCTGTGTGTGTATCCCCTCCTTAATCATTATTATTAATATATATTTTTATTATAATTATTATAAAACATGATATAATTTAGATTGTCAATGCGGTTTTATGGTAAAAATAATATTATATATAAATTGACTTTTCTTATAATATTTCAAACAAGTTTAACAAATGCAAATTTTTTTTTTAGAAAAATAAAAATACATGCATTATATTACACATGTGTGTGTATGTGTGTGTGTGGATGGATTGGTAAATGTATCTTATAAAAATAAAATTATAAGAAAATGTTAACATAATTTCCATTCTATATTTACACAGTGTTACAGATAATAACTAACACTACTCTGATCAATTATAATACAATCTATGCCATTATTTTTTTTCAAATTGTTTCAACTATTTGAGTTTAGTTAGTATTTTTGGTTGACGACGTATTGTCAACTACTTTTACTTTTCATTTTTCGATTTTTAGAAAGAGCTAAAATGGTTGAACAGAAGGGTAGCTTTAAATTTTGTGCGAAAAACAACTACTAAAATGTTGAAATATTATTATGATTCGATATAATACACATGTGAATGGCGTAAACAGGGATGATCCAATTAATATATGGTCGTTTATTAACATCAAAAACGGTTTTGAGAATGATGGTGACGTGAAATCGTAAATTAACAATTATACAGAGGTAGTCGATGGCATTGGAATATAATTTGGATAAATACAAATCATTTTGAATTATTGTGATTTATAATGTCTATATCAGTAAAACGGATGCTGAAATCAATGACAAACAATAAGTTAAACCTTCGAAATGATAATTCTCTGATTGATAGCACAACCAACAACAGTGAATGATGTGCTAAAAATGTATCGCAAGGCCTAACGACTCAAAAAACAAAGTGTTTTGCTTGCACTGTTTATTGAGGTGTAGTGCATCATAAATTTTAGACCAACTACATCTCACACTGCGAATATTATAGCTCTTGCACTATTATATTAAAATCGTAAAATATCGTTTCTACAAGTTTTTAATTTGTTTATGTGTAATTTAATTTTTGTGGCATACCATATTATAAGCATATTATTATTATAGCTCGTAAATTGTCATCATAACACAGCTTTCCATTTTTTCTTAATTTGTATCTTTATCGTCTGCGTACAATTAATTAATTCATAAATTTTTATTAATAAATACGTATATTATTTTATATTTAACATTAAATACTCTCACTTTTGACATGTGCGAATAATAATATAAAAATACAGTCAGTGACAATATTTTGTAAATATTTGTTATATTTGAAATTTATTAATAATATTTACTGGAAAAAATTACCATTATAGCAAGAAATTATTAAATTAGAAAAATTCCCATCTTATTTTAATATATAATATAATATATTATAATAAATAAGGACTTTAACTCTTTAAGACATCTGAACGTATCAATAAATTTACTATAAGAAGAAAATTTTGATCCGATTTTTGTAATGAATGCTTTACATGCTTGTATGACTTGGTTTAAGTAGCAACAAATACCGCGCGGCTCACTAGCATTGAAACAATTCCATATGCCATCAAACTTTCATCTACATATTTTACAGACTTAAGCAAATGCATTACTATCAATGCGTTTTGTTTTGTTAATCTACATATTCATTTGAGTTTTTTTGATCGTATCAAATCACAACCTCTCCCATATGACTGACCGTATAATATGAATAGAATAGAGTCGCGCAAAACATTTTTTTGTTGACCAACGTAATTTTTTGCACACTGACCTATTGTCAACCATATATATTTTTCTCAATTGTTAATGGTTCCGGTATCAGATGATTAATTGTATACGAGTACTTTTGTTTGTTTCTCTAACAATTAATATTATTTATAAATTGAGCTGGAATTTCGTTCTCCCCTACCAATAAAATTTATCGCTGTGACGCCATCAGCTTCAATTTTTTCAATTATTTTTCGTACATCTACGTTTTTCATAATTTAATTCTCTGATAAGGTATCATTCTACAATTATTTCATTCATTATAACCAAATAATGGATGTCATTGCTAGCCCCGTACTTATGCGGAATTTGCATGTATGGTATTAATTAAAACTCAAGTACTAAACTAATAGGTGTATAAATGGAAACATAGCGTTGTTTAGTCAATTATTTATTGAATAACATAATTGTTACAAAACAGTGGTGAAGCGTGAAAAAAAGTTTTCAGATTGCAATATCACTATATTTTTCTGGTAGACGAGTTGAAAGTAGATTGGGCATTATAAAAAAAATGAAACGTCCACTTAATAAATTTTTTGGAAAATTGACTTTTAAAAATTATCATCTTTTTCTTTGAAAGAAGAGATTTTTAAAATCGATTTACGCGTTCAAAAGCGATGATCGATTTTCCGTTTTATGTCAGTGAAATTTTGTATGTAATAATGCGGATATGCTAGCAATAGAAACTTTATTGTTTTCGAGGAAAAATAGTCATCGAGTCATTTTCGGCCCGATTCAACTTTTGTCGACAACCGCTGGTCATCCAAATAAGACTGCATCGATATAAACACAAAAACAGTATAGTCGAAATTTGGGAAAGAGTCATATTGATTTACAAATAAAATACCATTAAATACGATTTCATTAATTTTTGTCACTGACTATTTAGTCTTTTATTATAATTTTTTTTATAAATATTATTTAGTGTAATATTTTTGGTCATCTGATATTTATATTATAATTATAGTTAAGCTATATAATTTGTATGTTTCCGAAGACTGTTTCCCACACACACGTTAAACAAATATTTATGGATTAGTAATATTGGTAAAAGTAAAAAAGTTCTGATAAATTATATAAATTATTAAAATAAAAATATGGTAAACATACAATCTGATATGATGATGATTTGCTGTTACAATGAATAATTTGTTTGGAAATTTACAGTCACTTTCTCAATTTTCTAATATTTTCCGGTATGATGATGACATAAAAAACGCATATTGGTACATTTTGCCAGAGATGATTTTACATTGTGGTTTGCGTATATATGCGTTTCCAATCTTTAAAATTACACGACGACACATAGTTTATAAACAATTTAAAAACACATATGGAGGAGGTTAAAAATACTTTTCAAATATGTATAAGAAATAATAATAATTTATAATAAATAATTGATATGTTATGCTGTAATTAATATCTATTACACGATTAATTTATGCGATTTCCAATATAATATTTTATATACAATTTAATTAATTTGTGCGTATATTGTATTTAATTTGCAATATTTTATAATATAAAATATTATACAATTATTTAATAATTTTATATAATTTATATGATTATTATAGTTTATTGCAATATGTCACCAACAGTCACCGCATGCAATTATATTTTTATTATAAATTTCAATAATATATTAGAAATAATACCAATTGTACATGAAGTTATGATTATATATTGCGTGTGATAAGATTTATTAAATGGTATATGTTAAACTATAAGAATAATTAAAAATTATATTTAAAATTACATGATACTTAAACGCAATATATGTTATTAAATAATATAATTAAATTTTGTGGTTTTCTACGTGTACGGATTTTATTATTATAGCCGATAATTGAACATTTTATACATATATAAAATATGAATTAATTATTTATTGATTCAGGTTATTGATTGGATCATTAAATACATTTTTCCATTTTATAGTAAGTTGACTTTTTCTTTTTTCTTTCCACCTCTAATAATTGCCTGCAAATCATTTTTATATTAATAATTATACCAATATTCTATTAATATTATTATTAACTATCGGATAATAAATAAATTAAAAATTGAATAATTAGTCTTTATAGTTTATGTGCAAATATTAATGTGTTGACAATTTGACTAAGTTGTATTGTTTGTGACTAAAGTTTGCAACACGTTGACAATCAATTAGACGGTTGCTATTCGGTTGGTAAGTTGTCTAAAATATTTTGATTTATATATAGAAGTGGCGTCGGTTGATAGTTTAATGTTGTAGTGTATATGGAGCTGTTGCGTACAACCCGACTAACGTTCCATTGATTCTTTCGTCGTTAAAAGAATGGTTGTGTAGAAACTTTCTATAATTTTTACCCAACAAATAATGAAATATAAAATAGAATTGTTGATGGTTGTGTAATATCGGTTGTAAATAATTAGGTTGTAATGTGTGTATGGTGAAATTTTACAACCCAGTTGACAACACGTTTACAACCAGGTTCTATATAATGTATGGGCAGAGCACGGGCAAACAATGTATTCCATCTCCTGATTCGCATATATGGAATTTTGATTATTAACAAAACGTAAATAATGCGTTTGTGCGTTTTGACAGATTTATTCCTTTATGTACACAAAGGTATATGTCAACCTGCTTCCAATTGTTTCAAATTTATTTCAATATGTATTACATACATTTGATTTGGTAAATGTATGTATCCTCTCCTCACATAATCTATTAAGTTTTGGTGGTGGAATATTATTTGAAGTTAAAAATGTGGGGCTTTTCATTGAATTCGTTTTTTGTTATTCATTTTTTTTGTAATAAAAAATTTAATAAATATATTTTATTTCATTTATTTCCATTAAAACAACAATGCACATTTTTCCTAATTGTTTACAATTTGACTGTGTATTTATGTCTGCTATCGCATGAAATAATTTTAAAATGTTAATTTAAATATTTTAAGTAACTTAATAACAATTATATAATAATCCTGAGGCAAAGCCAGAGAAATAGTCTTCAGTATTTAATATCACTATATTTTTCTTATAATCTTTGGGTGACTAATTATAGACTAAATTATGAAAATAAATTTGGGTGATCACCGAATTAAATTTTCCGGAAAATTGATCTTTCCGCATTAGCATCTTTTTTAATTACGGGCCATAGTTTTAACAGATTTCACAGAACTATTAAAATTATAATCAATTTCCAATATTTCATAGAAGAGACTTTTAAAATCGATTCACGTGTTCAAAAGAAATGACCGATTTTTCAATCGATGGCATAGAAAATTTAAAGAAAATTATAAACTTGACAACGAAATGGTATAAAAAAAAATTCAATTTCACTGACATGGTGCAATTTTTTTTTCATATTGTAGTCTACTTACGAGTCTCGGCTACGAGAAAAATATGGTGATACCTTAATTTGAAAACAATTTTTCAAGGTTCGTCATTGATAACGATTGTATTAGTAAATGAAATATAAAGTTCCAATATATTTATGATTACTAGGGAATAGCCATTGTTGCGATTAAATGGCTGATAATTGGCGATTATTAGCAAACTTTAATATTTTGTTTTATTTTATTGTTTTAAATATTGCGACATCAAATTACAAATAATAACGTACAAACAAATAATTAAAATTAATTAATTAATTTAATTAAACAAATTATTAATTTATTCAAAATATCTGAAGAAAATCTCTCTCTTTGAATAAAAAGGAAACGAAAAATAAATCACATTTTACAATAACCACAATTTAACTGAAAATACCATGCACTGAATTTTATTTAACCGCCAGATTAAATGTAATTTAAATGTAGACGGAACTACTGTCAAAACGAATGCTCAAAGTTTTTATTCGAACGAAAAGTATTCCGACTGGCTACAACATCATTCGAATTGTAATTATTTGCCGTAGAATTTATATTTTTTCTGTTGATAAATGCTCATGTATATTTCTAAGTTATTTTCAAATCAATTCAAATTTTGTGAAATATATCATTCTTTGAATATCGAAATCTATAGTTAGTGTTAGTGTAACCATAATTGTCATGTCTCTAGACGCTTTTAATTTATTTTAAAATTAAATGGTTATGTTTACAAATAAATAAATGTATACAAGTAAAGTTTAATTATAGTTATATAATAGTTTAATAATAAAGTATTAAGTCGTTGTCCAATCAAAAGGTAGCTAAGGTAAGTATATCTACTTTGTATTTTTTCACAACGTTAACTTACAAAAGCTTCGTGTTTAATTTTAAAATTATTATGATGTGCTTTGAAGTAACAATAATAATTTTAGTATCTGAAAAAAGAATATTTGTTGAACATAAAATCAAAATTTTATAAAATAGTGGATTTAAAATAAATGGCATGGCTGAAAATTAGTCATAAATTAAACGAACAAAGTAAGTTTAGAGAAAAAATTAAATAATAAATATTTATAACAAAAAATTGTTAAATGTTATGCCAACCAGGATTTACAAATAAAATATAACCAACTTTTATTACACAAAGTATTGATATTTTTTGTTAACAATTGTTTTTAATTTTTATGTCAAAGTCGAAGCTGAGGTTGTCGGTATGTGTTTACCACAACTTTGGTTTAGAGTTATTAACGCCAAAGCTGAGGTTGAGGTTGAGGTTGAGGTCGTGAATCTGTTGGATTGTTTATGGTTATTTTAAACTTTAACCACATAATTGGTGGCAAAAATTTATTAAAATTTAAATAAAAAATTAACCTAAATCAAAATTTTACACTTTTTTTTTTGATAAATTAAGTGTTAAATTAAGAATCAAAACGTTTATATTTAAAAATTAATAATAATTTATTACACAATTTTTATACAAATTTTATAAAATATGCTAATAATATTTTAAAAAAAACGAGACATTATATCGAAAAAAGAACTGAATCCAAATGACTTAAACAAATATTCGTAAATATTTTTATAATGTACCTACCAATTAAGAAAAATGTGTATTATTTTCTAAAATATTAAATTACTTTTATACAAAACAACAAATATATATAAAATTGGAAAATGATGAAAAAATAAGTTGTATTAAGAAATACGTAATTCATATAATATTAATAAATATTAACTCGAAAAATGTACATGTAAAAATAAAGTATTAAGAAATTATTTAAAAATCTATGTCTCATTGTCTATTTTTTCTCGACACATACAAGAAAATTGTAAATCGTTATTTATATTTGAAAAATAATGGTTTGTGAACTTAAAATACGGTACAAAATATTATATGACAATGCAAATTTTTATAAGGATTTTTTTTCTCTCTATGTTTATGTTATTGTTTTGTTATTTAACTATTATTGTATTCATTAAATTTTTGTATGACCTTCGTAGGCGTATATTAACTTTTAACAAAATATATATATTAGCTAGTGCTAGTAAATATAAAGATAAACTATATACTTATATAGATACTGCATTATATTATATCACACAATTTATAAAATTTATAGTTTATTTTATGTTAATTTATATTTATAGAACCGAGATAGAAACAAAATTTGAACGCATATAACTTTTTATATTACACAAATATATGACTATAATTATTATTACATAGGTTGCGTGAATAGTTTCTAGTCTTACAAAAATGGATACTGGCAAATAAATAAATGTATTGGAATATTGTATCTGCCACATGAATATCTGGACAAATTCAATTCGATCTGTCAATTCATTCCTTGTTTACAAGCCATTTGAAGTTGACGTGTCACAGTGATATTTTTTAAAATGGAAAAATTTAAAAATCGAGCAAAAACTCCATCAACATTAGAAAATATTGAAAAAATACATGAAATTGTTAGTGAAGATCCAAGTTTGACAATGCGCCTGAAATTGCTGATACTATAGGCATCTCCGATGAACGAGTACGTCATATTTTACATTAAGAATGAACAAATGAAAAAATCGTTTGGAAAAGTGGTGCCGTACACACGTTAACAATTGAATAAAAACACAATCGTAAATAAATTTATCAGCGGCGGTATTTGGATCGTTTTATGAAAAATTAAACCGATTTTGTGAGTCGTTTTATAACTATAGTTAGATGAGACTTGGATCTACCACCGCATGATTCTAAATTGAAACAAGTTTACAGTGAACTAAAACTGGATATTTGACTCCAAAGCAGACTATAAGCATGAACGAACAGCAAAAAAGGTCATGGCATCACTTTTTTAGGATGCAAAAGGAATTTTATTGATCGATTTTCTTCAGAAAGGTAAAACAATTAACTCAGAATATTATTGTAAACTTTTGGATCAATTGGACGCGAAAATCCGTAAGACACAAGAACCGGTTTGCAACACAAAAAAATCATTTTTCATCAAGACAATGTATCAGATCACAAAATTGTTTTGACTATGACTAAATTCAAGGATTTAAAGTACGAATAGCTTGAGCATTCACCGTACTACTACTACTACTACTACTTCTTCAGATATCTCAAACAATTTGTCCGAGGAATATATTTTTAGTCGAATGAAGAAGTCATAGCAGCCACAGACGGATATTTTGCACAGCTTCCGGAATAGTTGTTCAGCCACGGCATAAAATTATTGGAGGAGCACTGTAGTAAATGTATTGAATTGTCGGGAGATTATATTTGAAGAAACAACACTCACACAAGCCAAAAAACACAGTCTTTCATTTATTGCTAGGCTAGAAACTATTCACGCAACCTGTACCATATTTTTTTGTCTTATATTTACATAATTAAATTTTATGCTAAATTATTATACATCGTAAAATTTATATAATTAAGTATCTATTGTCGTATACAGTTTGTGTATGTATTAGTTTATGAAAGAATAATAATTATTTATGTGTATCAATGAAGTAATTATATTACAGACAGAAGATATTTTGTGTAATTAAAATTGCAATTGTCATTTTTCATTGTGTGTAGTAGCACTCTTTCTATTCTATACACAAATGCTATATAATCTGCCATGGACAAAGTGTAGTATTCATCAGTATAACACACACCATTATTAAGTATATTGTGATACCGCAAAAAAAATTTATATATTATTTATAAAATCCCATTTAATTGTTATAAAATATTTAGAAAAAAAATGTGTGAATAGTGGTATAATTATTAAACTATAAATTTAATTATATAGTGCAGGCAGGTGGGAAAATAAAATGAGCCATTTTTTGTTTACAATCACAACATTTACGACCTCATCCATTTAAACCGCAGACTATACAGACACGTCGGTACGACGACAACAATAATTAACAACGTCATTTTGTAGTAAACTGACATGGTAATATGATGCAATATGTCTTCACTTGATAAAGATTTCACCACATATTACAGTAAGCAAACTTTATCCATCCAAAGAATAACGATTATATGTACTTTAAAGTTAGAGATTTTGACATTTCTACGATAAGGTTTGAGTCTTCACTTAATAAACATTATATTCAGAATAATTGTATACACTATAAATTTCATCAAGTTAAGACTCTCATGTGATTTGAATAGGATATAGTGAATATGCATTTGCGGGCTGTTGCGCTTTTGGAAACATTAACTGCACACACTGACTTAACTTGTCGACAATTGAGTTGTTTATAATATTGTAAAGTTGAAATTTGACAAATTTTCGTCGCACGTATATGTTTTATTCTGTATACTTTGCATTCACTTCCATATGTAATATTTTTCGCCGAGCCACGATGTGCTACATCTTATTTCCTTCCAATTACGTTATTTTGCGAACTTAATGCGGCTACAAAACGGAAATGCATAGGGTGTTGTATTTCTCCAAATACAACACATTTTGGGTAAGGAGATGTCTTGTCACCACGCACCAAGTCAACCAATATTCCAAATATTTATCTTGGTATAAACGGCTCTTACTCTTACATGCTTTTTGCTTAGCTGGAGCTTTACCTTCTTTGGTATAACTGGAATTTGTGTACTGGGTTGCAAATATCGTCCATACTCATCTTTCTTACAAGAAATATGCCCATTTTTTAGTCTACCATAGAAGAAAATGTTGCAGTATTTAAAAACTTTTATTTTAATGTTATGTTTGCGCACAAAATTTTATTGATATTAAGATAAACTTATAACACTTTCCCTGAGTCAGTACAACTGAGCTTTGATTTTGTTGAAAAGTACGTACGTGTCTACGTTTCAAACACACCATTGTGTGAAAAATTGTTTTCAGATTGTAATATTGCTATAAGTTTCTGGTAGAAGAGTTGAAATACATTATGAAAAAAATTGGAATGTCCATTTACTAAATTTTCAGGAAAATCGACTCTTAAGAATTATCATTTTTTTGAATTACGGGCCGTAACTTTAACGGATTTCCAGTTTTGTATACAGAATTATAATCAATTTCTAATCTTACATGGAATAAATTTTTAAAATCGATTCATACGTTCATACGTCTACGTTTCAAACACACCATTGTGTGAAAAATTGTTTTCAGATTGTAATATTGCTATAAGTTTCTGGTAGAAGAGTTGAAATACATTATGAAAAAAATTGGAATGTCCATTTACTAAATTTTCAGGAAAATCGACTCTTAAGAATTATCATTTTTTTGAATTACGGGCCGTAACTTTAACGGATTTCCAGTTTTGTATACAGAATTATAATCAATTTCTAATCTTACATGGAATAAATTTTTAAAATCGATTCATACGTTCAAAAGATATGATCAATTTTCCATTTGATGTCATTGAAATTTTGTATGAAAAAATAATACTGTATAAATTTCTTCTTCCATTTGGGTGTCAACTTTATACTTTACCAAATTAAATTTTCTCTGTAATCGATTGGAAAATCGGTTATATCTTTTGAACGCGTGAATTGATTTTAAAAATCTTTTCTATGAAAGATTGGAAATTGATTATAATTTGGCAATGCTGTAAGCATAAATGGAAATCCGTTAAAACTACGGCCCGTAATTAATACGGATGATAATAATTCATAAAAGTCGATTTCCCAAACTTTTTTCATAATTTAATTTAGATACACCCATGTTATAATAAAACTATAGCGACATTGAAAACTTAATGCTACTTCTCAGCCTTTGCAATTGGTGTCAAAAAATAGCATAAAATTCTGGGTATAAAACGGATGACAATATTATTCTAAATTTTTACTGGGTTGAACTAGGAATTTAGAATTAATGTTTAAAAAAATTATAAAATGTAATTTTTTGCGAACCACTGCGTTAGGCATTCAGGCATTGATTAGGAGCACCGAAAGTACACATGGAATTTTTACGTAATATATACTTTAATTCTATTGTATATTAATATGTTCATATATCTAGTGTCGCAACAAGAAACGAGCTGACCCTGACTTATGTGTACGTAAGAGCATGCGTAAAAAGCGGAAATATAAAGACATCCACTCTGACTAAACGGAACACAATACTGATTTTCATGAGTATGGACTCCGTAGTCATGCTCCGCCGAAACTGGAAGAGAAACCTTAACATACAAAATATGACGGCATGCGATCGATCATGACAAACTGTTAATAAACTTCCATTCCTCTCAAAATATGAACGAACAATAATGCATTTTGAATTGACAATAAACACTCAAGAGACTATGTACAGTAGCAATTGCTACAAAATATCATCTAAGACGGAAAATCCTATGATAATACAAGTAGACTCTGAGTGTTACAATAAAACGCGTTGAACAAAATGTTGTTTTATAGAATTTTCAGAACCTTATCATATTTCTGTGTGTTTTACGTAAAATTGAAGAAATTAGCAGAAATTATAAATTATTTATTACAAACAATTTTCATCAAAAAGAATCATTGCTTTTGGTGTTTACCCGTAACCAATAGCAGCTCATTCAATTCACATGATCATTTTTTCAAAAAATTGCAAAACTTTGTAATAAAAAACTTCTTTATAATTTGGATTAGATTTGCATTGTGTGGTGACAAATGCGTTTAAATAATTTCTATTTGAAAAATTATATTTTTGTAATTTTAAAAACAAATATATAAGAAGTGAAATCTCAATAAATGATATTTACATTTTTAAATTAAATTTTAGACTTTTTTTTTTCTCAACATATCCGTCATTGCAGTATATTTTTATAGAGAAACTTCTAAATATATAAATTAATAATTAAGTGACCTAGAAACAATTTTAATGCGCTGCTATCGAATAAACATATAAGCAACGAATTATTAACAATGTCACATATTCGTATTTTATTTTTGTAAATCTATGATTAGATTATTTTACACCACTAATTGTTATTCCTCATTCACTAATATTAGCAATCTTGTATCTAAAAGCGTATTGTACAGTATTCAATTGAATGGATTACACGCATTATTATTGCAAACTTTCATCAAGTACACACACACACACACATACATACGAGAGTATTAATATAATAGTTATAATCAGATAATTTTTTTGTGTGGTTGTTCAAGTATCATAAAATTGAACAGTATCAACAAAAAAATTGTAATGTGTGTTAATGTAAAAATCCCTAAGGCTATATATTTCATAAATTTTTCCACTGTGTACCATACACGTATTTATAATTAAATAGTACATTCGTATAGTATAACTTTGTTATTATTAACATTATAATTATTATAATAAGTTTTTTTTCTACATATACCATTTTTTAAATATAATGTACGTGCGTTGAATTGTACTAGGTTTACACCGATAGAGAAAAATACAATGTAAAATACATTACACTTAGCATTTGAGCGAACATTTTTTATTTATGTAAACACTTTATATAATTGTAAAAATCCATAAAGAGAAAATTGTGGTAATGAAAGTGAATTTTTCCAACTACAATATAAGATTCAGTCAATTTAAATGAAAAATATATATATAAATTTTATTTAAAACGTGCATTGAAATATTGCGGGTGAATTTTTCGTAAAATTCCATATATTGAATGTCAAATTTTCTCACTACCTTTTCGATCTGGCAATTTTACTTGTATCGCGAATGTGGCAGACATACATATAGTATAATTATAAAATTATACTGAGATATGTAGTGGCCATATCCACTATGCCGTCAAATATGACTAAAATCTTTATTTTAATGTCATAAACTGTATTTTTAATTCCAATCTATAAGTGTTAGTATATTTAAAGGTAGAATAGGTATATTAATATGATTTGATCGCTAACGGATTAATCGCTGTAGACGCTTAAAACGATGGCGGTTTAGTCTGAAACTTTCTTGTGAACATATTCACTTTATATCTTTATCATTCAGTTTATGTTACGTGCTCTAAAACTGTATGGTATTCAACATATTTTTTTTCACAAAGAACGTGGTAAACCCCGCAAAAAATTTGAAGATACGGAATTGCAACTTTATTGGATGAAGACGATGCACAATCACAACAACAACTGGCAGATTCATTAAATGTATGTCAAAAAAACAATTACTAATCGCTTAAACACAAAAGGAAGGAAAATTGGTTACATATGAATTGACTGAAATTATTTAAAAAATGCGTGTAGTATAAATAAATACACTTTTTCCTCACAGATAAACTACCACCACATTAATTTCTTCGGTTGCATCCTAAATAGTAAATGTCTCTACTGTAAGTGAAGCTACTCTTATGTATTTTTTTATTCAATTTGGGAACTGAAGACCTTATTCTCTGCTACTTAACATCCATTACACATAGTATATTTTATGAAATATGTGGGCAGAATTGTCTGCGGTAAAATTTTTATGTGTAAATCGAAATCACGCCTAAGTTCATAGAGTTCACAAGAGATATTCATGCAAAACAACAGAAATTTGTGCTAAACTATAATAAAAAAAATGTTCCCTTATTTATAGTGATTCCACACATACTTTACAATTTTTTAAAATCATTCCAGTTATCGATTAAGAAAACAAAATTTTAAAAATAAGTTGCCGCTGTGAAATCTCACATATTGTTTAACTCATTTATTATTACTTTTTTATAATGAATTTTAAATTAGTTCACTTTTTACATTTTCCAAATTCAACCCGTTTGTAAATTATTTCTAATTTAACCGTTTATGCTTCGAATTCAACCTTTTACAATAAGTAAGTATCTGCCAAAATTTAAACGATTAGACATTTTTGAAGGATTTGCGCTATCATATTTCTGGCCCATAGTTTATCATTGAAATGTAAATGGTAAAATTTGGAGCGGAAAAGATTAAATTTTAACCGTAATTATGGTTGAATTTGTAGCATAAAACCAGTAAAATATTTTCAATGTAATTTGAAAAATTCCTTACAACGACACATTGCGAAATAATTAATTATTGTTTACGAATCGATGTAAAGACTAATGTGATCAAAAATAGCACAAGAGGTTATTCAAAATTCCTATTTTATACCTTTTTATATATATTTTTCCATCGCAAATATTGTTTAAATATGTTTTTTAAATAAACATTTATTTTAATTATGTGCGCTGACCTGGAATAAAGATTTGGAAAACGAGAGCAGGCCGCTGTGTTCGGTATATAGTTAAACAGGCATTTATTTATTTATGTTTTTGGAATAAAATACGCATATATTTGTGTGTGGTGAAATTAATTACAACATTCATTATTAAATTGATGCGTCATTACAAACTCGATTGAATTACTGAATGCTGTTTCTTTTTATTTATTTATGCCTTGTCTTGTGTCTTAGTTACCTTTTATAGATTTATTTAGTTTTTTAGATTAATAATTAAAATTGTATTGACTCGTAAAATTAAGATGTATATAATTTATGTTTGGAAAATATCTCATTGTGTCATTGTTGTGTGTACAATGTATTGGCATAGAGAACAATGTTTGTGTATTAAATATAGTAAGATTTATAAAAACCGGTTGTACTTATTTTGTAAATGATACGTGTAATGAATAATGCATAAAAAAAACGTAACAAAGTATATATAAAGTTAAAATGTATGGTTATTAACAATTACAATATAATATAAATTTTAATACACTGGTGTAATTGAAGAAATTGATTTTGCACTTGTTTTGAAAAAAAAAGTGAAAACGTTTCACTTAATAGTTCTAGAAAGAAAAAAAAAGCGAAGTCTAATTTAATTTATCACATGGAAATGTTACATATATTGGACAATGGCATCCACTCTTTAGTGTATTGCCTTTGAACTAAAATAAAAACACAAGATGTAATCGCGTCCTAATATGTGCATAAAGCGAACAAAAATCAAACATCAAAATGGTATTCCGACAATTTCTTGTTCATCGGGTGAGAAAACATTGCACCATTCTGTTCATATGTTATTTTCAAATCACAAAATCTAACTTTAACAATATAAAACTCATCATCATTAAAACATAATTTAAGATAAAGTTATTTATATTTTTCATATAATATTAATTAAGACTGCCTTTATACACAAACACAGACACAAACCCAGATACATATTCTAATACGCAATATATAATGACTTAATAAATTATAATTAAAATTTAAACTAAAAATATATTTACCATATTTTCAAATCAATTAAAAAATGTTTTCTCAAATTGTTTTACAAATTCTGTGTTTTACATACCTGAAAATAAATAATAAAATATTGATATAAATACAATGAAAAATTTAATGGGGTAATATTAACTTAAGGTATTTAAAAATTATACATAAAATTTTATGGAATGTTAACATAATTTATGTAAAATACAATACAATACAGGTACAGCTGTCATATGAATACCTGAACAAATTTCAATTTGATCTGTCAATTCATTCCTTGTTTAGAAGCCATTTGAGTGTTATTTTTTTAACATGGAAAAATTTAAAAATCGAGCAGTCGTTGAATATTTATTTAAAAAAAAGTCTTAGCCGAACAAGAAATTTATAACGATATGGTAAATGTGTTAGGTGAAAGTACTCTATCATGTGGAACAACAGTAAAAAATTGGGTTGCTGAATTTAAACGTGCGGTCGTACAAGCCTTGAAGACGTACCACGCAGGCGCCAGTGACGTCCAAAAATTGCATCAACATCAGAAAATATTGCAAAAAATAAATGAAATTGTTAGTGAGAAGATCCGAGTTTGTAAACGCGCGTGAAATTGCTGACACTATAGGCATCTCAGATGAACGGGTACGTCATATTTAACATGAAGATTTACAAATGAAAAAGTTCCTTGGAAAAGTGGTGCCGCACACAAGTTAATAATTCAACAAAATCGTAAACAAAGTTTTTTCAGCGGTATTTGGATGCAAAAAAAATGGTATTGATCGATTATCTTCAGAAAGGTAAAACAATTAACTCAGAATATTATTGTAACCTTTTGGATCAATTGTAACCAAAAATCCATAAGAAACAAGACCCTGTTTGCAACTTAAAAAAAATAATTTTTCATCAAGACAATGCATCAGTTTACAAAATTGTTTTAACTATGACTAAATTCAAGGATTTAAAGTACGAATTGCTTCAGCATTCACCGTATTCACCAGAATTGGCTCCCGGTCACTACTACCTCTTCAATATTTTACAGAGCTTCCGGCATCGTTCTTCAGTCACGGGATAAAATTGTTAGAGATCACTGGAGTAAATGTATTGAATTGTCTGAAGATAATATTGAATAAAAAACACTACCTCAAGCCTAAAATAACAGTCTTTCATGTCAAGGCTAGAAACTATTGACACAACCTGTATTTATATAAATTTCGATCAGATTCTTTTAAATTTCTGGAACTATAGGTGTCAACAAATTTAAAAAATTGAATAAAAGGTATTACATTTGCTAATAGTTTACATAAATGTTTCTGTTTTAAATCCTAATACTGGGCTGGTGTATATACCGTGACGTTATTTCAATATTTATATTTTAATTTTTTTACTGTTCTTATTGGAAGATAATTCGGGGATAGGTATTTCGCACATATTTGATTTCGATTGAATATGATGATCTAAACCTTGAGAGATAACAAAAATGTATTGGGTAAAATTTTATTGGCACTTTGCGTCCTTCGAAATGATGTAATAAAATTTTTAGCAAAAATTTGATATTTTGCGATATATTATAATACCACGACGGAGAATTGGCGTTGTTCACAGATGATATTTCGGAAATCAAAGTACATGGATAAATTTAGTAAGAAATTATCTTTAATTTTCATCGAACACGATGTAGGTCGATAGGGCGAAATAACATTATTAAAAATAGTAAAAGTCACTGGACAACATCAAAACATTCGTAGAGCAATCTTAAAACATTGAACTGATCCAGGTCAATAAATAAAATATATTTCAAAACGAAATATTCTTGGAAAGTTCAAGGCTTTGTTAGACCATATATTGGCATGATCTGTTATGATTATATGCTAAAACCAAGGGTCAAGACATGGAAAAGTGATTCATTTGCAGAAAAATAAGTAAAGAAAAGTTGGATGCAATTGGCGTTGGAGAACGTTGAAAAAATACTTATTAAAATGTAATATTTAGAGAAAATGTTTTTTTCGTTTATTATTAGATAGATATTTTGGTTAATTTACCTTATGGTCAGAACACAAAATATGACTAAATCATTTCAATAATTGACATTATATACAATAAGAATGTGTGAAATATTTATATGTTGTAAATGTAAATAGAAACAATACATTTCTGTAATAAATAATTATATAACAATGATCCAAACTATGGATACGTACAGCTTTATATTCATCAACTTTATATCAATAATAGGCATAACTATATACGTTATAATACCATATGGAATATATCATCCTTAAGTTCATAATTTATAACACTTGTATAACCCAAATAAATTTCTTAAATACTATAATTAAAATAAGTAGAAAATGTTTGTCATCAAGAATTAACAAAAATGTCATCATTGGCAAATTTCACACTTTTTGTTTAAAACAACCGATTTTCAACACTGGAAATTATAAATCCAAATTCTTGTTTAGCTTTGAAAAGACGAAAATAATACATGTGAGTTTTTCAATGCATACACAGATACGATTGAGTTTTACGGATCAATGCGTAAATGTAACATTTGATGCTTATTGCATCATTTTAGAAATATTGTACATGAAAATTTACTGATTTTTCAGAAATGGATATCGTTTCAATTTCTTGGTCATTTACTGTATGTTCAAAAATTGAAGTCAAGGCCGCAGTGCATTGAAATACGGTATTTTTATAAAAGCAATTGAATAGATTATTATTTATTTAGAATTATTAAATTATTGAAATTGAAACGAAAAAATTGTTTTAATTTAATTACCATTATTATTATTATTATTTTTATTATTAATATATAAACTCATTATGAATAAAATAAATTATAATAAATAATGAATTATTGTAAATATTCTATTGTGTTCAGAGTGTTATATAAATGATACTGCATTGTTAAATTAGACAATATGTGTAATATAAAAATTTTGTGTATAGTTTTCAAAGAATTTTTGCAGCGGCCACCCACAAATTACTTTTCTGTGTGCTAATAATTTATATGCTTTACTCAAATCCATTTTAACCAAACGTCAATTGAATAATGCAATATTGCACTCAATGTCATCCACAAAATGCATTAAAGAATAAAAAACTACGAATCAAACCGTATCGAGAAACAAATCGTTTGGAGCACTATATTGATTTTTGTTCTATAAACTTGTTGCAACTAACTGTCGAACAGTTCGTGTTTTATCGTTTGCGGGGCATATTACTACTTTAATTTGTAACTTTAAGTAAAAATTGTCAGAAAAGAAAATGAATTGACAATAAAGTGAAACTTTTTGTTTTAATAATTTTATAGAACCCAGAATGGGCTCCGGTGAAAACTTATATTGCAAATTGATATCATTATCGGTGAAGCTATTGTGCATCAAACCTAATAATATGTTTTTTTGTTATTATTTATTGCCATGTGTCTGCAATATTTAGTACAGCACATTTCAAGTTTTATACAATAACATAGTGATTTGCGATTTTCGTTACGTATTTGTTGTTCTCTAAATTAAAATGCATATGAAGTTCGTCACAAATGCTTGTTAAAGCTTATGTTGAACATGTTCTATTGCACAAAGATGATGCTAAGATTGGTTTTAAACATTCAAAAATGATAATTTTAATGTGAAAAATGAAAAACGTTAAAGACACCGAATTGCAAGCATTGCTGAATGAAGATGGACTCACAAACTCAACAAACAAATGGCAGACGCTTTGGATGTTGATCAAACAACGATTTTCTGGCGTTTAAAAGTTAAGGAAAAGATTCGAAAAGTGTAGAAAATGGGTGCTGCATGAAATAAATGAAAGGTAAAAGAAAAGGTATTACGAGTTATTAAAATCGAAAAAAAAACAATCAAAATGGGCAACAAGACACGGTAAGGTAATTTTGTTCCATGACAGCGCACCGCGTCACACAAAACAAAGCCAGGATACATACAAATCTCTTGACTGGGAATTGTTACCCCACCCGTCATATTCACTAGACTTGACTCTTGACACTTAACGAGCAACACTTCAAAATATCTATATTGTGCTGGAAAATTGGGTCTCTGAATGGTTTTCGTAAAAAGAGGAAGACAGGAATTACTAGAAAGTTGCATTTTCATAACTCACAATTCATTTGACGCGTCACGGATCTGCATAATGCCGATCAATTAGTATTTGTAAACTAATTTGCTTATACCTTCATGGAATCTTTCGCAGTCTACGAACTGAAACAGTTGTGCTGCTAAACATTTACTGTGAGAATGGATCAGAAACGCGTGCAATATGATTTATATAAAAATGTAGTCCTTATGTGGAAGTTTAACCAACAAAATGGAAAGATAATTTTTTCTGCAGGGTGTAACCGAGTTGAGTGGTGGTAAAAAATTACCAAATTCGATTAATTCTTTAACATTCTTGTAGCACTAGTAATAAACTTTGAATGCATTTTATTCTAATACATTGTTTTGTTAGACTTATGGTTTTATATAATTTGCAAAGTATTTGAGTTCATCGGTCAGTTCATCCCATTCCATTAATTATTAAAAATTTAAAATTCCAATTAAAAATTATCCGTATTATTTCCAAACAATTGTATCAAACTATTATTTCGACCCTAAGGATTGGCGGTCTCTGCCTCAGCGACAATAACTGTACAATTAAACGATTATATTTACTTTCAATTGTATAGAGTAATAAAATATTATTATCATATCGTGTAACTATTGAACGGACAAATGTAATTTAATCAAACATTTTAATTAATATTTACATCAATTCCCCTTACAATTGTTTATTTAATCCTATGTTTAGGTAGGTTGATCTATATTATGTTTCTTTAATTGTAAGAATTTGAGAAGTTGAATATTCGAATGATTGTGCAAATTTTTTTGACAATGTTTGTGTTTCCACATCGTTTAAAAAAAAGTTCAATTTCAAAAGAGTATTTACAATTAAAATTGCTCTACAAAAAATGGATTTTCGTGAAGAAAATAATCATAAAATAATAAAACATTAAATAATTTAACTAACTAAAGTTATATATTATTTAATTCTTACGATGATGATTTTGTAATAAAATTACTAATATAAAAATGTATGAATATTTAATAACATGCGCTTTTTTTTTATAATGAAAGTTATTTTTTGTTATAATAAAATATATATTATTTCATAAATGTTGTTCATTAATTTATATATTTCATAAAGTTGTTATAAAAAATTGAAAACATATAGTTAATTAATTGTTATATTGATAATATACTCGTTAAATAACAAATATCCGCATATAAAAATAAAATATATTAAAGAAAAAAATAGTTCACTAAATAATAATAATAAAATAAAAATAAATAATTATAAAATATTTTATTATTATTATCATTCATTATTATTATTATAATAATTATATTATTATTTTTATTATATGTTAAACAAATATTTATTGTTTATTATATTACCATTAAAATTTGAAAAGCATCCAGCGCACAAAGAAATATTTATTATTTATTTATTTATTTATTTATTTATTATTATTTCGCCTTACATAACACACAAATATTATAATTTACATAAGAATAATAATAAAATAAGTATGATTTTCTGTATACATAAATAAAAATAATACTAATAATAATAATAATAATATAGAGCCCGTAGAGAAATATTCAAAGCCTATTCAACCGTGAAAATTATAGCAATTTATATAGGAAAATTTTACACACATTAAAATTACACATTATACAATCCAATATTTTTATTATATTTTTGCAGGTACTAAAAAAATATATGAAAATTAATTTAGTTTAATTTGAAATTGTTCAAATTTATATATTAATTTAATTTGATTTTGTTTTTTATTAATACATATTAATTATATTAATTATTTACCTAATTTATAATTAGGTGTACGAAAGTTGTTCGATATATTTCCTGCAACTACCATTATTTTAAATTTTTACTGCCGACATTGGAAACAACATTCTTTTAAAAGGTTTGATACAAATTTTCAAATCAATTGATCAATTAGTTTATTATTTACAAGCAATTTAATAAGTTCATTTTTGTATTTTTCACAAATGGGTTTAAATTACAAGTTCGTGGTGCAATTCATTACATTTTTTTGAAAGGATTATCAGCGATGACAGTTATCAAAAAGGATATGGATAATACTTTACGTAGTTCATCATGGGTAGCTGAATTTAAACGTGGTCGTACCATCTACCGTAAATGATAAAAACAGATGTGGACGTGGCCAAAAACAGCAACATCCATTGAAATGGTAAGAAAAGTACATGAGGCATTGACAAATGATCGTCGAAAAAAAGTTCGAGAGTTCTAGCTTAAAAATGAAAGACTGATATTTTTGGCTTATAGGTAAGTGTTTTTTATTCAATTTAATTTCCCGACAATTCAATACATTTACTCCAGTGCTCCTTCAATAATTGTATGCCGTGACTGAAGAACTATTCCGGAAGTTCTGCAATTTACCCATCTGCGGCTGCTATGGCCTCTTCATTTGACGAAAAATAATTTCGTCGGAGAAATTGTTTGAGATTAGTAGGTAGTAGTAGCTGGGAGCCAAATCTGTTGAATACGGTGGATTCTTAAGCAATTCGTAGTTTAAATCCTTCAATTTAGTCATGGTCAAAACACTGATGCAATATGTCTTGATGAAAAATGATTTTATTGTGTTGCAAACCGGGTCTTGTGTCTTACAAATTTTTGCGTCAAATTGATCCAAAAGGTTACAAATATACTCTGAGCTGATTATGTACAAGTATATTTACAAAAAAGGGTTTGAAGATGCCAAATTAGATGCAGAAATCGTCTTATACTGTGGCGATGTTTACCGACGACAATTAATGCGTTTGAAGCGAGCTAATACAGAGAATGAATGATCAGAATGGCATAAATTAACTTTTCACAATGACAATGCCAGACCATATGTTAGAAGGATAAAATGATGAAATTTGACTGAATAATTGGATGGAGAATTAATTCGTAAAAAACCTGAAAGTTGGACAATTGTCGTCTTCTGCATTACTTTTCAACTAGTTGAAGAACTATAATTAATTTGTAACCAATTACTGAACTAGTTCAAATGTAAACACTTAAGCACTAGTACTAGTTCTTCTGCAACTAGTTACTGAACTAGTTAATTTTAATTTGAATTAGATTATGTATTCTTTCACCAGTACTTTAACGTAGACAATATATTTTAATTATAATTTAATATTTATTATGTTTTTAATACAAAATAATAATTTACTTCATACTTAAAAAATATTATAAATTATTGCAACTGGTTTATCACCTTTTTTCTTAAATTAAATCAGCTCCATTTTAATTTTACGTGCTGCATATAAGTTTTAATTGTGTAAAATAAAAAGTAATTCTTCGAATCATTTACGGGATGGTTTATTCCTACCATAATATACCAATCGATTAATTTCTCTTCAAAAGATATTTTTGGTAGCGACTCGTTTTCCAAAATATCCATATTGTTGGAACAATCTTCGGCCACAAAGTTCTCGTTACATACAATGTGCCATATCTTCTTCTACTGCACTAAAATTGTTGGATATTTTGGATGGTAATTTACTCAAATAAATTTCATTTTCACTTCACAATCACATTACGTGTTTTTAATACGAAATTCATTACACAATATTTAAAAATAGAATCAAAGCAGTGTCTAAAAACAGCACATATATTTCTATGTATTTCGATAACAGCTCAAAAATGTTTTTGTTTCTCATCGTTTCGTCATATATTTGTATTATTGCGTATTTAAAATAGTTTAAAATGTAGATAACATAACTTTAGTAATAGTTCTGTAACTAGTTCTTTTTACACTAGTTGAAGAATTAGGTTTTATACGGAACTAGTTTCAACATTTACTGCAGGGATATATAAGTTCATACACTGCCAGTGTATTTTAATTACATTATAAATATTATTGTGCAGACGTTAAGGTATATTTATACGAATAACAACAATGTTGAAATTAGATATATAATTTTCCAATAATTATTTGATTCAATGATTGGATATAATTGCCATGACTTTATTTCATCATCCAGAAAAATATTTAAATTTTTACCATCATCAATTTGGGTTAATTTTACAAAAGATGTTGTATAACAAGGGTCAAATTTAATATATTTGAAATTTCAATGGCATAATAATATGATAAATATACAACAATTTACATTTCAATAATTATATCGTATAAGTATGGAAGTGGCTGTATAGTAAAAAGTAGCAAAATAGTATAGGTAGATGGTTAATATATTAATAAATAAAAACTTGACTGTCTGTTTTTTTTTTTTGTTTTTTAACGACGGCTCTCTCCAATTTCTAAAAACATTAAAATTATATGATTGTTACATTTATTACACATCAAATTTTTAAACATTTTATTTGAATGAATGTTATGCATCCCATATAGCGATACACAACAAACACATAGATATGATATATAGAAATTTATTTCAATCGTAACAATTACGCTATTACTTAATATATAATTTTCTTATACAAACAACAATATTTTGTTACTCGACAAGTCTACATTTAAAAAAATTGTTATTACGTATACAAATGAAATTATAAAATTACATATAAATAAATTTTTTTCTTCTTCGTTAAACAGATACACTTTTTATTTGCTCGTATTTTTTTAATACATAATTTAAAATATAATATATAATTTAAAATATAATATATAATTTAATATAATGTAATATAAAATAACATAATATTAATAGATATTAAAGTTTTATATTTGATGTAATTATAAGATAATTGAAAATTTAGTCTGTCGTTGACACATTCTTATTTGAATTTCGGAATATTTTTATTTTCAAAATAAAATAGATAATTCGCCGAGATATTTCAGCAATCGATAATATGCCCTTTTAAATGATGATGTCAAATTTTATTTAACATTGTCTTGCTACATCTATTTATTATTAACTCATTAAAAATATATATACACGAAGCCTGAGTTATTTACAAACATTTAAAAGTCATAATTGTTATATGCGTACAGGGTGTCGAAATAGCTGCTAAAAAAAATGTCTCGTAAATATGAGATATTATATTTAACTGTGTGTATTGCAATCAGAGTCACACAATGAATACTAAATTTATTAATAGGTTCCTCACACTTATTAAAACAACCGCGTGTGTATACATCGACTTTATAATCGAATAGATAACCAAGATTTCAACAATACACTAATTAGCAAATTAATTCGTAAATATTATATCAATAAATTTCAAACCATAACTAAATAAAGATATTTCTAACAAAACGATATTAGTTTGGTTACAGAATTTAATACATTATGGGTATTTCGAATTATTAACAACATAATTATTGCACAGAATCTAACCATTTCGATAAAACAACGGTTTCCCATGGATTTAAAATCTCCAATATCAATAGCAATGAGAAAATACCATATGCCACAGTTGTAATGTATAGAACAGACTTTACAATACTCTTAAATCGGAGTCAAATGACTATGAGGAAACCGCGTAGCGTGGACGTTAGCATGGCTGAAAGTGTCTTGGACTCCATTATTAATGATACACGGTCCACGTTATTAACTAAAAAGATACATAAATAATGATTTATAACATGCAAAGTCTTCACATATAACTCGTGTGTGTAACATTAGAAATTTTAGAGTGGATGCACATAATTTATACAGTATTTAACGTTACAATGATCACCTGCAGTTTGTGCTCTCTCTCTCTGGTAATACATATTCTTCCATATGATTACTAAATTCCAAGTTTGGTTGATATTAAAAGAAAGAAATTCGGAAAATACAATACCGCCTGCAAATTAAGCTTGTGATTAACAATGTGCACCAGAAGACTTTTTTTTTTTTATTTTCAGATTAAATATTGGTATTTAAACGATTTATAACAATACGTATTTTAATTGTGGCGAAGTGAAACGAAAGATATTATAATTTTAATTTTGCGATATAATTATAATGAAAGATAATATATTAGCCTAGGCTTCTGTGTATAATTTGAATATCAATTCTTGTTGGCGATAGCTAGCCTCATTATACATTAATTGTTTCAGGTCATCGAACACAAAGTAGCTTGTATGCGAGATGTGATTATAGCAGTGACAATTCAAGTTTCGCAACAATGGCGAAAAGCTTCAGTTTTTAATGCAACTATATATTTTTCTTATAACCTCTGGTTGAAATTAGACTAAATTATGAAAAAAGATTTGACATTTTAGACAGTACGACAAATTTCTTTAAATTTTCTCTGTCACTGATTGGAAAATCGGTCATATCTTTTGAACTGAATGAATCTGTTTTAAAAATTGTCTTCTATGAAATATTGGTAATTGATTATAATTTGCAATTCTGTACACAAAAATAGAAATCCATTAAAACTATGGGCTGTAATTCAAAAATATGATAATTTGTAAAAGTCTACTAGAAAAATATGATGGTATTTTAATCAGAAAACATTTTTCAAGCTTATCCACTATTGAATATTAGTAGGATGAATGGATAAAACAGTGTGTTCTTTTTGTGTTGTTGGTCACAAAAATATTAAAAATACAAAGTTACTGAAATTGTTAAGGAATCGATGTGCTTTGTGCATTTAATTTGACATGTTGTTAAAAGTTATTTATTTTATTTAACTTTGTCCTATAAATGTAAAGTTATTCTGCATCCGTATTATTTTCCAGGATATTTTGTTTTGTTGTTGTTTGTTAAAAATTGAATTAACTAACAATTTTATGACACAAAGTTGATTCGCAAAATTTTCAATTGGGTCCATTATGAAATGGAACATATTAAAATTTATTATATATAATTTAGCTATTCTAATTAGACAAAAAGACACTAAATCAGTATCGTTTTGACATTTAATAGTATAAGTACTTAAATATCATATAGTTTGTTTCAAAATCTAGGATCAATGAGAACTCATTATATACAAAACGGAGCTGTTAAAATTTTACAAATGCATCCAACAAAGGTTCCAGCAAGATGTCTATCTATGTGAGATCGCGCAATGAAATCGAATTCTAATGGAATTGTACGACAATTATAAACAAGTTGTAATGTAAAAAGCACTATGATGGCTCAAAATATATAAAATATTATGTATTTTAAAAGTTTTTTAATATATTTACTATTAATCTTAAATTAGTAAGTCTGAAGGATTACATTGTAAGAGTATTTTTGTATATAATCTATAATTATTTTTTCAAATTCAGTTACAACTTTTGTTCGTCCATATATAGACATTCTTTTTGCAAATACCTATATTAAATTCGTACATAATATTTCAATAAATCACTGTATAAAATATACATAAAATGCATATTTCATGAATAATTCATACAATTATTTAATATTTATACATAAAATATATATTCAATTCAATTTGAGTTTGTATATGGGCGAATATGTTATTATTAATATTATCCACATACTAAACATATGATTTGTGTGTGTGTTATTTATACATCCAATTCATATGAAATACTCTATAATAACAAAACTAAAGTGAACTCTGTACATAAAAATTTAATTGGATAAATGTTTGATTCTGGTCTGGTAATTATAAATTATTTGGAACAATAAACCATAAGAAACAAAAGAATTTTTGTTAAAATGTATTCAATTTTCTGGTTTTCATATATACATAATTTGTTTGATGTTGTCTTCATTCCAAAAAGGCGGTAATTATTTATTATGCAATTATATGTGTTTGATTGTACACTAGTACGTACTGTGTAATTAATTACTCTTATGCAGCATTGCATAGTAATAACAAAATAAATATGTTTCAATTCAATTAAATGCTTGATAATTGTTGTCGAAACAATATCATATTGTTTAAGAAAATTTTTGAATAATTTTATTTAATAAATTTAAATTAAAAATTGAATAATAACTTTATTATTTTTGGTTATTTATATTATACCGAACTTAAGTGTTTCTCTATCTATACAATGAAGCACGTGCAATAATTAAGATGTCAAATACGATTAGCGTACATTGAATTATAATAATATATTAAAAAGGTATAGAATGCTAATATATTAATAAAAGAAATCGATTGTATATTCATTTCATATATTTTCACAGAATAAATTATATCTTCTATATAAGTTCTCATTTTCACCGAAGAAAAAATCAATATGCTGGCCCAATTTAGATGAAATTTGGTAAGGCAGCACAAAATGGGAATAATAATTTCATTCAAAATTAGTTCTTTGTACAGTTCAGTTTGCTGGATTGTAAATAGAGTTGAGGATGTTATCTTGACTAATTTTGATTAAATTTCATGTACCAGTTTAGAATGGAAATGTACAGGTAATGCGAAAATTATCCAGCTTGAAATGTTCTTTCTTGTTAATTACCATTCAATGTGCAATGAGAGGCACAATTAAATCAAAAAATTATCCATTGGATAAATGTCAATACTTACATTTAATCTTACATTATTTAATCCTTCGTCCTTAATTCATTTGGATCCTTTACTTTTAATTGCTACTTTATGAATGTACATAATAATAATATTCGAATACAAGCAATAATTCATTAAAATGAGATGAGAAGTGTTCAAGTATTACAGATAATATAGAAATTGTTTTTGGAAGTTTCTCTGATAAAGTACCCAAAATCTGTGGTGATTACTAGTAAACGATAAAGGATAAAGGATATGAGTTTTTAACAACATTTTATGTAGATTAAAATGGTTTTTAAAGTGTCCGGATTATGGCATTTTTTCGTTCGGATTAGCAAGTGGCATGATGATCGAATTTTAACTGTATTGTATTGTATTCTATACCATATAATTATGTTGTTATGTTATACGCCACATTTAATACCAATCATCGTTCATGCTAATCAAACATTTTTCCGCTGGGTTGCCATTTGTTCGTTGGTGGTATTGAAAAAAATGGATATCTATAAAAATATGGTCTTGGACCCAACTCAAATATATATGGATTTTACCTATTATTTAGATACTATTATCATCAATTTGGTAGTGGGGATCAATCACTAATCCATAAAACTAACTGTGTATTAAGAAAATCTGAATCGTAACAAAAATTTCAGATCAAATTAGTGGCTTACTGACATCAAGTAAATGCGAATGTATAGCAATAATTTCTAGGATAACATGGTTCAGTTGTTAAACCGCATGTCATTTAATCTGGAGAGTGGTCGTTTAATCGCCGGTATTGACATGAAAATGAGTTTTCAATATTTTCATACTAAAAATTATACTCAAATTTTGTTCGTTTATGAAATCAGAAAAGGAATATCTTTGAATATATGGTGTTGGCGGCAATGCAGAGATTAATAATAATGTCTCCACGCACAACCGCAAGGACGATTCATTCATAAGAATAAGTGAATTATTGAAAATATGTCTATAGATATATTGGCATACCCCACGACTACCGTGCTATAGTTTTCATGCCAGCGACCCACGGGAGATCTACTGTGATATACATGGCATGCGCTTTAACAATAACAATCAAGGATGTATGCCATTGATATAGATTCAATGTAAATATTTATATATTTTCAATTGCCACACAAAAAATTTCTTACAAATATATATAAAATAATATATTTCGTGGCTTTTAAATGAATCTTGCATAGTATATATTTGATTAAAAGGTAAAAGATCAATAGCGTGACCTATATATATTTTTGTAATAATTATAAACATCTATTGAATAATTTTCTAATATTAAATTTGAATAATATATGCAAAATGTGTACGTATAGTTCTATTCAAAACGTAATAGTATACTTACAAAACTATACTCATTTACATTAATTTAATATTTCCATTAAAACGCTATATTATGGTATTGTTTGTTGTTTTAAACATACACAGTGTGTCGTTAAATATCAGCAATTTGAATTTAAAAAATAGAACACCTAGGGCAAACGGAAATTGGTTGACAGATTAAAAAGTTACACGCATTTGAGTATCTGTAGTTTTGATGCTTGCGTCGTAAAATGCAAGCAAACATGGAACAAAGAGTAAATATTTTAAGTTTGTTTTAAAATCGGAAATATTTTTGTGGAGACTTTACAAATTCAGTGTGAAAATTTAAATGATAACCCAAAGAGCAGGACGTCCAGAACTTAAAAGTCGTCCTGAATTGGTGGAAAAAGTTCGTGAAATCATTGCTTTCAATAGAAATTTCACTGTGGAAATGGTGACCAATGAATTTTTAAAGTACCAGTAAAGACACTATTTGTTCCAGTCTGACCCGAATATCCAAATGGAAACAATTTTGAATAAAAATCCTGTTTGTCGAAAATTATTTTAATGTGTTTTTCTACTGTTTTTTTAGCTAAAATTGCGGTTATTGTAACGACACACTGTGTATAAACAATTTTGATGCAAATATTTTTAAATCGCGTTTAGTCGATATGTAAATTATTTATGTAAAGTATTATGATACACATCGCATCTAGACTTAAAGTATGCAATATTGAATATACCATAAAAAAACAATGGGCGAATATTCTCTAATAAAATTTTTACATAAATACTCAAACTAAAAAATAATTCAATGACAAAGTGTTCCAGCAATTTTTAAAAGAAATATTAACAATTATTTGTTAAAGATTTTTTATTCTCATTTATTCTCTTTTCACTGTGACGTGTTTGGTGATTTGCTTTCTTTTCATGCCAATTCACCCAAAAATTGGGCAACAAATTGGAGTATAATCGTATGATAATAATGGGTGTAATCAGATTCAATTTGACACAACAAATGTGGGAAATAATATCTAACACATAGCAAAGTTGAGGTTAGTCGGCGCTATGAGCATACACTAAAGTAGATAAACTTTCTAACTAAAACTTAACGTGTTAACCCTAAAACCGTCGCCATTTCTTTGGCAATCAATAAAATATAATTTATTATTTTTGCGCAAATGTATACTTTTATTGGAATACATCTCTTTATTATTTTTAACTTACTGAACTGGTTAATTTGTGCGTACATGCAAATTTATTATTATTTAAATTAGAGACAATAATAATTTTTTGTATACAGGATAATTTATTTGTTATGTCGATCGATATCTGATTTTCTGCATATATTAATGTAATAATATATACGAGTTTATGTCAAAAGCGGTACAAATTTATGACTTTATAATAAATGATTTAAAATTATAGTATTGTTTCTTTGAAGTTAATAATATATTCCATTTAGTTTTATATATTGTTTATAATTTGTTATAATATTAAAACAACTAACTAAGAAATCGTATAGAAACTGTATGTGCATGTGTATAGATTTGTATGTGTGTAGGTATAAACAATAAAACAGTACGTGTTCAAAAAATTAGACGCATCTATAAAGTCAACAATAGAATTTATTTGGTAATCTTTGAATTCGGATGAAACTTTTTCCTATTTTTCCATACAATTCTATATAATTTTGTTCAATTTTGAATAGTATGGTTTTATAAAATTAGACAATTATTTTAATTTGTTACTTAAATTGTGCTAATTGTTTTTTTGATATATTCTTTCATGGATCGAAATAACGTTGTTTCAGTAATTTATTGGTTATAGAACTTATCTGGAACTTATCAGCAAAAAAACTGTGAAGCAATTGCCATTTGAAATAATAATGATCATTGAAATTAGAAATAAGTTTGGCAAACTTTATAGGAAATAAATTGGCAATAGATGTGTGAACTTGCATTGAAATGTTAGAATACAATAATTTTTCGAATGAAAAACATTCAGTTAAGTTAAGTCATAGCATAATAAATGAGAATGCAACGAATTTCGACGTATCTAAAACGTGCGTCGTTTAAAGGAACTTGGCTCCGTGTAAAAACTCAATTTATTGTTTCCTCATGATCATAAAAAAATTCATTTAACACAACACATTGCCATCTGAAATCGTAACGAAAATTCTTCTTCTATTGTTTACAATAATGTAAATTGATAAAGATCGTGGAGCAAGGAAGATGAACCAGCACAAATAACAACCAAACCTGATTAGAAATATTATCTGTCATCAGTTTGTTGGAATTGTGTATTGTGTTCCACCATGACAATGCATTCATTCATTTTCCATCATATATATAGTCCTGGACTTTACACAATCAATATATTTTGCTATTTAAACAACTTCTTTAATGGTAAAAATTTCAATTATTATGATGACGTCAAAACGCACTGGGTTTAGTTTTTTTACTGATACGGATCAGAAGTTCTATGAGCTTGTTTTAAATTGTATAGTGTTGAAATAAAATTAAAAATTAATATTGAAAAATAGTTTTAGTAAGTAATCGCATTCTGTTTGTCTTTTGTATAAATTTAATAAAAATTTAAAGACAAAAATCAACCAAAACAAAAATTAACTGGTGTTCACATCTAGAAGGTCGTGGTGGTGCGTAAGCCAATTCAAGCAGTCAAAAACTAAGAAAATTATATTTACTCATCTATTGCGTTTCGACGTGAACATGGGCCTACGGTAAATTAACGTTGGTAAAAAAACGTTAAAGTCAAATAAATGATATATAGCGAATTTTACTTTAATTACATATTTGCCAACAATATTATAAATCCTGGCTATTAGATTTATATATGCGGCTTGTTCGATATATCTCCTGTAACTACATCTAATAGTTCCATTATTTTATTTATTTATTTTTACAGTTGCCATTGGAAACAACATTCTTTTAAAAAGCATGCCGCAAATTTTCAAACCAATCAATCAATTAGTTTATTATTTACAAGCAATTAAATAAGTTTATTTTTATATTTTTCAGAAACGGGATAAATTATAAGTTTATGGTTCAATTCATTACCTTTTTTTGACAGGGTGATCAGCGACGACAGATATCAAAAAGGATATGGATAATACTTTACGTAGTTCAGTTCACCATCATACGAAACCATTCGTTTTTGGGTAGCTGAATTTAAACATGATCGTACCACGCACCGTAAATGATGAAGAAAGATGTAGACGTGGCCAAAAACAGTAAAATCCATTGGAATGGTAAGAAAAGTAGGAGAAGCAGTGATGATAATCGAAAAAAAAGTTCGTGAGCTTGCTGACATGTTCAAAATATCAAATGATAGTATTAGTAGGATATTATATGTCGAATTGAATTGAGAAAAAGCTATGTGCAAGATGGGTGTCGCGTTCGTTAACATAACCACAAAAGATAAATCATTGGACACGATGTGATGAATTTTTCGCTATATATTAACGTAATCCAAAAAACTTTTTGCGACGATTCATATTTGTTGGTGAAATCCATCTCTATATAACAGAAAAAAAAATTACTTGAAACAATGGGTAGAAAGAAGCTGGCGGAAGTACAACAAAAGAAGGCGGCAAAGGGGCAAAATCACCAGGAAACTCTATTTTACAGACTGTATTAAAAAACTTGAAAAACTTTTGAGGTTGAAGTGTGTTGAGTTAGATGGGGACATTTTTCAAAAAAAAAACTATTTTTAATCTGAATACAGAAAATATATCGAACAACCCTCGGATTTATAGAGCATTTTTCTGTAGTATTAATTATTTATAGATATGATTTGCAATATTGGTATGCCACACAATTGATTCGGAAATATACTCAATATTTTAACATATATGGAACCAATTCATTGAACATCTACTGTTGTTAGCTCACTTATTAGATATAGATCAATTCAATGGATTATAAATATAGTCAGTCGTCGTCGTACATATAATTAAATTTAAAATAAAAAATCTATAACAATGAATTGAGAATGAATAAATCATTTTGATAAATTATTTAATCATATGCGAAATTTTATTTTATAAACAAGTTCCGAGTGAGTAGTAAATTTTTTTTTATCTATACGTGAATGAGTATCTAAATAATAAAAAAAAATTTATAGTACTAAAATGATATACCAGATAAAATTTATAATTTGCATAACAATATTTGTTAGATTTCATTTAAGTGGCACTTTCTTTTCAATTCAAATATAAATGATATGTTTATGGATTGTGTGTATTGTACGAGTACACACACACACACACATGCATTCATATAATAGGTATAGTAATATGATTTGATTGATCGTTTTTTTAAAATTCAATTAATTAATTTAATTTCGGTAATAACGATAAACACAGTTTATTGAATATAATTACCATCGTTAAATATTATAACCTTTTCCCAATTTTTTGGCAATTTATGAATACCATCAAAATAAAATTTCTCCACTTTTGATGCGCGATCCAAGAAACGAGTAAATTTTTGTCGTCTTTGTAATTGTGAAAGCGATGTGTACAGAGTCCATGTGCCATCGATCTGAACAAGTGGTATTATCTTATGGAGCAAAATTTGGTGAATAGGGTGGGTTTGGTAACACATCCAATTCGAGCGCTTCAAATGTTTCTGTTACCGATTTTGCGACATGAGGATGGGCATTGTTATGCAAAAGAATCACTTTTCCATGCCTATTGGCACATTCTGGTCGTTTTTTTTTTCAAAGCTCGATCCGATTCAATCAATTGTTGTTTGTAGTGCTCACCACATTAATAGTTTGATCAGGTTTCAGAATATAACACGATCTTCTGGTCCCACCAAATACACAGTACCACAGTGACCTGGATCAGTCCAATGTTAAGTTCGTTTAGAATTATCAATATAAATCTATTTATCTTCACCTAGTGACAATACGACACAAAAACGACTTCTTTAGCTGTCTTACAATCAAAATTTAACGCGTGGTTTTATGTTTCATTTCATATGGAACCCATTTTCCTTCCTTTTGAATCTTACCCATTGTGTTTAAGCGATTACAAATGTTTTTTTGACATACATTTAATGAATCTACCAGTTGTTGTTGCGATTGTGCATCCATCTTCATCCAATAATGCTTGCAATTCCGTATCTTCAAATTATTTGGGTGGTTTTCCATGTTCTTTGTCATTCACATCAAAATCACCACTTTTGAATCGTTCAAAACTACTTTCTGCTATGACTTTCATGTAAAGCATATTGATCATAAGCTTCGACAAGCGTTTTATGACCCTTCAGCAGCAGTTTTTTCTTCCAATGAATCAATATCAACAAACCTCTTCGCAAATCAGATCAATCAACAAACGAAAAAAATATGTTGTTTACACTTTTAGAGCTCGTAACACAAACTGAATGATAAAGATATAAAGTGAAACTGAAACCATCGTTTTAGGCGGCTACATCGATTAATCCGTGAAGTGATCAAATCATATTACTATACCTATTATAATTTATATTTGATATGTTTATGAACGGACATATATTTACACAAACATCGCTTCATCGTAGCAGCAGAGAAAGAGTATAATAAAAATATTAATTCATAATTATTTTTATATTATTATTATTATTATTATTATTAACTTGCTGTGCGTATTGTATTAATATTATAACAATATTTTGTTGCTTTTAAAATGCGTTAAGTTTTTAATGGTTATTTTTGTATCTACATAAATATAATTTAATTTATTTTAATATTTGTATCTATAATAATATACAAGTCACACATCTCGCTATAAAGTAAGATTTTCATATTTTATATACAACACACACACACACACACATTTTACTTTTTACTTTTTGTTTACCTTTGTTTAGCATATGAACATAAATTAATAATATTACAATATATAAATTATTAAATGTTTATATAATTTCAATCATTTTGAATCATTATTTATTTGTCTATCTATCATTTAACGAAATTACGTATACTACAAATTTATGTATAGAAAATATGAATTCAATAAGTTAAAATATTTTTTTATAATGATTTGTGTATCAAAAAATATTAAAAACATAAATTTTATCTTAATTATGTTTGTAACATTGTACATATTATTAAGACTGCGTATGTGCGTGTGTGTGTGTGATTGATACTATATGGGGACAGGTATAATATTTACGATAGAAAACTAACTAATATAATATTGTATTAAGATTGATATATATCCACTTCCGCAAAGAAATTATATTTTTTTATTTGTTGCTCGCTTATTGTTTTACATATAATAAATTTTATAGTTTGAATAAAATAATGAAAACTAAATTAGAAAATATGATGTAAATTTATATAATAATAATATATTTGATAAATTTTCTCCGATTAAATTTGATTGAATTTCTTAGAAATATGTATAATTATTTCTCACATGATATATACGTGTATGTGTATGTGTATTTGTAATATCTATAGATACGCAAAATGTGATAAATTGATATAAAGGTGTTTGTTTACAAAGGAAAGTAACAAAGCTGGTCATTTATACACACTTCGAATTTGATGAAATTGAGGTACAATTATGTGGTAAGAACAGACGAAAACATATACCTTCTTGTGTCTAAAAAGTAAACGAACTGGTTATTTTAAATATACTTGGCAGTGGCGAAGGCTGAGAAATAGCATTCAGTTTTCAAAGTCGTTATATTCTTTTCCTGTAACCTGGGTGAAATTAAACAAAATTATGAAAAACAATCTGCAGGTTTAACGAATTAAATTTTCCGGAAAATCGACTTTTATGAATTATCATCCGTTTAACTTACGGGCCATATAATTTTTAACGGATTTCCATTTTTGTTTACAACACATTGCAAATTATATTCAATTTCCAATATTTCATATGAGATATTTTTAAAATTGATTAACGCGTTCAAAACGATATAACCGATTTTCCAATCGATGGCAGACAAAATTTAATTTGGTGACACCCAAATAAATGGAAGAAACAATTTATTCAGTACCACTATTTCATACAAAATTTCAATGACAATAAATGGAAAATCGATCATCGCTTTTGAACGTGTGAATCGATTTTAAAAATTCCCTTCTATGTACGATTGAAAATTGATTATAATTTGTAATTCTGTATACTGAAAACTGGAAATCCGTTAAAACTAATTCAAAAAGATGATAATCCTTACGATTTTTTGGAAAATTTAGTTAAGGGACATTTCAAATTTTTTTTCATAATGTAATCTACTTTCAACGTGTCTACCAGAAAAATATAGTGATATTATAGCAATATGAAAACACTCTTTCACGCGTCGTCACTGCTATTTGGCCAACAACAATATTGTTCAAAATTGTGCGTACTGTCGTACTGTTTGTGTTAGTTTATCTGTGTAAAAATTTTATGTCTAGAGTTCATTTTATTTTGGCGATTTTATAAATAAATAAATGTCAAATTTTATTGAGCAAAGAATTTGCATTAAATTTTGTTTAAAAAATTAGATTACTGATACGAAAATTTTTGAAATGTTGCAAAAGTGTTATGCGCTAGTGAATGTTAATCAAGAACAAGAAAAATTTTTGATTGGTATCAAAAATGTTTAAAGAGGATGGGTAGAGTTGTCCAAAGAATGTCCATAAATTTTCCACTTAATATAATATAGTATTTTATTTAGGTTAATTTAAATCTTTGGATTGTCTGGGTAATATGTCCAACATATATCGGCGCAGTATTGTATTCATAATTTATTTCATCAATTATCCAAGACAGTGGTTCAATATTTGTATATTTCGCTTCTCTAGATATAATCCTCACTATTTTTAATTTATTTTCATAATTCTTAAAACAAACAGTAACTAGATTTTTGTCATCGTTCAGCATTTTCATTCCGTGCTCTTGCATTCCAATTCCTATACGCAAAGATCTTGCGCAGTTACAAAAGTTTTTATTAATCAATTTTCCAATGCTAAGGTGAATTTTCAGTTTTTGAAAAATTTGAAAATATTATTTGAAGAGATTTTCATAACATTTCTGGGCATTTGGGGAAAATAAAAACATAAGTGCGGACGTGGAAATGATCACTTTATATTAATTCGTAGTTTTAATTCGCACATAAATATGTAATAGTAAGAACAAATGAATCAAACGATACAGAATATCAGATCCTATTTCATATTCTAGGTCTATTTGACCTATGACTAATACAAACAAAAAATTTTGACAAACAAATAATTTTATATTTTTATATTATTGTTTCTAAAAAAGTAGAAGTACCATTAATTTGCGTAACCATTTTGGCTCCATTAGGCTCATCATATATTTATCTAGATTTTTATAACTTGGGTATTTTACGTACAATATATTAATTATTTCATATAAATTTTTAATTAGCTTTAATCATAGATAGGTTTTTAACTTCAAATTTAGCATATTCCAAATCAGATTCATTATTTTCCAAATCAAATTCAGTATTTTAAAAATCAAATTCAGTATTTCAATAATAAACAGTTGAAAAAATTGATAAAAAAAAGGTTTTATAATTAACTAATGAATGGAATTAATGAAAAATAACACACCTTTAATTTAATGCGCATAAGTTGTTCAGAAATAGCTGATGCAAATTTCATAGTCGTATCCAGAAAATAATTGTTGCAATCACCCGGAGTGATTGTTCTCACAGATTCTTTAATTATATTAAATAAATTCTGGTTATATAGAGAATCCGTCAACAATTCTCGAGCTTTGTTTTAGAAAAAACCCTTTCAATTGGATTCAGAATTGGAGATTATGGCAAATAAAAGCCTAAGGTATGATTCGTCACATGCATAATATTCAGAATTTTTTTTGTGTCTTGTGAATTGTCCAAAACTAATCATGTATTAGTTATATTTTCTTCTTACAGTTTCATAATTAATTCTTCGAGAAAACCACAAAAAATATCGCTGTTCACAGATGAGGTAGTAATTATTTTTTTATATAATATTCCCTGTGAATATTCATAGAGCTGCTGTTAAAGACTTGTTACTTCCTCGTATTATATTGGCAGTTTGACGTATGCAGAATGTGTTAGCTTTCGATCGTGCTTTAGTTGAATGCATATGGTAATTAAAACTAGATTTGTCTATGAATAGAATTTTTGTCTGTTTTGCTGAGCAGCATGATCCTTGAAATTGATTGCATATAATTTTCGTTTCATAATGGTTTCAGAGGAGAATGTAATTACTCGATATTATAATGCTCACACATTTAAGTGTAATTCGTAATTTTTTCAATGCATTATTAATTGAAGCTAAAACTTAAATGCACCATTTCTGATTCCAGAATTTTTTCGCGAATGTTTTTTAATTTTATATATACACGGATTTTTTTCTACTAAATTTCCAATTTTTTCCAAAATGTTATTATTCAATTTGATTTTATTGAAATGCTGCACTTGATTTTTAAAATTCCATGTGTGGTACATTTTAAAACTATATAGTCTTATTTTCAGTTTAGAAAAATTAAATAAAACTTATATTTGCTCAAGATGGTGACAAAACAGAGACTAAAAATTATTGTTATTATAATTGTTATTATATTATTGTTTGGTGTCGGTTTAGATTTATTTTAACATGCAACTTATTTTACATATTTAGGTATACTTCGAGTACATATTACAACAAAACCAAAGAACAAGGTATGTGTAAAACATTTGCAATATAATAAATATTGTATATTTTCTAATTTATATACTGCCTGCATTTACATTACCATTATTATAATAAATTAACATTGCATAGTTTACATAAACAACATAAAATTCAAGTATACCAATATTATTTATATAATTTTATTGTATGTTAATAAATAATAGTATGAAAATGAATTTAATATATTCATCTACTGCGTTATATAACACATATGAGTAAGTACATATTCTAACAATTATTGATAAATTATTGAAGGTGTTTTGCATCACGACATTTAATTTTTATATAAAATTCTTTATAAAATAATAATAATATTTACAGGTAGGTAAAACAGTAATATTTTGCAATACAAAGAAGTGTCAGAAATAAAACAAATAAAATATTATGTGGATTATATTATTATTATTATTATTATTCTCATAAGAATATTTACAACAAGAAAATTAAAATAAATGGAAATTATAATATTCAATAGATAAATAAATAAAAATTAAAATTGAAAATTAATCTATCCATCCAACCAATGTATTGGTATCACGATGTCGTTATTCGGGCGACTGCTATTCAATTTACATTTATTTTTATCGAAACACTGTTATTTGTTATCAAACTGTGCAAAAATGATCTTCAAATATATTATCAAATTTTGTTTACTGCTCTGTTTTTGACACAATTTTGGTAAACATGAACTTTTGCAGTACATGTTTTTGTTAGTCGTGAAGTACAGAGGCTGAAAATTTATTAGGGAAAAATACTCGATTAACCAACGTGTTTAAAACATAAATTTTGACAGTTTATATTTTTGGCAGTTGTAAAGTATAGACTAATATCAGCTAATATCCTTTTCAAATCACACAAAATTGGTACTACGCGAAGTACAAACGTGAGTGATCATTCGCGTCGACGATGTGAATAGAAATGCAGTGGAGTTGGTTGGTAAGAAACCCTGAAAAAAAATGCAATTCATGATATTGTACGAATTTCACATGTTTTTTACTAGACAAACAGTCTACCAATATTATTTTCATTTTTATTAAATTGCATTATAAAACACCAAAACATATATTTAGATTTAATTTTAATACAATTTTAACCTAAACTTTTCTGCCGATGTGAACATTTAAATATAGGCGAACTATGAGCAACGTGAAATAGTAACTTTGCGTAAATAGAATAATAGAATATTTATTATGGAAAAATACTCAAAGTGCGACGACCTAGAAAATTACGTGTAATTTTTGCTAGAAATTATGTGTCATCAAAACCCACTATTTATCGTTTAGTGAATTATTTTGGAGAAAGTAGTTCGTGTAAAATTTCGGCGCAATATCAAATCACAAAATGATTTACGCTAATTTAATCATTCTTTCATCATCGAAATTTTTAAAAATGATTCATGCATTCCAAAAATTTATTTATTTATCCATTTTTTATATTTTGGATACAGTCCATAATTATTTTGTCTTACACATAGAAAGTAAAATCAACTAAGCGATGCATTTTTTGAAAATATCTTTTATGAAAAATTGAAAATTGTGATTATCTTTTGTAATTTGTTTAATATAAAAATTTGAAAAATCGTTAAAACAATGGCAGGTAATTAAGAAAGTTGATAATTCATGAAAAGTGATTTTTCAGAAGAAATCAATTTACAATTTATTTATTTGAATACAGACTTTCATAATATTATAAGTTTGGAATAGGAATTATTTAAATATTTCTCTGGTGTCGCCAATGCTGAATATTGAAACGATGTATTGGCGAAAATGTAATTCCTGCAAACTAACAACTGTCAGATGCTGAAGCATTTTTGCTAATCGAACAACACTATATACCACATGTAAAAATTTATTAGTAGTTGAATGAAAGACATTTCAATTAAAAATTGTCTTCTGCATAAGAGTGGCTATTAAAATGGCATTGATATGATTGAGGATATAGTTGAAGCAACTTAACTTAACATATTTTAATATTTAAAAGGAATAAAGAGTGATTGTATTTGCGTGCGTAAAATAGTAGAATCGACGTGATTATTATGATTATTGCACATTGTTGTTAGATTGTTGGCATTTAACTCATACCATGTTGACGATGTATCATCTAAAGCAATTATAAATAGTATAGTAAATCCAGAAATAAAACAACAACACTGTTGGGATACCATTATTTCATATAAGAAGCAAACAAATTTAGTTAAAAAATGGAAGTGCCAAATTAATCAAAATGTGGATAAAAAAAAATAGATATCGATAACTCTTTTCCGTAGTTTAAATTCACAATATACAAATAAAAATATGAGAAATTTGACCACGCAAATTATGTTTGCTGTTATAGGAAATTTTATATATTCTTTTTCTGTGCAACTGATTCAATGGTTTACTAAGTTTTATTAACATATCGATATGTCGCTTTTGGTATAACAATTTCATAGTTTAAGATCACATAAAACCAAAGAATGTTTCGCTGAAAATATTGACTAAATTTTTTTTTTTTAAACTTATTTATTGCTCCAAGTGGAGCTTAATGTCATATAATAAACCTTTCATTACAGCCAAGTTGGTAAATTAGTCTGCATGGAAGTAAATAACAATTTACCAATTGTACTGAATTTAGCGAAAGGTAGATGATATCAGAATTCTATTATTTTTATATCGGTGATGTGCGTGTGCAGAAATTGTTAATCTTTGAGTAGCATCCAACACCATATTATCAAAGATATCCGTTTTTCTTTTTATTCTATAAAAATTTATATTCTAAAAATTTGCTATGAAAAATAGCGGGAATTGAACCCATTATATTTCATAACTATATACAGATAACATTATTTCAAATGTGAAACTATCGATATCGAATCCGTGGCAAATCAAGTGCAGTAATTAATATAAAATAATTAATAATAATAAATTAAATTAGTTAACTGACAATATTCGATGTTTTATTATTTGTAATTGATTTTTAATTTTTGATCCGTTGCTATACAAACACTTTTGAAATTTCATCAATAATTCGATCAGTAGTTCCAACTATTTGTTACGTTACAGCAAACTTATTATTGGCGACAAACTTGAATGGGTAAGCTTGTTTTCTGAATTTAAATTGTTTGTAGATAGGTTTTCACTTATTGATTTTATAATTTCAGAAAAGATATTGAAAATTTCTGTTTTATTATATTTTTGTTTCTTTTGTGTTTTAACTGCGTTCAATTCCTAAAATTTTATGATAATGAGACATTTTTTAGCATTTAATCTAAACCATTTTCTCATTTGGGTTATAATTTAAAGAAATCAAAAAATTAATTGATTTTGAAGATATGATCTTAATTCAATGTATAACGAAACTATGCAATCCTCTATTTTTCGATAATTTCAGACTAATTGCAAAAATTATTATGTTCTCGAATGTGGATTAATTGATTGCAACGATTTGTTGGCAGAATCAATATACGCTCCACATGAATATAAGTATAAAATTATGATTTGATGATGATGTTTTTTTGTTGACAAATTTAACCATACAATTTTAATATCAATTGAGGTAAAAATTTATAGTTAAAATTTTCAATAAAAGTGCTTTTAAGGTTTTACATATAGACTTCAATTTGAAATATATTATTAAATTGTTTCAATAAAATAATCGTGTACACAATCGTCATGTAAATGGTTAATTATATGAATATTCAATGAAAAACTCTATTTTTTATATTTGAATATTTAATAGATTTTTTTTTCATTAAATACAATTTACCATTTTTGTAAATAATATACAATAATAAAAATTAAAACAAAAATTCAAATTTGGAATTTGTGTGGTATCATAATGTCAATTTACATAAAATAGTTGTGTTTGTTATATCATATAAAGTTATTATAAAGAAATTATTTAATTTCTCAAAAATAGTGTCTAAGAAATATATAACGCAGCAAAAAAAATGCACTTTCTAGCGCATATGGACATACGAGTAATTAAAATTTTAAATTGGAAAGATAAAAATGTATAAAATATAATTAAGTAAAAGTAGTAAACCCATGCAATTTTATTATTTAGGTCGCAAACGTACACACACACACACACACACACATATCTCATGCACATTCTTTTGTGAACACGTTATTTTCAATAAAACAAGAGCAATATATTATTTAATAAAAAATTAATATGAATTTTTTTAAAAATAATACACAAATTTAAATTTTTCAGAACAATTACAACTATCAAAATATTTATAAAGGATATATTGAATTGAAAATAAAGTATGACCAATAAAAAAACACTTATTGTTAGGTTTCACTGGGTTTCACTATATTGTATTACATATATAGGCTTTCGTAGTGATTGTCGTCCCAAATGTATAAGTCGTGTATAGCTTAAGCGTTCATTTTGAGAGTATTTTCATGCCCGAAAATGTACCGGTAGCATTGCATACCCATTGGCAAATTCGTATGGTTTGGTATTGTACACTATACCGAATGTGAGCGTAGGAAATGCAAATAAAATATTCAAAAAAGATATGTAACTCAATTGTTATCGTCATTGATTGAAAGGGATTACATGTAGTAAAAATTGATAAAGATGTAATAAGTCGATAACTGGCTACCAGTGGGTGATGTTGTAGTTTCTATAGTTAGAGTTATTAATACAAATTCTATTTGAAAATCAAATTCGAGAACAAACAAAAACAATTTGTCGTTTGGGCAGTTTTGCATAGCAAATTTCTTAAACACGATGAAAATATCCTGGAAGCGAAACTCCGTTTTAATTAAAATTTGAATATGTTGTAAGAGTCGTCGAAAAAAAAAGAGTATAATTTAATTTTAAATTACTTTTAAAAGTTTAATTCACATATATTTTTGCAATAACATAATGTAAGGACACATTTTTTTGAAGTAGAGTTTATCCTCTTCTTAATAAAGTCAACGGAAGAACTTTTCACCATTGTTTGAGCTCTAATTTTTAAATTGATATTGTAACATTATATCGAACGGTAAATTATTTTAATCAAATAATTTAAATTTTATTAATTTGAAATTACTTATTTGTTGAATATTCACTTAAAATCGCAGAACTTCTAAAATATCCAGATTATATACAAACATTAAATATATATCAGAATATGAGTTCATGTTTTTATCGAGATGCGATTTAACTCATAGTAGACTATATTTTGAATGGCACAACATCAAATTAACTCAACAGAGAAACCACGGTACACCATTCCTTTCTGCGTCCTACCAATTACTGAGACATCAGCTAACCAATATACTTTTAAAGCATCGAAAACCATCTGTGGCGATACGTGAAAAAGTGTTTTCAAATTGCAATATCACTATATTTTTCTGGTAAACGATTTGAAAGTAGACTACATTATGGAAAAAAAATGGAATGTCCTTTTACTCAATTATCCGGAAAATCAACTTAAGAATTATCATCTTTTTGAATAACGGGCCATAATTTAAATGGATTTACAGTTTCCAATTTACAGAATTGCAAATTATAATCAATTTTCAATTGTACATAGACAAGATTTTTTAAAATCGATTCACACGTTCAAAAGATATGATTGATTTTCCATTTGATGTCATTGAAATTTTGTATGAAACAGTGGCACTGTAAAAATTTTTTGCAGCATTTGGTTGTCAACTTTATACCAAATTAAATTTTCTGTGCCATCAATTGGAAAATTGGTTATATCTTTTGATCGCGTGAATCGATTTTAAAAATCGTTTTTATGAAAGATTGAAAATTGATTATAATTTGCAATTCTGTAAACAAATCCGTTAAAATAATATGGCCCGTAATTAAAACGGATGATAATTCATAAAAGCCGATTTTCCGGGAAAATTTTATTTGGTGAAGAACCAAATTTCTTTTCCATAATTTAGTTTAATTTCATCCAGGTTATAAGAAAAATATATGGATATTGAAAACTGATTGTTATTTCTCAGCCCAAGTCACTGCTATGTACCGTCTTTAAGATAAATAATGTTTTCTTCAAATAAAACAATGACAACAATCACGTACAAAACACGGTATTTGAAACAAGCGAAAATATGACTTCTTTTAACTCTTTAGCCTTGATTTTTATAATCCAGCGCTTCGCAAACAGAAATAATAACTTTTCTCTTTCTGTGAGGGTTAATATAATAATCTGGCGGGGTTTTATTATCCTAACTCCTAAGTGCACCCTCGCACATACATTATATATGTATCAACGAAATGTCATAGTTGACAATGGAAAACAAAAATTAATGAAACGTTTTCGTTATTTTTGGAAGAAAGAATTTTGTATAGCCGCCACAGTTTGCAACTTCATAAAAACCATTCTCATAGGATTGCGAAATGCGGGCTCATAAAAATCAAAGCTTTACAAAAGTAATGGTGATAAAGAGAATATGTCAACATAAAATTTTTCAGCCCAAAAGCGCAGTCATTAAGCGGTTTTAATCCATACGTGGCGATTTCCGGTATACCTAATAATTGCTTATATACAGATACTCTATTCACACTACAACCACAACGTCGTGTCAAGGAATAAATTAAAATATGACGACGATTGAATGAAACATCTTTATCTGCGTATGTATTAATATAAGAGTCAATTTTTATGAATGAATATTGTTTGACTTGATGCGGCGGCGTTAATTGTTTATAATTTAAGTGTGATTTTAATTTAATTATAAATTTGTCCGCGATGTTATAATAGTTATATGCGCACATTGGTGTAGTGAAACTAATTTTTGGTGATTGTGTGGTGATAACTTGTTTTAAAAAACTTAAGTACTTTTTATTGTTGTTATTTTATTTTCTGGTAATACTTATAATATATGGTAAAACTCATACGAGTATATTCATGTGTCGATGCTAATACTATTTAAAAGTACAAAATGGTATGTGAATGTTCAATATTTTATAACATGTATTACTATAATTTCCGGTTCATGGTTTAAAATGATACATAATATAATGTTTATGAATAAGAAGAGATAATCTTATTTTATTTGCAAGGTATTTTTTTTTTCCATTTAAGTAATCTCATCTCGTATTTTTGTCCGGATTTAACAAAACCCATCGATTATTTATTGTCGTCGTATTTAGAAATTGTAAAAATTAATTTTAACTTTTATTGATAATGAATTTATATAATTATAATAAAATAAAATAGATATAATAGGCATTAAATTATATACGAACGAATTAAATTTGTTTCTATGCGCTATTCAACAAACGACAAATGTTTAAAATTTAAATAATTTTATATTACAATTTATCGTATTAAAATAATAATGTTGTGTGTATTTATTCATCCATATAATTTGCGAATTTATTCAATTTATGCAAACTTATACATAAAAATAAACGATTGTAAAAATATATTAATATTATAATGATTATTTATTAGGAAAAAAAAACGAAATTAAAATGATATCTCCAAAAAAATGTATATTAATTAAATTGAAATGTATTACAAAATTGCTATTATACTCGTATATCTATCTATCTATCTATCTATCTATCTACCAATACGTGTCTATACATATTTATAATCGATCATGAATTAATATGTTAATTAAAATCAAACAGAAATAATAAATACATTTTTATTTGCATTTTACCGTGCACAGAGTGTATCGCACAAATAATAGCAATTTGAATTAGGAAAAAAATAGAACACATAGTGCCATCTATTCAATGATTGGAGTGGCCTAATTAAAAACATAAATCTTTCCTCTTTCAAACGTACCCAGCCGCATACAAATCGGTTAACAGTTTAAAAAGTTATACGCATTTGGGTGTCAGTAATTTTGATGGTTGCGCCTTAAAAATACAATGGAATAAAGAGTAACAATTTTTTTTGTTTTAAAATTGGAAAAAAACAAAAAAATTGACGGAAACTTACAAATTGTTGAAAAAAATTTATGGTGATGATATGTCAAAAATGGTGGTGAGGATTTAAATGATAACTGAAGACGAGAAATTCCAGAATTTAAAAAACGTGCTAAACTAGTGGAAACAGTCTTTGATATTATTGTTATCGATGGGACATTTCAATGTTAGAATGTTGTGTGATGATGATTGTAAGTATACCAGTAAAGACACTTTTTGAACGAAAGGTACTCCGTGACATATTTGGTCAAAGAACAGAATAGTTGGAGGCGAAGATACAATTTTTTCAAAACAATAAAAATCAATATATGAAGATGGATTTGTCGCACGTATTACGCGCATGGAGGAGGAGCGTGTGCCGAAAAAATGGTTGAATGGTAATCCCGAAGGTAGAAGGACAGCGGGAAGAGCTAAGGCAAAATGGCTAGATGTAAACTGTGATATAAAGATCCTTAATCTGGATCTATCGCTATATGACTATTTTCTGTTCCCAAAACTAAAAACGGCCATGACAGGAGCGTTTTATAATAATATTCCGGCCATCCAAGCAGCCGTGACGTCGGTGACGAAGAACATATTGCTGATCGGGCCAAACGATGTGTTGAGTCAAATGGAAGTTATTTTAAATAAAAATCATGTTTCAAAAATTACTAAATAATGTCAAATTGCCGATATTTAAATGCGACACACTGTGCATACAGGTACTATTATAATATTTAGTCGTGTATAAGAGCAACCGTAGACAGAAATTATATCCATTTAAAAAACAATGAAACGAAATAAAAAAGAAAGTACTTAATTTTATTAATTTAATTTCTTTCAATAATATACGGCGAGTGAGGCGACGCTTGATGATTTTATCTCTTTTGTTAAAATATTATTATTATTTAAATTGAATATATTAATTTGTAATTTGAGCAAATTTATTAAAAAAAAAAAATCTTACATAATTTTTTCAATTTTATTATTTTTTGCGTTAATCTTTTTATTAAATAAAAAAAAATAAAAATAATAATAAATAAAAGAAAATAAAGCTAATTTTTAATTCACAGACACAATTTTATATGTCTACCACTTACAGTTCTATGAATAATTACAAACTCATCATATTTCAATTTTTCATATTTGATTTAACAATAACAATATTTTAAAATTTGTATTTTATAAAAACACCTATGATTTGTAATTTAAAAAAAATATCATTTTCGTATTTTATTCGTTTCAATGAAAACTTTCTACTTAACTATAAATTAACTATAGCCACTTTATTTGATCACACTATTTTCTTGGCTATCTTTTTCTATACATAAATTTGTATTATTATTAATAAAATAACGTATGCAAATGCTTACTGGTATTTTAAGGTGATAAATTTTCTGGTTACATTATTATTTATTATCAATGTAAATATTGTACTGCACACCATATCCACCAATATCATAAATTATACACTCATAACTATTGGGTCGAACACTAATAAATTACATTTTTTATGTTTAAGTATTCGAAATGTCAAACAGTATTTATTTTTATATAGTTGGTGCTTCAATTAGTTATTCCGATGATTTTTCACTCAAAGATGGACAACGTTCAGGTCGACCAGTTGAAGTAGAAGATGACAAATCTTAGCAATAATCGATACGGATCGTCATAACAAAACACATAATAAAGGAACGAAAATTATCCATTTTAGAAACGATTGAGAGAGTGTGATGAAAATTGAGTTATGTAAAATAACGAAAAAGATCGTGGAGGAATCAAGATAAACTAGCTTAAAACACAAACAAAGCTGATAACCATCAAAAGCAGGTTATATATATTATCAGTCTGATCTATAAAGACAATGTTTATTTTGAACTTTTACCACTAAACCAAACGATCAATGCAAATGTTTACGTACAACAACTAACCAAATGGAACAACTCAATTCAAGAAAAGTGACCAGATCTAGTAAATCGAAAATGCGTTACGTGTTCCACCATGACAACGCAAGGCCATACACATCTTCGGTCACTCGTTAAAGCTTATTGTAGATTGGTTTGGATATCCATAGAATCCTGATATTGCTCTGTTCAGTTTTTTACCGATACGGATCAGAAATAGTATCGGCACGGAATTATTATGCTTCCTAAAAGTTCATCAAACAAAATGGACCATACATTGCTAAACAAAGTTATTTCATTCTATTGCAATGGAATGTATAAATACTAGTTAATTGTTACAGAAAAATTTGTTGCAAATTTATTAACTATTTGTAAAATTGGTAAATAGTTTAAAAATGTTAAAATTGGTCGTGGTATGTACCATAAACCAGCAGATAGTTTAAGAAACAAAAAGTTCACAGCAATTTTTAAGTATCTAATTCTAATGTAAAAATAGTAGATCGACCGGTCCATCACGCATTTGCCGTAACACGGGTTTTTTTTACAAATAACTGATGCATCATGACCGGATATGATCGGTTTCGATTAAGAATGTTCTCAAAAATTAGATTTCATATTTCGTATTTTTATTATTATCAGGTTCCTGCAAGACATGAACGTTGAATCTACTTTACAACAAAATTTCATAGCTTACAAGCAATTTATTTAGTATACGTGAACTGAAAATATAAATTCGACCTAAATATTTAAATAACTTGATTGTCAACATTGCGAATGTTATTTATAAAAATTTAGGTGAGTTCTATTTTTGCGATGAACTCACCTATATAATATTGGATGTAAACCAATTTGTTGTCATCTATAAACTTATTCAATGCATACTTTTTACAACTATTTCGATTGGAAGTTATAAATTATAAATTAAATTGCATAACGCTAATGTCACATATGAAAATATGATCTATGGAAAATTTGGTATAAATGTCTGTATGATGTGACTTATAATTAGGTAAAAATTTGGGTGATGTCAATCAAAATAAATTATGCATAAATTAAGCCAATTAAGCAACTTCAACTTTGCCATTAGCATCTTAATAAGTGTAAATGTTATAGTTGAGATTGAAGATTGTGTTTTCAGCCATAAATTATGACTTTTATTGGATTGATATGTTTTTTTTTATGAGTCAAAAGCTTTAATAAAAATAATACCAAAAGTTTTACATTATTTGAAAATAGCTTATTGTCTATTAATTATATTGGGAAACAAAAAGTAGGTACAAAATCTGTGTTACTTAGAATTCAATTTTTCTTCCTTTTACAAAGATTGGTGAAATTTTATATAAATAATCGAAACATCGTAATATCTTCAAGAAAAGAAATTAAAATAAATAAGAGAAATTAAGAAATTATATTTTAAGGAGTAAGAAAAAATTATAAAAGGGCTTCGTACGTAATTGACTTCATTGTAAATGTGTTATTCAGTCATATTTCACACAATATTGTTTGTTTAATTTTAAGTGATTTAATGTAGACGCAGTTATAACCCTTTGCACTCCGAGTGGTTTTTTACTCAAGAGTGCAGCCAGCAAATGCCTACGAAGTTGCAGGACTGATAGAAAAATGACGCGAAAGCGGTGCCTACGGAGAGTGCTACGGGTTGAATATGTTATTTATACAAAATATTTCGGTTCGTTTGTTAAAGTTTAAAATTCAATAGCATAAAAATTATTAATTTTAATATACTTTTTAGCAAATGTAACTAACTATAGAGATATAAAATAAATATATTGTAATAATTTAAAATTTACATTTATTTTCTCCTTTTTTTCTGTTCAAATTTGTTATTTAAAAAAACATAAAAATGACTCAACAAATATGCGACATTTCTTAAATTTACATAAATTTTGTACAAATGTACCTAATTTATTAAATTAATTCTTTACACACAAATAAATTAAATATATAGAAATTTAAATTATTATTAGTCTAACCAAAATAATATAAACATAACAACAACAACAAGAACCAATTAACGTTTCAACATCTTTTTTTTTCATACAATTTATACAATTGTTTGGGTAAAAATGATATAAATTATTGTATTTTTGTGGTGTAAATGCACAAAAATTAAGCGTATAATTAGTTTGACATTTGCAAAGCATACATTTTTCGTTGTGTTGTAAAATATGTTTAATAATTCATAGTTATTTTTGAGTAATATTAATAATAAAGTATAACATTTGGTTATGACAAATAAAATAGGTAATTTGATTTTTATGGACCGGATGCATTTAATGAAGGTTAACTATTTCATAGATATTTTTTTACTCGAAATTTATTTTTATTATTCATATTACGTAACGAGGCTAAAACGTCACTTCACATTACTTCCCCGAAAGGAAGCATGTACTGTAGATTGTTATAGACTGTGATTTGTTTGTAACAGTATTTTAATATTTGTTTTTTCAGTTGATTACAATATATTAACAGATAGGAATTATAAAAAAACAGATTGTAATATGAAATTGAACATTTTAGTGAAAGTTGGAGTCAGTGTATAATTGGATGTGGATCTAATGTCATGATTTATTAGTTTTTACACATATAGCGAGGGAGTAATAATCGATACGGATCGCACCATGTATAACATCCTTGTACTTTAAAACGTGTTTAAAATAACTATTGGATACAAACAAAAACTACATTTATGAACTTAGCTGAAGTGACAAAGACGATAAATTTTTGAAACGACTGATAACTGGCGATGGATAATGACTTATTTACATTATTTTTGATCGAAAAACAATCGTGGCTAAAAGGTAAAATTAATCATCGCAAACAATATCCAAATCTGATTCACTGATGTTATCAGTTTGAAGGGTTTTACAAAATAATTGTCTATTTAGAATATTTAACACGCAACTAATCATTCCATTCGGATGTACATCATCTATACAAATATAAATAATTAATTAATCAAACAAAGCAAATAGTCAGAATTGGTAAATCGAGAAGGTATTATGTTTCACCCTAACAATGCAAGGTCACATACATTTTTTTGGATGTAGGATGTGGTATGTTGGTGTGATGTCACATCAGATTATCTGTACTTTCGAAATTTATAAAACTTATCGAATGTTATAAGTATTCCAATAATAATGATGATGTAAGATCACAGTTCATATCAGAAGTTCTGTATGAGTTCGGAATATTAAAGTTACAACGTATATAGATGGCAAAAGGTGAAAGGAAACAAAAAATAAGCAATTCATTACTAAAAGGATATTTGATTGCATGGAAAAATTAAATTTTGTATTCGTAAAAATAATTTCAATTACTTTCTGTGCAATCTAAAAACGTGGTAAATAGATGTAGAACAGATAAAAAAATTTAATTTAATCTTGTAAAATAGCGCAGATAACTAACCTAATTTCGAAAACTTTATTGAAAATATGCAAAAATAAGTTCCGTTTTTCTAATATAATAATAGCGTAAGTCTTCCGTTAGTATGTGTTGCAACTGAGGTAATATGTGATCTTGGAAAATCTATTTATATACTTCAAAACGTAGTATATATCATTTGATGGAAGTGTAAACAACAAGATATTCTTTTAGTAAAATGGAAAATGTTATGCCAAATAAACGATAATTGTGAAATGAAGCATTATTATTTTGTTTTCATTTAAAAAAATTTGCTGCAGAAATTTTGAATGAAGATGAAAAATGGATTTTTAGAGAATTTTAAGCGTAAAAAATTTATGGATACAGCCTGTTGACGCTGGTCCATCACAGGGCATGCTCTATATATATTATGGGATAAAAAATGGGTTATATTTATTAATTAACCTCCTAAAACTATGTCTGGTGATGTTTTCCGATGACAACTTATGCGATCGAAGCAAACAGTGATGAATAAGCGACCAGAAATGGTGAGTAACCACATCAAATTAATTTTTCAATATGACAATTGCCAAATCTCATACTATTATACAAATGTCGTTAAAAACTATTTATACAGGAACAGAACTGGATATAGTTTTTTTGCCGCCACCCACCATTTTATTATTTATTATTATTTATTCCGATACTATCAGCCCTTCAAGATATACGATTCACTTCATATGAAAGCATCAACGCTTGTCATTGACGAATGGATTGCTTTAAAAGACGACGAATTTTTCAGACAGAGAATTCGTGAATTTCCTGAAAGATGTTATCCAATCCATATTATTTATATCTTAATACAGTTAATATTGTATTTTATCGAAATTGACCGAAAAAATCCTTTGAAAAACAATATTTTGAAAAATATCGATTGAATACAATATTTTCAACAATTATTTTCGTATGAAAATTTAACTCAAATCGTTGCTATAGTATTTATTTTAAAAACGAAATTTCTATTTAAATTTAATTATTTAAATCTAAATTCTAAAGTGAAGTAATTTTTTAAATACAATTTCCGCACAAATTAATTTTTCATTTTTAATTAATACCACCAAGTTGGTAAATTACTCCGCATGGGAGTATATAACAATTTACCAATTGTGCACTGTAATTAACGAAAGATAGATGTTTTCATAATTCTATTATTTTTATATTGCTGATGTGTGTGTGCAGAAATAGTTAATCTTTGAATAGCGTCCAACACCATATTTTCAAAGATATTCGTTTTCTTTTTATTCAAAAAACGTACAAACGAACCCAGCAGAAAAATTTTAGTATTAAAATAAATACCGAAAAATTTCCTATGAAAAATAACGGATTTGAACCGCTGTAACGCTACCACGCTATAATATATATAAAATTATTATGTCATAAAATGTACATTCAGTAGTGGATCAACCAATTTTCATGTTATTTTGAAAAACTGATTCATATAATATTTACTTTTTTTTTATACACTGAAATAATATGAATGACTTTCTAAATAGCATATTTTACCACCATTTAATATTGTAATATCAACGCAAATTAATATTAAGAAGTAAAAATTTAACATAATGCGCGCGCGGTTCATCCAATTTGACTAACGGATATTTGAGTTTCAATGTTACAATTACAAACGAACGTATTGCCCTTATTATTGAATGAATTGTATATTGCATAATTCAAATATAAAACGTTTAAATAACACATATTATTCACTATTATTAGTCGATATATTAACTGGAAAGTATTTTCACTAGCATTTGTTTTAATTAATTTATAATCAGCAATTATTTTTTTTTTTGTTAAATTGTATTAAACCATGCGAATAAAAATTCCATTTATAAATATTACACATTTCATTCAATCATTCAACATTGAAAATGAAAATTCACATAACATTTTATAAAAAATGTTTTATAAAACACAAAAGTCCTTGGGCATAAAAAAACCATAAGTTTTTTTAATTCTTTATTTATTTATACTAAATACTGTGTGCTTTACTAATAAATACATAGATACTAAATATGGCAGTTCAATTGACCATAAATATTGACCCCATTTTATTAATTGATTATTATATGTATAACAGAAATCGATCATAAAATATGTATCTAATTATTAAGTTTCCATATTAAAGTATAACACAATTTACATTAAAATTAAGAACTTAACATGACTTATATATTTTATTATAAACATAGTACATAGTATTTTTTGTGCATGTACGTACAAGTTACGGGTATTTATAAATCTGGTTTTTATCATTTGAATCACATTAAAAAACAATAAAACTTGAAACAATTTTTTTGTTTTCTATTTTATTTAATCTAATCCCGTTAGATGGCTAATATATATATATATATATTAAAAAGATACAACTTAATTAAATGTGATTAACTTAAAACAAAAATGAAAACACTCACCTTTTATTCTTTGTGTTGATTGCACTCTAACACCATTTACATATAGATCAGAAATACTAAATAAAAATAGCACAAAAACTGTGGCACTTGATTTCAATTTGACTCCCATTTTTTTATTTTATTATTTATTTATTTATTTATTTTTTAGTTTTAAATTTATGAATTATATTAATTAATTTTTTAAAATAAATTATCTTTTAAAAAAAAAACAATAATCCAATATAAAATGTATTTTTAGGTATTAATATGGTTTTTTGGTTTTTTTTTTGCTTGCACTCAACCACCAAATTAATATTAAAATTAATTAAAATAATACAGCACACAAAAATTATTTCCTTTGCCTAGAAACACATGTACAATTTTCTAAAACGAAAAACCCGAAATTAATCCAATATTAAATGGTGCATGCTCTGATGTCTTAAGAATTTGTTGAAACAATTTAAAACAATTGACCGACCACATTTACGTACGTTCGTTGGTCAACTGTTAAACACGCGTTCCGTGTATATCGATATAACTAAACTTTTATTTTGTCATCCAGGGTATATAAAACCTTTCTCTTAAAATTTTGTGGGGACCGGAATCCAATTGGGTGGGGTTTTTTTTCTTGAATTCGTTTTCTTTTGATATACTTACAACACTTTTTTTTTAATACTGCATTTATTAAATCCCATATGAAAACACATATACTCACACAATATATTTATTTATCTGAAAATTTTGCGCTATTTTGAACAACAACAATAACAACAACAACAACAACAACAACAATTAAAGACAAGAATAAAAATGTTAAACAATACACACAGTTTTTAAGGAGAAATTATTTATTTATAATTTTTGTAAGAAATAAATCATTTGAATATAGGTATTTCTTATGTTTTCAACAATGCAAAATACATAGTAGTTCTTCAAGTGTGTGTATATAAAAACCAGTAATTGTATTTATTTGATTTTTAATTTTCTCTCATTTCTGGCTGAGATAATTTAAATAAGAAACATTAACAAAAATATTGTAATAATAATAACATTGAGAAGAGAAACAAAAACATATTATTATAACAGTTAATTAAATATTATTCATTTCTTATATCACTTTTATAAATCCGTTATCTAAATCTTTAACTATTTATGTACGTAACGTACAGCGACACAACACATTTGAGAGTATATAGTCTAAAGTCTATTGCATAGCACAAACATCTAACATAGCATAGCATAGCATGTAGCATATATAGCTATATATATATATGTACAGTGGCGAGCAATACTGTAAGCATGTTTTTTAAAAATAAAATGCTTGATACAATTTGTATCCTATGCATCCTGATTCTTTTGTTTACGCAACAGTCTATTTTTTCTATTTTATTTGCAACTGGAAAGGAAATTTATTTTATTTTATTGACGTCTGTGTTGCGAGTAAACATCGTTTAAATACAGAAATGAAAGAATGTTATTAATTGTTCAAGATTACAGAAAGAGGTAGTAGTCGCTGCGAGCCAAATCTGGTGAATACGGCGAATGCTTAAGTAATTCGTACTTTAAATTCTTGAATTTAGTAACGGTCACATAACACTTTTGTGAACCGGATGCATTGTCTTGATGAAAAATGATTTTTTTGTGTTGCAAACCGGGTCTTTTCTTACGAATTTTTGCCTCCAATTAATCCAAAAGGTTACAATAATATTCTGAGTTGATTGTTTTTTGCCTTTCTGAAGATAATCGATCAATAAAATTCCTTTTGAATCCCAAAAAACTGATGCCATAACCTTTTTTGTCGTTCGTTCATGCTAATAGTCTGATTTGCAGCCGAACATCCTGCTTTAATCCAATGTAAACGTTCTTGTTTCAATTTAGGATCATGCGGTGGTAGATCCACGTCTCATCCATAGTAATGACGCACAAAATCGGTTTTATTCTTCTTAAAACGAGCCGCTGACAAATTTGTTTATGATTCAATTTTTGTTGAATTGTTAACGTGTGTGCGTACTCGTTCATCTGAGATGCCTATAGTATAAGCAATTTCACGTGCTTTGTCAAACTTGTATCTTTACTAGCAATTTCATGAATTTTTGGCAATATTTTCTGATGTTGATGCAGTTTTTGGACGTCCCTGGCGCGTGTGTGGTTCGTCTTCAAGGCTTGTACGACCGCACGGTTAAATTTAGCAACCCAATTTTTTACTGTTTCATATGATGGAGTACTTTCACCTATAACACATTTACCATATCGTTATAAATTTTTTGTCAGGTTCACACTTTTTTAAATAAATATTCAAGAAATATCAAAAGTTTTTGATGAGGCTTATAGAAAAAGGTAATTAGACAAAAAATCATTCATAGAACATAAAAATCTGTCTATGATAATTGCTGTTTTAGCTACGATTTAATTGACTCCACTATTAAAAGCGGATGGAAATATGAAAAAGGTGTACTATTTGAAAATTCTGCAAGAAAACTTACCACAATTAATAAATATCGTGAATTTTAATGACCGTTAGTGAGATTATATTTCAACAAAAATTGGTTGGAAATCCATAAATTTCGAACTCTAAAATGGCCAGTTCAAAGTTCACGATCTCAATCCAATAGCATTTGTACGCAATAGTTAAATGAAGATTTGGTCACTACAAATGCTACACCGACGCAGGTGTCCACAAGTTGTTTTATGATAAATAGTGTAAAACTGTATTATGTTCATATATTTTATTATACTATTCACTCTCTGTCCCATTCGAAACCGGAATGTATTTTAAAAAACCAGAAAAATAAATATTAAATTTTCACAAAAATCATTTTATTTATTTAAAATATTTTCCATATAACGAATTGCACACGTTCAGAAAGAGAATCAAATTACTTTTTTTTATGTCTGTGACTGGAATGCTGAAATGAGAACGGTGGTCGTCGACTTTTAAATACCTTAAACTGATGCAAAACCATCTGCCTGCCTCCTTTCATAGTCAAATGAAGTTTTGGGAATAGAAAATAGTCACAAGAAGCTAAATCTGACGAATACGGTGAATGTGAAAGCAAAAATATGTGATTTTTAGTTAAAGAAAATCAGTGAATATTGTTGAACGATGTGCATTATCATGGAGTAAACTCCAACAGAATACGACTTAGTAAATGCTTCAATACACCAAGGTAATAATTAACATTAACCGTTGTACCAGTGGTGGAAGAAACTCTTCATGGATATATGAATTGTAAAAAGAAGGAAACCATTGATAGGATTTTTGCTTTCATTAAACGAGATTTTTTGAATTTCCTTCATGTGGTGATCGCCATTCAACCCCTACAACGATTATTTTCTTGTTTGTATTGATAACACTATGTTTTTATCATCAATTACAGTAGTGTTGAGGAAGTTTTTATCACGATCGAGCGAGTTCTATAATTTCTTTGCAATGCTAATTCAGTGCAATTTTTGATCATTTGTTAATCGATGTGGAACAAACATCGAATTCAACTTCCGTAGACAAATTTTTTCAATGAATAGTTGTTTTCGGTATCGTTAATAACATATCCATGAATTTGATTGAAAATTTCTCTGCAAACTTTTATGAAAGCACGTACATTTTCAATTATTTCTTCAGTAATCGCACTTCACATGGTCGACCTGAATGTTCATCATCATTGATATCTTCTTTACCACCATCTTTAAATATTCACTCAAAAACTTTTGTTTTGGATAAACAATTATCGCACCATAAGCGATTTTAACCGTTTGAAGCGTTTCTGTAGCTATTTTACCATTCTTACAACATAAATATAATATTTTAATCTTTTTATACATTTTCCATCGGTGCCCAAAAGCAGTTGTAACTTTATGTGTTGTATTTTCGTTTCTACTGAATGTATAATGTTATGAAATTTTGACAGTCCCCATAACTTACATTTTCGCCGAATAACACACAGCCCGTTTGAACAAGCATAAGATACAACACATCAACAATCATTTTATAAAAATTACAGTATATATTTCAGTATTGGTAGTCACTGTACATAATATATTCGTACTTGTGTCTATATTTTCTATAGAGAAATATATCAGACGTTATTTTTATACTTACAATTAGTTGTATTTGGTATAGGTAAATGTAAATTCTATTAAAACAATTTACCTCACTAACCAACAAACCAGTATACCGTTGTATTAAGAAAACAAAAAATAAATAACAACTATTGGTGGGATATCCCCACCGTTACATGAAATTCAGTCTGATGACCCCACTTGTGCATAATAAATAAACTGAATGAACGTTAACTCATTTTGCTCAATTTTGATCTTTTAATAAATGTATATTACCATTGATGTGTGGTTGGTTGTGTGTGTCTGGTGTACTGGTTCAGAATGGCATACATCAACTTCTCCTTCATAATGATATCGAAAGTAATTCATATTCATATATTACACATATCCAATACATACGCATATGCTGATCAATGATCACGTCTCAGGTGTATTATTTGTATTAAAAATGTTCACATTTAATTTAATAATTTTGATTTTTTTTAAAATTTTTTTTGCGGATTATCTTCGGTATTTTTTTTCCTTATTTCGTTATATATTTTATGGAGTGCATTCAACATTACAATTTGTGTTTTTTTTTTCTTATTCGGTTTAATGTGTGTATTTTTACTTTAATCATAAAAAAAAATGAAAAAGTATATAATAACTTGAAAAAGAAAAAAATTAAAAAAATTGGATCAATTTTGAAAGAAGTTTTGTCGCATTTTATGCATAAATATATTTACGAGTATATATTTTATATTTTAATATGTTATTCATACCTCTATCTCTATAATTATATACAACAGTCCGGTTTTACTTTTACAGATATTTCGAAAATTTTGTGTAAAACATTCTTTTTGATTAATCGTACATTTACAGATGTGTTCAAAATAATAGTATGACGGTGTGTTTAACAAAAAAATTTTTTTTCCCGGCGAAACTATTAACACTTATGTTGACACCACAGTCGTTTGTATTATTTGGATCGTCCGCAATGAGTTTCATTTATAATTGCACGTTATTTTAGTAGTTTGTGTGTTAGGTTTGGGTGTGCTGATGTAAATTCCAGTAAATTTCCAGTAAATACAATACCAGTAACCGAAACCCCATTTATTTAACTTTATTTAAAATTTAATGATAAATTTCTTAACGAATCAAATTTTAGGTTGGTGCGTCTTAATGATGGTACAGTAAGTCCGTGCTGATGGCACGGAATAACAATAAGATCGGTATTGCTGAACGAATGTATTGACATACTAAATAAAATATCGGTGTGCCACAAGGTCGTTGTCTTGTTGGTACCATCTATTATGAGTAATGAAGTAGCTGATATGTTGGCAGTGTCACGATCCGCGTTCATGGGTCCTGAGCCTTGTCTACCTGTTACCGGTAGATGGCTTCGTCTGTGTATGGCTAACCGAACAGATGCGACATTTGCTTGTATATGGAAAAAATGTGACAACTGTCGACTGTTCATTATTTAAGAAACATCTCTGGTATCATTACTAAAATCAAACGCTTCGAGGATTAACTCACCGGGAGAGCACATAGTGGGCCTTCCTTGATCTAAATGCCGGAATTAATTCCCCATATTTTTAAATTATCTTAATAATGGGATTATCTGAACAATTGTTATGGAATTTCTAGAAAATGATACTCACTCAGTAAACTAGCAAATTTTGTAATTTTTTTTATCGAATTTTGATCAAATTTGATCAATTAGTTTTTAATGCAGTATTTAAAAGCAATTTCAAGGAAATTTGAGACTAGGCCAATTATCAGTAACCTGGCAAATTATTAATTATTAGATTATCGGATTTTCCACAAATTTGGTATATGGTCGTTTATAATTGAATTAAATGAAATTTTTTTATAGAGTACCTAGATACTTAGATTGGATCACCAGATCAGTATTCTATGACCTGACAACTGTTTGTCAATTTCGGTTCTGAAGCTTTTGATTGATTTCTTTTTTTCTCTATATTATAAATTATTATAAATTAGACACTTTTATATATCAAAATCCCATAAGAAATAACTGAATTTGCCAGGTTACTGATAATTAGTGTGGTATCATATTATGTGAGTACCAATTATATATGGATACCAATTAATTATGGAATTATATTAAAATTGTTTACATAATCCCATTATACATTATTATACAAAATTTGATCATCATACCATAAGAAAAAACAAAATTTACCACGTTACTGATAATTACTGTTAATGATGACCCTGCATGCGTCCTTGCAAGTATTTAGATACCGTATTAGAGGCAAAATTGTGCTGTGAAATTTATTGTGATTTGTACTTTTATACATTTGTATGGGAGAGGGTTGAAGGTGTGGTCGCGAATTATATTCATTTGTACATTAAAAATGCCCAGGGTGGGCAAAAATTTCATCAAATTCTATGAAACTATTCTTAAGTAAAATATTTGACCATCCTTTTACTTAAATTACATTTGTTTTTCTAGAATTTATTTAGAAATGTACAGTAGAGGATATTATGAAACATCGCAAGTTGCTGCTATTTTAAATAAGAGAAGAAAAATTGGAGGAAAGTTAAATTTTGTCGAATCGCACGAGTGTTAAAATACATAATAGTAATTACATTAAAATCGAAATTACACATAGGAAATGTTTTTTGATGGATTTTGATTTCTGATAAAATCTAGTTTCGATAACAATTTACAACTTTGTAGGATATTAAGTCCAATTAATGAAAAATTGTCTAATTTTTTTAATTTTTATTTATTGAGAAATTCCTGTTTTCATTATTATGTTGTTAAGTCATTCCGTTTAAAACTTATCTATTAAATAGTGGTATTTTTTACAGTTTTTGCAGTTGAAATATATATTAGTGATTTCACTGTGTATAATATAATTAGACACGATTTATGAACTTTGTGGGAGCACCAAGAAATAATGGGAGTAATGTCTCCTAGTTCTTATACCAAATGTTAGAACTTATTTCTAAATGTCTAAATTCACTATTTCAAAATAATCGGTAATCGGATAAATAAATACTAACAGCTGTTCGATTTAACGATATTTAATCAGGAGACTGCGAGTTCGATTTAACCGGTATTAATATGAAAAATTTGAATTATAATTTGTTCGATTCAGAAATCTGAAGGCAAATATATTTGAAAATATGATGTTGAACGCGAGAGATCACCCAGAGTCGGTGAGAGTAGTGCCACTTGTATTCAATATAACAACTAATGAAGATTATGATGCTATTGGTTAACTTCAAAATAAGAGCAATCGAATAAATTGTTTTACAGTAATTCTATCTATAGGTACATATCATGCGGGAGAACCCAGTAGGCAGTGGAAGTTGGTTATAATACCTTCAAAGGCCACTCAACTTTAGTATTGTTCATGTAACACTTATATGTTCTAAGTTTAAAATCGTATAAATGGTTCTTTAATTTATCCAATGAGATTACCCAGATTTAAGGAAGGAAATTATTGGTCATTAAAACAACTTTGATCAGTAACTGTTGATCTCTAAGTTGTTCAAAAGATCATGACTTATAATTTTCTTCATAACTTGGATTCGCCACTCTTGAAATTGGTGTAACGTTGGTAATTTTACAATATGTTGATAATATTCCAGTGCATATTTAGTCAAAACAATTGGTGGGTTGTCATCGAACACTGCGCTTTTATTGGTATCGAGACATATTAGTTTTATATTTCTATATCGGAAATGTTTTTTAACCGGAAATTTATTAGGCCTATTAGTATCATCTATTATTGTGTTCTTTAAGCGGAATATTGAAATTGACCGAATAGAAAATGGTTGGCTGCAATTACATCTTATTGATGAATTCATTATAGTGACCGGAAAGAACTTATATTTTATTATTGATACACTGCTGATACAAGTATTTTTCGTTAGTGATATGGAATTATGTAGATGAATCTCGAGCCGAAATAAAGTTATTGCAATCTTTGTGTACAGTGTAAATCATGTCTGTAGATCAGTTTTAATCTGGTTTCACTTTTTAGGGTATGTATTTCTGATAAGATAACATTTCATATCGAACATGGATTCAGAAAAATATATTGTATTTATAAGAAATAGAGACCAATTAAAACTAATAAAGTATGAATTTAATTTTGCCTAATTACCTTTTTTGAATTTCCAAATTAATCTGTCAGGGGAGGAAAAATGTTTAAAAATTTTTGAATAATTAAATGATTCGGGAATAGCGGCATGATCTGAATTACCTATTGAAGACGATACCAATGTTGTATATTTTTGCGTATATTAGATTTGTGGCTATAAGAATAGACCTAATAAATTATTTTGTTGATCAGCTCTACGTGAGATTAACTTAGTCATTCCGTTTAACAAACAAAATATATCTTTCTGTATATTTGCCATAAGTAAATGATGAATAACTTGTGAGAATTATATATACGTTAAAATCGTCTGCATCGATAGTGATTTCTGCTCATGTACTTGGTTTCAAAAATTCTTAAACCATCCCAGTTATGTCCTTACAAATAGTTTTTAACAATATATTTTCAGTGAGAGTTTTGTCATTGTTATGTTGAAAAATTAATTTGGAGTGTCTATTCACACATTCTGACTGTTTTCCCATTAAAGCCGGCTTCAAACGAATTAGGGTGTCGTCGGAAGACATCTGCAGTGATGGTTTTAGAAGGTTTCAGCATTTCATAATACACAACACCTTTTTAATCGCACCAAATACAGAACATAACATTATCAGCATTGGCTGTGATGGTCAATGGACCCCACCTTCACCAGGTTGTACCTAAGTTTTTTACCCATAGGATTCATAGCAAAGCAAGTTATAAAAAAATGTATAATACAATTAAATTCAGAATTTTATTCTCTACAAATTCGTTCTAGCAGAAATTTTCCGTATTTACATTACTTTCGAAGTTATTGGTCCATTATTGATAAGACTACCGAGAAAAATTCTCAAGGCCGTATCTAGAAAACGGAGCCCCAAATCGAAAAATGTCATTTAGTAATTTCGACTTAGGATTATGTCCGCCATTACCCCATGAAGGAATACACACCGCTCGTGGACACCCTCTATAAACATCAACATTCTTTCATGAAACTAAATATCAGATATCTGCAAAATTTGTTAATCATTATCGGATAAATGAAATTCATCAAGAATAATTTCTTTGATCAAAATTTATAAAAACTATTTTAAAACTATTATTTTGAACACTGCTGTACGAACAATAAATTTATTCATTTAATTAAATTGCTTTTTTTTTTATTTCCTTATAACAGCAGGTTTATAACATATTTTTGTTGTATTCACATTTGGTACATTGGTTGATTGGTACACATAGTTTTTGTTGATTAACATAAACGTTTTACATATACTCAATTCATATGTCTTTTAATATGCAAAATATTTTTAATGTGTTCTTTCAAAATCATTATTTATTTTTTCTTCATTTTTATATAATATTTATTCGTTTTCTACCAGTTTTTACAGTTTAAACAATTTGAGTTTATAATATGTTCAACGAAAAGACCAGTCAACAAACAAGTCATGTTATATCAAATGGTTTATCGTATGGCATCTATAACAAACATTCCAATTGCAGTAGTCAAATTGGTAAATTATCTGCATGTTAGTATATTATAATAATAATAGTTCACCAATTGGTGTACAATTATTGAAAGATAGATGTTCGCTTAATTCTGTTATTTTTAAATGAGTGTGATTCAATTCACCAATTGGTGAATTTGTCTATTCGTTTATGAAGTAAAAAAAACTAAACACTCTGTTCCAAAAATAATGAGAATGACTTTATAATATTATATAGAACTCGAAGGGCCATCTGTAAGCTACTAATTGATTTATCTAATGTGAACTGACATATGAAGATACTGCCAAAGTTTCATGACATTTCCTTCAGCGGAAGTCATAATACAAGGCATTAAATGACTGTAGTTTTTTTTTGTTACGTTTCTTCACTATTTCTCGCTAAAAAATTTCCATAAATTTCTTCGTAAATTTAAAAACTTATAATAATCGATCCAAATAATTTCACAATAGTCGATTAAATAAATTGATATGTGTATAGAAATCTTAATCTAATCTTAATTGTAGATAACAAACACAAAATAATAATTTTCAACAATAAGAATGATACGATCAGATAAAATGAAGAATAAAACTTCCGGTGCGGATCTTCAAAAATTTTAAAGTATTACTAGAAATTAATATTTGCAATTTACTTAAAATCCATGCAATTATAGTAAATTATAATCATAAGCACAAAACGAATGGTAAACCCTTGAATGCTGAATATCTTTTAATTTAAAAACTTGAAAGAAATAACTCGCAATTAGAAATATTTTTATGATTGCAATTTTATAATATAGCACCTGATCGTCCTGATTTTAATATATCTGCGATGTGACATATTTACAAATACAAATTTTATCGGTACATAATTGTTGGTGTCTTAGAAACACATGCAATAGAGAAATAATACTTCAGCCACTTCGTATCTGAATTCGGTTAGGTTCATTGATGGGAATGGATTAGCTCGGATGTTATTCGTACAACTGTGGAACGACCAATCGTTTATCAACACCATATAGATAAGATGAAAAAAGATTATTCCACTTGCTCTGCTTTTCATCTGAATCTGCTCCCAAGAATGCGTCGAGGTTTTGTTTGGCTTATTGAGTAGATATTGCTTCATATAATGTCCCATCACAAACGACTTGATTTTGGTACTTTAGATTTCTATTCAATGTCGTTATCAGTAGACGAATTTTGAATTAGCAATCAAAACCTAGAGCTTAATGTACTGGTGCTTCCACATCATTATTGGAATTCATAAATTTGCGAATCTTTTCAAACCGATTGACAATTATTACATGCTTTAATTACTCAGGATCCGCTCGAGTACAGATCATCGACGATAGAGGCATACAAAATAGACGATACTTGTGTAAATTTTCGTTTACTCCATAATGTCATTTGTAAACTTGAAGCAAAAGAATTGATAAGGTGTGTACACAGAGAAAGACACAAATGATGACTTTAATTCATTCACGCTTGAAAATTTTGAACTAATCAAATAAACCAAAATTAGTTTACACGCTTTTTCTAAACTAAGAAATATTAAATAATAAACACAACGAAGTTTACGTCAATTTACTAAACCATTTCAGATTAATTTTCAAACTGAATTCATATTTGTACAATATTGCAAACTATTGGTATTTTTTTTTAGGTAATAATATTATTATTTTAGAATTAAAATTGTATTTTAAGCCATCGAAGATTAAGACACTTTCTGTATTTTAAACCATCGAAGATTAGAACACCTTCGTCAACCGAAAATAGAAAATATTATAAAATTACAAAAAATTGTGTTAATGTATTTCAAAATCATATTGATAAAATACGGGACACCACTTGTATATATGTCAAACTTGAGTTTATATTTTTGGTATTTTAAACGCTCGAAGTTTAAAAAAAACGAACTTTCCGGTTCGGCAACAATATTTTTAAATTTCTTAGGTTTAAAATTTTAATTTATTGTATAATAGTGGACCTATATGTAACCAAAAATAGTTCAACCGTGTAGGAATCTTTTTCAAAGCGAGCACAATTAAATAAAAAGTTGTGAAAATCCCTTCATCAGTTATCATTTGAACACCACATACATTTTGGGTTCGAAATAGGATCAGTGATGCTGTCGCGTCATCGTATCCTTGTAATTCATTATACATTATAAACATAATAAAAAGAAACATGGTAATTTTAGGGTTATTTCCAATGATAATAAATCAATTAATACAGAGAAATTTCCACTGAATATAATCGGAAAGGACTGTTTTTTTTATGGAAATTCTACTGAAAAACGATAAATGTTTACCTTGAAAAAAAAAGTACGTGGAGTCAATTAAAAAGTAGCGTCAAAACAATGAAATTTTAATTAATTTTGCTCCAAGGAACATGGTTCATTGTTAAAATGAAATAACATTTATTAAATCAACGATTAATTTATTAAAACATAAAACCGAAAATGAATGTTTTTCAATGAATCACTTCGTTGGTTCATAAAATTGTATAATTGTTTTAATGAATATTGTTCAATTTTACAATGTGTTCTGTTTAATAACTTATTATTCTGCTCATTAGTTAATTATTGATCGCGAATTCATTCATTCAATAAACAAGTGAATTAAGTTAATTTTTAAAAATGAAAAATATTAATGAATTATTCATTGAAACAATAAAAAATGGGCTTATAAACGCTATTCATTGAAATTATTTACAAATTTAATTTCAGTGTAAGAAAGGAAATTATATTTATTGGATTAGGAACAGTTCTATAAACAACAAAAAAATTATCTTATGAACAATAGAGAAAAAATGTTAAAAATAAGTTTCTCGTCTACAATCGCCTTTTTCATATTGTTATTTGTATTATCATTCAATTTTCTTTTCTATTCCTGTGCAGATGAATTTAACATTATATTTTACATGTTCAAATGATTGGGAATTGTAGTGAATGCTATTGAATATGGTGATAAATTTACTTGTAATATTATATTGAAAGGCATTTTTGCTTGAATTCAACTTCAATTGATTAGAAATTCCACTGTATTATATAAACTCAATTACCAATACACTTGTAATGTGCATAACTGCATATTGGAAAAGAAAATATAAATTTCTTTGCTTGCAAAAATGTTATAAAATAATCAAGTTTATTTTCTAATTTTTAATATCAATTATTTGTATTTATTTATTTATTTATTTATTTATTTTGTTATAAATGTACGTAACATTATATGAATATTGATTTAAGAATGTATAATACATAATCGTATGGATAAATAATCTTATAATAATAATAATAATAATAATAATAATAATAATAAAATGCATATTATTATGTTACTTATTGTAATTTATGTAGTTCACACAATAAATAAATTCTTTAAGTAAATTTATTTTATATTAATATCTTATATCATTAAATATTCATTTTGAGAATGTTAATAATAATAACATTATTTCACTATAAGTTTCTCATTGTTTTTTTTTTCTATTAACTATAATATTAGTATTTGTTGTGTATTATTTTGAGAAGGTCATTTAGTGAGAAACGTACTTAACACAACACTTATGTTATTTGTATGGTATAAAGCGAAAAATATAAATATTATGATAATAATTAACGTTTGTGGCTTTTCGTTTTATTCTTATTATAATAAATATTAATAAACGTATATTTAATTAATATATAAAGAATTATTTGTACAATAACATTAAGCGAAAAAATAGTTCTAGTTAAGTAACACTAATATAACTAAAATGTCTCATTTAAACATTTATGATTCACATTATCGGATTCAAGTCAGATCGGTTCGGAATGCGGTCGTTGTCTAATATAATCTATATAACACATATGTTAAACTGAATCTAATCCGATCATAGAATAGTACGAGGATATTTTCTGTCACAAAATCTATAGTTACCATTATTTAACATTTTTACGGTTGCCATTGGAAACAACATTCTTTTAAAAGGCATAATGTAAATTTTCAAACCAATCGATCAATTAGTTTATTATTTACAAGCAATTTAATAAGTGTATTTTTGTATTTTTTTAGAAACAGGAAAAATTACAAGTTCGTGGTGCAATTCATTACGTTTTTTTTTTGAAAGGATTATCACCGACGACAGATATTAAAAAGCATATGGATAATATATATTTTGCGTAGTTCATCATGGGTAGCTGCATTTAAACGTGGTCGTACGACCGTAAATGATGAAGAAAGATGTGGACGTGGCCAAAAACAGCAACATCCATAGAAATGTTAAGAAAAGTACATGAAGCTGTTACAAATGATCATCGAAAAAAGTTCGAGAGCTTTCTGAAATGTTCAAAATATTAACTGATAGTATTAGTAAGATATTACATGAGGAATTGAATATTAAAAAGCTATGGGCAAGATGGATGCTGCGTTTGTTAACAATATTCATTTGACAAGTTGTGAGAAGCTTTTGACTATATATCATCGTAATCCAAAAGAGTTTTTACGTCGATTCATAACTGTTGACGAGACATACGGATCCATCACTATATACCAGAAAAAAAAATCAATCGAAACAATGGCTAGAACAAAGGTAGTGGAAGTGCAACAAAGAAGGCAAAAACGTAAAAATTAATAGTAAAGATTATGGCCACTGTTTTTTTAGGATGTACATGGGTATAACATTTATTGATTATCTTATTACAAAAGGAAATACAATAAATAGTGAATATTATTGTACATTATTGGATTGACGAAATTAAACTAATTTGACCACATTTATCAAAGAAAAAATTCTTTTTTCATCAAGATAACGCACCGCATCAAAATGTCAAAAAAGTTAGATTACATTTCGATATGAGTCGGATATCAGTCTACTCTTTTGTTAATCATTCATACAATTTTTGACATCTGATCAGATCCGTTATAATGTCAATCCTTAAAGTATCATATGTGTAAATGATGGCAAAGGCAATACTCAATTTGTCTTTATTATCATCAAATTATACCATATGTTACTCCAATTGAAGCACATACTGATATTAATTAGTATTTATCAGACATTACAGTCGCACGTTTTATAATTTACAACAATTCACGATTTATACTGCAATTATTATTCTTATAAAATAATAACATTTTCGTATCACTAAAATTTTTGTTGGAAAATAATTTTAAATATAATAATATTTTTTAAGGAATTCTTCTAAAATTATTTTAAGAAAATGCCAAACTACAAACAAAAGATGTATAAATTACCTAGCATTGGCAACGGCACATAAAATCCAATATATAAAAAAAATACAGTCAAATATTATCCAATGAAAAGGAAAGTCACATAGATCCATAAAAAATTGCTTTGATTTTAAAAATAAAATTACTAATATTAAAATTCCGGCTAACTATTCAATAACAATTCATTAGATGTATAGAGTATCGCTTTTTATACTAACATTCCGCATAATTTAGCATTTGATTCAATGACGTGAAATCAAAAAATATGTACTAAAATACCATATAATGATTTAATTGAAGGTTTAAAACTAATAATAAAAAACATCAGATGGTTCCAATAAAATGGTGCACACTATACTCAATTAGTGGCTCAATGAGTCCTGAATTAGCTAACTTAGTTTGGAAAATAATGAAAGAAAACATTTTAAATAAATTTATGTTCACTGTTCCAATCTATTATAGATACGTTGATGATATAATAACAGCAAGTTCCTAGTACATAAAAATAGATCTTGTGGTGAATATTTTCAACAAATATGACAAAAAATCTTAAGTTTTACAATTGAAAAAGAAGTTAATATACTATACCGTTTTTATATACAATGTTAATAAAGGAAAAATATTATAACAGACTGGTACCAAAAACCAAATTGGTCACACAAACCAGGTATCTTCATTTTTATTCGAATTTTACCAATGTTATACAAAAATTAACACTATAGACAAAATTAATACAGCTCTCTCTGATTTTGTTAGATAAACAATTGAAGAAAATAAAGTACTTCGTCAAAATAATTATCCGATAGTTGAAACAAATAAAATCATAAACACTTCAATAAACATGGCGGAACATTTAAGGGAAGTGTTTACACCATACTTGATAACCGCAAAAATACTTAGGGAAATAACGCAAAAGACGTATAGATACTTGAGCTATCTTTTAAATGCAGTACTAAGGGCTGCATATTACCCTGACCAATGGAAAATAGCACAGATAACCCTTATTCCAAAGCCGAGCAAGAACAAGGGAAGTGTAGAATCATATTGGCCAATACGTTTATTGCCAGTTATATCTAAATTATTTTAAAAATTATTCGTAAGGAGATTGTGCAACCAATCTTATCGATAATGAAAATTATTCCGAACCTCCATACCTCAGGGTAGTGTACTCGGTATGATGCTTTATTTGTTATATACTGCTAACTTGCCAATAGTTACAGGCAAAACTGCAGTAACTTTCGCCGACGATACTGCGGTATTGGTAACACATTCGCATCCCATATTTTGCAACAGGGTTTAGACAAGATCCAATCTTGGCTCATAAAATGGCGTATAAGTGGCACTTTAATTCTAACGAACAAACATCGACACGCAAGTTCCTTTTTATTGCGCAGAGAAGAATGTCCACCGGTGACAATAAACTAAAAACAACTGCCCGGTTCAGATAGCGCATAATATCTGGGACTATAACTGGACAAAAGGTTTACATGGAAAAAGCATATAAAACCGACTAAGACTAAAACATAGTAGGCTCTATGGGCTAATATAAATTCTATTATACAAAACTATATATCCATCAATTTGGATATACGTAATTGAGTTATATGACGGGAAACAGCCTCTAATTCCAACGTAGAAATATTGGTACGTCTCCGATCGAGGGTACTTTGATCGAATACAAACGCACCGTGGTACGTACCTAAATACGGTTATACGCGTAGATTTACAAATAAAAACTGTCAAAGAGACTATTGGCACAATAAGTAAGTAGCTATATCATCAACGGTTATATCGAAACACCCGAATCAACTCGCAAGAAATTTGCTTGATATTAGTGACCGGGTCAGAAAAATACTAAAAAGATACAGGCCAAACACAGATCTTGAGACTAGGTTTTAGAATATGGATTGTAATATTTAAACTCAATTAAAAAATTAAGATAATTTTGGTATATGGATATAACTATACCTCATCTCATGTCAATTTAAATTAGTCAAATCGCATTTACCAACGAATACATCAGAAATTCGAGATCAAACTGTTAACATTGGAGAATACAATTTTGAAATAGTCAATAGTTTTGTATACTTATAAATGTGGAAAATGATGATATAAAGAGCCTTAAAATTCGGAATTGGAAGACATTGACTGCGGGAAGGCATTGACTTGGAAAAGCGTGTTGGGGAAGGCTAAAACCGCACCTGGGTTATAATGCCATGGAGTAAGTAAGTAAGTAAGTATTAACCAAATATCAATACGATTAATTTATGTATATGAATTTAATAGTAATTAAGACAGATTGTAAATTATCATGGGATGAAATAAAAAAACTTCATAATAATTGATTGTATCCACTCCACACTCAATTTATATTTTAAATAGTACAAGAGAAAAAACTTAATTATAGTTATATTTAGTTAAACATCATGTACCGGAAACTGTTGCCTTTGCGGTATACCTTCAAATTCCTCTAATCGAGTTTCCGCTGTATTTTCGATGAGGGAATAATGCTTACATTTGTGTGGGTACAGCAATGCAATGCATACACGTATGTGAATATACAAAGACAATAAATCACATAAAAAAAATAATATAATTAATATTAAAATAAAAAAGAAAGTATATCAACCTTGAAACCCCACCCAAAAAGCTTTATTGTATATTGAATATATTATAATTAACTTTGAATTAATTTATTCGTAAGGCAGCAGCGTGCACCACATTTTACGAATAATATAGAATTTATTTATTTTTAATGTAATTTTATATGTTATTTATTTATAAATTGTTACATATACCATGAAATACGTTGTAAAAATTCACAAATACAAATATTTTTTCCTTTCCTTTAGATTTTCGTGAGACTATTAAATATCATTAAATATTGGTCACATTGTCGGATTTATATAATGTTGTATACTATACGAGAGTATAGTAGATGCATATACAGTCAAATGTATAATATAATTGTATATAGGGTTAGATACCCATTAATGGGCCACCAACCAAATATGGCCCATTTGATGGCCGAGTATCATAAATATTAAAAATTGTATTTTCTCACAAGAAAATGTCGGCAAGATTAAATAGAAAGCAATATAATGAAGAAAAACTTAATTGAAACAATAAATGATTACTGACGCCAGTTCCAAAACATCAAAAACTGATATTCAACGATGGTTTAAGAATATACCTGGAAAGCTGTGGCGAAGGCTGAGAAATAGCATTCAGTTTTCAATATCACTATATTTTTCTTATAACCTGGGTGAAATTAAAATAAATTATGAAAAAAAAATCTGGGTGTTCACCAAATTAAATTTTCCGGAAAATCCACTTTTATGAATTATCATCTTTTTTAATTACGGGCCATAGTTTAAACGGATTTCCATATTTTTGTTTACAGCATTGAAAAATTATAATCAATTTCCATTCATTCATAGAAGAGATTTTTAAAATCGATTCATGCATTCAAAAGATATGACCGATTTTCAATCAGAAGTCAGTGAAAATTCAAAGATATTTGTGGTACTGTTTAAAGTGAATGCCCAAATGGTACAAAAAATTTATACAGTATCATTATTTCATACAAAATTTCAATGACCTCAAATCGAAAATCGGTCATATCTTTAGAAAGTGTGATCAATTTTAAAAATCTCTTCTATGAAAGATGGGAAATTGATTATAATTTGCAATTCTGTATTCTGGAAACTGGAAGTCCATTAAAACCATGTAATTCAAAAATATGAGATTTCTTATTAGTCAACTTTCCGGAAAATTTAGTAAGTGGACATTCAATTTTTGTTTCATAATGTAATCTACTTTCAACTCGCTTACCAGATAAATATTATGATATTGCAATGTGAAAACATTTTTTCACGCAACTGCTGGTAAACATAAACTGGAGCGATATATTAAATGATCCATCAAGAATGCATGACGGAGACGATACAAATTTTTTGCTCTGTCCATAAAAGTGGAAAAGTTTTAGCACCGAAAGGATTTCGAAGCTAAAAAAAATTAACCGCTATGTTTTAGTTTACTGCAAATGACACTATTATACCACCAATGATAATTTATCCGTTTAAAAGAATTCCATTTGAAATAATAAGATCTGCCCCAATAGTTGATAATGGTTGGATGACATCAGATGTATTTTACCGTTATATTGAGAAATTGTTTTATCCTGCACAGCGTTAACAGCGGAATCAAGTTCCCGGTTATTTATTATTTTCTCGATGGTCACAAAACGCATGTAACATATAAGCTATCAAAAATCTGCACCGATTTAAAAATCATACTTTTTATATGTTTATATTCAAATGCAACTCGGATAATTCAACCAGCTGACGTTGCTGTATTCAAGCAATTAAAGGATGGATGGAGAAATGCGGTGCACAACTGGCGAAGAGAAAATTTAGGAAAACCATTGAATTAAGTCTCTTTTCCCTAGTAACAATTTGTCCGTGCTTTGAAAAATGAGGAAAATTTCCATGAAAAAAATTCAGATATTTAGGAATTTGTCCAAAGAGTGTCCATAGATTTTCCACTATAGTATATAATATAGTATTTTATTTAGGTCAATTGAAACCATTGGATTGTCAGAGTAATATGTCCAACCGATATCCGCACGGTCTTGTATTCATAATTTATTTCACCAATTATCCAAGATAGTGGTGGTTCAAATTTTGTATATTTCGCTTATCTAGCGATATAATCACTCACTCTTTTTAATTTATTTTCATAATTTTTAAAGCAACGTCATTAGAAAATTTATTCTATTAATACGGATAATTCACGGGTATTACGTGCCAAAATACATCGACGATCCAAAGATATTTTTGTCAAAATTCGTGAATCTGCTCACAAAAAATATGAATATAAATTCTATGGATATTCTGTGGAATAATATCGATGAGAAATACTTCTAAGGAGAATCCATAGAAATTACCATCGGAAACATACAGATAATCCAAGGACAATGTTTATAAAAATCCATGGACAGCTGGTTGCACTCATCATATAAAATTCCAGTGGACATCCGTAAGAAATCCATATATATTTCCTCGGATTGCAACTACGGACTACTACATATAATGCGGACATTTTGCGGATAAACTACGGACAGTGTTACTAGGGCATGTTTTGTTCAGGCACTAAATTACAATAAACATTTGTCATCCATTAATTCTTAAGTGGCCCATTATCGGCTATCTTACCCTATATAAAATCCATAAGATTTTAGTGTTAGATAAATAAATAAAATGTATGTAATAGAAAAAATACTATACAATTTAATGATTATTATAGCAATATGAGCACATACAATAATACGATAATATACTTATAACAATAAATTAATATTTTAATATTATTATAAATGCTTGAAATTTACAAATTATATGTCTAATGGCATATTTATAGAAAAAAAAAGGTGGAAGTAAAGTTTTTTTCGTTTTTAAATACTATTATTAAAATTTTAGTTTAGATAAATTTTTATTCGGTACAATATAAAAATAATATATTTATGCACATAATAAAAAATGATTCATATAATGTGTGTAAAATACAAATTGAAATACAAATAATTATTAAATAATATGTATTATTAATAGTTATTCTGGTTATACTTGTTTGTAGACCCATACATTTGTAATTATAGGATACATTGAATTAATCTTCTTCTTAATTAAAGATGACAAAATGTGAAAGTTCATATAATGTGATAAGGCGAGGAGAAATTAGCGTAAAGCGTAAACCAAAAATTTAAACCATTTTAAGTTTATAGTAATTAGAAAAAAATACTTAAATTTTATTATAAAGTCATTCTTTTTAATGTATTACATGCATTCCAAAAAACCTAAACTAACATAACCTCTTTTATGTTGGACTTTCATATTGAAATACAGAAAAAATATACTAAATTAGATGATTAATGTTCTGTAGACAAACGACAAATGGTTTAATGGTCATTAATTTTTAATGACTGTTATTTATAAGCTGGCGACAAACGGCAACGATCACTACATAATATTCACATTTGACACGGGCTGTGAAGGTCTGTGGTTGATTTTTTTTTTATTTAAATGTTTTTTCGATCAATTAATTTTTAATAATTTTAGAAAAAAAGTCATTTACAACTTTATAATTAAATCGAATTTGGAAAATTAAATTTATTATCTGAAACTTTACAATACAAATATAATTAATTGGCTATTGTTAAAGAGTCGTAGATGAGTGATTAAATAATAAATATGGTACAAATGTATGACACATGCAATTTGAGGAACCGTTTAGCATCAATTGATTGTTAGTTTTTGTGTCTACATTGAACTTCACATAGTGTTTCCTCATCCGCACATTATTTTGACATCTTCGGCGCTGTTTACTTACAAGGGAAAGTCGTTAGGTGTGTCTTGATTATTCAAAACATCCATTATTTTATTCCACATAAAAATTTGAAATAGTAAGAATAAATAATTATCTTATGAATTAACTCAATACTTTAATTTACAATTAATATAATGTTTTCTGCTTAAATATTGTTGGATGCCCACTTTTTGTAATCTCTGTCATTATTATTATAGTAATCTTATAATATATTATGAATAAGAAACACCCTGTACACATCAACACTCAGTAGTGCAGTGGTATAGCGCTGATCTTTATTAATCATGAAATATAACAGGTTCAATTCAAATTTTCGGTATTTATTTTAATACTGAAAGTTTTCAGCTGGGTGACCCTATTTGTTCGTTTATGGAATACGAAGAAAAACAAATATCTTTGAAAATATGGTGTTGGACACTACTCAAAGATAAACAATGTCACATCTTTACATGTACATCCTTGGAGAGCACGTTACCCCCAAAAAAGAGAAATTGGGCCTGCTAAAAAAAATATCCAAATATTGCACATCCATCTGAATGTGTTGCTGTCCCCCTAAACACTATTTCTTGAGATCCTTTTATTGTCACATGTGAAGTGTTGTAAAATACCATTTTTATCCTGAAATTCACACATTTCAGTTTCCTTTATTTCGAAAACTTTTCATTCACTTATATATCTACCTCATTTAGACTATAAGAATGAGTTGGATGTTCTTTCATACATGGTCAGAATGAAAAACTTTTTGCAATTTCGAAATAAAATATTGTTATCGTATTTTACATTATTTGCTCCATATTGGAAATAAACATTGTAAAAAATGCAGCCAAAATATCAACACTAGCACTCTCTGAAAATATAAGACAAGCAATATGTCCAGCAGCTGTTAAAACAAAAATTGAAGAAAAAAGAAAGTTAGAAAATTGTGGAAAAAAAACAAGATCACCAAAAAATAAGTCTAAACTAAACCGTGCAGTAAAAAACCTAAGAAAACTATATTGAAAGACATCAAAGACGAGGCAATTCAAAGATACTTAGAAAGTCTTACGGCACCCGAAACAATAGATTACTCTCTTTGGAGAGCAACGATGGAAATATGCCATCCACAACAACATATACCACCCATAAGAAAAAAAATAAACGGCGAGTGGGCAAGAAATGACAACAAAAAAGCCTTTTTATTTGCTTCACATCTACAAAATATGTTCATAACTCAACCAACAGAAAGATCGGTAGACGAAGATCGGGAAATTATAGATTTCCTTGAAACACCGCACTACAGCTGAACTTTCCGATACAAAAATTTTAAATTCTAGATGTGGAAACATTTATTAAAAAAGAAATAATTCCAAAAAAGACACCAGGGCATGATAAAATCACCGGAAAAATGTTAAACTCACTGCTATGAAATATTTAATAAATATTTTCAACGACATCGTAAATACAAATAGTTTCCCAGAACAGTGGAAGTGTCACCTCAAATTATTGTCATACCAAAGCCGGGCAAAAAACACGACGATTTGAATCATATAGGCCAATTAGCCTATTACCAGCTTTTTCAAAAGTTTTCTGCGGCTTTTCTCGACATCTCGCAAGCATTTGACAGGGTATGGCATACACGGCTCGTGTATAAATTGAAAAAACTACTCTACCTCACCATTACTTCCAAATATTAAAATCATATTTGGAAAACTGTAAATTTATTGTTAATAATCTTTAGGAACACACAAAAACTTTTCCTATGAAGGCTGGCGTTCCGTTAGGAAGTGTTTTGGCTCCACTTTTATATCTCATTTACACGGCGGATCTTCCAACAACGAAACATAATATTACGATAACTTTCGAAGATGACACGCAGTACTCACGGCAACGCATATAAATCCAATGATGGCTTCAAAAATACTCCAAGAAAACTTGATTGAATGGAGAATAAAAGTCAATGTAAAGATAAATAATACTACGTTACATCATGCTAACTCAGCAAAATACTTGGGTATGTATCTGGACAGGCGTCTAAATTGGAAAACACATATAAAAAACAATAATAATCAACTAAGACTCATGTTCAACAAACTTTATCTTTTGCTGGGGATAACATTTCAGTTGTCACTAGAGTACAAAATAATTATATAAAAGGCAATCATAATACCAGTGTGGACTTATGGTTTAGAACTATGGGGAACCGTACATGTAAATTAAATATAGATATAACAGAAAGATTCCAATCAAAGACCCTCCGTAGTATGGTTTTACACCATGGGTATGTACTCAACGATCTTTTAACAAAGGACCTGAACAACCTTGCTCGTTTTGAGGAACTAATTACAACTAAAAGTACAGTTTATTAAAAAAGACTTCAGTAACATCCAAATCAAATTGTGATAAAACTTTTAAATACCAACGAATAAGCACAAAGATTAAAAAGACCAATGGAGTTAATAACAAGATTGCAATAAATAACAATTATTCTCCATAATATAATGATTATTAATGATTAGGGTTAATTAAGGGTAATTGGATCACTGGATCTATTACCAAAATTTCAAATACTAAATCAAAAGTGACGAATGGATGTCTGTCAACGTCGTTCATAAAGTCGATTCGATGATTCCTCCTCCTATGTATCCTATATGTCCAATAAAAATTTAATATAATTTAAGCTGGAAATTCTAAAATGGGAAACCATTTTATGGTAATATATTTTCATGTTCAAAACAATTGTTTTGATAAAATCATGAATATTTTTGAATTTTACGAGTATTATAAGGAAACAAATAAATAATATTGCAAAAAATTATGTAAAACCAATTTTATAATTTATATTTTTATTATTATTATTATTATTATTATTATTATTATTATTATTATTATTATTATTAAATAATTTATTGTTATTTTAAAATGGTTAAAATATAACAAATTATAGATTAACTGAAATCTTATGGTATAAACCTACACTTTTATAACTAATAACAAAATATACGATTATACGAATGCTGTACGATACCGACAATTTATTTTTAATATTATTGCAAATTTCCATTATTATTATTCTTTCTTATGCGGATAATTGCCAACTCCTAATATGAATCTTATTTGTACGAGTAATACGTAACTATAACAATATCTTAATATACGACGAGTACAGTTTATATTCGATGTGAAAAAATTGAATATAATTTCATATATATTTTTTGTTTGACAAATCGTTATTATTTTGTTGTAAAGTCTTATTTAATTTTTCTATCCGCATATGAGAGCAGTATGGATAAATATTGAACGTGTGCCGGAGCGGTAATTATGCATTTATCAATTCTAATATATTGCATACTCTATAGCAATACCAATTTAAATTTCATATTTGAACAGAGTATCGAGATATTTGTGAATGTTCATGTGTACGAGTATTACATAGTAAATATGCAAATATAATACTTTCTGTGTGTGAAGTTGTATAATATGTGCATAATTTGTTTGCATTTATAAACACAATTTTATATGCATATTATAATTATTGATAAAATAAATCATGTGGAAACTTACTATTGATTACAATTTGATTGAATTTTTTTTGCAAAATGCATTTAATTAGATTGTATGTACAACAACAACATTACCCAGTGGGATTTTTTGAATGTAGTTTCAATTTCTTCAATGAAAGCATACGTAAATTGTAAGTACATCCAATTTCGCTTGAATGAATTCACTAATGAACTAACTCATTAATTTATTCATCAAAATACTATGCACCAAAGTATTTATCGGTGAAAATTATCTGTGAATTTATAAGTAGTTCAAATTTCATAAATAAAAAATAACCAGCGAATTTATTGAATTTGTTCTGTACACATGAAAAGTTCACCCATTCCGAACAAATGACCATTGTTAAATATAGTATATAATATCGCACTGAGACCTTATAATTAAGTCATTAATGTGAAATGCGTGCTCATAAAAACCAAAAGTTTTACTAGCTAAAAGTGTAAAAAACATATTTTTTTCTTCTGTTGAAAATATCGTTTGGCTAAGATGTTTGTTGTTATTATTTCATTTCTTCATTGGGAGAAAAATGCTGCTGAAATTCATCGAATGCTTGTCGTCGGCCTATATAGAAAATATGCTTTATCTGAATGAAGGTGCAGAAGAGACTGATTTCAATGCTTCAAAAGTAGTGGATTGTAATTGTGAGTGTCAGTATTTGGTGAGACCAGTAAGGATTAATACATTGGTACATGGTTTAAACTGTCAATATTAAAACCTACTGTCTCAACAACGACTCAATTAAAAGCGATTATTATACAAGAAAAGAAACCAAAATCTGCCAGTCACGATAAAATGATTTTACTCAGCAATACAATCCTCGCAATACCGGTCATAGAAACGTAGAAAGGATTTGAATGGGATCAGTTCTCACACAACGTTTATTAACCAAATGTTGCTCCATCAGATTATCACTTGTTCAGATCATTCAATTCCGCAATGAAGTTCTACAAAAAGTCTTATTATATTGGATTACAAGAATAGTTGATAGATTGAAATGCTGCATGATATTTACGCGCAGAATAATTTTTTGCGTCAATTTCTAGAAACCTGGCAATTTGGTTATTTTTTATTTTTCATTTTTGAAGAAATCTTACAAAAAGGCTTATGTAATGCATATGTATATGAATTCATCCATTCCGAATCCAAGAAAAACTCATCCGATTCCATGAAAAATACACTTGTTCTGAACACAGGAAAAACCCACCCATTCTGAACCCATGAAAAAACTCATCCAGAGAAGAAGTATTTACCACCCCAATGACATCTCTTCACAAAAGTAATCTAGAAAGTATTGCAAGAATGGAGTAGTGCTGACTAGAAGTAAGTAGACAATCATCGATGTTATCATACATACCGGTCCCACTGGGTACAAATGTATTTGGTGTGTTGCGAGCTTGCGGGTTTTTTGCAATTAAAAAAATTCCGATTTTATCAGAAATAAATTATCATAAATTGTTAATTACACACAAACATACAACTTACATTCAACGGTGTATGTTTGAAATAATTATTAAACCATTTCATATATATATATATGGAATACAATTAACTTATAAGGTAGTGGGCCCAATCCCTGCCATATTAAGAGAACTTTCACTTTTCGACTATGATAATAATGTTCCGGGATTTAATTATTATATGAGTATTACTTTAATGTTATTAATTTCAATGAAATAAAAAAAATTGTAATCTTAAATCTTTATAAATTCAGAAAAATTACTGAAAAATATATAATATCCCAAATGTCGCAATATTTTTGTTAACTCGTAGAACTTATGGTACTTACCAGCGAAAAATTGAACCAAGTGCGTTTTGACATCATCATCATTATAGACCAACATTTACCATTCAAAAATTTTGGAAATTTCGTAATAAATGGTAATCTGATGGTGCAACTATATGGATGGTCCGGACTATATGGTAGATGTAGCAATACCTCCTAACTAAGCTCCAATAACTGTCATGGTAGAACACAAAGTATTTTCAATTTGCTTATTCTGGTCACTTTTCTTGAATTGCATTGATCACAGTTTGGTTAGTTGTTGAATGGGCACATTCATCGAATTGATAGTTTGGTCGTGTAGTAAATGTTAAAAATACACAATACCTTTCTTATCCCATCATTCCCATAACATATAACCTTTTTTTGTTGGATATGAACTTTAGTTGTCGTTGCAGGGCAAACGTTCATGTTTCTTGCTCCACGATATGTTGCGGTTTACATTGTTGTAAACAATTCATTTTTCATTGCCAGTTATCAATCGTTTTATAAATAGATCATTTTCATTACGTTTCATAAGCAAATCGCAGATGTTAATGCATTGTGTTAAATGAATTTCTTTATGTTGATGATATATGGATTTATCGAGCTTTTTTTCGTATCCAGGTTGTTTTAAATGCTTTGCAATGCATGCGAATGTGATACATCGAGCATCCCTGCAATCTCACGTGGCGTGCTATGATGATTCGCATCGTTTATTACATTGATTTGGTCGTCATAAACGTTGTGCATCTTTGAGTGAGAAATCTCTAATAATTTGGTGTACTGCTGCGCGATGTTATGAAGAAGGGTTAATTTTGAAGTGTCCGCAGCTCATTGGGAAACAGAGACTCATCGATTTGCAATAAAGTTTAAAATTTTACATGTCTGTAATCTAATTCTAAGAAATTTTCGGGTAGCATGGGTTGCATTTTTCACATCCTTCAAATCGCAAAATAATTAAGTTCTATATAGAACTATTACATTGGAATTATTATGAGCATATAGTAGTAGGTGTGGGAATTAAAGGTTGTGTACCATAATTTTAGAACATTATTTCTTGTAATTGGAAGGTTAAGTTAAAAAATAAAAGAAAATCAAGATACTACAAAAATGTTATTGAGAATATTAGGGTACTATATATGAGTACATTATTACAGATTTGGAGGACTATATCAGCAGGAAAACAATTTTAATAAAAATATTACGTTTAACGTGTTGTCACAGTCAATGATTGTAAGACCTGATAGTTAGCTATTAGTGGTTTGGTGATGAATGCATTGTAGAAATGCTCGGGATACAAAAATGCATCGATACTGAAAATACTAACGCAGTCGCGAACTACAACAACCGCCATGGAAGACTATCGCTCTAAGCTAATTTCGATAGTAAATTGATTCGTAGGAATAAACGAGAAAAAGAACAAAGTGTTTAACTCAGCGTAATTCAACAGAAAAAAATGGTAACAGAAGTTTGTACAGGCTGGTGAATCGTATTCGGAATATTCGATATTTGGTGTTGAATCACTGCAAGCCTAAGCAGTCATCAATAACACATATGCATTTTTTGGTAAAGTAAACATTTTGAACGTTACGCATGTAATCATCGTACTGTCTGTATACATTCATGATTCATGAACTATTTACATAAATGTAATAACTCCAATAATTTAAAATGTATTTTAATAATTCTGAGAAAAAAAAATGTAATTATTAAACAACTATTAATTAATTATTTAGCAATAATTGTGTATAATACATTTTCACTTTGTAAAAGAATCAATAAATAAATAAAAACTTTTAATAATTAGAAATTGTTCAACGATTATTATCAACTAATAGAATAGTAAAAACTTGAAGTATAAAATATCTTAAACACAAGCTTACAGGGACTCACAAAACTCATGAGACAGGTAAGAACTCATTAGAAACACATCAAATAATAAAATGTTTTTACTTTATTAAATTTTTTTCTATTACTAAAATATATACACATTTCCGCACCTCTCAAAAGTAATGGGACTAGCACCATTCTAAATTCTAGTAAGAAATAGTCCAATTACCTAGCGACTAGTCTTGCATAGATGACCACTTGTCTAGAATCATTGTTCTGATGGAATATATTAATTATAAGCATTGTTCAATTTTGCGGCACCATCAATCAAAAAATTTTCAATCCTTTAAGGATTTTCCAATTAGACCGCCTGCTCATATTTTGAATTGAATTAAAGCAACAGTTGTAATTTTTGTCCATAGTGATGTGAAGCCGCAAGGTCTTAAGGGTCACTATCACATTAAGTGTTTACGATTTGTTGGCATATAATAACACATTAATTTTTTATATAATGCCATAAAAAAAAAGTCCATAGTGATGTGAAGCCGCAAGGTCTTAGGGGTCACTATCACATTAAGTGTTTACGATTTGTTGGCATATAATAACACATTAATTTTTTATATAATGCCATAGAAAAAAAGTCCATAGTGATGTGAAGCCGCAAGGTCTTAGGGGTCACTATCACATTAAGTGTTTACGATTTGTTGGTATATAATAAAACATTAATTTTTTATATAATGCCATAGAAAAAAGTGCATAGTGATGTAAAGCCGCAAGATCTCAGGGGTAACTATTGGTCCATTTCTTGAAATATTGGATGCACCAAAGTTTTTCTTCCAGCAAATTGATTGTTTCATTAACTATGTGTATGACGTTTGGCACCGTCTAGTTGAAAACCCATATATCGTTTGCATCGATAGAAACAATTTTTAGAAACAAAAATTGGTTGAGTGTAACGAATTTCAGTCACCGTTGATGATGATTAGAATTATATAAACTCGATTATGAACTCATATTTGAAGTTTGGTGAAAGATTTTGTAATAGTTTCATTGTGGCAGATCTGTGTCACCAGCACAATGAGCGCAGTGAACGCAGTGACATTGTGATTTTATTATTACTTTGACTAAAATCGAAAGATAAAATTATAACTGTAAACGTAAGTAACAGGAATTTTGAAATGTAATAATAACCTGAATTCTGCCGAATCTGATAAATAAGAATTTTTTTTTTGTATTTTCTGTGAGTTGCTTTAGTTTATTGCTATTAATGTTTATTGCATTCTCCAGCCCAACAATCTTTTGTTCGAAGAACCGCTTGGTATTGGTTAGCCCGGGTAGAGAAAACCAATATTTATTTCTCTCATCCGAACTCCAGGTTGATGCCTTCCTGACCCGAAATTCATATCAGCATCAATTTATTATTATTACGAGCCACCCGGTTTAGGCTCTGATGACAACTGTATATTGAATTAAACTTTGACTTATCAAGGGCCATAAGAATTATTTTACGAAATATTCAAGCGTATTAGAAATTGGATGGATAAAAGCATAAAATAGAGAAAAATGAAATCTTTTATTAAATGTTAAAATGGAATATTTTATAAACTTCAAAATAAAATTATAACCGTAGAATATGTCAGTCTTATATATTCATATAAGAAAATGTCTCAAACTGTTCTTGACAGTTCATTTTTAACCATAATATGATTTCTTAACTTAATTGATTGAATAATGTAAGTAACAAATAAATATTTAATTTTTTAATGATAGTTTTAGAGCAGATTTTATGATATATGTCTAACCGTCCCGTGACTTTTGTGAATCACTGTATGATCACATAAATAATGTCATAATCGTATAAAATAATAATCATTTAATATTTATTTTCATTTCGTAATATTTAATATACCCGATACTCATAATTAAATAACATAACGAAATAATATTTAATAAATGCGATTTATTTATTTATTTAAATTACTCGTACATAATTATATTGTGATAAATATTTCAAACCAATTTCAAACCACAATTGGATGCATTTTAATTTAAAATATATGTGTGTGTGCGTGTGTTGGTTATTGGATTAATGTTTATAATCTGTATTAATATATGTCTATTTATACCACAATTCTTTCAATTTTGACTAATGTTGACATTTAATTTCAAGTGTTATAAATTTATATGTAAATAATTTAATAAAAATTTATAATTATTAAATCAATCAAATAACACATTATTAATTTATCATAAATTTAATTGAACTAATTTAATAAGAAAATAGAATTTCTTATGTTATGTGTTTCTAATGCGAATTACATTAAAAGTTTCACATTAAAATTAAATTTATTAATGGGACATTTTTAAGTGCTGGCTTAAGCTTCAAATTCAGGTTAACCTTATCGGTCCATACTGGCGTTCATTCATTGGTACATAAATTTCTTTAAATTTTTTCTAATTAAAAAAATATTTTACGTTTTATTGCTGCACTCAATAATTCAACAACTACACACAAATTCAAGATATTACTGATACTATTTTTAAAGCAATATTTTAGTCCTGTGTCGAAGAAGAAAATAGAATAAACATACACCGGGGGAAATTCATCGTTTAGAAAGATCATTGAATTGCACTAAGTTCTATATAAAGTCCTAGAATTTATATCATTTCTACTATAATTATCCCCTTTAATTTAGAATTAGCTGGATCGACCGGACACTGTTGAGGCAAGTACAAATAGAACTCATCTGCATTGTGATGGTGATAAAACTACTTATTATTCGAATATGATTATCATTGGATAAATTATGAAATTATCTGACACTCTTCACAATGAATTATCTAAAGGTTTTTAAAATTTTTCAAGACAAAGTCTAACTCGACAAAGTAACGTAAAGTGTGATTCAATGGAAATTTTCTCAAAGCAAATTTAAACAACCATCGTTGAATTAATTTATTTCGGTTAATGTTAATTGCATATATATACATTACTTAAGTGAGTACGCACTGGCAGAGACACCAGAAAAAACACAGAAACTCTTTAATAAAGTGCCATTGAGATTGAATAATATAACACATCCTTGGACAACAAATTAAAAAAATTTAATAAAATCAGTGAAACGTGTCACACAATTTTGTCAATACAAAACATTATGAATTCCATTAAATTTGTAAATCTTCTAACAATTGACTCAAATATTATAATTTAGAAATTCATGTCTAATATAATATCAATAATAAAATATCAGATTTATTTGCATTTTTTTTTTTTAAATGCAGGCCAATAAAAAACTAGAAAATAAATTAGCAGATCAATTAAATAAAAACCGAACATGGTAAATGACACACATTGCTGTAAAACGACCGAAAAATCTGTTATACATTTTTCCATAAAAGACCTAAACAGTATACCAAGGATGCCAAAAGCTTGTGCTTCATAAATAACTATTTTAAACATAGAATTATGGAATAGAAATAAAAATCATTATCAAATGGTTTATAAATTTTTAAGATGCAAACAATTGTTGGGTTTATTTCAACAAAATTAGGACGCTTAAATTTTCATCAAAATTCAAGTGTGGCAGATTATAGCTTTACCATATTACTTAAAGATTAAAATAGAATGATGTTAATCCTTATAGAAATAATGTTTTTTTGTATTTTCTTTTAATTTCAGAGGGCTTATATTATTTTTTCATATACACAAATTAATATAAATATACCTACAATTAAATTTATTTATTGATTAAACTCACCCACAATTCATCATTTGTTGGAATGGAACAATATGTGTGTGTAAAGTATATTTTATTTAGTTTTTAAAATTTAAAATTGAGCCGGCATCGATAGCCGAAATTAGAAAATTACTTTAAATCACCATTGCAAATAATGTAAAAAAGTAAAAATCATACATTTTCTTAAAACACTTTTTAAATTTTATTTTACACGTGATTAAAATTGATTTTCTTTTATTTTTCAATAATTTAATGAAAATCTATATTATAATAATAACAAATTTGTATAAATTTTAAATCCCGAAATACTTTTTCCATTTTATAAATAAATAAATACATTTTAATTACAATTTTAATACGAGCAAATTATATAACAATGAAAAAAACTACGCATAAAAAAATATTAAAAATGACAAAAATTTAAAAGAAACAAAAGAATATAAATTCTACTGAAAGATGGTCATCAATGTGCGCATGATATTTTACCACCTCACAAATAGATTTTAACAATATATTATATATGAAAATTACGGGATATCGCTTTGATTAATTGCGCATGCCATTATATGCACATTTTTTTTTAGTTACATACCATAAATACACCTATGCAATTGTGCAAATGAAATGAATGTTATAAATAAATATGAAAGAAGAACATAAAATCTTATATATAGAAAATGTTAACACTTGTCAAATTACCATTGGCCACGATACCAATAGATTTAATTGTAATAGATTTTTTATAATAATAGAATAAATTAGACAATTGGGAGCACGTATATCAAACACTTAGTTCAATTTGTAAATTAATTTCCTCTACTTAGACGGCGAGAAGAAGGCCATAGGAATGTTTTTGATAAAATAATTTGATTAATGTAAAAACCAAAAATTTGTACCTGGCGAGAATGAATTATGTTAAGGGTTGGTTGACTTGCTCAACTCGAGTGCGAAGTGGGATGAAGTAATAAATAGAAATGTTATGAAAAAACTTATTTGGTTTTTGATTTTGAAGCAGTTCGTTTGGTTTTGGAATTGAGTGAAAGAAGTTTGATTGATGGTAAAATTATAGTAAAATTAAATGGATAAAAAAGGGAAAAAAGAAAGTTAAAGGTTGAAAAAAAGGTTGATGATATAAAAAATCTGTGAAAATATTTGAAGATAATGGAAAAAAAAACTAACAATAAGTTCTGAAAAATATCCTTAAAAATGGAATTTAAATTTGTAATTAAACTTTTGACGATTTTGTTTTTTCACATATAGTGAGGTGGGGTGGCAAGAGAGGTTGCAGGGCACGCCTGAAAAGAAGTTTGTAATCCTTAATTTTTTCTCGGTATTTTAAATATATATTTTAGTAAATTTAAAATTAGGCTAGTAAATTTCGGATAAATTTTCAAGAAATATGCTAACAAAAGCCTTTGCTTATCTGGATTAAATTAGTCTGGCTAGACTGCAAATATTCTTCGGTTAGTTTTTGGACGCGATTGAATATTTTTTTTTTTTTTGATTGACAGTTAGGAAACACGCAACACATAGACTTTCTTTTTCATTCCACTGCAAATTTTCATTATCGGAGAGCGACAATTCCGTAGGATAACTTTTTATGGATGCAGGATGATAAAAATTTAATACTTGTAACAACTTAATGGTAGGCCCACTGCCAGAAATTATAGTATAGACATGCCAAATCTGATACATAAGCAAAAAAATTTGAACTAGAATTTTCAATTGTAGTACAAAATTTGACAATTCCAGGTCAAAAGTAGAGTTCAACTATACAAAATAAAACTAAATTACAATTCAGTCTTGGTTTCAACAAAAAATACTGTTGAGTAATCATCTATTAAATTCGAAATAGTTTTTCTAGAAGTTGTTTACAAATTTGAAATGAAAAAAATTGTAACTTTCAAAAGATTTGTTACAACAATAGTTCCCTACTTCCATGTAAGTACTGGTGGTTCAATTTAAGAGAGAACAATTATGATTCCATCTGTACATTAGCAACTAATATTTATTTATAGAACTACAACATTTGCATTAAATGAAATAATTCTATGCTAATAACTTACACAAAATAATTATATTTATATAAAATTCAATGTTCAAGTAATATAATTCAATGCCAAACAATAACCATATGTGCGGACATTATCTAACTGCTTATAGTATTATTAATTACAACAATAAATGACTTCGTTAATCATTTGTAGATAAAAAAAACAATCGACACTTAAAACAATACATAAAATATTAAATGAATTCCACCATCAGCGATTTGTTTTTATTGTAGAACACCCGCCGTCCGAAAATTAACCGGAATGGCTTTATAATATATATGGATCTGGTAATGCCATGTAATGTTTTGTGAACCAACCTTAATAAACCGTCACAGTTTCGTGACATTTCTATGTGCGGAAACCAAATTAAAATAAAGTATACATTTTTGTGTGTCGGTCGAAAAAAACAGCAAACGGTCAACATTATTCAATTTTGTTATGGTTGAATTAATAAAGTTCTTTTTCCACCTATAGTTTGTTTTCATAATAATTTAATACTATAATATAATATATTTTAATAATGTGTTACTCCCAAATACAAAATTATTATGCCAATTATTTTATCTGACAGAGAGATTTTTTTGATGGAAATTCGAGTCTTCGCTCTTTTCCGTTTGGGGCACATTAAAATAAATCATAGTATAATTATTAATATTAATATCAATTTTACTATAAAAACTATAACCACCAAATAAATAATTTACAAATTAAATCTTGATTTAAAATTGGTAGCAATGCTAACCGAAATAGTTGAAAGTAATCTCCAGTGAGATTCATATAATTCGAATTTGGAATAAAAAAAAGCAACGTGAGACTTTAACTGCAAAAAATATTGAACTATTAGAGGTGAATTCAAAATTTATTTCACCACAATAATTGGCGGATAACTATAAATTACACCGGATTGATCATTTCAAATATATATATGAAAGTGACGACAATTTCTTAAAACCAGTTCACTGCATCTAAATAGCCTAACTAAAACCGAAAGGGATCAAACTTTTGAATGATGATCACCCGGTTGAAGGAAATCTCGTTTAATATAAAGTCGAGTTTTCAAAATAATAATCTATTATTCAAAAAGAATTTGTTCCAAGTTGTACAACGAATGATTTATTTTACTTTGGTGTAGTGAAGTGTTTGTTGAGTCGTTTTCGTTGTGTTTGTCCACTTCGATATATTTGTATTTTAAGGAGAATATTTAGAATAAACAAACTTATTTGCGGACAGAGGGTGTTAATTTATAGATACAAATACAGTCTGTATATGTTCATAATTATATGCAATGCATTGATACCCGATACCTTAATTAGAATTTATGCGCAATTATTGTATTTATTATTATTAATGTAATTATTATTTAAAATTATAGGTTTAATATATGTATAAATAACGCACATAATTAATTTCAAACGTACGAACACAGGCGAATAGTAATTTTAATACTTAACATACAATTTTAATATATCTTTATATAATTACAAACAAATGTAAATAAATAAATAATATTTTTATAAAAACAAAACAGACAAAGTGCCAAGGGACTTGATTTCGAATTATCAGTTACTTATTATAGTGTTACAATGTTACAACATGCAACACACCAAATTGTTATAGTAGAACATATAAATTTCTTACAATTTCTATACACTTCCTATAATTATTCAATGTTGTAAAAAAACTTTTGATACCCCACATTTTATTTGAAGTTGTTATCCCGAATAATGAAACGAGTATGATATAAATTATTAAGTAAATTTGGCTGAATGTTTATAAAAAACTAATTAATGTTAAAAGTAACTAATTTAATATTTTGTTCAACTAGTTTTCCCAAAATATAAACAAAATTTATGAATTTGCACATTGGCATTTATTTTTAAATTCTAAATCTAAGGGAAAAGTATTACCCGAACCCCGTCTAGGTTCTCCTATGGTATCTGAATGTTCCCAGCAATGGTATTCATCTCAAATCCTTTATCCGATTTTTTTTAAATTAGGTAATTAAGTATTTTGTAATACGTTCTAAATTATGATGGAAGTAGGCGATACTACCTTCAGACCTTCTGGGTGCTCTTATGGTACCTCTAAACTTTCTCAATAGAATTATACATTTTTTTTTTAAATTGGGGACTGATCATTTAGTAATAATTTCTAAATTTTACACAATTTTATTTACTCATACTCTGTATTTTTAATAATATTACTCCGATGAATAATTTTTGATGACAAGCAATACTTCATATCGCGAACGACAATATTTACCCTTGACCATATTTGCGGCTAAATTTAGATTCCAAATAAAGACTAGGTGGTAATTGTTTTTAAATATATTTCTGAAAAATGTTTAAATATTAATTACATTGATTTGTTATTTATTGTTAATCTGTGTTATGATTATGGCCACGTTCGTGCAGCCCTCAACATCAAAGTTTACTATGGATAGAAACAAAGTCTACCCGGTTTTTTGAAATTTTGTGATCTCTCGTCTTTGCATCTGTAATAGTGTTTGTTTAAATGTTCTTTAAGTTTCTGCTAATATACATGATTTTCGACGACCATCCTAAATTAAAGTCTGGCAATAAACAAATATATTCGGCTGGTATATTGGGTATAGCATACTTGCAAAGCCAGAACACGTCCTAAGGTTGCAGACAGTGGAATGGCCTATAATATAATGTGTTAGCTACGAATAAAGAATAAGTTGCCATTGACAATGTGGTTGCTGTGTATGAGAATTACTACAGGGCGTTGTGTGAAAGCAGCAACCGATGAAAACTTAGTTAATGATTCAGTGATTACACAGTAACGGCGAATTAGCGGCACCATTATAGCTACTTTCGGAAGAGGTGATATAAGCCTGTAAATGCCCTACGTATTTACAGAATTATTATGTAGGTTGAACGTATATGGTTAACTAACAACTTCGGAAAAACAACCAGTTATGCATTGTACAACACGGCCTCGGATCGGACAGAATAAACGACAACGACTCAATAACAGCAAATTTAAGGACAATAATGATTTAAAACTTGCATCTTGAAATGTTAGTAAGGCAGTAAACTGTGATAAAAAGATCATTAAGATTCGGGATTGGAAAATATTGAGGATAACAACGACAAAGTTAAAGACAAACTTTATTCAATTGTGACATTGAATACTGTAATGATGAATTTACTACTATCTGAATCGTAATATAACACTTTCCACATATTCCCTAATACATATACTAAATGCTGTTACGTCGAAAAAAATATGCACCCTTCCATAATGACCGGATCATATATAAGAAACATCTCCGGTTTGATTTCTGAAACTCTTCGAGGATTAACTCACAGAAAGAGCACAGTGGACCTTCCTTGGTCTAAGTGCCGGGATTAATTCCCTCTTTTATAAAATCTTCATCATAAGAGGACATACTCAAATGGAAAGAAATATGACGCATCTGAGGTGATTTAATTAAAAAGAAATTTACCAAATCATAAATCTGCCATTTTCAGATATGTGTGTCTCTAACAAAAGAAACAAGATTAAAAGCTGAATCTGTAAAACTGAAAATTGAACTATTTATTTGAATGACTTACGATAAATTTGAAAAATCACAAAATTGTTAAAATACATTTAATATGTCAACAAATTCATCCATATTAAGTGAGTAGGAGGTCTTCTAAAATTTATTTATCAAGGGATAATTCTAATAATATAATTTATCCAAAAGCTTATAATTTTGGATAATATGTGAAATAATTATAATAATATGGTGTTATAATCTAATCGAATCTAATTCGCATACACGGTTGAAAATTTTAGTCTATTTTTAAATTATTTTTGGTTACATATAGTTCAACCCACACCGAAATTTGATTAAAAAGTAAACCCCAGAAAGTTTTAAAATAATAATCAAACCATTATAGATTAAATTTTAAACCTAAGCAGTTTAAAAATATTGTTGCCGAATCGAACCGGACCGTTTTTTTAAACTTAATAACACAATTTTCATTTTAATATACCTGACACAATTTGGTAAACGTAATTTTATAATATTTTCTATTTTCGTTTGTCGAATGTGTTTCTAATCTTCGATGGTTTAAAATACAATTTGAAATTCTAAAATAATAATATTATTACTTAAAAATATAATACCAATAGTTTACGATATTGTACAAATATGAATTTGGTATGAAAATCTCAATCTCAAATGGTTTAGTAAATCGACATAAAAACTTCTTTGTGTTTATTATTTAATATTTCTTAGTTTATAAAAAGCGTGTAAACTAATTTTTGGTTTCTGGATTAGTCCAAAACTTTCATGCGTATTTAAATTAAAGATCTTATAAATTGACTAAATTTGCGGTAGTTGGTCTGATTGTAATATGTTTGAGTACCGCGAACCTTCTATTATATTAATCGTAAATTTCTGAACTCATTAAATCAGTATAGGAAAAATTATGTTCGCAGCACCGCACCCACAATAAATTTTTAATTTTATTTCAAAATCACCTCAATACTTTTTACCAGTTAATAAAGTAAAAAAAAATATGACAAATTACAAACTAATTATTAACTATTCAAGAACTATTGAAATCATTTTGTTTGTTGTTGTTGTTGCTCTTTTCTAATTATGTATATCAAATAAATATACAAACAACAAATTTATTTTAATAAATATAAGATTAAATTACATATAGAAATAAATATTTTTAATTGCTATTTGTAAATTAAATTTATTTAGTAAATACTATATCGTATATATGGTCAATTTCGACCATGTTTTTAGCACGCTCTAAAACTAATATGCTATTGACATTTCAATGTTAACAAAGTCATATTACAAAAAAAGAGTCGCTATTGGTACTCGTACTAATGTATGTCTGTCTGTGTCTACATTGTATTGAAATTAAATTAAATTTTACGTAAGATATTATTTCATATTTATTTTTTCTTATATGCACCATAAAACGGCTGTAAATATATATTATAATAATATATTAAAATAAAATAAGCGAACGCAACCTTCAATAAAAATTTTATGTTTTTATTTAGAAGAAAAATTTAAAATTTATTTGAGACTTTTAGTAGAGTTTACTATAGTTTTATTTAAGTTACAGGCTTATACACACTTTCTTTTTTCTTTATATATTTTTAACTAACTAGCAGATTTTAACTCAGATACGTTGTAGCAAATAAATTCTTTTATAATATGTAATTTTAATACATATACTAATATTACTTATAACAATATATGAAATATTATATAAACAAAACATACAACGTATACATGAACAAGTATTTGATCATAAAAACCTAATTACTTACATAATTATTTTGCTACTTTTGCATATTTGTATGCGACTTATAAAATTGTTTCATTGTTTTGTGGTAATCCAAAAAAATGTTGTATAAAATATAATAAAATAAAGAAAATTAATTAACAAAATAAAATCATTTAGAAATACACCAGCCATTCGTTAATCCGAACGCTACATTTTTGAAATGTTATGCGCATTTTTGTGTTCAGATTATCGCTCGTGCGAATGTTGCGACACGGCAAAATAATGTAGCCATACAAAAATTTTAATAATTTTATTATTTGAAAATATAGAATTCTGAAATAAATTGTATCTACAATAATTTGAGCCTCCTAATCGCAAACTTCTTACAATAAAACATAAATAAGTTTAATTAATAATGTGAAATGTCTACGGTTCATAAGTGGACACAATTCAATGAAGTTAATTTATTTAAGTATTTATTCTAAATTTAATATACATTAAATATTAATGGCTCATTTATATATGGAATTAGCACAATATCCTAATTTTTCTGAAGAAATTTATTTAACTTCAATAAAATTGCATTACACGTACCATAAAAAAATTAATTTAATTCTATGCAATTTGTGTTGTGTTCCTAAAAATTTTCCATTTCGACAAGTATTTCGTAAGCACTACTCAATTTTTTGCAATTTTTCAATTTGTCATTTTCACATATGTATTTAGAATGACGGAATATTTTGGATTATGATAAAAACTATAACTAATCTCACATTCATTTGATTGAGCCATAATTGCACGGTTGAAAATTTTGGACTAATTCATACGCTTCTTATAAACTAAGATATATTAAATAATAAACACAACGAGGTTTACGTCTATTTTAAACCATTTGCTATTGAGATTTTCAAACCAAATTCATATTTGTACATTATCGTAAACTATTGGTATTATATTTTTAAGTAATAATATTATTATTTTAGAATTTCAAATTGTATTTTAAACCATCGAAGATTAGAAACACATTCGACAAAACGAAAATAGAAAATATTATAAAATTACGTTTACAAAATTTTGTCAGGTATTTTAAAATCACATTGATAAAATGCGGCCCACCACTTGTAAATGTCAAAGTTGAGTATATATTTTCGGTATTTTAAACCCTTGAAGTTTAAAATTAACGTTCTTTTCGGTTCGACAACAATATTTTTAAACTTCTTAGGTTTAAAATTTAATCTATATTATGGTTTGAAAATTATTTTAAAACTTTCTAGGGTTTACTTTTTAATCAAATTTCGGTGTGGGTGGATCTATTTTTAACCAAATATAATTTAAAAAATAGTCCAAAATGTTCAATTATATATTCATGGCACAAAAGTTGTTCGGCTATAGCCTATAGCCGAATAATGATCATAAATAGCGATAGCGAATATAGTCTAATAATAACGATAGGTGATAATCTCGTTGTTTATGGAATTACCAGAAATAATTAAATAAATGTGAAAGTAAGTTCCGTTTTTTTTGTTCAAATTAAATGTTTATTTAGCAAGTACATAAAAGTGATACATTATTGAAAGTACGTTCCATCAGTATCTACAAACTTCGCTCATATTGAATGGAATACTGATTTCCTGTTTGAAGCGATCCAGTCGTTCAGTCAATTTTTTATCTTTTCATAAGATGTGAACCGTGTGTTTTGAAGGACTGACTTATGCAGACAGGAATAAATATTAATCCGAACGAGCATTGTCTGGCGAATATGGTCGGCGGGACAGAACTTTCGGGTTCTGTCAATAGGGTTTAATGACATATGTAGAATTATGTTTGGTATTGTCATTTTGAAAAGTTAATTTTGTGTGTCTATTCACTCATTCTGGTCGTTTTTTCATCTCTGCTTTATTTAAACATTTTAGTTTACATCGGTAGACATCATCACCCTAGTAATATTGTCCGTAGTTTGTCCACAAAATTTCCGCATTAAATGTAATAGTCTGTTGTAATAGTTCCGCTGGAATTTTATATGATGAGTGCAACCCTGTCCATAGATTTTTATAAAAAATGTCCTTGGATTATCCGTATATTTTCGATGATAATTTCTATGGATTTTCCTTAGAAGTATTTCTCGTTGCTATTATTCCACATAATATCCATAGAATTTATATTCATATTCTTTGTGAGCAGATCCACGGATTTTGTCTAAATTATCTTTGGATTATACATGTATTTTGGCAAGTAATACCCGTGAATTGTCCGTATTAGCAGAATACATTTTCCTATGACGATGATGTCAAATCGAGGTTTGATTCATTTTTTTACCGATAGACCAGAAGTTCTACGATCACGGAATAAAGATGCTACCTGAACGAAGCCAAAAATTCATCAATTGTGTATATTTATTTTGTAATTAAATAGTGCAAAAAACCGCAGATAAAATCCATTCAAAAAGTTTAACAAAATTCCTAGGAAATATATCGATTTCAGTTACTGGTTGTTTTAAAAATTATGAAAATAAATTGAAAAGAATGAGGATTATATCTAAATAAGCGGAACATACAACATTTGAACTACTGTCTTGGATAATTGGTGAAATAAATTTTGAATAAGTTCAGGGCATATAATGAATGTCCAATTTTTCAATAACATCTGCGTTAGTAAAATTAGGTTCCCAATCAACACCAATATTGCGGCTTATAATATATTTGGAATTTTATTAACGCAATTAACTCACTTAAACCATTATTGTTTTTACAAGTGATAATATTGTCATTGTTTAGCCATATTTAACTGATACCGTGAATGGCTCATAAATATTTTATATTAAAATTAACATGATTTAATAGCAAACACTTCAAATGGAATTTATCCGATACAAAACTTTGCAATTTATTTCAGTGTGGTGTCTACGACGGCTGAACAAATTCTTATATTTATTATTCCTTGTGGTGATAAGCCACAGCCAGCAAAAAGTTTGTAAGTGCAGACGCATCGGTAATACAGATTTTCATTTGAATTCAGTTTAAAGTAGAAACGCAATTCTTCACTGCACAATATTTTCCAATAACTCATGCGATATAGTTTACGTTATTTATATATCAACGATTTTACTTAAAAAATTGAACAATTTAGTTTTTTTTTGACATAATCTTCAATAAATTTAAAAACAAATTATAAAAATAATTAATAATAAATTAAATTAAATTATATTAAAATGTATTTAAATTAAAATTACACAAGTCTAAGTTGAGTTCGTAATATTAATTATCTGTGATATTAATGGAATTAAATTGATTAAATTTCAAACACATAAACACATAAAATGATTAAGGATTAGATCTCCTAAATACATTTCAAGGAACGTTTAATATAGACTTTCAATGTCCTTTCTCTAATGGTCACAGTTCCTATCCAAAAGTACTGGTAAATTGACACTCAATTTATGATCTTTTTACGTTACTATTTTTAAATAATAAATATTAATGCATATTTAAATTCACTCAAGTTTTAATAATAACAACAACAGTACCAGGAAGTTATTAGGGAAAACTGTCTTAGGCATCAATTTTCCCGACTGAGCTACGAACTGTTCGAACGATATCACTTTTAACCAAATTTAAATAATAATCAAATTATCAAGACCAAGAAACTGATCTGAAACACTTTGGATATTACAATTTTCCAGAAATCAATTATTTGTAATATTTCAGACATAACTCAAAAACTAGCAAAGCTTCTGTAATTAATTTTTAGATTATTGAAAAAACGTGTACTTACGATCGCAGTTCTCTTAATCAAATCATCCAATCATATAGTCTTAGGGCTGGTTCATTCATTGTCTTTGTCTTTATCCGAAAAGTTAAATTATTCAAAATACATGTTCTGGTTCACAATCTTCAATACAAAATGCTAAACACACCCGACTTATTTAAAAGAAGAAACTTTTATGTCTATAAAACTAAAGAAAAAGATTATAACAAACGAGATGGTACGCGTGGTGTCAAATGTCAAGAATATGGGGGTTCGTTATATAGTTTCAATTTGTTTGTTCAATGATTACTTAATATTAAATTTAGCTATGAATTAACGAATTTCTGCTTAGGACAAAGACAAAGATAAATACCAAAACCAAGTTCTGAACCATCACTTAATCCATCCGAAACAGATTTTATATTATAATTAAGATAAATTATGAGAATTTTATTGTATCGTACGTGTACATTAGCTATGGCGTTCGGATTAACGCACAATTGATGTATTTATTTATTCGAGATATTAGTCAGTTTTTATTTATTATAAACATATTATGATATCGTATTAATTTGATCGGTTAAGTTATAATTATTTTTCTATGTATATACAATCCATTCATGTGTTGTGTAGCTTATATCTGCATGTGATAAATATAACGACAATAAAACTTTTGTATTATTTCTCTAAAAATAAAAAAGGTGCCTGAGGCAATTCACGATTCAGTTATACATATTACACTATTTTGTTTTTATGTATACATAAATTTTAATAAAAAAATTGGAACCGTCGTGTATATCATTAAATATCTACGTAACATTGATGGGGAAACTTTAGTTCACGGACATTTACAAATATTTGGATATATGTATCATTGTGGCAAAGGTACTGGCCGCTGAAAATTCGTCACCGGTGGGCTTTGCATACTTGAAAATAAATAGATAGCTGACGTGGCATAACAATAGACTAAAAACAATATTAAGCTTGCTTCTAACCTTCTATAGGTGTGAATATTACCACCTTCTAAATTCGTATAAAAACTGATCCAATAACTATATATTCTCAAATGTTGAAATACAAATAATTTTATTTATTTATTATTTATAATTTATAGCATAACATTTAGTAAAATTAAATTTTTATCAGTACGAAATTCAAGCAGTAAAAAAATTACATATTAATTTTGATTGCTATAATTTGGTGCTTGAAAGTATTTCCGCTCTTTTTTAATGGGAAAAATGAATATAAAAACAAAGAACCAACATTAAATTTTGTTTTAAAATTGTTAAAAATGCCACTCCAACATATGATTTGCTTTAAATTGTGTATTTTGATAATTGTTTGTTAAAAATACAAGTTCACAGAATGATTCACAGAAGGGCCAGAGAAGCTATAAGTGATGATGAACGTCCAGGTCGGCCATCTGAAGCAATTTATTGTAGAGAAACAATGAAAAAGTGGGTGATTTCGTTAAAATTTCTAAGAAATCTTCAGCGAGAATCGTGGAAATGGAAAGTGGAATACCGAAAATAATTCATCGAATTTTTACTGATCTACGATAGGTGAATTCAAAGTTTGTTCCACATCAATTAAATGATGATCGAATTGTTGCACCGAATTGAACTAATAATAAAATTTGTTTGCTTAATCATTTACCACACATTCACTTAATTTAACTCCCTACGACAAATTTCTATTCCCTAAACTTCATTTGGCTATAAAGGGAAACTGTTTTACATTACTTGAAGGTAATCAAAAGTCGACGACCGCACCGTTATTTTTTATGCACTTGTTGAACGTGTGCAAATCGATGCGATTTTAGTTTATGGCTATTATTTTGAATAAAAAAAATTGATTATGTAAAAATTTAATATTTGTTTTTATGTTTTTTTCAATCAATTCCGGTTCATAATGGGACAGAGGTTGTATTATACCAAATTATTACTCTCTCTAATTAAATTATTTTCTATAATTTTCGACGAATTTTTCTTATATTTCTGGCGATACCGTGTCGAAAAAACGATGTCGGGTTTGAAACAATCCAAACTACTATCCAAACCAAGTCGTGCTGCATCGATATGAAGAAGTGGTAATTGGAAGGCTTTATGTTTGGTGAGTACGTTGGGTGCTGAAACACTCCCTATTCGAGCTCCAACAGAGGTTTCGTTCAAGGCTATTGCAACATGTGGCCGAGCGTTATCATGCAATAGGATCACTTTGCGTCACTTGTAAAAGAAATGTGAAAATAAAAATTTCACTGGTATGTTCAAAATTGCTTAACCATATTTTGAGGGAATGTAACGACCGCAAAACTAGCATAAATGTGTCCTATTTGGGCTACTTTTAAGCGAACCTTCGTCAAGGACAACATCATTGGTACAAGTTGCTGCCACAGTATTAGAGTTAATAATAGTTCCAGAACTAAGAACTAAATAAAGCATGATCAAAAGTATAATTATCCAAACAATTCCATTTCAAATTATTGAAATCGGCATGTCCAAAATCGAATATATGGAAAAATAGATTTACTGTCGCAATTTAGTTTATTCGTGATCGTTGGATGATGACGATCCTCTCTGTAACAATGAAATTACTAGAACGAAAAACGTAGCAATCCAAATTATCTGTGGTAAAAATCTAATCCATCCAATATACAATTTAAAGATTCCTATTTTGAATATCAGTGTTGATTGTATTTAAATTTATTACATCACTGACCAAATTTAACATTAAATTATGAATGGTATCAATTTTTTTATTGGTAATCCTAAATCAATTCATAACGGTTGAACAAAAGAAATATTTTATGTAGATAATTCTTAGCGTCTTCAATCAATACTCAAATAATCAAGATACTGTTTCAATATTATAATTACTGTTAACGGTCAACCAGTTCACACACCATGCAAACATATAAAACATTTGTTACAACTGTTTTAATACCACCAGCACTGTTATCAATTGTGCTATTATCAGTAATGACTTTAGTTTTTTTGTTATTACATGTTTTTTTGTGATTAATTTTGTATAGCAACTGTTGTCAATAATAGAAATCGTGCGAATAATGGAGACAAAAATATGTTAAAGTAATTAATTTAATTCTTTATAATGTAATTTTAGGTAAAAAGGATGCATTATGATGCCTGTTATTAGTGCACAACCCGGATCAGCAGAAACACTTTTCAATTATGCTGTCTTGTCTTCGCCGATTTGGACTGAATTTAATTGAATTGTGCATAGAACGTCTAAAAACTGTATTTATTATATGTTTACAAAAACATATATCCTTTTCACATCGTACGAAGTTGTTACTATGCGAAGTACATAGTTCGGTCAAAAGTGTCGATGTGAATAATAGTCGACGCGAATGCTACAGTACTCATGAAGGGTTATTTTACATTTTTTTTCTTCTTTATCAAATATCAACTATTATAAATCTGATATTTATTCAATTGCATTATATATATATAAATCATAAAAATAAATCTTTATCTTCCATTTTAATACAATGTTAACCTAAACTCAAAGGTCAGTTTTCTAAATGTTCTGTCGATGTGAACACATATATGAATGCGAAGTGAGAGCGTCGCGAACTATTCATTATTCACCTCTAACGTCATAAAATTCGTTTAAGCATGGCAAATGACGAAGGTAATAATCAGAATAAAACTGACATTGAGGGATAATTTATTATATAATAAGATTCAAATGCACCAACAGTTGTTGAAACCATCAGTAATAGCGCTACGCAATACCGCGCGCACTACAAAGTCGTCAAGATTTAGTTACACGAGGAGACAATATTAGTATCAAGTATTGAATATAATTTGTTATAATTGTTCATTTATTTTATTCTTTATTAAAATTGTATATTAAAATTAAATATAATTATTTGTAGTGGAAGTTATGGAGAAGCTATTTGTGTTAATGAATTTTAAACATTTAATATCGCAACGAACTAAAAATATAATAAATATTAAAATCTTCATTTACAAAAAAAAAACACTATAATTTGTAAAAATAAGAACAAATAAGTGTTACCCGATACACATTGGGACAAGTGTCATAAATGCTTAATACCAATGCTGTTATCGGCGAAAGTTTGAACCAAATTCTTGTCACGTATCGAAATACGAATCAGGATATGCTTATTATATTCAAATTGTTCCGTGCGGCAATGCGGACACACAAAAATCTGTACATGAATGCGTTCGGATTAACGCACCGTTAGTGTATTTATTATCGAAACTAAATGAATGTATTTATTTGTTATTAATTTGTATTTGTTTATAAATGCGATATTATACAATAAAAGTATAATTTGAATGTAATACATTATTATTATATAAATTCTATAGATAAAGATAAAAACTCACAAAAAATGTATATTAAAATAAAATTTTAGGTAGGTCATTAAGCTTTTATTTATGTTATGTACGCAAGCAATTGTTAATTATTTGACATTGATTTTATGGCAATGTAATTCATATAATTTCATATTAAATTGATACTCACTCGCAACTCACATATACACTACGTCTGTCTACATAATAATTCATAATATAACTATGTGGGGTATTTTTATTTCTATATTTTCGTTCATTTGATCTATTTCTTGACATAATAATTAATTATTAACATGCAATTACATTTTTTGTTCATTATTGTATCAATTTACTTTACACAATATTTTTATATTGAATTAATAGGTATTTGAAATAATTCATAACGACTAGGATTTTATAAATGATATATTTAATTACACGTACGTACATATAACAAACATATGTTACGATACATATTTTAAATATGTCAGAATATATTATATTCACATAAATAAAAAAATATTATAATTAGAATAATAATTAATTATGCGGATATTACAATTGTACAATAAAAATAATGAAATCATATTTAACTCCGGTATTGGTTTGGTAAATTATAAATAATAAATAAATATGTATATTAATAATTGCGTCTATAGAAAAAAATTAATGAGTTTTTAATTCACCACATGATCTAATTACTATTATGTATTTTATGATATAATTGTTAAAGAATCTATATTGTAGTAGAAAATTTATTTTATTGTACGCTAAATTAGTTTGGGGTTACAATTCTGATAGGGCAGAAGAATTAAAAAAACATATGTATCTACATTGATCACTGACATTGAGTTATGGTGTTCGCAGAGACTGTCTACAGCGGAAGTATTCTCACCACTTTCATGGTTAATTTGGACTAATGAACTTATTACGCATCTCAAAACATATATGTGGAGTATTTTGTAACACTTAGAACTAAATTATTTTGTAAAATATTATGGCAAGTTGCACCTGGACAATTGAATTCGTAGAGCAGTTACAGTTTTTATGTAATGTCGTAGGACCCTAGCTATCTTCTAGATCGATACAATAGTTGTACACCACTCGCTGTCATCATGCCAACGATATGTTATTTTTCTATTGTATGATGGCCAATATATATTGTTTATAATTGGTTCAATATATACAATGTTAACTGGCAAAACTAGAGCGTCTTGTTTGTATATTAATTCCGGGGTTTGTACTTCATGCGGTATTGATATATTGGATATGGGTGCGGATATGTCTGTTAAACCTAGAATTTTAGCAGTTCCTTGATGAATTGGATAATCCTCTTGGATGGAATTTTCAAATTATCCCTGCAACATAAGTTACATATGTTACAACTATTTGTTGTGCTCATATTTATATTATATCGGATAACATTTTAATAATGTAATGTGTGAACGCACCGCTTTGTCAAATATTTAATTACTGGATCATGCACATAAATATATAAATTAATTAATGACATCTTGCCTCTTCGTGTCCATTCGACAGAAACTACCTATTAGTAGTTGTTGTGGCGAGCACATGTATTTTTATATTGTGCAATGAAATTTATTAATGTTTAATAAAGAACATTACAATTCCCGATTTCAAGAGTAATTTACCCATGCTGTTGAACCCTTAGTGGATCTGAGTAGGATATTGGTTATTAACTGTTCCATTGTCTCGTCATTCTCGCAGCAGTAGTTAAAGGTTTCCTCATTGAATTTTCCAATTTTAAGCGGATCGTACTTACATGTATAATGTTCCGTTAATGCAACACATGGGATTCTTATGATTATCATGTTTAGCCGTAGATCCTGTTTCACTTTCGCGTTATGGCTAAGGAATGATTTGAAGTGGTTTAATCCCTTTGATTTTTGCCATTGCAATTTTTTAAGACCATTTTCCCATATTCCGATTGAATTCTCAATAGCAATTAATTATTTATTAATTAAATAAATTTATGATCTTGGCATCCAACAAACTTTTACCTTTTTTTTGTTTCTGCCAATAGGTTTTAATTTATTATGACATTCAACGGATGATTTTAATTTATAATTGTAGCTGTCGATTGATTTAAGTACAGTTTTTGGAAAATATTTTTAGAGTTGCAACGTTTATGGCATGTAGTTCCGCTTGGAATGTTGTGATCACCTCACCGAGGGGCAAAAATATATTATTTTACTTTGGAACATAATCTTGAAAAATTTAACTATAAAATTATGAAATGCATCTTTATAGTGTCCATAAAAAAAATATTACACAGGATGGTGCACGTTAAACAATATCCCATTTTAAAAATAGTTGGCAAATGTCGAAATCGTTCTATATTCAGTCTGTATAATTCGAAATAAATAAAATTGATTTATGTTGTTGTTTTAGGATTAATTTTACAAATTTTGTATTGTATTAATAGATATGGCAAGATGCAAAACGTTAGTTTAAAGTTTTTTTTAAATTTGGGATTGAAAGCTGCAGATAGAGGTTCGGTCGGAGAATGCTAAAACCACACAATGGTGTTACTAGCACACAGTATGCTGAAAATGATTGCTATCGAATTAGAAATTGCTAGATTACAATAAATTATTGATATTATTCCATTCGGTATTCTGAATTATTTTCGTTTTGCTAAGAAGTGTCAAAATAGCTTGCTATGAGTGTCAAAATAGCAATAGCAAGTGGGACACTTGCTAGTTGTGTGCATTCTGGTATTCTATAGTATTGAAATCTTGCTATAAAATGTCAAATTTATTTTTTTCATAGCAATATTAGTGGCTATTGTTATTTTAATTACAAATTGTGTTCAATTAACGTTTTTACATTAACAATTATCTATTGCTATAATGACATTTTTTTTTTGTGTGGGAAGAAATAAAGATTATATGGCAATGTCAAACAGATGATAGCAATAATATTTTAGAATACCGAATACAGACATATTGGTAAGGGCTACATTGCTATCCATTCCATAGCATTTGCTATGATAGCAATAATTTTCAGCGTAAGACCCAATATGTAAATTATAATTTTTTTTAAAATATTTCTCGTAGTACTATTCAATTCAATTCATCTACTTACATTCATGCATTAAAATATAGCATAAATATGGTATACATGCAAATATAATAAATTATAAGCGCAATGTTCATCAATGAACTTGAAAGTTTTACTTTATTTATATATAAAATGAATAATTTATGTGATAGACTATAAAAGTGATAAAATCTTGGCTCAAGTTCAAATAAAAATGGTGTTATGTGTGAATGTGTATAATTCGTAAATGGTATTATATAGATGCAAACGTAAACAAAATACTTAAGTAGTAGCGAAATAATTGAAATTTTATCAGCAAAACAATGTGGATGGCATCAAATCTGTACACTGTCCGAAAAATAAATGACTTCCTAATAATACGGTTATGGTAATGCCATTATTTATTGGTAGCTGATAGATTTATCCTTTGTAATTTTGAACAGATCTTAGAAAAACTGTCCAATATTCTGCACGTTTAATTGAGTCATAGGCCTGGTATGTATACAATTTTTTTATTTGAAATTAGTAGAAATTACTCACATTTGCATACATATTCGTGTAGTATATAAACTACCTAATTCGTTCAATTTATTAATATTGCTATGATGATATCGTCATAAATTGTTCACCTTTACAAGCAACCGAACTAAATCTATATTTGTATGAACATATTGTGATATAACAAAGAAGAGAATTGGTAAAAATGTTACCGGAATCTTTGAAATGATTAAAAACGTTTATGGTGAGAATTGTTTATTCAAAAAATTGCGTGAATTAGTGAGAGTTATTAAGAAAATTTCGGTAAGATTGATGGAAATGGAACTTGATATACCAAAAACAATGATAGATAAGGTTTTAACTATAAAAAAAAATTGCGTATTTAAAGTTTGTTAACAAAATTGCAATGACAAACTCTATGCCTCAAACACTGAATTTTAACTTCTTGAATACACCAGAAAGAAATTCGTTGAACTACTACCGACTGAAGTGAAGATAATTTCTTAAAAACTATTACAACATAGTGACAAAATATGGTGTGTTAAATATTAACTAGAAACTAAGAATCAATGTCACGAATGATGTTCACCGCTTCACCAGATGAAGCAAAAACCAAAAAATTCTCGTTTGATTAAATCAAAACGCTCATAATTATTTACGATTCCAAACATTTTATCCACAAATAATTTGTTCTAAAAATAACTGGTTGAACGGTGCATGCTTTGTTTTGTGTCTTAAAGAGTTTAGATAAATCCAAATTCATCGTGTTCGTCCTGAATATGAGAGTCAGGCAATTGGCTATTTTTGCCCGATAATGCACCTTCTCTTCGTCCAACATTTATCACTAATTTTTTCCATTTTTTAAATTTTATTCAACGTTGAAATGAAAATAGGTTTACATCAATTGAAGACATCGAATAGTCAACAAAATTCAATCAATTGCGTAACAACATAAAAAAAGTCATTTGATGCAATTGTTTAAAGTGTTGAAATTGTGTAAATCGATTTATATCAGTTGAGAATGTATATTTCATATGAAAAAAAAATTTTAATAACAATTTGATCTCGTGTTCATTATTTTTAAATCCATTCCGGTTATTTTACGGACAAATGGTCGATACCTACATATTAAATGAAAATATAATAAATATATGGATATTATAAATGGTAATAATGGTATAAATGAATTTTGAATAAAATGTATATTTTTGCGGATAAAATAAAGAATGATTATTAGAAACAATTTTTGGTTATATAGACCAATCAAAGTTTAATGTCATTTTATAAATATACAAGAACCTACAATATAATGAATGTGTGAATCAATTTTGGTATCTATTTCCTATCCCAGAAATGAAAAACGTTTAGAGTTTATTTTTATTTATTGAATTAATTGCTATTGGTCAATATGGCCACCACACTAGATATTGTGTGTAAATGGTGTAAACTTAAAAAAGACACCTCACTAATTACTAATTGAAGGGTGAATAAGAATAGTTATTAAAAGTAATTTCTAATATAATTTCATTAATATTGAGATAAATAAGTAATTTAACGAGAGGTTGTGTTTTTATTTTGCCATAATAAAATGTTTGCTGTTGTTGTTTGCTGGAAATATGGAAATATGTAAATAAATATATACAAACTAATTCAAATTTTAAAATTCACTACATGTGCGTCACACAGAGCGACTTTACTGCTTAACCGCATTGGTATACAAATATATATTTTATTTACAAATTATAATATAGTAATTTATCTAAATAAAACATATGCATGTAGTTGATGATACACAAACATATTTCAACCTAGCGTCCATATTAGATTACTTTATAATGAAAGTAGAAAAAATCTCACTTTTTTTTTTTTTTCTCTAAAATAAAACAAAACCATTATTGAGTGTCATTCGATGGATTAGTAAATAAATCACAGTAAAAGAATACCAAAACACAATGTATGTATTTATTTTTTTTTAAATAACTTGAAATATTTCAAATTCATTGTACAAAAATAAGTGAGAGTAGTTTCTTTGTGCTGTTAAACATAAAAAATATTATACATTTTTATGCAACTAATTCATTAATTATATTTATAAACATAAAATATTATTGAATTTTGATGACTTTGAAGACTTGTTAATATGTTTTTATTTGATATTATTTTTCGAAATTTTGTGTACATTATCAATTAAAAATGAAAAAAACGGACACACGATAATATACCCAAGTAAAAAGCAACCGCCCTGTCCTGTCTCAATAAAACATAAACCATTTGGATGAACACATAATTTTGGTATATACCTGGTAGATGGCAGGAACAAAATAATGTTTGGTAGCTTATCTGAAACTGATCACGGTATTCTATAGCAAAAATATAGAAAATCGGATCTGTTGTGCATAATATTTAAATTTAATAATATAATTTTCATTATTTTACATTTGATCGCAGCCATTAAATAATTATTTAAACGAATTATTAATTCACAAGAACTACCGTAAAAATGACTGGTTTCACCTATGGTGACTGAATTAAAATGGTGTGAGGACATCAACCTTCCAATGCACACAATGTAATAAAATTAACACATCCGCATATAAATTGAATAACAAATAAATTAAAAATAATTATTATGTATCCGTACTGTGGAACGCCAACTGTTTAACGCAACATACACATGACATAAATAGATTTATTATTGAACACAAAATTGATATTCTGCTGATCGCCGAAACACATTTTACCAACAGAAACTTTTTTAATATAAGAAATTATAAAACATACGATAAAAAACATCCGGATGGGAAGGCACCAATCATCATCAGAAATACAATAAAACATTATGAACTTCAAAAATATTAACATGAACATCTTCAAGCAACGAGTGTGGTTATAGCAGATTTGAATGGTCCCATTGACTATTTCAGCCTTATACTGCCCAACAAAACACAATATATCAGCAAAATTAAATTCACCAAATACTTTAAAACATTATGGGTAACAGACTTATTTCCGGAGATGATTTGTAATGCTAAACATACAGAATGGGATTCAAGATTGATCACACAGAGAACCAGACAAGTTTATATGGCGATTCAAGATTGCAATCTGGTTCACGTATCTACGGGAAATCCAACTTATTGGTCCACTGACCAAAATAAAATTCCAGATTTATTGAACTTCTGTATCACAAAGGGTATTACAAAAAACCGAATAAAAGCAGAATTGAGCATAGAATTGTCTTCGGATCATACGCCTATCACAATCACAGAGTTAGCAAACATTACATTCAAAACGAACAAATTGGAACTTATTTAAAGAATTAATTGATAAAAAAATAACACTGGATATTCCATTGAGAAATATCAATTGCAATTGAAAATTTTAACAACATCGTAAAAGATGCAGCTAGAACATCAACACCAGCACACTCTGAAAGTATAAGACAAGAAATATGTCCAGCAGCTGTTAAAACAAAAATTGAAGAAAAACTTAGAAACATGGAAAACTGTGGCAAAAAACTGAATCACCTAAAATTAGGTCTAAACTAAACCGTGGAGTAAAACACCTAAGAAAACTATATCTAAGACGAGCCAATTCAAAGCTACTTAGAAAGTATTACGCCAACTGAAACAACAGATTACTCCCTTACTCAACGAAGAAAATAGGTCATCTATAAAAACATATACCACCCATAAGAAAAAACAACGGCGAGTGGGCAAGAAGTGCTTCACATCTACAAAATACGTTCACACCTCATCCAACAGAAAGATCGGGCAATTAAAGATTTCCTTGAAACACCGCACTACAACTGAACTTTCCGATACAAAAAATATAAAATTGTAGAAGTGGAAACATTTATTACGGAAGAAATAAATGCAACAAAGGCACCAGGGCATGATAAAATCACCGGAAAAATGTTAAAAGAACTTACACATCCATTACTATGAAATGTTTAACATATATTTTCAACGCCATCCTAAACACAAATAGCTTTCTAGATCAGTGAAAGACCGCTCAAATTATTCTCATCATCACCACTTTGGCTTCCGGTATTATCATGCAACCGCAGAACAAATACACAGATTGGTAAATTAAATAATCAATACTTTTGGAAGGAAGAGATATTGTTCTGCGGTTTTTCCGACTCGACATCTCGCAGGCATTTGACAGGGTATGACATGAACGCCTCCGGTATAAATTAAAAAAACGACTACCTCACCATTACTTCTAAATATTCCGTAAATTTATTGTTAATCATCTTGAGGAACACACAACAACTTTTCCAATAAAGGCTGACGTTACGCTAGGAAGTGTTTTGCCTCCACTTTTATATCTCGTTTACACAACGGATCTTCCAACAACGAAACATACTATCATGGTAACTTTCGCAGATGACACGCAGTACTCACGGCAACGCATATAAATCCAATGATGGCTTCAAAAATACTCCAAGAAAACATGAATGAAAATCAAAATTGGCTCAGAATATGGAGAATAAAAGTCAATGTAGAAAAATCGGTTCAACGTCACATTTACCTTCTGTAGGTTAAACTGTCCGGCTGTAAGTAATAATACGTTACATCATGCTAAGTCGGCAAAATATCTCGGTATGTATCTGGATAGGCGCCTAAATAGGAAAACACATATTATAAACAAAAATAAGCAACTTAGGGTCAAGTTCAACAAACTTTATTAGTTGCTGGGAAGATCATCTCAGTTATCCCTAGGGGGCAAAATAATTGTATATAAGGCAATCATAAGACCAGTGTGGACTTATGGCATTGAACTAGTGGTAATGATACTTTATTAATAAAAAAAAAATGTACACGTTCAAGTAATTTCTTCAAAATATATTTTAGATGTCAGATTTAAGGTATAATCAAGGGCTAAGGAACCAAAATATTTTTCCTGCGCACTGCACAATATATGTTATCAAAGATGTTCCACTCACTGATAATTAATTGCACAACATTCCTTACAGTATGGTCGTTGTACCCTATTTTAATAAAAAAGACTTAATGCAGGAAAATGTTTCTTCCTTTCCATAATGCTGAGCAAGTTGTGAGGATGTGTTCCATCGCTTTGCGTACGTGAATTATTTGCTTTGCATTGCAGTATTTATTATTTATTTTTTTAATAATTTTTTTATATTATATTTAGATGAAATCAGCATTGCCATATACCGTATTGACCGATCAAAATTGGCTAATTGTCAGTCGAACAAATAAAAAGTACGCACCAACCACGGGGTAAGTAATAATCTTTTTGTTGCCTTTTTTTCAGCGCCAACAATGTAGATATACTTTTTTTTAAAGCTCTTGTTATATTATTGAAAACAGTGAGGTCAGAATGTATAAAACAATTTTTCTAAAGTCTATTCTATTGGAACCTTGCATTAATAATGTCGATTTAGATAACAGTTGGCGTAACTGGCGTTGTGTGCATCGGAACACACCGCGGCCATATTCTTTTTTTTATCTGCCATTACTCTATAAATTTCAGTATATGTCATTTCGTTGAAGTGTAAACAACAAAGTTTTTTTTTGCTTCGAACATGTCGAATTACGTGCCTGAAAAAGTTGTTTTGCGGGGAAGTTTAATAACTTTCTTTTAATTTGAAGAAAACCGTTGCTGATAGTTATCGATTGTTGGTAGAAGCTTACGGTGAACATGCTCCAAATCAAAAAACTTGTGAACGGTGGTTTACACGCTTCAACTTCACAATCAAAACGCGATATTCATTGCCAGAAGGTAATGCTGTGCATTTGGTGGGATCAGAAAGGTGTGGTGTATAACGAGCTGTTAAAACCAAATGAAACAGTTACAGCTGATCGCTATCGACGACAACTGGGCGAATTGGCAAAGAAATTGAACGAAAAACGACCATTGATAGCTCGAAAACACCATTTAGTTTTATTTCACGACAACAATGCCAGACCACATCGTGCAAACATCGTTATGGAAAAAATAAAGAGGGACGGTTGGGATCATCTTGATCACCCCCCGTACTCTCCAGACCTTGCTCCTTCTGATTACCATTTGTTCCGATCAATGCAGGTCAGATGTACGCTTTCGAAATGCTGAAGAAGTGCGAAAATGGGTCGATGAATGGATTGTGACAAAAGATGAGGAGTTCTTCAAACGAGGAATCAACAAACTTCCCAAAAGATGGGAGGAAGTCATAGCTAACGATGGGCAATATATTGGTTGATGTACTCAATCATTTTGTTATACAAATAAATGCCATTTTCAAGCCAAAAAATCGACATTATTAATACAGGGTCCTAATAGCTCGCAATCTTAACAAACAGTTACAATATTATAAAACCTTTAATACATGTACACAAATAAAGTGTAAAGTTTAGAAAGCTGTTCGAAGAGCCATTATATTTGGTTAACACCTGTGTTTTGCAATGTTTGTGAAGATTTTAAGTGAATTGCCCTTGTCCTTGATCCCCACATTGATGCACATAAATTATTCAGGTGAATGTTTTATCTTAAATTAGAATAAAATAGAAGACTAAAATGTTTAATTTATATCAATTTCGTTTGTAGTTCTTCAATTAACCGTGTCCAAAGATAGTTTGTTTATGTGTACCCTCAATGTCATTCGCAAAGTGCCATAAAGAACGATTTAATTTTAAGTTACCAATATCATTAACATATGTTAAATTAAATAGAGCAATGGATTTTGAACGCTACTCTGTGGTACATCTACACGATAATTAATAGATACTTTATTAATAGTAGCAATTTTCATTTGATTATCAAGATAACTTTGAACAATCGACAGTGCCATCCCATTTATACCTGCCGACTCTAACATTGAAAAAGGTATATCGTGACTGATCGCATTAAATGTCCTACTAATATCCAAGAATATACACTACCTACCCATGGACAAGAATCAATTGCTGTATGAATTTCATTAATAACATTCATAGCAGCATCAATATATGTGGCTTGCTCTCTAAATCTATATTGAGCACCTTAAAATGAGCATTTGTGAGCATTTGTGTAAAAAATCAAAGATTCTTTTGTGTCAAATATTTTCAAATTTCTTGACATCAATCGAAAATAAGAAAATTGGCTTGTTATTTTCTATAATTCCAGCATCACCGCAACCTTGAATAGAATTAGTACTATATCTTTGCCTTCTGAAGACAATTAGAAAAAATCTCACTCTTGCTGTACAAAATAATTATCTCTTCAAGGATTGGCGTCACTTGTATTGGACAACTTCTTATAGAAACAGTAGAATGGCCGCAAGACTTATGTTCAACAAGTTATCGCATAATGTTATAAATTTCCATATCATTGTAGTCGGCACCAGATATAAAAATTCATGATTAGTCACAATTGTATTAAATTTTATTAATATCGTCATCAGGATGCCATTTGAATTACCACATCTCACCCATGTAAACCTATGCTATCTACATTTTTAAATGGCCGTTGGCCCATGGGACACAATTTATAAATCGATTTAGTTTTAATATAACTAATTTGAGTAAAGCTGATAGGCTCATCTCTAATGATACCAACGAACAATTCACAGAAGTTAATCAGAACAGAATTGAAAGGTCTATTGTCCAATTTAAGTGGCACTTTGCAATGCAATAATAAAATAAATATACGGAAGAAGTCTTACGATGCATGCACAATTTTACGACTAGGCTGCAAACAAGTAGTAAAGAGAAGTCGCTAATAGAAACGTCGGCACAATTTGTACAAGATTATAGACTATAACCAACGTTATACTACGACCTATCAGACGTTGTGTCCATGTATTATTGAGTACTTTAATTTATAAACTTTTATTATTTTTAGAATACCAAACTAAATACGTCTGAAAACGATAGTGGAAAGTCAATTGAAAGTGGATTGTACAAATGGGGTGGGTGGCTTGGCGTACAGAGGCGCTGTATATTTATTAACAAATTACGCTGTTCAAGAATATGAAACTGCAAGTTTTAAAATAAAAATAAAATGGTTATTTAAAAACAATGATTCAAAATACTTGTCATAGCCAGCTATATATTTTTTCCATCTTTCTGGTAATTTATGGATACTACGCCACAAAAAAAAACTGTTTTTCTTTTGATGAAAATCATTGAGAGACCCAATTCTTCACTACTTTAGATATTTTAAAGTGCAGCAACTCTTTCAGTGCGTGTCACCCCGATGTAAAAACGGAAATGGTAATCGGAAAGAGGTAAGTCTGGTGTATATATGGCGGGTGGAGTAACAAATCCCAGCCAAGCGATTTTAATGTATCCGCAATATGGCTTTACTTTTTGTGACGGTAAATTGTAATGGAGCATAATTACCTTAATGTGCCTTGTGGCTCATTCTGGTAGTTTTTTGATCAAAGCAAATGGTTTAAATTAATAAATTGTGGTCAGCATAGCGATCTGTATTAACAGTTCCACCAGATTTTAATGGTTCATAAGTACCTCTATGATCTCACCAAAGACAGACCAATCTCTTTTTTCCAAAACGATTTGGTTTTGCAGTCAATGTTGCTGGTTGGTCTGGTGCTTTTTTTTTTTTTAAGTCATATTTTGCTCCTAGTGGAGCTTTTATGTCATCTAATAAACCTTTTATTACAACCAAGTTGGTAAGTTACTCCGCATGGGAGTATATAACAATTTACCAATTGTGTACTGTACTGTACTGTAATTAACGAAAGATAGATGTTTTCAAAATACTATTATTTTTATATGGGTGATTAGCCCATAGTTATGTGTGTGCAGACATTGTTAATCTTTGAATAGCGTCCAATACCATATTTTTAAAGATCTTCGTTTTTCTTTTTATTCCATCAACGAACAAATGGTCACCCAGCAGAAAAATTTTAATATTAAAATAAATACAGAAAAATTTCCTATAAAAATCAGCGGATTTGAACCCGCTATATTTCATGATTAATATATATAATATATTTATATTTCGGCGCCATGCTACTGCGCTACTGAGTGTTACGTGGCCTGGTGTTACCCATTGTTTTTTTTGAATTTTGGATTATTACAATTCGATGCAAAAAATGCTTCCTTTTATGCCTTTGAAGCGAAATTCCGCTGGTTCTTTTTTCATTCAGTACATGTGGCATCCATTTTTCACACTATTAGATCTATCGCTTAAGTTGTAAAGGTCCATAAATCGCTGCACGATCAACATTATTGAAAGCTTCTGTCATTTGTTTTTGAGTTTGTGAGTATAACTGATTGATTCATTATATACGAATGTACAAATTTCAGTTTCATATGCATTAAACCTGGCATAATATTATGGTTTCGTAACACCCTTATGTCAAATATGTTTGCTTAACTACCCATTGCGTATGATATAGAGGTTTCACTGTGTTTTGGTGTTCATATAATTCAAAAAGAATTGTTATTTTCGATATACCTACATAAAATATAAATATTAAATATTAAATAATAATTTTTACATTATAAAAAAAATATGTTATTTTATTTTGTAATGTTGCCGGTGAACAAGATTTCCTTTTCTGAATTTATTCATTTTTTTTTTTTTAATTTATAAACCAATAAGTCAAAAAATTAAGTAAATAAAATATATCTTGTTGGGCAACGAATTCAATTATAACATGACACAAAAATATAATTATAATGAAAATATATTTTAATACTCAACTCAACTCATATGTTATTATTATTACACACACACATTAAAATACATTATAAAATTTCGATCCAATTTTTAATTACAACATACCTGACTATATGCAGAATTTTATGTGTACGTGTACAACATTAACAAGGTATATTAATTATATTGCAATTTCCTTTTGGGTGTACGCAGATTAACATTTTTTTTTCTGCACAATATATTATTAATTCACTTGTTTTTTTATGTTACAATTATATTTTTTTTATTATCTGCAAAGCTCAATGAAATTTATAAATGGATATTTTGTATATTTTATGTTATAAGCACTATTAATTTATCTTATTTTTAATTATATGTATAAGAGTGGTCTGAAAATAATATAGTATTTAGTAGTGCCTCGCTTCGTGTAGGTCATAATAATCTATAATAGAATATTATCCATATGACTTCTGTTGGCCGTAAACTGTTTACATCCACTAAAATGCGATGAATGCAATGTATACAGATTAGGCTTTACTTAGTTATATTATGTTTACTATGTAGCACAAAGTACATATTGTTATATTTATATAGCGAAGGGAGAAATTAGACAAACAATCTCTTCGAAATAAGTATGAGATCCAATTTAAGAAGATTATATAAAAAAACGAAATAGGTCGTGTTGATTTTGTTTTCGAAACATTCATTCAAGCTACATCATTCAAGCTATATCGTTATGTCAAAACATTCAAAGATCCAAGACTTACCAGGTGCACCGCTATGAAGTGAACGTCAAGAAACAAATGTCTCGACAGGAAACATTTGTTGTGAACGAGTCTTACTTTTTTTTTGTTTGGTTGCTATGACATTTGTCAAACATATTTAGTATACATCAAGTCAATGTACAAACAACATCATATTTTTTTCATCGTGTTAAAAATTAAGTAAATAAAATTATTGAATTTTGTATCAGAAAATAATGATTTGGGGAATGCATTATATTTTTGAATTTTCATTTGAAGAAAAGTGCTGCAGAGTCGTATCGACTGTTTGTCGAGGCATATGGTGATCATGCTCTATCAGAAGCAATATGCGTAAGATGGTTTCAACGATTCAGAGATAATGATTTTGATGTGAAAAATAAAAAAAAGTTTGAAGACAGTGAATTGTAAGCAATATTGGGTGAAGATGAAATTTTGAATCAAAAGCAAATGGCAGAAATGTTAAATGTTTCACAACCAACAATTGCTGACCGTTTAATAGCTTTGGGAAAGCTCCAAAAGTGTGGAAAATTGGTGCCAAATGAATTGAATGAAAGACGGATGGAAAACCGAAAAAACACTTGTGAAATTTTGATTGCAGCAGACACGAAAGAAAATCAGTTGTGCATCGAATTGTTACTGGCGATGAAAAATGAATTTATTTTAAGAATACTAAACGGAAAATCATGGGTTAATCCAGGACAACCATCAACATTGACTGCAAAATCAAATCGTTTCGGCAAGAAGACAATGCTGTGTGTCTGGTGGGACCAGAAAGGTGTGGTGTACCACGAGCTCCTAAAACCTAATGATGCTAATATTCCCGACCCCTTCTCTATGTTTTGCAGCCCATCCAATACGCTTTTGTCCAGCATTCTTCCTATTATGCCAGTGTCATTTGGCCTAGGATCACCCCCAGTCATGTTCTTTTGTACCCTAAAACTAAAAATGTTCTTTTTTGGTCGGTTTTTCGACTTCCTCATCCACACAAAATAAAAAATGAAATGTTATTAAAAGAATAAAAAGTAAATAATTATTTGCTTACCGCAATCACCTGTAACAAAAAGAATACTCAATTAATGTATCTGAAATTTTTACTGAAGTCTTATAAAGGATGGTTCTAATGCACAAAAATACACATTTGCCTCTAGTGAAACTTAAAGAGTGCTAGGACGTGTTCTTTCGTGGTTGTCCTTACCTATCATTTAGTAAATTGGAACGAGCTTCTGCAATTAAAATTGGAATGGTTGTAATAAATTAAAAATTTTTCTAAGTACTTATAATTTATGTGCAAACAATTTTCGTACAAATTAATTAAAATAATAGAAAATATTATACGTAATTTGCACGTACCCATATTGTCTCCTTAATTCACCATCATAAATATCATAATATATTCGTGAAGAAAACATCAGAAACATATGCTTTATGTTAGATAATAATGAATGATAACTATAAATTTATTATACCATGCCAGAGATAGATATCATCTCAAGTGTTGACATTGATATATTGTTTCGTTAATAAAAACAAATTTGATGTAATCAATAATATGAAACATTATATGACTTTGTAATTTTAATAATTTTTACTTTTTTGCCTTATTGTATTTTAACATATTGAATAAAAAATGTAAATAATGGTGGTAGTTTGACAATACGTAAACAAACAATAAATAACATTAATCAAGATTTGTAAATGCATGCAAAGGAAACAAACTCGTGGTATTATGCAATTCAATGATAATTTAACTTTAAGTTTTTTAAGTGAAAAATAACAATGTACAATATATAAACAAATACTCACTTTATATGAATTTGTATTGGTGTAGTAGTGTAAGAGTGTAACACATGAAACTTTTATACTATTTATTAACAATAATAATCACCCAACCCAGTGAGACTTTTTGTATGTAGTTCAAATTTCTTCAATGAATGCATAGACATAGTTGTCAGTACTTCCAATTTCATGAATGAATTCACCAATAAACTTCTCAATTAATTCATCAAAATATTTACCAAACAATTTATCGGTGAATTTATCCATGAATTTATAAGTAGTTCTAATTTCATAATTGAATTCACTCAGCAAATTCATCATCTAGTTCAACAAAGAATTCACCGATGATAAATTATCTGTGAAAACTACACAATTTATTCAACAAATACAAGCGATCTTTGGCGAAAATCCTTCAAAGTCGATAAAAGCCTTCGCGAGTGGCCTGAAAGTCTCTGAGTCCTTTTTTTTATCGAGTCGTTCACGAAGACCTTCGCTACAAGTCCTACGTTATGCGCATATGTAGCGGCACCAACTCGTGGTCAGAGAACTATCTCAGGAAAATGTCTTTTAAACAAGCTTAAACACTCAACATGATATGGTTTTTTTCTGATGATAAAAATTTCGATCAAAACCAAAAAAATTAATCGAAGAAATGATAGATACGGCTATGTTCATAATCTACAGAGGTTACCCGTGTAACCTGCACACGAAATTTCCAACTACTGTTATGGTTTTAGGAATTCTGAGCAACGAAGGTCATGTTTTGCTACCACACTTCTTTTTCCACGGGGCTTCGAGTTAAGGTTGCCGGTTACATCGAGGTTTTAGAAGGTGTTGTGATATCCTATAATGATAGCGTATGGTATGTGTGAACATAAAAAGTAGTCCATTCCGAACAAATGATGAGTTCATCCAATCCGAACCGCATGAACAACTCATGTAGCGAAGAAGTACTTACCACCAATGAAATCACTGTACAAAAGTAATCTAGAAAGTATTGCAATAATGGTGTAGTGCTGACAAGAAATAAGTAAACAATAATCATGTTATCATACATGCCACTGTCCCACTGGGCAATTACAATAACGTATTTATTTATACTTTTGCATAAATAAATTAAATAATTGAATGATTAACATTATTATTATTCGTCAATAAATTAACAGGTAAATGTACGGACGAGTACGTAAACGTACCTACATAATATCAAAATATGAAATGATTGATGTATCAATCGTGATTCGTGACTCTATAAATATAAAAAATATTACCATATATGTAAAATTTGAAGAAAAAATTCTAAATAATTAAATAAGAGTACCTACAATTTACATACTGGGTGTTTAACTTAATTTTGAGTGAGTTTTTGCGAAAAAAAAACACACTTATTTCTGGGCAATGGTAAATTTTATATCAAACCAAATATTAGTACTTTTGACCATCTTGCTGGTGCTGGTTTTACAGAATGCTCTGCATTGATCGGAGCAAGTAATCCAATGGTGCACAGTCTGATGATGAGTATCGAGCATACGGTGGAAATTTCCATTTAAGTTCTTCCAACGTATTTTTGACTGGTTTTGCAACCATTCAACGATTTTCAATGTTTCATTTTCTTTCATTTTGAATCTTTCCCATGAAATTGAAATGTCTACTTACAGCTGCCTTGAGTGACATTAAATGCTTGTGCAAGTTCTTTTAATGCCTGAGAGGCATTAGTCAGTTTTCCTACAACACTGCCTGCTTAATTCAATCTTCTAAACCAGTATTCATATATGTTTTAATTGCTAACTCGTCATAAATTTCATGGTTCTGTGAGTTTCGCAGCAGCTACGATTTTTTCATATCGATGTAATACAGTAATACGCTTCGGCATTGATGTTTATTTCAGTCCATTATGAATCGTACTAAAACGTGAGCTTATTTTGATCAATCCGAAATGAAGTATAACATTTTTTTAAGTTAGAAATGCCATAGCTTTGAAATTACGTTAATAAACATCTGAAGAAAACTAAATATCAACCCTCAAAACTAAATTAAACTATTATATTTTATATATAATAGATTTATAAATTAACAGTCCGACAAAATACAATAACGACATTCAATTATGCTAATATAAATTTGGTATTGAATAATAATTTTAATCATTTTTAAATAATGACAAATAAAATAAATTATTAAATTTTCATATTATTTATTGAATAATCTAATATTTGGCGCCTTCAGAAATTTTTTTCGGCGATTCCGTAAATCCATTGGTCTATGTCGATAAATTTAAAACAGTTGAGGCGATCATAATTGACAATGTTAATAAAATGTCAATAGCTATGGAATTGTTTGGAAATAGTGATCAAAAATTAATACAATTTTTAAATAATAAATGTCATCCATTAATGTTTTAACAAATTTCTATGTCATTCCAAATAAAGGAATAGAGAAATTATTTAGAAGCATTTGTCAATATTATTGCAAATAATGGCAATATTATTAAGACTTGCAATATAATAGTTAATTGATATATGTACGAAAAATAACAGCAACGGATTAAGAAAAAGGGTTAATTTTTGTCTTCATCAAAAGAGATTATTTGATTACATATTCACTTAATTTTGTTGTATTTGGGCTTATACACTGAAGGAAATATCCTGAAACGTTGACAGTTTGTTACAGTTGGTTCACAATACGCATAAATCAATTTGCAGATATTGTTAAATTTATGATAAATTAATCCTATCTTGTCTGAACATGAATACATTTTATTTGTTATACAAATAAATGTTACAATATCACTAGATATAATCATACGGTTTTATATTTATTTATCGGAGTGTATAGACATAGAAAGCACAAGTGAAAATATCGATTTTGATAAATAAAATAAAACTTTCATTGATGATGATTATTAATTGAAAAATATGTTCACAATATGGTTACATAAAATGATATCCCATTCTTACACAATTATTTCTTTATTTCCAACTTTAAAATTATTGTGGCACTGTGAGATTCAAAAGCAATAGAATTGCATGCTCGTCTTTGAGGAAAACCATAACAATTCCTGTCTTTGGATGCTAAATTTTATATAATAGCGTTAGTAAATTGATATGATAACTCGAATTTTTGCTCTCCCACCAATTTTATAGCTTCATCCTCCATTCGCCATTGAACAAGATAACGGAGAATATATTTAAATATCAATAACAGTCAGCCAAACTAGAAATTAAATAGTATTGTTAATTTACGAAACAGTTACAGTCAAATGCTATTCAGATTCTGCGCACTAATAATTGTACAACGATTAAGGTAATTTAAAAGGACTCACTAATGCCAAGTCAACAAAATATTGTTAAGTCGTGTGCAGGAAATAAGCTAGAAGTAATAACATATTACAATGCCAGTGGAGCTGGTGTGGATACACTATATTTTTGTGAAATGAATAACTTTTAGTGCCACTATAAATCATATACATTCGATTGTCTCTATAGACAAGTATCAAGGCAGTTGTTTATATAGAAACTTGGTCATTTCTTAACCGATTTTCATTTTATTTTGAATGTACGTTTATAATTCTTAAAAGAATATTTCCTAAGAAAAATTTTGGAAATCGATATTTGACCAGCTGCCTGGCACCTATTGGTAATTTGGTAATTTTTCAATCACGTTTTATGAAATTTTGTATGTAGGTTAACAGTATAGGATTAAAAGAACACCTAAGCAAATTCTGGAAAATCAATACCCAGGTCAGTTTGTCATGACTAAGTTCTTAATATTTAAATTCAATATGGTAATTCATTAGGCTAGTTTTATAGCACAATATCTGATAGTCATGATTTAAATTCAAAACATCCCGTTATAGTTCCTGTTCCTTATTTTTATATTAATTAATTGAATCTATATTTCGACATTTTTCCAATGAACTTTATAATTTAATTATAAGGTTAAGTTTTTCGCAAGCATTTTTATATTTTATTCATATAACAATACAAATTTTAACAAATTACCGACAGCACGAATTGCGCCAGAATATATTAGCAATCCATCTGGCATTTTTTGTGTGCGATAACTAGTGAAGTTCTCAAATATAAACAACAATTACACATTTAGAAACAGTGAAAGAAATAAAATTGTGTAATTTAATTAATATTCACTTATTTTCGTTCAAATGAGACATAAAATACAATTTTGAAAAAATTTAGTATTTCTTTAAAGTGTGATATCGTAAGAAAGGGAAACAAATAAGTTTGTGCAATGGTACCCCACAACTTTTTCAAATGTAGCGAGTATATCCAGTTTTCTGTGAGGATATATTTTGTTGCCACCAGTAATAATTGCGGAACTAGTTGGTGTTTCTTCATTTCCATCGAAAGCCTATCTGGTGGATTAAAACTGGCCGACAGTTTTGTTTTTCCCTACTTGTCGACGGTTATTCATCCATAATGTTCGAATTTCGCATTTCGCTTCATTTAATGAGATGTATTGTAGCTTTGAGTAAAAATTTTTTATACCATATTTTCGTATTACTATTTAATTTTTTGTACACCAAAACTGAATTAAAAAGAGCGCAACTCAAAAAATAAAATGTAGCCTTTTTTGTTCATTTTGTAGTCTTGCGCAGAATATTATAATATTGTCGGCTCGATCAACACCTTTCACATATTTGTTATATTCTATAATAGATTCAGGTTTAGGGTATTGCCTGTCCTGACCGAGTCGTGGAATTTATCATTTTCGGCTGAATGTATTGTCGAGATTATTTTAACTGTTTTCCTTTTATTGGCTTGCCAAAGTTGTAACAAACGTCATTTTTTCTTTGAAAGTTTGTTTCGCAGTTTCTTTCTGGTTTTAATTCATTTTAAATTTAACGGAATTGTAAGTTTTGCTGGATTATAAGTTCGAAAACATAATCTACCTCGCCATGGTATAATACCTACATCAAACGATAACTACTGCCTTGGCGTGTGTACAGTTCGAAATTTGTTTTCCATACAATTTTCATAACAATCTATTTGATTTATCATATCATTATTACAAAAATTCCACATTTTCCATATTTGAATAAATCGATTGCGACTCATTGTTTTTGAAAAGATTTCTATGTATGGCGAAGTTGACCAATAATAATCATAAGAAGTTTCTTTTTATACGAATTTGACCCACCAAAATTCTTAAACCCAAAAACTTTTTCATATCTTGCATAGTTACATCCGTCCATTTTGCAATTTTATATTCCTTATATTTGTGTATAACATGAATGTGATATCTGTTAGTGTCTGTTACAAATAGTTCGAATAACTCATTTCTAAGAAACAATTGCATTACATCCAAAAAACGCTTTCTTTATTCGGTGGTATAATGTTTACACCTGAAGTTCGTTGATATATTGTTCTAAACATATGTCTTTATAGTTATCTGACCATACTCATCCACATAACTGTCTGAATCGCTTGAAATTATTCTAAGATAGTACATCTATTTCCTGGTGTTATCATGTCGTCATCACTTCGGTGTCGCTATCCTGGATATTAAAATTGTCTTCTGACCATTCTGATGCCGTATCAAGGGTGAAATGTATTAAAAGTATCTTCAATTTCTTGGGACATTTTATTAGGGTCTTTTATTTTAACCAAATTTTACATAATAGTTAAAGAACTTTTTCTTACAAATACACAAAGTGAAAGTGTAAGAATTGCACATTCAATATGGAATATATTTCTTTCAAAATTTCATAAATCGTTTGACAGTAATATTTATTCTCTCTTTATAAAATGGGGAGATCTTCCCAAGCAGTTGGCAATGTGTTCAGTTCAATGTTATGTTATTATTTTGTTGATGGCTCGCAGGAGCTGCAGCCTCATTAGCCCTATGGTTAATGGATATCTCCCACACCGAGTTAATAATCTCTAGCTTTTTATACGAAATTTAAATTTAATTACTTTTCCGTCGCTATTCTTAAATATATAGTCGTAAATTAAAAAAAAAATATGTAATTCATACAATTTTGTTTTATTCTTGTCGTAATATTCATAATCTAATTTTTAAATGATTTACAGCTTTTGTGTTACTCTGTTTGTTATATCATTTTGGAAATAAATTATATACAGAAAAGTAAAATAAAATTACGTAAAAATTTCCTTTACCATTTACCAAACAATAAATAATTCTATTGTACTTTTGATTTGTATTATAATATTTTAAATTATATTTATGGTATTTCGTTCGTATTCGTATTACCTTAACATAAAACATTATATTATTATATTTTATTTTATGCATTTAAAGTAAATTACCAAAAATTTAGAGGAACATAAAATAAAAGTTCATTCATCTATGTCTCTGTCGTTGTTGGTTGCGGTTTTGCACTCATACGATGTATATAATATTTGCAAAAAGAAAGTGTATCGAACTTAATTATGTATTAACAGAAAAACAAAAAATAAATAAATAATAATAATAAAAATAATAATAATAATAATAATGAAACAATGCACTTTATTGTCTATCTATACATTAATATATTATAACCATAAATTAATTATATTTGCAAATAAATATAGTATGATAATTTTTAAATACGGATAAATTGATAGCCATACAAAAATGAATTTTCTCATATGAAAACGAAAATTTTAATTAATTGTTTAAAAAAAAAAAAAAAGTAAATAAAAATTAGAAATTTTTTCTTAATTTTTGTATATTTTTTATGACAATAAAAGTTATATTTTTACACTTTACTTCTGTTTTTTTAAATTACACACGCAATAATAAATAAATATATTAAACACAAATTATTTTAATTTGGAATGTGTTATATTTTAAAATTTAAATGAAAGTTGTTTATCTATTATTTATTGATTATATGTGTAGCTAATACAAAGATGAAAAAAACAACATGTATGTCATTGAATTGCATTTTAAATTCAAATTATTATAACATATAGGGTGTACAAGTATGATTTGTCGGATATTAACAATATATAGATGGTCCTCATCGCACCTAATGATGCCGTTATATGTCAGTTGGATTAAATATGTTATGTAAAAGTATAATCAAATTCAAACTATTCTATATTTTACAGAATACAAGTGTTTAAATAACCGCAATTAAAAAAAAATAGAACACGTAGTGCCATCTATTCTATGATCGAATTGGCTTAATTAAAAAGATACATATTTCCTCTTTCAAACGCACCCAACCGCATGCAAATCGGTTGACAGGTTAAAAAAAATACACACGCATTTAAGCGCCAGTAGTTTTGTTCTAAAAATACCCTGAAACAACGAGCAATTATTAAATTTTGGTTTTAAAAATGGAAAAAAAATGTGCGGCGACTTACAAATTTAAGTTTATGATTGGTTTTCACATTTCCAAAATGGTCGTGAAGATTTTAATGATAACCCAAGACCAGGACATCTAGAACTTAAAAATCGTGCTGAATATAAAAGGAAAAAATTCGTGAAAACATTGTTTTCGATGGAAATTTAACTGTGAGATTGTTGGCTGATGTAAGTATGTAGCGCAGTAAAGACACTATTTGAACGATTATAAAACAAGATTTAGGTAAAAAAAACATCTATATTTATTGCACCACCTCACCAAAAAAGTGTATGAATTTCTGAAAAAAAAAGGAGGTTTCTCTCATCAGCCACCCTCCGTATTCGTCTTATCTACAACACCGTGTGCTGTTCAACAAAACTGAAAACTACTATGAACACATCGTTTTATAATGATGTTCCAGCCATCCAAACAGTCGCGACGCAGGTGATAAAGAACATTGCTATAACTGGTATAAAAAATTCTATTTACACATTAGTTGATAGTGCCAAAAGCTGTATTGAGCCAAATGGAACCTATTTCGAATAAAAATCTTGTTTCGAAAACTATCATAATGTGTTTTGTAACCTAAAACTGCGGTTATTTAAATAACTCACTTTGTATGTGAATTAAGTAAATGTGATATTAAGATCCTTAAAATTCGGGAATAGAAGACTGCATATAGATCCGGTTGGAGAAGGCTAAACCGCCGTCCGACTTTTAATGCTATATGCAATAGGTAAGTACGTAAGAATAAACTAAATAATTATAAATAAACAATCTTATAATTATTTATAGTTAGTGCAAATCCTCAATACAGTAAACTCTATACTGCCAACAAATAATCAATTGGCAGCGGTCATTGCAAGACAAACAATCAGAATGTAACACCAGCTAAAGTGGTTTTTCAAAACAATAATTCTAAGATTCATCAAACATTAATTGACAGCACATGGCTAGGATGTGTAACACCATTCGGCTGTATTTACAATTGGTTGCTCCATTAAAATTACCATAATTAGCACTTGTACAAATATGAAGACATCGAAAAATGGTTCGGCTTTTTTTGGATAGCATCAAAAGATGTGACACTTTTTTATATGAGTTATTTATAAATTGATAAAAACAATTCGAAAAGGTTGTAGCTAACTATTTAAAAAAATTTGATAGTTTCTCAAAAATAAACGTGTGAAAAAAGCCGACAAGTCATATTTGTGCACCCATTACAAATATGCTTAATATACTGTTTATTCACTAAAACATACAAAGTAACTATTATTAGTGCAATGTGTTTTTATTAATTAAATGTTTTAATTAAATCAATTTTTTTTTGTTTTGTACTAAAAAGAATTAGACAGTTTTTCGTTTTTTTTTTGCTATTTGATTTTTAAGGTTTTAAATTGTTAAAATAGTATTTTATTTGTTATATCGATTAGTCCTTCAATTTTGAAATTTCAATTCAATTATAATGCGTGGGTGGATTTATTTTGAGGGTAAAATCTAAGACATACTGATGTTATCACCAAAAGCGATATTGTTCTTCACGAAAAAACCAACACACAAACAAAAACCAAATCATAATAAATATTGTAGTATCCGAACTGCCTTCTGCGTTGATTAAAATAATTCATAAGTGGTTCCGTGAATTTCTGAAAGTTAATAAAAATATCATCACCAGATCGCCCAAAAGAGGTGACAACACCTAAAATGACAACAAAAACCATGATATAATTTTGAATTTGCTTCAAGTTTGATAACTAGTTGATTAGCATACGAATTGCGCTATGAATTTCTGTCGAAAGGATTAAAAGATTTCGGATGCAGTTGTTAAAAGTGCATCTAGCTAATGGCAGAATATGTAGATTATTAAATTGATGTCTGTTCTAAAAATTGATTTCTTATTTTATTTTTACCTTCAATATAGATACGCCCACCCACATAATGCATATGTTATCTGATAATTTACATTTGATCACATAAGGAGGATCTCACAAAATTGTCCATTTATGGGAAACCAACATAAGTTTACAATTAGATTATATGTTAAACATGCATATTCGCTAGATGCAACCCAACCACCTCACATTATAAAATCGGCAATCTACTACCAAACACGTCTACACGGAACGAAATAATTTATCTGTCAAAAGCGAGAAATGAGAAAAACGTTTCAAATGGTATTATAAATGCATTAGACTGTCATATAAATATATGGTTTCTGGTTCATTCATCTGAATCATATATGGTTTCTGGTTCATTCCTTTGTATCCTTGTGTGAATGTTTTTATGTGGGAATACCGCACCAAATCGGCACAAAATTTCCCATTCTGATTTCTATCTCCAATTCCATGTTTATTGTGTTTTAACATATATCTTATGTTCTGTCGTATTTTATTAAAATTGACCACGAATTCATTCGAATATGCAATCTCTTGTCTACGAGTATCAATTTTGTTGGAAAATTTTTTGGAAATATCTGTGTAAATCCATTACAAATTTCATTCTAATTGATCGTTAAATCCTTTAGCTTTACAATTTTGCATAATAAACTGTCTTGAAGGAACTTGTTAGGAACTACAATTATCATCCTTTTTTTATATCTCCATGTCCATATATTACCCTTTATAATCCGCATTTTTAACACCCTTACCAAATTTCATTCAAATTGACGCAGTATAAATTTTAAAGGTACCCATTACCACATTTAATCAGATTTGAACAAGAATCGACTAATTGTAAAAGACTATACCCTCTGACAGTCAACATTTTTCGGAATCAATGCATTATAATGAAAAAAAAAACTCAAAACTAGAGAAATTGTGACTAAACTCGGCGATCTCCGATGCCTATGACGTAAACGTCAACATATATTTTATTTAAAAACGAGAATATCATTGTGTTAATTTATTAACGAATATTCTAGGGGGTAAAAGGGACAAGCGTTACATAAAATAATAATAGTCCTCCGTAAATAGTGGCATAGAAAAATTTAAAACGCTTACAAAAACTGTAAAAATAACTCAAATATTTTTCCAATACAAGTACGACTACGACGGCTATTATATTATTTGTGTTTTAAAACTATCTCGCTACAAGTTTTGGCGTTATGGAAATATATTTTATTAAAACAGCCGTCTTGTGTTAAAAAACTCTGAATATGAATGAAGCGATTATAAATATTGAATAATATAAATTAATAAAATATTCTGTGATAAAATTATTGTAACACATACGGATATTATAGACATGTCACGTAATGTACATTTTATAATAACATAATTATAAAATACAAATTAAATATGACCGGTTTGAATATGATTTTAAATAAAATATAAAAACGAAATGATCGTGTAATAAATTGATTAATAAATTCTAATACATTAATTATTTAAATATCCAGTTAATTTAAAATAGAGTACAAATAAGGATATATTAATAAAATTACATATTACATGAGTACATTTAACTTCATACAATTATATGGTAATAGTATGGCATAATATAACACTAAGCCCTTACAATATGGCTGCAATGATAACCCAATGAGTGTACAAGAATCTTTGTATAAATTGAATTTAAAGAAATTTCATCGATTGATTATTTAAAGTTGGATTGACTTGATTTACAAAACTTATACCACAGAAGAGTGTTCGTTGTGGGCGATTCTAACGAGTCGCGTTTGTCCTCTGAGATCTAAAATATGCTACCAGAAGTATATTTCTATTCTGTAATTATGAAAGGATATTTCACTTAGAAATATCACGTTTTCCTTTTAACAAGAAACGTAACCATAAATGCAATTTGTGAAGATGATAGCTTAGCACACTGCCACAACCAATTTGAATTTGCGTCTGGCAATTCACAGTATAACAAAGAGAAGCAGAGCATCAATACCAATCCAATTTTTTTGTGAACATATTCACTTTATAGCTTTGTCATTCAGTTTGTGTTACGAGCTCTTAAAGTGTAAACAACGTATTTTTTTCGTTTGTTGAAATTTTGATTTGCGCGGAGGTTTGTTGTTATTGATTCATTGGAAGAAAACTGCTGATGAATGTCATAAAATTTTTGTCGAAGCATATGGTGAACATGCTTTACATGAAAGTCATTGCACAAAGTGGTTTTGAACGATACAAAAGTGGTGATTTTGATCTGAATGACAAGGAACGTGGAAAACCATCCATAAAATTTTAATATACGAAATTGCAAGTATTATTGGATGAAGACGATGCACAATCACAACAACAACTGGACGATTCATTACATGTACAATATATTGTATAAAAAAAACCATTTCTAATCGCTTAAATATAATGGGTAAGATGCAAATGGAAGGAAAATGGGTTCCATATTAATTGCGACTGAAAGTAACAAAAAAAAGCGTAAAACCACTTGTGAAATTTTGATTGGAAAATAGCTAAAGAAACCATTTTTGTGTCGTGTTGTCACTGAGTGATGAAAATTGGATTTATTTTAATAATCCTAAACGAACTAAACAGCGTTTTCTGTTTTAATTCAAAAATAACGATTTCAAAATAAATTCTTATTACTTAAATTAAAATTAATTTAATTAAACTGATTTTTGAAATTTAACGTTATTTTAATATAGAATATGACAAATTCTTATTTTCAAAATTTATGAAATCAAATCGTCCTCTTCCTCAAAATTTGCGTCTGAATGACCGCAGTCAAATTTAATATATATTGTGTTTTATTGGAATGAGTCATATATTGAGTGACTGCCAACGTGTTAATTTAACTTATTTTATATTACAATATTATATTTCAAAAATACTATATTGAATACGCATCTTCCCAGTTAAATTCCAACATCCGACGACCTATGGTAAATTTTCTGTCATGTTGACATAGTGTATAATGTGTACAAAACCATTAATTATTATTACACGAAAATACAAACATTTTTAATTATATAAGTAATATTACTACTTATATTATTTTAGACCTATATATCACTTCCATTTACATATGCAGAATTATATAATTAAAATTTGAGATATGTATATTTTTTTTCATATTACGAATACAACAATTTTAATTCTTTTTATTGTAAAAAATAAAATGATATCAGTAAAAATTGTACGGCGATCAAAACTGGAACAAAAAAAAATTTTGCGAAATTAATTATGTACGCCTTTATTCGGATTATATAACGCAAATAATAGTTTAACTTTATTTATTATTAACGAAACATGTTTTTTATTCTTGTTGTTGTTATTTACCTTCTTAGATATTCATAACAAGAAACAGTATGTGACCGTTAGATTGTGTTAAATTGAATTGAATATTTGATATTACCATACATTACTGATCATTGCTATATTAAAAACAATTTCAATTAAAACTATTCATACTTTTTGTTAAAATAATATTTTGATCAAACGTGAATATAATTGCGGAATGACATAAAATGATATAGTAGCATTTAAGTTAGGTCTCTATGTCCAAATTAAAGATCTTTTTTATTTAAGTATCTTCCAATTGACATTTACAATAAAATTATACGATTTTCACTATGCCACAATCAAAATCAGACCAATTGAATATAAAACAATTTTTACACTCAATTTCCACTTACAATAAAAATTACTTAAAAATAGAAAGTCACCTGGAATGTCACTGATGGAATAGTAACGAGTTCTTAGAATACTCCCGAATCGAATTATAAAAAGAATTATACAAACTGTTTAACAACATAATGACGCATTAATCCATTTCGGGTAGAATGGAAAACAAGTATTACATGGCTCAACTAAATGATGTGCTACAAAATTTACAAGACAATGAAATTCATCATATAGTTTGATAGGGCTGTTCAAAGACACTAACAACAAAACAAAGGTCAAATCGAACAACGAACTAGGAAATAGGCACATCAATGGGTATAAGGCAAGGTGACAGTTTTAGTTCAACGTTGTTCAATTTGGTAATGGATATATAAATAAACAGAAACCTAACTAAGCGGCGACTGCGTTTCTGGCTGCCTACGAGACGTTATATATGGAGAAATAAATGTATGTTACTACAGAACAAAACACGCATATATAAAAACGAATATTAATGCGTTGTATGCGATTGAGGCAACAGCGGACGCATCTAAGACAAAGCAAAAATTACGAAACACGGAAATGCAAACTTTAAGCCTAATATGTGGATACACGTTGAGATATAAGACAGGGCAGCAGCAATATCAGAAACGTTTGCTGTATTGAAGATATTGTGCGCTGGAGTCGAAATAGGCAAAGGAATTGGTAAAATCAAATCGGTACGGCTACCATGAAGACCAACCAAAAGATGGTATGAATATTGAGCATCCATATCACAGGTGTAGTAATTGAAAAAAACATTCATAAATCAAGAAGAAGTAGAAGTAGAAGTAGATATTCACTAATCACTAATCAAGTGCCTATATGTTATTGGAACTTACGCACTTTTAAATATGTGACGGTACATATACATTCTCAAAACTATTGAAATTTGAACACGATTATTAACATAATATATATTGCATTTTGCCTTGGGTCAAGATTTATCGTATTACAAGCTATGACCTATTGAGTGGAGTGTGTGTAATTAGAAATGTGATTACCAAATGTTTAAAATAAAAGAAAAATTAATTTAAAAGAAATTATAAATTTCTAACTATCATTTTTAGAATCTTCAACATATTCAACATTGTTCAATATAACACTGCTGGTTAATCTTAAACCGAATCTTAACTTCTGTCCTGCTTCAGTTCAATAAAAGTTATTTCCACAGCGGGTGCCTCTACCAGAATAGCACATATAAATAATATATATTGGAAATAAATTCATGGTTTCTATTTAAATACCTATAACCATTTAATGCTCTAGTTAGGTTAGATACTGTTTGCACCAATTAATGAATTGACCGAGTTTTAGAATTAGTGTTAAATGGTGTGCATAGTAATGTAATTAACATAGAGTACTACTTGACTCCAGCTATTAATTTTAATGACTTCTAACTCTTACTCAGTTCTGTATTAATGCCAATCGTTATGATTTTTAAACTTAACTCAATAAATAATCAGGCAGTATTTTAGGTGTTAAGTTTTTTTTTAATTTTCGAACGAGATTGTGGATGGAATTAGAAATATCCTTATACCATTTCTTTTACTTATACAATAGTTTTACTGATATATGCCTATGCGGCTAACAATTACTGTCCTGTACGGTGTTGATAAATAATACTTTGCTAGTGTTTTTGAGTATGCTTAGTCTTTACAAATGCACTATAAATCGATAAACATTGATTTTCTCATTTACTTCAATCAAATCACTTCAAATACAGAATTTAAATGAACTTTTGTGATGATATGGAATGAAAATTTACCTAATAATAATTAACAACTATCTCTGTGTGAAATTTAATTGTAATAATTATTATATAATATTTAAATTTTAATTTAATGTTTGTAAGGGATTGTAATTAAAACGGAATGGGCTTATGGCTGCAGAACAAACGTGTATAATATTAGGTACCTTATTTTGTTAACTCTATAGTTACACAAATACAATGGTAGTACACTTACAGTACTTTTAAGCAGCGTTTAGATTTTCAATGTTTTTATCGAATTCAATCGAAAATTGAATAGAAGTTAAAACTGTAAATGATAATTGAACGCAGCGTTAAAATTGAAATAAACAGAAATATTTCTATTTTACTTTCAATCAGATGTCAAGCGCTAAAATTGTCAGACCTACTTTGGCGTTTCTTTCGATCAAAAATAATTTTTAAACTTATATATTTTTAAAACTATTAACGATATTGCGCTCTTTATTATTGATTTTGTACAGAGTACAGATAATTTTATCGTTATTGGTACAAATTTTTAATTACTTTATCGTCTTTTTAGAAAAATTTCATAACTTCATAACAAAATCTTCTTCACGTATTATTGTAGTATTTCCATATTAATTAAATGGGGATCGAAAACGACCCGCTTACGTAAAATTAGTGGAAATATATTGACGAAGGTATACGGTTAAACTAAATTAGGCAAATCAGGTGAGAAATTTGTTGAATATATAAACACGATTTTCATTTTCGGTTGAATTCAATTTGCTTTCAACCAAAAATTGAAAATCGAAACTATGCCTTAATTTCAAATCTCAATCTCTCTCAATTCAAAAAAAAAGTTAAAACAAAAATCTTTTACTTAAAAGTATATTTCAATTAATATTTCAAATTTATGGAACTTGTAGTGTCTGAAATAGTTGAAAGACTTAGACAATAAACATGCATAATCGTGGCAGCGTCGTGGCAGATATTTCATTAAAGAAAAATATAAAACATTGTGTTCGAGTAAAAATTAATTCTGTGTAGTGTAACAAAATAAGATAATTAAATTGGTAATAGTGCGACGTTTTTGGTGAAAGCGATCACCTTCGGTTGCAACGTCTGTTTCCGGGACAGGATTTAGGTGATGGAACAAGTTTTGCTGCATATATAAAATATTCATAAGATACATGAAATGTGTTATCCGTAAAATATTCTTCATATCCGTAAAATTTATTTTCGCATATGATCTTGAATTTGTTGTAATATACGAGTGTTCAGTCAGTTTCAATATCAAACAAGCCAGTTTCGTTTTAGCACATCGTCCAAATTTTGTGTCTCGTATATTAGAAAATTTGTGTTGTAATTATTTTAAAACATTTTAATGATAATAGAAATAAATAAAGTTATATTATTTTTAATAAATAATTGTGGTGTGATGACTAAGTGAGTATCGGTTTTGTTAAATAATAAAAGAAAATCCTGTGAGCTTGTATTTTGTGTTAAATTCATTAGCTATTAACTTATAAAATCAGATCGGTTTCAAATAACATTTAAATTTGTAATTTTTTTTTTAAAATTAATAGTATATTTAAAATATTTTTTCATGACCTAATTGTGAATAAGAAAAAACAGAACTGTTTATATAATCCCATTTTACATTAACATAGTGAATTTCATCAAAATAGAATAAGCAATAAGCAATACCCAAATAGTAACCAAGATACCCAACTCTGATCTGAAAAACTGCCCTGAGTATCGATTTTTTACAACTACCTTATGAACTGTTCATATAATCCAGCTTTGAACACAAAAATTTCGTCAAATTCGGTTCTGAAATGATCAATTTACAAATGTCCGGGAAGTTCGTCTCAAGCACTTCCAATTGGTTTAAAAGTATCCATACAAAATCAATTTGAGAATGTGTGCCGAAATTTATTGACATACCTCAAAAAATACCATAGATTTATGGAATTGATTTTAAAATTATTAAAAAATACGGTACCTTGGTACACTTATGATCTCAGACCTTCCAAGATAATACGGTAATTAATTTTTGGTTGTTAACAAGTCAACTAGATGGCTTCAGCTATCAGATACTTTTTATTTCATGATTTTATCTTTTAAAATAACGTTTTGCTACATATGGTAAGCAGAAAACTACTGCTGGTATATTTAGTATTATTAGTCCGCAAATAAATAATAGGTATAGTAATATGATTTGATCGCTCACGGATTAAACGATGGCGGTTTCGGCTGAAATTTTTTGTGAACGTATTCACTTTATATCTTTATCATTAAGTTTGTGTTACGAGTTCTAAAAGTGAACACAACATATTTTTTTCGTTTGTTGAATTTGTCGTGTTTTGTACCAGAAAAATCTGATTTGCGTGGTGGTTTGTTGTAATTGTTACATGAAAGTCATTGCAAAAAGTGGTTTTAACGATTCAAAAGTGGTGATTTTGATCTATTATGAAGACTTCTAAAATTGGATTGATTCTTGGATCAAGCATGAAAAGATGAGAAATTTTATTTTGATTTATAAATTGCCAAAAAATTGGGAAAAACGTTATACTTAGCGATGGTAATTATATTAAATAAAAAATGTTTACCGTAATTACCGAAATTCAGTTAATTAATTTTTAAAAAACGATCAAATCATATTACTATACCTAATAATTTTTCTAAATTATAGTAAAATCTTTTGCCAAATATATGAACAAAGAAAATACTTGATGCCTGCCCATTAATATATTTGTGTAAATGTTAGAAAATCCGAAGTTTAATTAAACTTTTCTGTTAGAGAGGAATGAACAACATTTACGAAACTATATAGCATAAATGTTTCTGCTTTATTAGCAGACTATTTGATCGGACACTCGGTAGCTCAGTTGAATAGCGCTGAAATATATAAATATTATATATATTAATCATGAAATATAGCGGGTTCAAATCCGCTGATTTTTATAGGAAATTTTTCGGTATTTATTTTAATACTAAAATTTTTCTGCTGGGTGACCATTTGTTCGTTGATGGAATAAAAAGAAACGGATAACTTTGAAAATATGGTGTTGGACGCTATTCAAAAAATAACAATGATTGCACACACATAACTATGGGCTAATCACCCATATAAAAATAATAGTATTTTGAAAACATCTATCTTTCGTTAATTACAGTACAGTACAGTACACAATTGGTAAATTGTTATATACTCCCATGTAATTTACCAACTTGGTTGAGAAAAGTTTATTGAATGACATAAAAGCTCCACTAGGAGCAAAATATGACTTAAAAAAAAAAATTTGATCGGACGTATATAGACAGAAGATTTGCTGTTTAAGTGCTCTTAGGCAATAATTTTATTTTCGGTTTATATAAAAAAAATAAATATTGATAGCGAATTTCTTGCTCGACAATTGTTGTCGTTGAAATATCAGTTGTTCATCGTCATATACATTTTGATATCCTAAAGTTACCGTTTAACAGTTATTTTCCAAAAACTGAAAATTTACAAAAACATCCCCACCCCATAACATCCAAACCTCAAAATATTTTCAGAAAAATTCTAATGCATAATATCCCTTCGAGTGAGCTATATCTTATAACTTAAATTACGAGTAGCACTTAAGTATGTTTACTGGTAAGAAATATTAAATAATATACAAAACGAAGTTTACATCGATTTTTAAACCATTTGATATTAATTTTCAAACCAAATTCATATTTTTACAATATTGTAAACTATTGGTATTATTTTTTAGGTAATAATATTATTATTTTAGGATTAATATTGTATTTTAAACCATCGAAGATAGGAACACCTTCGACAACCGAAAATAGAAAATATTATAAAATAACGTTTACAAAATTGTGTTAATGTATTTTTGAAAATCACATTGATAAAATACGCTACACCCGTTGTATGTGTCAAACTTGAGTTTATATTTTCGGTATTTTAAGCCCTCGAATTTTAGAAAAAACTAACTCTTCGGCTCGGCAACAATATTTTTAAACTTCTTAGGTTTAAAATTTAATCTATAATGGATTGATTATTATTTTTTTAACTTTCAAGGGTTTACTTTTTAATCAAATTTCAGTGTGAACCTAAATGTAGCCAAAAATAGTTTATAGTGTAAAATTTTCAACCGTATAGAAATGATTGCGGCGAATAATCGCGTTAATGTGCAAGTTTTTTTTTTTGCACGCGAAATTGCCCAAATTGCGGCGATGACATCGTCTACCGTGTTTTCAATGTGCTTAATAATCATGAGTATTAATTTCCATATTATGTTATCCACCTTTATTATACACAATAATACGGAAGTGTTTGCAATGACCTATATATTACTATGTTTTGTTTACACACAAAAAAACGTGCTGTCAACACAAAATACTCGTTAGCCTTCTTAGCAGAATATATCTTTATGATATTATAGTTGTGATACATTCATTATCCACATATTGTAGATAAATATTTGAAAATATAAAAACTGGTTAAGTGAAAGATAATATAAAAACAGTTTCAGTTATTTAATCGGTTCTCTGTATACACACACACACACACACACACATATTTATTTAATCAAATATAAAATATTTAAAAAAAAAATACAAAAATAAATGAATGAAATAAAATATGCAAATGGTTAAAAATGAAAACCTGTACAGTGTACAATATGCATAACATTTTGCAGCTAATTAATTGTCGGAAATATAACAAAGTGCTCTAGATTATATTATGGTATAAATATAGTAATATTATAATTTAACAAAGTTTAAAATTAAAATTTATTTATTGCATTTTGTTGGTGTTTGTACAATATTTAAAAATAATTCAATAAAATATCAATATCAATATAATGTGCAAAAAAATAAAAAAAAATAAAACAGAATAAGGTCCAAATTAAATATTTTACTTTTCGTTTTTTTCTTTAGGCTTGCTTTTTTTATGTTACTTTAAGATGTAAAGACAATAAAATGTAAAAATTATGAATAAATACGAAATTATAATATAAATTATAAAAGTATTTACAAGTACATGAACAAATAAAAGTGAATGTGACTGAAATAAGTATGCAAAAACGTAAACGATCATTTTTATTCATATTACAATATATTGATATGTGTAAAAATACATGAAATATGATTTAGGTGTTTATATTAAAAATTTTAAATTAACGTACGATTTTGTTGTGATGATGATCAAGTTCAAGGAATAAGAAAATATGTACCGATACATAATTAAAATAAATATAAGTTTCTTTTACACAATTTTTTCTGTTGATATTTTGATATTTTATTGTGGCGATTATTGTAAATTATAATAAATAGAAATCGTGAAAAGAAATCAGTTTCACACATATGCTTAAAAATAACTTACAAAAGTCAAGCTAAATAACAATTAATAATGCCTATAACCTACGCATAAAAAATGGATAATATTATCATATACAGCGCACTATGTAACAATCGATGAAAGAAGCAAATTTACCATAGCATATGAACAAATTATTTACAAATCCATTACAACTAAATGCATGAGCTCTACACATTTATTCTGACCACACGTACGCTATTATCAAGAGAGACACCGATTTCACCAATTTTTTGCGATTTAAACAATCCGATAGGAAATATATTGACAAAAGAATACATATTAACCTATGTTTCCACAGGGATATGAATATAAATGTATGAACGTATGACCGTATTTCAACTTATGACACATTGTATGGCCAGTCGTTTCCACTTTATTTTTCTGAAGTGTACGAAGTAGTTCTCCATACGTAAGTTACCAATCACCATACGATTTTCGTCATACATTTTTTGACATACATTTTGTCGTTTCCATAGAATTTGGCATATAATCCCATTGATTTCCATGGCATAATCGTACGCAGATTTGTTGAAAAATAATCGTAATTGAAAAACTTAAACAACAAAAGTGAAAAAAATTAATTAAATAAATTATTAAACTATTTATAATTAAATTACAACAATTTTTTGTGTATTATTTGTATAGAAGAAATAGAGCAGGCGGAAAGAATAAGAAAGAAGCCAACTTGGTGGGTACTGTAACTGTTTACCATGAGCGATGAGAGTGGATTTTTCGTAAATTTGAACGAAAGTCTACAAGCAGATGATGTACAAATGTACAAAACTTTTCTTAGAATATCCCGAGCTGAGGATTTTCAGTATTTAGTGTTGGTCCAAGAATTGTAAAACAGGATACCAATTTTCGTGACGCAATATAACTTCCATTAACTCCAATTGGTCCAATGGGATCTGCACACACGCTTTTGGTTTTCAATTGATGGATCTTCTGCATTTTCATTAATTTCCATATTTTTATTAGATCCTTTCAATATTTCTTCACTATTTGATTTATTAAAACCAATTTTTTTTCAATTTTAATTTGTTTTATTGCAAGTTTACTTTAAACAAAAGCGGAAATATTTCACGTTCACGAAAGAAACAAAATAACTTCTGAAACAATGTCAAATTCATCATACGTTCATATGTTCATACAAAAATGTTTCATCGCCATTCTTCATCATACGTATAATATAAATGCCATACGCAGGGATAATACGTTTGGACTTCATTTCCATCGCATTTTTAATAATTTCAAAAATACGTATGCTAAAATGTTGTCATACACGTCATACTTATATTTTATATGTTTCTGTCTACTTCTCATACCCAGTGGGAACATAACTTTGTAATATAGAAATAGATAAACAAACGACATAAACATTTAAAATAACTTTATTCCATCTTTTTGTTAACTTAGTGATTCCCGGCTCATAGAACTTCTGGTCCTTGTCACCGAAAAACTGAACTAAGTGCATTTTTGGACCGGAAGAGGTTATCACCAAGAACTTAATAATCAAGAAAGCGATAATCGTGAAATTTATTTTATTAACAACTAAGCTATTAATACAGAAGGTTATAATCAAGAATAGCTGTATCAGCGAAAACTGATTCGGGTACACCTGAATTTAGCAAGTACACATACATGATATTATTTTCGGTCTCTAGGCACGCAACGCGACACTTGCATAGAAAATAATATGATATTGATTAATGCGCAGAAGTCTGTAAATCAAGAATGGCTATAATAACGAAAATTGATTCTAATACTTCTTATTATAGCAAATATATGAACATTTTCGTTGTCGTATAGCCATTCTTGTTTGTAGCCTTCTACATTAATTAATTTCATTTCATTATTTTCTATGTAGGTGTCACGTTGTGGGCCTAGAGCGAAAATAATACCATATTTGTGTATATTTGCTAAATTCAGGTGGGCCCAAATTAGTTTTCGTTGCCGTATAGACATTCTTGATTATAAAGCCTTCTGTATTAAAAACATTCTTGCCGGTAATGATAAACTTCGTTGTTAAATTATAATAATTTTCGAGATTATCGCCTTCTTCATCATTAACTGCTTGATTATACAGCGCACTCCGTCGTTCATCATTATTGTAATTTTGAACTTTCAAGAAGTTTTCCAAACTTCGAAATAAATGATAATCTGTTGGTATAAGGTCCAAACTATGTGGTGGATATAGCAAAACTTCCCAACCAAGCTTCAATAATTTTTGGCCAGTGATTAAAGATGTGTGTGACCCTACATAGTCAACACAACGGAACACAACGCCTTTTCGATTTGCTAATTATGCGGTCGATTTTCTTGAATTGCATTGTTCAATTGGGTTAGCTGTTGCATGTATGCCTGGTTGCGTGGTAAAAGTTCAAAATAAACAATTCGTTTGTAATCCCACCAATCTGATAACATTTGATGAATATCTTCTTTGGATATTATTTGGACTGGTTTATCTTTCTTGATCCGTGATCTTTTACGATTTACATTGTTGTATACGATACATTTTTCATAGCCAGTTATCTATCGTTTCAAAAATGGATCATTTTCGTTACGTTTTATAAGCAAATAGCAGATAGAAAAGCGATGTATGTAGTGAATTTATTTAAGTTGATGAGAAATACATATGAATATCGAGTTTTTTTTTTCATATCCAAGTTGTTGTTATAAACTCTTTTCAATGTATGTATATGTAATACATCGAGCTTCTCTGAAATTTCACGTGTTGTGTGTTATTGCTTTGATTTGGTTTTCATCTTTGTCACCTGGACGACCTGAACGTTGTGCATCTTTGAGTGAGAAGTCTCAAACAATTTTTTTTGACACTGTCACTCTTTTAAGGTTTTGTCACCATAATTTTTTATAAGCCTGCAATGCGTTGTTTCCTTTGTGATAGCAAAAAAGTAAAATATTACGAAAATGTTAATACAAGTCAAAATTCATGAAAAGCCATATATCATATTTGAAAATTTCACTGACTATGTTGCCAACCCAACAAATCGTGTAAACCAAATGTATTCGGGAGTATCCTGTTGTTAGGTTTACTTACGCACCATTTTTTATTTTAATTATTTTATACTCATTTAAGTACAAATTCCATAAATATTAAGCAGTCGTGATTATTACAAAATGATAGACATAACACAGATTAGATTTTATTATTTTACTATACATCAATACAATATTATATTCAATTTTTTTATTAAATACTATACAATTTCTGTAAATTATTCAATACATTAACAATAATTGCAAAATATAATAATAATAATAATAAATAAAATAAAAACTTGGTCAAGATTTAATTAATGATAAACGAAATATGAATGAAATTTAACAAATTTATTATCGCAAAATTCTGTGTGTACGATCAATACGTAATTTGCGTGCCGTTATTGAAGTTTTTTTTTACTTACATTCAAATATGCAGAGTGAGTATAGTTTTTTTTAATAATACATGTGATGTTATGTATTTCAGGCAAAATTCAATGTAAATGTGTGAATATGATTTAATAACATACAGGTTTTATTTTTAATTAAATTGGTGGCATAAATTTCCAACCTTTTCCATTACCCATTAAATCTCTTAAATTTATTGTTCAATAAAAATATTATAGATATAATAAAAAATTTAAATAAAGTAAAAATTAAACGAATTAAAATAATTGTCAATTGTATGAAAGGATATAGCTTACTCACTTACTTGCTCACTACATGACACAATAACCCAGCCGCAGTTTTACTTACTTACTTACTCAAGTCAATGTCTTCGAATCCCGAATTTTAAAGATCTTTATATCACAGTTTACCGCATCTAGTCATCGTGCCTTTCTAACAGTCCAAGATAGTATAGGCCGAGTTGTAGAATTCATAACTGAATGTTTTTCCGAACTTGATAGTTAACCACACGTTCGACCTACTTAATCATTCTGCAAATTACTGCGTAATCACAGAATCTTTAACTAAGTTTTAATCGGATGCTGCTTTCACATAACACCCCATAGTAATTCTCATACACTGCTGCTAGATTGTCCGCGGATACTTATTCTTTATTCGTAGCTAACCGCCATTATATTATAGGCCGTTCCACTATCCGCAACCTATGGACGCGTTCGATCGAAACTGGCTTTGCAAGTATGCTATACGCAACATACCATCCGAAATATAATATGATAATTATTATGCAATGGGAATGTTTACTCTATGAGTTTCTACATATGAAAAATAATACAATGTATGTTACCCACAATAACATATTTCAAGAAGACAAAGTTTAGCTCGAAAAAGTACTAACGTAAAGTGTGATTCAATGTAAATTGTCACAAAGCAAATTAAAGCAACCATCATTGAAAAAAATTTAATTCTGTTGATGTCAATTGCATTTTGCATATATACATGACATAAGTGAGTACGCACTGGGAGAGACACCACAAAAAAACACAGAAACTCTTCAATAAAGTGCCATTTAGATTGAATAATATAGCTCATCATTGGACAACCTATTAAAAAAATTTAATAAAATCAGTGAAACATGTCACAAAATTTTGTCAATACAAAACATTATGAATTCCATTAAATTTGTAAATCTTCTAACAATTGGATCAAATATTATAATTTAAAAATTCAGGCTTATTATCAATAATAAAATATCAGATTTATTTACATTTTTTTTTTTTTTAAATGCAGGGCAACAAAAAACTAGAAAATAAATTAGCAGATCAATTAAATAAAAACCGAACATGGTAAATGACACACATTGCTGTAAAACAACCGAAAAATCTGTTATACATTTTTCCATAAAAGATCTAAACAGTATACCAAGGATGCCAAAAGCGCACCAAAAGTGGTGCTTCATAAATAACTATTTTAAACATAGAATTATGGAATAGAAATAAAAATCATTATCAAATGGTTTATAAATTTTTAAGATGCAAACAATTGTTGGGTTTATTTCAACAAAATTAGGACGCTTAAAATTTCATCAAAATTCAAGTGTGGCAGATTATAGCTTTACCATATTACTTAAAGATTAAAATAGAATGATGTTAATCCTTTTAGAAATAATGTTTTTTTGTAATTTCTTTTAATTTCAGAGGGCTTATATTATTTTTTCATATACACAAATTAATATAAATATACCTACAATTAAATTTATTTATTGATTAAACTCACCCACAATTCTTCATTTGTTGGAATGGAACAATATGTGTGTGTAAAGTATATTTTATTTAGTTTTTAAAATTAAAAATTGAGCCGGCATCGATAGCCGATATTAGAAAATTACTTTAAATCACCATTGCAAATAATGTAAAAAAGTAAAAATCATACATTTTCTTAAAACACTTTTTAAATTTTACTTTACACGTGATTAAAATTGATTTTCTTTTATTTTTCAATAATTTAATGAAAATCTATATTATAATAATAACAAATTTGTATAAATTTTAAATCCCGAAATACTTTTTCCATTTTATAAATAAATAAATATATTTTAATTACAATTTTAATACGAGCAAATTATATAACAATGAAAAAAACTACGCATAAAAAATATTAAAAATGAAAAAAATTTAAAAGAAACAAAAGAAATAAATTCAACTGAAAGATGGTCATCAATGTGCGCATGATATTTTACCACCGCACAAATAGATTTTAACAATATATATGAAAATTAGGGGATATCGCTTTGATTAATTGCGCATGCCATTATATGCACATTTTTTTTAGTTACATACCATAAATATACCTATGTAATTGTGCAAATGAAATGAATGTTATAAATAAATATGAAAGAAAAACATAAAAACTTATATATAGAAAATTTTAACATTTGTCAAGTTACCATTGGCCACGATATCAATAATTTTAATTGTAATAGATTTTTTATAATAATAGAATAAATTAGACAATTAGGAGCACATCTATCAAACACGTAGTTCAATTTGTAAATTAATTTCTTCTACTTAGACGGCGAGAAGAAGGCCATAGGAATGTTTTTGATAACATAATTTGATTAATGTAAAGACCAAAAATTTGTACCTGGCGAGAATGAATTATGTTGTAATGTAATAAATAGAAATGTTATGAAAAAACTTATTTGGTTTTTGATTTTTAACCTAAATTGCGATTATGTAAACGACACACTGTCTAAGATAATAACGATATAACGAAAATATTTAATTAAAATACAATTACTAATTCTACAGTTAATTAGGCACAGCCGCCGCCACTGAAAATGAATATGCACGCATTGTGTGCTACTCAATTAAATAAATATAATGAAATTTAGGAATCATCAATATCTTTCGATAATTGAATAATTATATAATATCCATTTGGAGTAATATAATAACTTGACTTGTATTATGAATGCGTTTGATACATAATTTTCTAATAATTATATGTTGAATTTATTTGTTGTTTTGCGTCAGTCGCACCATCATTTTTGCTATATACGTAATAATCTGGTTTCTCTAACCAACTTAAGTGGACGACATATTTTATGTGTGCAGTTAAGATTAAAAATAACGATACAATAATAACACAAAGATTAATTATCACGATTTTTAATTGCAAATTTTACCTTTTTCGTTTAAAGTGGTATGTGTACATAAAATAAATCAATATTAATAATATGTATCAGAAGATATCCATTAAACGAGTACACACCACATCATACATCCCGACAAACCAATTCGGCCGTAATATAAATGCAAAGTAACCAATGGCGAAGGCTGAGAAATGGTATTCAGTTTTCAATATCACTATATTTTTCTTATAACTTGGGTGTGGAATTAAACTAAATTATGTAAATAAGTTTGCGAGTTCACCGAATTAAATTTTCGGGAAAATCGACTTTTATGAATTATCATCTGTTTTAATTACGGGCCATAGTTTTAACGGATTTCCTGTTTCCAGTATACAGAATTGCAAATTATAATCAATTTTCAATATTTCATAAAAGAGTGTAAATGAATATTTTACTAACCATTTGCCAGTCCATGAGAGAGACTATCAAATACTACACGAGAATTTTATTTTACGTATGAAATCAAAGGTAAAAAGTACACATAAGTTTTCAAGAATACCTTTTCGAATGCTAACACTCGTATTAAAGTGGTGAGTTACGTATACGTTGCGAAAAATTGGGTTCCAGATACAGTAAAATAGGTAAAATAGTTATTATTGTGATCGTTTTACTGACCTTAACAGTAATATAGTTAAAATACTTGTGCTGCTGTTATGCCACTAACATAACATGTTTTACTTAAGGACGAGTCATATTTGGCCACCGCTCAGAGCTTTAATTGTGCTTTTGCTGTTCTTTTGCGAAAATTTTAATTTGCTCTTACATCACTCAATTTTGTGTGTTCACATCACGTGAAAAACTCATATTTTGGTTTGTCGGGATAACATATTTAATATAAAATTATAAAAATATAATACATAAAATGTATATTTAGAAATATGAATGGTATAGTTATGTCTTTGGTTATGTATATAAATTATAAAAGTTTATTGATATGATATAATATTTTTATATAAATATTCATAATAATATAATTATATTAATAACAATTCTGCATTGGTATGCACACACACACACACACACATACACATTGTACTTAACTTACATAAAAATTATATTAAAATTATAAATAAACTAACGATAGTTAAAACATATTACGTATAATTATATTTATTATTATTTTATTATATTATATTATATTTATTTAATGTATGTTATGTGGTCATTTCATGCAGTAGTTATTTATTAATTTATTACCTTGATCTAATTGGTTAAAGAATTTAAATATGAATGAAATGTACCTATTACTGCGCTGCTATTACTTAAAAAGTTTATTAAATTCAAATAAATTTAATGTTTTGTTTGCACACAAACGAATGCGTATATGTAAATAATGTGTGGTAGTGGTATATGGTGGTAGACATGTAAAGGGTGTTCAAATTTGACGTGTATCCCTTTAAATTTGCAATAAAAGACATAAATTTTGTGAAATATTTATTTATTTTTATTAGAAATTGAGGTACATTCAGTGATCTCCTCTGCAGTTCTGCAGCTAGGCAGGCTGTTAATATTTTACCAAAATTTTGAATAACTTTTTCGCATAGTGATGGTTAAATTTTCTGACAATTGCTCGATGATAGTGTCTTTGATCGAACGCAATTTGAGAATTATCAGCATAAACTTTGCTCTTTGCCCGACAAAGAAGCAATTCGATGGTGTTAAATCGCATTTGATTTTGGTGGGACCAATTCGCGGCTGTTTTCGGTGAGAAATTATTAAACTTTTCTTTCAAAAGATTGATTGGCAAGTTGCACTGTTCGGTTGAAATCCAATATTCTGTACATCAATATCTTCAATTGACTCTACCAAAACTTTCTAATCATGTGTGAACGACGATGAATTGATGTCCTTGGCTCTTCACACAACACTTGTGCTAACAACTGCAATATTTTCACTTGAACAACCACGATGATAAATTGTGCTTCTATGAAGCACTGCACTGCAGTTTCTTCAAATTTATCAATGATAAGTTAATAATAGCACGGTTTGTCGGAACATTTCCTCAACAGTATGTTGAACGAAATTCTCTTCCAACTTTTGAATAACTTTCACCTCATATCTATTGTAAGTAGTGGTAATAATGAAAACACGTTGTTCACTCGTGTAGCTATACAGTTTAACTAACCGGAATGTATAAATATTACCTATCACATCAAATTCGAACACCCTTTATATATTTTTTTAGTATATCAATATTATAATCTAACTATAAATATAATTAAATTCTTAAAAACAATATTTATAATTTTGTGGTTTTTTAATTATACCATACAATGAAATATTTATTATTTATTTAATTTTATAAATTTAGTAACTAATTCCATTGTGTGTCTATACTTTTATGTAAATATGTTAACTCTATATAAATGAAATGCACACACAATTGAATTGATGTTAACCTTGTAGCCCTTGCGTATCTTTAATATATACTCGGATGTTTTACATTTACATACGCACAAATGGGATATTTAGTTCCACTAAATCAAAAACATAAATACTCGTAAAGTAAAATTATTTAGATTTTTAATATTGTCCATTTAACATAATTCCGGAATGTATCTGTAACTTTGACAGTTTGTGACTTGTATGGGTTTTTCCGTCAATGTTATCGCCATATAAACATGGACAATTAAATATCTATTATCCTTTTCACATATAGCACGAAGTTGGTACTACGCTAAGTATATAATTCGGTCAAAAGTGTCGCCGTGAATATCAGACATCAGTTGACGCGAATCGGCGAATGTTACACTAGACATCAAGATGGGTATTGCATCATTTGCGGCAACGAAGTGAATAGAAATGAATTAGAGGTTGGTAGTAAATAACCTAAAAGAGAAAGATTAAGTTCAACCACAAAAATATATCATTAACTTCCATTTTAATACAATGTTTACCTAATCTCAAATTTTAGTTTTCTCACGGCTATGTCGATGTGAACACATACATATTTGGATGCGAAGGGAGAGCGTTGTGAACTATTAACTTCGCGCCAGGTAAATAAGATATATTTCCAATGGATTACCTACACGCAGTTTGTTTTTAGTTCGGTTCACAATGAATGCATAAATAAATCGGCCTGACAAAACATTACCCCAGAGCCAGATCCATATATTAGAAAATTGAAAATCTTTTCGGTTATGTTACATGCAGAGAGAGTATGTAGTATTTACTGAACATTGTGTAAGGAAAAAAATATGAAATAATCATTTCAACCAAAGCTGCGAACAATTATTATTATTTTTCAATTAATAAATTATTATGTAAAAATATTTTTCATATATTAATATTTAAATATAAAATTTCGCTATGCCAGTTAACATTCCAGTTTGGTATTTTATAAAGAAAGTACATTATAATATAGTACATACAATGTATTATTGGGTTGCATACTAATAAATTGCGTTTTTCTGTAATGAAACCAAATGGCAATTTTTTGATACTAGAATGAAATAACTTTATTTAGTAATGTTTTGCGCATTTTGTTCGATTATCTTTTGTTATCTTTTAGGCAGCATGATATCGTCGCAAGTTGTACTAACAAGGATGGGACGATCCCAAATTTGGATTTGTTGTGCTACTAAAAATAATATACGACTACTAGATGTAACATTTTTGATTGCCCAATTTTAGTTCTTAATGGTAAAATTTAAGATGAAGACGAAAATGAAAATTTGCCTTAACGACTATTTTCATCGAATTTTTAATATTTAGAAAATTTCTTTCTTCTACAAAACATAAGCAATGGTTCAATGACACTACGATTAAGCTTTTGGGCCAATTCATAATCATTGAAATTGTTATACCATTCAAGAAATTTTGTAAACTTCGAAATAAATGGTAATTATATGGTTTAATAACTGGACTATAGGTGGATGTGGTAAGACTTTCCAACCAAGCTCTAATAATTTTTGACGAGTGACCAAAGACGTGTTCGCGTTTACGTTGTCATGGTGGAACACAACACCTTTACGATTTTCCAATTCTAGATGCATTTCTTGTATTGCATTATTCAATTTGGTTATAGTTGTTGCATTTGTAGGTGTTTGTTATCCCACCAAATTGCTTGCTACACTATCTTTATCGACTTATATTATTATGTTTACATCCCATTTTTTATCACCATTTATTAATTATTTCAAAAATGGATCATATTCGTAACGTTTCATAAGTATATCGCAATGCGACGTGTTAACCTAATTTCTTACAGTTCATATGTGTAACCCAACAATCGAGTTATTTTACGAAGCCAAGTTATATTAAAGGATGCTTTCGAATCGTTACACAAGGAGGCATCGGGTCTATGCTTTAAAGTGAATGCAGACAAAACAAAATATATGGTGGCAACGAATATATCAGGAATTCGAAATCAAACTGTTAATAATGGAGAACACAATTTTGAAATAGTCAATAGTTTTGTGTATTTAGGATCGTTGATAAACGTAGAAATTGATATTGAAGAGGAAATTCGCCGCAGGGTAGCAACTGGAAACAGATGTTATTACGGGCTAAAAAAATAATTCCAATCGAAATCATTACAACGAGATCTTAAGTACAAACTATATACAACATACATCCAATATTAACGTATGGGTCGGAAGCTTGGTGCTGCATGACACAGAACCAGGAACAACTATTTCGGATTTTTGAACGACCCGGGTTGTAACGCCATGGAGTAAGTAAGTATGTAAGTTGTATTAAAAACGCTTATTACATTAAATGTGAGTGATATGTCGAGTTTTTCTGCAATCTCATGTGTTGTGATAGGACGATCCGCATCGATTATTGCTTTAATTTGGTTTTCAAAAACTTGAGAATTACTACTTGACCATTGTGCATCGTTGAGTGACAAAGCACCAGCAAATCAATTTTAATACAACCGTTCTTTTTAGGTATTGTCACAAAAATCAACGAACCTCTGTTTTCGGTATTATGGTAATTTAAAGAACAATAAATGATGGAAATGCTCATTTTGATCGTAAATGTTTTAACAAAAACTAAAAGAAATATACGCAACCGATCGATGCAAAATTTAGTAAATTAAATTTAGTAATTACAGTACCAAAAGTTTTAAAAAAAAATTTAGTTTGATATTTCAAATACGTAAACGTACGTCAAAATTCGTCAAAAGTGAAAAGTGTAATTTATTAGTGTGCAACCCAATTTATTGTATTATATTGTAAATAAATTTTATCTCATGTACAAATGTTTCACTGTTGCATTGTATAAATAATTAATCATTTTTCTGCAATATAAATAATATAATCAATGGATACATTCTATAATTTTTATGTATTTATTTAAAAACCACATTAAATCGTATAGTGCACAAATAATAATACAATTTAAAATATTCAAGTTAATAATTATAGATATTATCCATAGAGCAGCAAGCAATATATTAGATAGCAATTATATGAATGATAAGTGATCATTAAATGCGCGGCTCTAAAATGTGTCTGCTTCTAATCGATATCTAATAAATAATTAATGAAACGGTTTTCATAATGAAAGCATTGAATCAAAATGATTGGAGTAGTCAAAGCAAAATTATGCGTCTAAATGTAATTTTTGATATTAATAATTTCTGAAATCGGCAAGAGTAATGTGCCATTCCATCAAAGACATCTCGAATACAAATTTAAGTACAGTACTCTTTAAAGATATTCAATTCTGTTGAAGATGTAAATGATGTAAATATGTTATTCATAATACAATAAAAAATCATTCAACTTCAACTCAATTATGTTAAATAATATTTTAGTGATAATTCAAACACCGCTACACAAATCCCACATACGATTTTAATAACATTACATATGACCAACATTAAAACTTAATACATTAATGAATTAACTATCTGTTCAGGTTACTCGTCATAGTTACCCAATATCACAATTTCAGATTCTATATGATAAGTTCAAATATATTGCGATGTATTACTTAAGATATGTGGAAGCTATCAGTGCATATTGTTATTAACTCGAATTAGAATTATAGTAAAAGTAAGTATACGAAAATACTGTATTTTTTCGGGTAAGTTTATAATAACGCTTCCACCTGTCAATTTTCAAAGTTAATCTGTAGATTTTACACACCAAGTATAAGAAGACATTATATCAGATTACAATTCATTACAATCCGCATCGTTATTAATTGATTTAAATATTATTGGAATCAATTGGGATTTCCAGAACCGACTTCAAAAACATTAAACAAACATCCATTAAAAGAAATCCTACAAGTACAATTGTGCATGGTTTCTAAAATCAGTGAACATAAAATGCAATTGACGTACATCGATTAAATTTTCAGAACAATAAATAACAAAATTTAACAATTTAAAAGTTGATGAACATGACCAGCCACAAAAACCATGTTGCTGAAAACAAATTATAGACTTAATATTGGGTGTGCATAATGTGCACTTACTAAGTTTTCCGGAAAATCGACTTTTTATAATTATCATAATTAAGAATTTAACATAATTAAATAATCACCTTAAATTTTAAAAATTTTAAAGTTAAGTTAGAAATATTTTAAAAAAGTTTTATGTTTAAAAATTTGTGTTTAATGTTTCAAAAGTTCATTTATTGAAAATATTTATTTTAATTTAAAATAAATAATTAAATGAACCGGCAACTTGTTACCATTTTTGTATGGTGATAGAAGAATCAAGTTCCTCCTTTAAGGGCCGACTGCTGCATTGTTCTCATTAAGTTGTAGAAATAAATTTGATATGGCAATTTCACTCTGTGCAAACTTTCTATTATTTTCTGGTTTAAATGTTTAAAGAATTTTTTTCTAAACCGAACAAATTTTGACAACTACGAGCCAATGCAGCTGTGTATACAGACCAGTAGAATAAATAATGCCATTAGTAAATGGACAATCAATTTTTTTCATGCTTCGCCACTGATTCAAATATCCTTGGAATTACCGAAAGTTTAGCAATTGGACGGCAGTTAGACACATCATCTTTTGTCCCACCTTTTAATAATAATAAACTTCTTCCAAATCTTCGAAAACAACGATTAAAGATGTTGACATATTAAAAGGTATAGATAAAGGAAGTGCAACATTACACTAATACACTAATCACTGCAGATGGACTTCCAACCGGTCCACAAGAATAACCATTCTTACAACCAATAAACTTCATCAGAAGTTACGCGCAAAGTTAGATGTTGGCCAAATTATCAAATGACTTTAAACAATGAATATCATCCAAGAATCCATAAATTCCCTGGATATTGAATATCCAAATTGGATTGCATACCAATTACTCAAAATATCATAGAATTTATTATAAAATATTTTGAAAAAAGTGACTAGTAAAATTTACATTAATTTTCAAAAATTAGTCTCTGCAATCGAAGCTACTATATCGTTTAAGATATGAGTGGGTCAATGCTGTTAACTAGAATCTATCAATGGAAACTTGCTTATCGTTAACGCACATATAATCTTTAACAATGTTATATTAATATAATTAGGCTCAAGCAGTTGCTAGGATTAATTGGCACGCGTGTTTAAATTCCATATAGAGTAAATTTTGTGTCGTTTAAATAAATTATACAATAATTAAAAGTTGTTAAAATTTTATGGTCATAAATTGCGTAATCAAGCCTTACAAAATATTATTTAATTTGTATTTTTCTATTTAAAAATCTAAAATACTGATCCAACAAATAAACAAATAGTTGTTTGCACGTCTATTTTTTCGCCTATTAAATATAAATTAATAATTATTATTATGAAGAGAGTTTAATTAAATAAAATAATAAAAACAGTTTATAGTAAAATCAAAAGAAAATAAAAGTATAACATTTTTTTTTTGCTTAAAGTGTCCATAAAATGAATGAACAGTACAGTGGCGGACTAAATAAATGCTCAACCTAAAAGATAAGTTTTTTTAATTTAGAAATAACAAATCATCAAAATGAATCTAAAAGAGTGGACCATATTTCAATTGCGCTCATAAAACCTTGTTGACAAGAACAATTAATAGGGAATGACAAATTGTTTTGTAAATTTAGTTTTTATTTCTGAATTATATTCCAATAAATTGAACGTCGTCTATGTTTTTATAATTGTAAATGGAAATATTTACAAAAAAATATTGGTTTTGGAATTTACAATAAAATCAAAAAAAAAAAAATTCTATTAATTTTGTATTAATAAAAACTAATATTATTTTAATGACAATACGTGAATTGAATTCGTCACGAATATTGTTGGAAATATTACTTTTAAAATATACAAAACATAATATTTCTGTATTCAGTTTAGCCAATGCCAAGGTTTAAAGAATTTTTCTGAATTTTACGTGCGTGAAAATTTTAATATAAATAAATTTATGTTGTGAGGGTGAAAGATAAATAATAATCAGTCAATCAGTACTTCAATGTAATGGAAACCTTTCAATCAATATTAATAGTCGCCGATTTTACTGATGGGTTGATTGATAAAATTAAAATAAAAATCCTGTGCGAAATGTTGTATTTTCGTAATGAGAGAGTCAAATTTTTTTGAAAGTGATATCCAAAAACTATAGTAACACGTTAGCAAAAATGTGTTTGTTGTAATATATGTAACAACCTAATAAAAATTGCTATTTAGTCAGAATTTTTCGTCTAAAATGACGACTGTCGGTGATAGTGATCCAAAATAGACTATCGCTATCGTTAATTATAATTCGACCCAGCAGTCAGTAGTTAATAAATCGCAAAATCTAAACAGTTTTACAAATATAGAAAGTGCTACTCGTTGTTTTTGTCACAGTAATAAAACATGTGTATATTGGGTTGTAAATAAAGCAAGTGCGGATTTTTTTAATGAAAACAAAAGAGAATTAAATAACTTTCAATCCAATAATGTATTGTCCATTTTGATCGATAATAGCACTTCTGGTCCTTACCAGCAAAAAACTGAACCAAATGCGTTTTGAAATCATTATCATTATTGACCAACTTTTACCATTCAAGAAATTTTGCAAAATTCGAAATCAATGATAATCTGATGAGGCAATTTTCGAACTATATGGTGGATGTGGCAACACTTCCTTACCAAGCTCCAATATTTTTGTGTGCGTGTGACCGATCTTGCATTGTCAACACAACGGAACACTATGCTTTTTCGATTTGCTAATTCTTTCTGGTCGCTTTTCTTGAATTGCACTGTTCTATTTGGTTAATTGTTGTTTGTAGTACACATCTGAATTGATCGTTTGTAATCCCACCAAATTGATAACAAAACACCTTCATTTGATGAATATCTGATCTAGATGTTGTTTGCGCTGGTTCATCTTTCTTACTCTACGATCTTTTTCGATTTACATTGTTGTAAACAATCTATTTTCCATCGCCAGTTATCAATCGTTTTAAAAATTAATCATTTTCATCACGTATCATAAGCAAATCGCTAATGAAATAATGCATTGTATTAACTGAATTTCTTTAAGTGATGAGAAACTCGTATATCGAGCCTTATTCGTATCCAAGTTGTTTTAAATGCTTTGCAATGCATGTATATGATACGCATAGCTTCTCTGTAATCTCACGTGTTGTGATATGGCGATCCGCATTGAGTATTGCTTTGATTTGATCGTCATCCACCTCACCTCGACGACCTGAAAGTTGTGCATATTTGAGTGAGAAATGTCTGTCCTTCTTTTAAAGCATTGTCACCACATATGCAGCACCTCATTTTTTGTGAAACTCAAGTATACAACTTTTGTCCATGGCTGTACACACGGGTACAGTGTACGTAACAAACATACCCAAATACAATTTTATAAAGTCTGACATTTCATTATTTTTTTTTGTTATAATATTTTTTTTCCAATTGCAAAAATGATCTAATTTGATCTAAATTTTCAGTCTGTGTAAAAAAAAAACCAAATCTATAGAGCAGTATATTATTTTTACACTTCAATAAAAATTAAAATTTATTAACCTTAGTGGCCTTTTTACAACAACAGCAAAAAAACAATGGTAACAAATAGCAGCGGCAAACTGACGGTACGCAAAAAGTAATATCAAGTTAAGTAGATACAAAGCAATTTTTTTCTGTTTGATTTGGTTGCGCTATACTTTTAAAGTCTCTGTTTGTTTGTGCAGAGTATAATAGAACGCATAAAGAAAGTCTGTAGGTAATAACATAAATTTATATATTTATGTAGATTTGTTTGTAGTTGTATGCGTACAATATCAATAGCATTTGGATCTATGTTTAAGTTTTACACCTTTTTTTCGTATAAATTAAATACCTGTTTACATAAGAAAAATTATTACTTATTATGTAATTTTAATCGAATGTATACCATAACTATTATTTGACTATGATTTGGTCTCATTTAATTCGTAAAATAAAAATGTGTAAGCAAAGTTTTAATTATATTTATTTTTATTTCCGTTTTTTTTTTATTTTCTTTGTACACAAAATTGAACATGAGTCGGTAATTTTAGAAAAAAAAAGGTATTACAATACCATTTGAATGTATGCATGTAATATTGAATACAACTTTTATAGATTTACTCTGGAAAGTTATACATGCATTTATAATATATATGTTCAATATTGTGTGCATAAGCATTTTCCCACGTTTTAATCCATATTAAGGTATATTATATCATCGCACCGCACAACCGTACGCATTACAATGGCTTAAATGTAACACACACACACACACACACACAAATATTTTAATACAGAAGCTACATTTTACATTTCTCATCCGATGTACACTCGATGTATTATATCAATATAGCTGTTTGGATTTAGGATCGTGATAGTCATTTTAAATATTTAAAACCATAATTAATATACAGGGTGTCTTAAAAATTGTGACGGCAATAGGAAAACACTAGATTCTCTTGGTCATTTTGCTTAGAAAATATTATATTACATTTTGGTCGATTCGACTTCGGTAAGAAGTTACACGCCAATAACCAAATTTTCAATCAAACCTTGTTTTGCACTCTAATGGGATCAATATTACAATAACTAATTGCTTGATTTTAATAAGTGTTGATACACTATATTGACATTAGCATACCGAGATCTTTAATTTGACGTTAAGATAAGGTAATTGGGGGCGTGTGGTTATCCAGATACTTACAAGAATTTTGACAAATAGTTTAACGTCATTTTTCTTTTCAAAGTTTGTTCTAGCATAAGTCGATCAAATCATAATTATAAAATTTTTTTTTTGTATAAGTTTTAAAACTTCATAAGCTGTCGTTTTCGCTATAACATTGCGATGGGTCTCAATTGGTTCCAGAGATATTCACAAATAACTACAACGATGTAAGTATAAAATTAATTGTCGCTATGGATACATTTTATCTGTTCTTTGCATGACCCACCATAACTGGGTCCACACACTCGTACGCATTCACACAAACCTTCACACACACACGCACACATAAACGAGCACACACACCACCACAGTTATACCCCAACAGTTGCAAAGACTTTTTCTTTACGGTAACCCCATAAATAGCAATCCTACGGATTTAAGTCTGGAGAACGTAGCGGTAACTTTATAACACATATGCCAATTCATCTTTGATCGAGTGCAGATATGGTTTCAACATGATGGAGCCCCAACGCACTATGGACGGAATGTTTGATCTTGACTGGACGCAAACATGACCAAATATGCCACGCGGATGAATTAATTGTTCCTGGTTCTGTGCCATACATCATTTGTCCGATCCATATGTTAATATTATGGACGTACTAATGTTTTATATAACTAGCATTTTATACCTCGTTGTGATGTTTTTGATTGGAATTATTATTTTTTAGTCTGTAGTTGCATCTGTTTCCAATTGCTATCCTGCGGTGAATCTTTTCCTCAATAACATTTTTGCACATTTACCAAATATTTGGTTGGCCACAAAGTCAGTACGGTTTTTTTAATGAAACAAACGGCAATTATTTGGTAGCATTAAATAAATTTATTCAATAATGTATAGTCCATTTTGTTCGATGACCTTTTGACATCTTTTTGTTAACTTCATGCTTTCGTGCTCGTAGAACTTCTAGTCCTGGACCAGCAAAAAACTGAACCAAGTTTCGACATCATTATTGAAATTTTTACAATGCAAGAAGTTTGCAAACTTCGAAATAAATAGTAATCTTATGGTGCAAGGTTCGGGCTATATGGTGGATGACGACAGTTTACAACCAAGCTACAATCATATTTGAAGAGTGATCGAAGTTGTGTATGGCATTGTGTTGTAATATGGCGGAACATAACGCGTTTTTGATTTGCTAATTCTAGTCGCTTTTCTAGAATTACATTGTTCAACTTGGTCAGTTGTCGTTTGGCTGTGTGGTAAAAGTTCAAAATCAACAATGTCTTTGTAATCCGATCAAACTGATAACATAACCTTCTTTTGATGAATATTTGCTTTAGATGTTGTTGTTTGTGCTGGTTCATCTTTCTTGCTCCACGTACTTTTTCGATTCACAATGTTTTAGGAAATCCATTTTTAAATATCGCTAACGGAAATGCATTGTGTTAATTAAATGTGTGATACATTTTTCTGCAATCCCACGTGTTTTTCTAATCTGATCTCATTTTGATTTTCCATAATACAATGAAATACTAATTAATTCACTTGAACTCACATGAAAGTAAAAAGAAGGAAAAAAAATACTTGTTCTCTATTTGGATGAGTACTACAACCTCGCTAAATTTCATTTGAAACGAAGTGGGACACCTCATGTATGAAGGTTATCCGCATTCTGGTGCCGATAATTTTTGAAACGGCTTTAACAAAATCATTTAATTGAATGGTTTTTAAACTTTTGTAGTTAAAGGAATTATCTTTTATATCTTGTAAAATTTTAAAGGAAACTTTTGTATATAATACTCATAACTAACGCTTTCTTTGAAATTGCAATTACATTGGGTTATATAACTTGTTAAACTACGAATAATCAATAAGTAGTCGCGTTTATGCCGAAAGCGAAGAATTCTAAAAAAACAATGATAACAAAATATTGTACTTTATTGGATCTATCGTATTCGTAATGGATATAAGCAACGGCCGAAAGGTATTTTAAACTGTTCAACTATTTCTAGCTGAACCATCAATACACGAAGTAACCAACGAAAGCTCAAGAATATTACATCACCTGGGTCAGAACCCTTACCGCAGGTGAACATTTTAACCATGCTGTGGAAATACATTATCGCATCAACTGCACAACATAATTGTGAAGGTTTGTTACAATGAACAGGTATCAAATCGGTGCATTATTTGTCCATTGTATTATACAAAGGGTATGACAAATTGATAGTTGTATGAACTATATTGAGCAATAACTTTGATAAGCCTATAAGGTTTTTACAAATATACTATACCACATAAACTTATTTCTTATGCAAATGAAATTATGAAAGAATACTAGTGTGAATTTTCTGCAGATGGATTCACATCTTATCAAATATTTAGTATACGGCAGATTTTGGAAATGTGTTCAACTTTGAAACACAACATTAATTTGTTGACGGTGGCCAAAGTTATGATAAATTATGGGAGAATTTGGTATTCCAAAAAACTGATAGATTTGGTGGATATGACGCTTTGTGAATGTTAGCTCAGGTACGCAAACAAAGAATTTGACCATTATATTATATTGTATATAATTTTGTAAATGGTTTGGTATACGGTCGAAATGTCAAATGTGGAAAATGATATTGATGTAACTACAGGCTAAAAAAACCATTCTATAAACCAAAACATATTACAATGTTAATTTTTATATGGTTGATTAGCCCATTTGTTATTGTATATACGCACGAACCTTTAAAATGATGATGATTTCATAAAATATATCCGTATTTTTTTTTCTCCAAGGTATATTTTATTCAACCTATAATAAATACACGTAAGTATATTTTTGCTTTCGCCGCCGCCGTGGATCTTCATTTTTAAATTATTTTTTTTCATAAACGATTTATTGAATATATAGTCCATCATTATTTATAACTACTAAACTTACCATTAGACATATATTTATGATTTCAGTACAATTTCAATACGCATAAAGTCTTTGACGTCACATGTAAGTATAGACTTTGTTTTTGTACGTTAAGAGAAAGGTGTCTGTTACAAAATTATATGGTACTACTTTGTATTATAAATTATTTATATTTTATTTGTTGACATAATTCATAAATAATTGCAATCATTTTGTATAAAGTAAAGCTTAAGGGGCCTAAACAAGTAACGAAAAGAAACAAAAGCAAGTGAACATAAGTAAAGTATAACTATTTAATTATAGTACAGGATGTTTTTTAAGCGTGATGGAAAGAAGTATGTTGACAATGTTTTATCAGTTGAGGGTGAGATTTTTTTTTAAATTGACGGACAATAAGTAGGAGTGTGGCTCTCTCAAGTTTCTCGTAGCTCGATACCATATTCTTATGAATTTACTATTAATTTCAATATAAAATTAGATTAAATTGGATTTTAAATCGACAATAAAACTTATTGAAATAATATGTAATAAAATATTAAATTATATTTTAAAAATATTTTTAAATATATTATTAAAGGCAATGAATCGATTTTCCAGAAATAACATAGAAACTGTTCATATAATCCCAACTTGAACATATACATATGAAATTCCATCAAATTCTATATATTGGAAAAATTATGGGAAGTAAATATCCTAATCAAATTAAGAAAAAAATATCTTTGTTACGTGCAGCATATGGATGTTATCGTAGATCGACGCCTTAACTATACAAGTGGTTTTACACGTCTAAGTCAACGTAAAACACCTATAGAATAGGATAGATGACAAAATTGCCATAAACAGTGTACGAGTTACATGTCATTCCAAGCCTACATCAAAAATTTGATCAGTTTGGATTGGCTGACAACGTTTCTGAAATTTATGTATTGCTTCGCAATTCATGAACAACTATACAAAATAAATATACTGGACTATATAGTGTCATAAATAATCCTATGAGGAATATCAATAAAAAGCAAACACGTGCCAAAACGAGAATTTTGTGGTGAATGAGTTAATATGGAGTACGCATCAAATAAATAACAAAACATAAAGATCAGATAATAAATGTCTAAAATGATATAATAAATTATTTGCATTGATTTTCCAGAGAGGCGATGGACCAAGATAACACCCAGTTCAGTCCTCCTGAATATCGTGGCTTGATGAAACTTTAAATTTGAATAACGCATATAAAATGTTTAATAATGTCGGTCATCTCATAAATGTCGTTAAAATTGATATTTTAATTTTGGATATTAACCATTTGTGGCGATCATATTTGTGTTAATATAATTAATTCATTTTCCAATTGTGGAATTTTATTTCAAAAGTCAGAAAAAAAATAATAAAGTAGAAATTTGTGGTGGAACATTTCTGATTAAACGGATGTGTCAATAAACAAAATAGTCTCATATAGATTAAATAATAATTATGATTTAACTGATGAGACTCCATTACATTCACAAAAATGGACTGCATAGTGTGAATAGTGTGGATTTCGTAATACGGCAAGAGCTATACTGTTAGCGTAAATGGTGATCGTTATATATAGATGAACAATCTTTATTTTATCCAATATGGATGTGTGGCTCCAGCAAGATGGTGTCACTTTCTATGTAGTTAAATTGCAACAATCAATTTATTGATAACTATAAATTCAACTAAAATGCAATCATGTCAAGGAATAGACTTGTGGTTTAGGTTCAAAGATCTTACCATTTGACCACTTTATAGATTATTACATTTATTTAAACGACAAATCATTGGCTTATGTCGATAAACTAATAATACTTGGGGCATCGGATTTCAACATAACACTTATTATTAATAGTGAATAGTTTCCAATAACATATTTTGAAATATTTAATTCCATAGTCCAACAACTGAGAATTCCGGCAATTTGTACAATAGTTAAGATCGGAAATCCATTTCACAATCTCCGCTTTGAATGCCATTAGCTAACGTCATCATTATTAAGTTACTTCAATTGGAGCATATGACAATCTACGGTCATGTTGATAAATAACTGCACATGGAGGCATTATTTACAACAATTTTCCAATCTATAATCGTCACATATCGAAAGACAGCCGTTTCCTTATTACCATTATTTTTATATTAGTGTGATTAGCCGCTAATTTTAAATGTAAATGTTATTAATATACAAATGAAATTAAAGCAAAAAAATATACTATGTTACTTAATTGCTTTTAAATCGATTTCATCTTATTTTATTATTATTTATTTCCGTTTATCCTTGTACATTGAAAATATATAAAATACTAGTTTTCCTTGAAAAAGTGCAATCGCATCTTTAATACACGGAGTTTTTATATGAAGTATATGCAAACATGTTACATTTACTATATTATAAAAATTATGTAATTTTTCATTATGATCTTCATATTTTACACATTTACTCATTGAGAATGGTGTGGTGTTGTGGTACATTACACATATAAATAAAGTAAAAAAATAACCCAGTGGGATTTTTTGTATGTTGTTCAAATTTCTTCAATGAAAGCATACATAAATTGTAAGTACTTCAAATTTCGCATAAATGAATTCACCAATTAAAATATTCACCAAAGAATTTATCGATGAATTTATCTGTAAGTAGCTTTAATTAATTTCATAAATAGATTCACCAGTGAATTCAGCAACTAGTTCAACACAGAATTCACCGATGAATTTATCTGTGAAAGCTACACAATTTATTCAACAAATACAAGCGATCGTTGACGAAAATCCAAATTCAAAGTCAATAAGAACCTTCACGAGAGACCTTAAAGTCTCTGAGGGCCTACAATAACCGGTCCCACTGGGAATAATCATTATAGGCATATATTGCAACAAATGTATAATTGGTATGTGAATGTGATTGACTTGATTTTCAAGTTTATAAATTATATTGTTATAAATACGAAATAATTTTTAACCTATTGTAAAATATTATGTTTTTTAGTTGTTGAATGTTATTATTAATATTTACCTTCCGGTATTTGTGATATTTGTTACACTTTTAAGCTGCCGGTAGTGCAACAATTAATTTAATTTGATAGAATATACAAAAATTGTTTGATAGCATTTGATTGATTGATAAGGTATCAGGTAGAGGTCTTATATTAAACTACGAATTTAGTAACAGAAACGGAGTGGTCTGGAATAGAGACGATGTTGTAAGGAGCTATACTGATCCAGATTCTGTTCTGTCTAGCAATGCAATATAAAACTGCAACACAAACAGAAATAATATTTTCACTTATGACAGAAAATTTACTTAGTTTAGAGATTAGACAAACAAATTTATAGGAATATTGAAAAATATGGCGAAATTACAGTTCACAAGAAATTTACGAATCAAATTGTAGAACGAAATAGCTAATTTAATCCTTTTATTATCATTTTAAAATGACCATCGATGCGATGACACCTTCGACAACCGAAAATAGAAAATATTATAAAATAACGTTTAAAAATTGTGTCAATGTAATTAAAATTCCTGGTTCTGTGTGATACACCATTGGCCTCTGATCCATATACATTAATATTGAACGTACTAATGTTTTATACAAATTGTACTTAAGATATCGTTGTAATGTTTTCGATTGGAATTATTTAATATTGCATCCATATCGATAAAAAAACATAGGGTAAATTCCAATACCTTAAGGTCATTTTTTATTTGATTTACCAATTGAGCTTAGTACCAATTGAGCCGTTATCTTTTAAAGGTCTTCAACTGATGCATGACGACTTCCATTCATAGCCAAATGAAGTTTTTTAAATAACCACATCAGCTATTCAAAACGAATACGACGAATACGACTTATTAAACGATTCACTACCTCATGGTAATACTTAGCATTAACCGTTGAACCAGTTTAAAGAAACTCTTTATGAATAATTCTTTTGGAATCGTAACAGGAAATCAGCATTGTTTTTCTTATTGACTTCATTATGCGAGATTTTGTTGGATTTCCTACGTCTGCTCCATTCTGCACATTTACGTTTGTTTTCTGGCTCATATTGAAAGCACCATGTCTAATCATCAGTAACAATCGATTTTAATAAGTTTTTATTATGTCGGACGAGTTCAATAATGTTTTTGCAATGCTCAATTCGGTGCAATATTTGATCATTTGTTAATCGATGGGGAACAAACATCGAATTCAGCTCAGTAATCCAATTTTTTCAGTTAAAATGCGATGGATTGTTTTTTATGTATACCTAGAGTTCTATTTCCATGAATCTGATCGAAAATCAAGTACTTTTTCAATGTTTTCTTCAGTAATCGCACTTCAAATAGTCGACCTGAATATTCATCATCATTAACATCTTCTCTACCATCTTTGAATATTCGAAACCAATCAAAAACTTGTGTTTTGGATAAACAATAAAAATTATTATTATTATTAGCGAATGTATTGTCATGAAACTGTGACAGTTTGTTGAGGTACCGCCACAGAACATACACACAAAAAAATTAAGAGATGGTGCTAAGTGTTCTATGATTTACATAACCATTCCGGTTTATTATGGGACAGACGGTGTATATGCAGAAATCTCATACCTGACATAGACAGATATACAAATGACTGCACTTTAGATGGTAGGTCTTGGAGTTTGACTTATTTTAATAATCTTTAAAAAAACCAATTGTTTTTTGTTAAATAATAAAAGCACCAACAAATGCAAATTTTTAATTTATTATAAAATTTTGATAAAATAATACACATGCAAAATTTTTCCGGAAGCTTACGCGCAAATTTTAGAAAAATCCAATTAATTATTATAAATTGCTTCATCGAATGCTTGAACAAATGAATTATTTGATACCAAATTCTCATCTTCAGCACAAATTTTTGATACAATACAAATCGGATTTTTACCATTGTAATGTAAATAACTGGAATCTTTAAATCGAACAGTAAGAGCGGTTGCATAATTTAGTATTTCGTCTAAGCATGAACATTGCCATGGATTTCCATGGATACTTATATTTTTTAATTTTGTGAAATATTGTTGAATTCCCGATAAAAATGACAATCTATTGTAACTTATATTTAAATTGTTTAATCCATCGACTGTTGTAAACAGATTTTCGGATAATAATCTAATTTTATTATGAGTAATATTCAAATCCGATAGGTGAGTTAAATAGGAAAATACGTTAGCGTCCATAGTTACAAGATTATTATGAGATAAATCCATACGTTTAATGTTAGGTGTATTCGCAAAGACGAACGGATCAATTTCATTCAGGTTGTTATCAGCAATGGTAAAATAAGATAATGATGGTAATTTTTCACCAAACATGTCTCCAGTAATTTTATGAATTTTGTTTTTGTCCATTATTAATTCCTTAAGACTAGACAAATTATTAAACAGTCCAGCAACAATATATTCTAACAAATTTGAATGCAAATCCAATATTTCTAAATTTGTTAGATCCTTAAATGTATTTTCATTCAAATTTTGAATTTTATTAAATGACAAGAGCAATATCTGAAGTTCATTTAATCCTGAAAAAGCCATTGGTTTAACTTCGGATATGTTATTATTGTTAACACGAAGATACTTTAATCTCGATGACTGATTTAGTTTTACAAAGTTCACATTATCTAATGAAGTTATTCCATTATTATTAATATATAATCCAACAATATTGGCCGGTAATTTTGTTGCATCTATATGAACCTGGAAAATACAAATATGTATAAATGACAAAACTTAAAGGTTATAATAAGTAATGAAAAGTAAAAAGTAAATACCAAATTATTATTGGATACATCCATATTTATATTAGGTGCCATCGCAAAAGTATCGGGAACTATATCTTGTAAGTTATTATAATCAATTGAGAAATATTTTAATGATCGAAGTGTTGAAGTACCAAACATATCACCATCAATAGTTTTTATATTATTTCCTTTAAGCCATATGGTCACAAGTTTTCCCATTCCCTGAAACATTCCTGGCACCAACGCAGTTATATAATTCATATTTAAATCCAGTTTTAATAGATTTTTTAAATGATTGAAAGTATTTCCATTTATTGTACGAATCATATTGTTCGATAAAATTATTTTCTGCAATGAATGAAATCCAACAAATGCTTTCGGATCAATGTTTGTGATTTGATTGTGCCTCAAATCTAGTTTTGTTATCTTTGAGGTATTCGATTGTGTAAAGCAATTTTCAACCAAATTTCTAATACGATTATGTTGTAGATCAATTATTTCAACATTGATTGGTAAAACGATCAAACTAATATCAACCTTTAGCACAGACGGTATAAAAGATATATATAATTTAATTATAAAATCATTTTAGTATTTGTTATAATTTACTAAAAGGAATATATATGGTACTTACTACTTAGGATTGTTGGTAAATGTGGAAAATGATATTGAAAAGGCAACAATTCCAATCGAAAACATTATATCGAGATCAAAAGAGCAAGCTGTATAAAACATTAGTACGTGCTAAACGTGTGAAACGGAGGCATGGTGCATGACACAGAACCAGAAACAATTACTTCGGATGTTTGTAGGAAGGATTGCTCCGTGGCGTATTTGGTAACGTTAAAGAACCTAATAGCTGGACACGAAGATACATTTTTGAAATAGACAAGTTGTACGGTGATTATCAAAACAATCAAACTCAATAGATTAAGATAGCTTGGTCACGTAGCACGCATAGAAAGGGAACTGTTGAATGGTCATACAGAAGGAAGTGAAATGTAATATTAAGATCCTTAAAATTAGGGATTAGAAGTTGTTGACTGCGGATAGTTCCGGTTGGAGAAGGCTAAAACCTCTGTTGGGTTTTAATGGTTTGCAAGTAAGTAAGTAAGTATTCCAAGTATTTACAGTTATCTATTTATTTTGCACGAATTTATTCTCAGTCCACGTACTAAATAAAATGCGCGTAAACTAAGATTGCATGAAATTTGTAGTAATTTAGTACTCAATTCAACATTCTAAGCCCTAAGGATAACATTTCCATTTTCATTGATTGTAGCAAATTCCATTCTCTTAAACATTTGAGTTATACTTTTTCTCTTTAATATCTAGTCAATAACCCGATATCTTAAGTCTAAACTATGTATCGTTCTTACATAGGTTCATTTCAAACAGTTTAATGAAACAATTCAATTATTAAGTTGTTGTATGTTGAATTTTTTAAGTTTAGAATTTAGTGACGAATCATACGAATTCACTACTCAAACTTGTTGTTGCAAATGGAAACTGCATTTTAAACACATATAAGATTTAATTAATCGCTATAATTTATGACTAAAGGGATAATAGTTTAAAAGTTAATATTAAATTAAACTTACAATTTTATTTTCGGCCAAATTTAAGTATTTAACATTTGGTGTGTATAAAAAACTATCTGATTCAATATGAACAATTTGATTTTGATCAATTCTAATTGTTTTCAATTCTTCCAACATTTGTTCACCAAATATATCACCGTTAAGTGTAATTAATTTATTTTCATTAATATGTAGTGATTTCAAATTATATAGGCCACTAAATACTCCTTGTGTGAATGACAAGAAATCGTTTCCACTCATATCGAGTGATTTTAAATTAATTAATTCATTAAATATTCCTTCATTTAAGCGACCAATATTATTGAAAGATAAATTTAAATGTTCTAACGATTGTAATGTTGATAATGCTAATGGATCTATATTTTGAATACGGTTTCGGTCTAGACGAAGTATTTTTATATTTGCTATTACTCCATTCGAGTTTCCGATTGCATTCCGTTGTAATGATGTTATTTTATTATGGCTCAAATTTAAAATTTCTAAATTAACCGGCCAAATTATTGAATTTATGTTAATCTGAAAAAAAAAGGTTTTTGAACAAAATTAAAATTGAAATCTTCTGTTTTTTTTTTAATTTTCATTCAAATTACTTACAATTTGATTGTGCGACAGGAATATGAATTTAATATTGGGTGTATTTATAAACGTATTTGAATCAATTTCATGTAATTCATTTTTATGAATTGCAAAATAGTTTAATGAATGCGTAATATTTTTATTAAATATTTCTGCCGTAAGACGTTGAATTTTATTTTTAAACAGATATATTGATTCGATTTTGTTCAAATTACTAAATATTGTCGGTGGCAGTGTTACCAGGGCATTGGAATTTAGTTCTAAAATAATTAAATTATTTAGATTTGAAAAAATGTTTTCATTTAATTCATCAATCATATTGCCAGACAAATCCAAACTTTCTAACATTATAAATTTCGTGAATGCTTCTGGATGTATTCTATAAATTTTATTGTCACCAATAGTAATATGTTTCAATTTCATTATCGCGTCTGAAGATTCTGTAGCAAAACAATCTTTGTGTAACATTCTTATTAAATTATGATCAAAATGTATCGTTTCAATAGCTTTCGGTAATTTTATGTTATTAATATTTTCCTAAAAGTAAAACAAATTAAGTATGGAATTAATTATATGTCAATTGTTGCACATTTATGAATATTCCCTTACTATATCGTTTAACGATAAATTCAAATATTCCATGTTTGGTGTGTTATTGAATAAATTCGATGGAACATATTTTATTTTATTGTTATGAATTGTAAAATATGATAATGAATCTAATTCAGTGGGTCCAAATATGTCTTTACTGATTGTATGTATTCGATTTTCATCCAATTCCAACCGCTTTAAATATCGAAGTCCTGCGAACGTATTTGCCTTCAATTTACTTATTGCATTTGAATTTAAATTTAATACCTCGATGTTTATAATTTCAGAAAATATTGCTCGATTAATATCCTTTATAAAATTACGCGACAGATCCAACTTTCTCAACGAATCCAATTGATAAAATGAAAGTGGATGTATGGCAATGATTTTATTACTTTGCAGACATATTTCATTGAGATTTGGTAACATATTGCCCCAAAAATCTTTATGCCGTAAATTATTGATTTGATTGTGAGAAAGATCCACTTTTTCTAGACTTACTAGTGTATTTAGTATTCGGGAATTTATCTGAAAATTGCAAACAAAAAAAATTTATATGAATATTTCATAAACTTTCAAAAAATAATAAAATTTAAAAATGGAGGTATTTTTTTAACGCAGTCCGTTTTGTAGTTAACTTGAATATTATCGCAAAGCATATTGCATTGAAATTAATGGGCGTAGATGAGTATAACTTTATGGTTTTTTTGAAAGAGAAGTACGTTTAGTTACAATCTTTTCCCAATTTATTAGCAAATCATGTAAAATTTTTGATGCAACCCAAGAAAAGAGCCTCATCGTAATTGTGGAAACGCTACTCCGTGAGTTCATGCGACATAGATCGGAACAAGTGGTTATCTGATGGAGCAACATAAATACAATATTTCCTCCATAAGTGGACTGGCGTTGCCACTCAACAAAATCACTAGTTAATTATGTTCGTTCAATTGTTGCAAGTTTTGTGCAATAGTGATATCTTGACCAGATTTTGAACAATTCCTTAACCATTAAATATACAGCAAAACCTGCATTTTTTTTATCACCGCAGTGACGTTACGATACAAAATCGATTTTCTTTGTAGTATTTCTATCAAAATATCATATATGCTTTTTCTCTTTTATTTGCCTCGCATACTCAATTCAAATGGTGTCCATTTCCCTTGGTTTCCAGAATCTGTAACTGGAACATATGTGTCTCTTGGTATCAGATTTCGAGAACTTCATAAATAACTGTTCACTTAATACCATATGAAAATATGTGCATATGAAATGTGATCAATGATGCCCAATGGCCACTTATAATGACTATAATATTTTAGTATAGAAATTTGTAGAAGTAGGAAAATTTTGCTAAACAAATTATGGTAAAATCGATTATACTTTTTCAACGAAATTTATACAGCTGGGAGTCTCAAATATACTGACACTTGGTTGGTTAATTAAAAATTTAAAGAAATTTTAATTGTTTAAAAATTTACTTTGATTGAAAACAACAGCTATATAAAATTTCGCTAGCGCGTATGACACCGTTTTCAGAGAAAACAACACTTTACTTACTTGTGTAATATTATTATTATCCATGTGTAATGTTCTTAAATTATTTAGTCCTTGCAAAAACTTAAAATCAGTTAACATATTATTACTCATTCTAAGCTCATGTAAATTATGTAGTCCACAAAAACAATCGCTATATAAAAGATGTGATTAATAAATTTTTTACAATAATATATTTATTTTGATAATAAATTAAACACACACTTCGGGATTGTAGAAGGAATGAAAAAACAATTTCATATAATAATTTATAATACCAAAAAATACATAAACGAACTGAATTAAATTTAATATTGAACCAGAAGATGTCTTCCTATTTCGCAGCGACCTATGGGTTCTGGTCATTATCAAAGAAAAAAATAAAATTCGGTTTTTCCCCCAAATATTTGATAGGGCTAAATGAAAGGATGTAGGGTCCAATATCCATAATATTTTAAAGCTCAAAAAACAACTCCATATATTCCGTATTCGGTTTCTTTATTTCTTTATTAATTGTTCCGGAAAACCTCCAGATTCGATAATAAGCTCTGAAAATAATTTCTATAGTTTTGATTAAAATAGAATGGTTATTGGACGCATCATTCAAATAGACAACCTTTTAGAAAACTATGTTTTATAAATATATTATAAGGCATACTTTTTAGCATATGATAAATCTTTCGGACACAAAGAAAATGTTAACGAGAAGCGATTATTGTTATCGAATGCCATAGTTCGAATAACCTGGGATGTTTTGCTCATATAGAACAAATAGTTGATTGCATTTAAATTTGCAGCTATTACTTTTGCTATTCAGAGTCGTTTTTAAATGTGTGTAAAATTTTAAATTTCAGAAAGATATTTTTACTTTTAATTATTTTTGGGACACAAAGTGTGAGTACTTCTATTGCGTAAGTAACTAAAATGCATTCATATTTAATAACAATTAATTTTATACATACTTAAAATTTTCTTGTGTTAAATTTTTTAAAGCATTTCCAGCTAAACTTAATGTTTCTACATTATTTTTAGTTATTGCACAAGTGCCAATTAAAGTTGAGATATTTTTTTGCGATAAATTAACGGAGATCTTCATATTATCGGAATCTAAAATAATATTAAAAATAGTATTGTGTGGTTAAAAAATATTCAAGTTATTTATTTATTTAAAATTTGTGAAAATTTAATGTGTTTTATTTTTAAGTTTGTAAAACTGTCATTGTCATCTGTTCATCACCAAATCTATAATGTCATCATACTTATAAACCGATTCTGAAATTAGGTAGACTAGCAACGATTGGATTGTAATTGCTATAATAAAGTGAAATAAAACTCAAAGAGCACATATCACGAAAAACTGTCTCTGTATGATAATGTCAAATTTAATGAATTTTTTAAAGAAATGGCTTTGTGTAGCAGATGATGAGTAGTTATTTTCGGAAAAGGCGATAATCTTTAAATTTTCCATGAAATTACTGAAACGTAATGTTCAGCTCTTGATCGACGATTAACAATTAGTGATCAAATGTTTTACTGGTCAATATTCAATTTTTTTTTTTAAATTTTGAAAGTCCAAGTTTTTGCACGTAATTGTTAACAATGAATGGGTGGATTCCTTAGCGGACTAATAGATATTATTAATTTTGTGAATGGTAGCATAGAAAGAATTTTCAAATAAAATATTATTATTAGCAATTTTCTTATTATACATTTAAAAACGAACATACATACAATTTAATCTTATATAATTTTGAAGGTCATGAACTTTATTATCATTTAAGTCGGTGGTAATGAATGTTATAGTACATGTGTCTATCAGATATGATGCGGGTATATAAAAATAACTAGAGATAATTGAATTACTATAGACATCATTTTAAAAGTAAGTATTATACATTGACATTTAAATAACCAAACCGATTGAAGTGTTAAAGATATAAATATGAAATGTAAGGCATTTAACATAATTTTATTTCTTAATTTATAATTTAACAAACAATTAATCAATATTGAAGATATTGACACTATTTTTCACTATTCACATTAACACCGCGTGATGGTAACGAACTAATTTATCTACAATTAATATTAGTTATTTGTTTAACATACACAAAATTAGAAACTAGAACAATATAAAAATTACTAAATACAATATTAAAAATCAATTTTATAAAATATTATTAAAATTTTGAAGATTTTTTTTAATTAAGCTAAAATTAAACAATAAATATTCGAATTGAAAAATTATCAAATTTTATTATAAAATATTTAAAAGTACATTGTGAATTATTGAATATATAATATTATCTACCAAATGGTATCTGTTGTTTGGCGAGTAAACTGAGACTATTTTTGTTTTCATGGAAATAAATATAAAGTTAATTAATTAAATTTGTTTTTTTTATTAAATCATTGATAACGGATGTCTCGATCATGCACATACGTCATTTTAAAATTAAGAAGTTTTTATCAATAATCAAATGTTTTTTTTTAAATAAATAACTATACGTTGAATGATGGTACCAATTTTCCATATGTCTGATAATATAAGTCGATTTTTGTATGAACCCATTGAAAAGTGATTTACTCTAGCTTATCATAAGTGTCCGTTTAAATATGGACCGATCGCCATAAACAACTGTACTGAATGATGATTTCAGTTTTATCGCAGCACCTGCCTTCTCATAGTGAACAGCTGTAGGTCACGTTAGTGATGTGGAACAAAACTGACTGTAGAACGATTTCAATAAAAACTTTCACCATTTTTCGTTGGTGGATGTGCTGAGAAATAACAATGGGCTTGTATGTGGTGGTGGGTGGGTGGTGTACATTCCATTTGAATGCGTTTTTTTTCCACTAACTAAACAAAAATTTGCTCCAATTTCTCTGCGAAATTTAAATTTAATTACTCCTTGAATATACTATAGCAAATATGTAATATCTATAGCTAAACATGCGAACGAAAGTTATGGCGACCAAAAATTAAGCGATACGTATTTTTGGATGTTATTCATTTCTCAATAATAGCTTGAGATTGGCATAATAGTTACGTGAACGGTTGAAAATGTTGGACTAATCCATAAACCAACATTAGTTTACATGCTTATTTTTCTAAACTAAGAAATATTAAATAATAATCACAAAGACGTTTACGTCGATTTTAAAAATCATTTGAGATTAATTTTCAAACCAAATTAATATTTGTTCAATATTGTAAATTATTGCTTTAATTTTATTTATAATATTATTATTTTATGATTAAAATTGTATGTTAAGCCATCGAAGATGAAAACACCTTCGATAACCGAAAATATTATAAAATTACATTTACAAAATTGTGTTAATGTATTTTAAAATCAATCGTTGATAAAATACGGTGTGCACCAGTTGTTTATGCCGAACTTTTAGTTTATATTTTCGGTGTTTTAAACCCTCGAAGTTTTAAAAAATACAAACTTTTCGATTTTCCGCAACAATATTTTTAAACTTCTTAGGTTTAAAATTTAATCTATAATGGTTTGATTATTATTTTAAAACTTTCTAGCGTTTAATTTTTAATCGAATTTCGGTTTGGATGGACCAAAAATGTAACCAAAAATAATTTAAATTATAATACAAAATTTTCGTGATGTTTTTAAATGACTGGGTATAGTTTATATTTGATTATCTATTAATTGTATCATAATTTATGAATAGATGGGCGGAATGGTTCCGCTGTTTCATTTTGTATGTAAAATAACTATAAAATAAAATAAAAATTTAAAAATGGATAGAAAATATATAGAAAAATTAATTTCTCACACGAATCTTTGTCCAAATATGTCACAATAGTCATCTGAACATGGTATATGTTGAACGAATGATTGTAAACGATCGACTTATAATTTCGAGAAGAAAAATGATTATACTATATGGTAAATTAGTGCCAGCTAGGTATTGGAAGTATTGCCAATAGCTTTATATTTTAATACCTACTATAAAATTTGGTTTTAGTCAACGTTAGGTGTATAAACGAATTTAATCGATTTACAAGTTTTCCTATAGTATTTACATAAATTTTTCGTAGAAAGGATAACAGAAAAAATTTCACAAGGAAAAACACAAAAATTTTTTAAAGAAATATCTGCATAAAATCTGGTTTCGATTTAATATACCCTGTACACTATATCACATGCGTCTGTATATAATACATATTTATACTCAGTCAGTCAGAATCAGCGTAAATACATATGTCATTAATAACGACTGATGGTTGATAGCAAAAAATAAGATCATTAGATCGGTCAAAAATCTGAAAATTTGAGTTTGTTTTTATTTTTATAAGTTTTCTTGCTCAATTATTTGTATAAATTTGTCAATGGTGGGATGGAAGATGTGTTAGATAAAATGTTCTCATCATTGTAAATTCATCTGTAAATTCACTGATTAATAAAATAAGCAGGGTAGAGCTGGGTAATATAGCTGGTGTGGCATTATTACGATTGAATTGCTAATAAAAATCACAAATGAATTCAAATCTCCCTGCAAAATTTATTTAATTCCTGGCATGACTCCTTGACACCAGTTTTAATTGAATAGTTGTCGGTTTTTGTGTCAATTATTTTATCAGGTGTACCGGTTAATTTCCGCCCCTTAAACATATATGGCGCTACAACCGGTAGTAGTAAACCAAAATGGCTAAACTTTTTTTTGTTTAAAAGCTGTGACATTTCTCTCCAAAAATTAGTTGACAGCAGACCTCTTATCGAGCAACAACATTGTTAAAAAAATAATTGAAAATGTCGAATTTAGTGTCAGTAAAACGTGAAATGCGGACATCATTGCTTTTTTGTTTTCGTTTGAAGAAAACTGCGGCAGAATCACATCGAATGCTTGTAGAAGCTTTTGGCGATAACACTTTATCAGAAAGAACATGCAGAGAATGGTTTCACCGATTCAAAAGTCATGATTTTGATGTGGAAGACAAAGAGCGCCCTGGACAGCCGAAAAAGTTTGAGGACACCGAATTGCAGTCTCTATTGAATGAAGACGACACGCAAACGCAACAACAACTTGCAGAACAACTAGGAGATGCTCAAAAAACCGTTTCCGATCGCTTGAAAGCAATGGAAAAGATCCAAAAGGAAGGTAAGTGGGTGCCACATGAATTGACTGAAAGGCAACAAGAAAATCGAAAAACCATCTGTGAAATGCACCTTCAACGATACAAAAGGAAGTCATTTTTGCATCGAATCGTGACTGGTGATGAAAAATGGATTTATTTTAAGAATCTTAAATGGAAAAAATCATGGATTAATCCAGGACAACCATCAACATCGACTGCAAAGCCAAATCGCTTTGGTAAGAAGGGAATGCTTTGTGTTTGGTGGGATCAGAAAGGTGTGGTGTACCACGAGCTTCTAAAACCTGGTGAAACTGTTAATACTGATTGCTACCGACAACAAATGATCAATTCAAACCGTGCTTTGCTGCAAAAACGACAAGAATATCAAAAGAGACAACACAAGGTAATTTTGCAACATGACAATGCACCATCGCTCAAAGCAATACCGGTCCAGGAAACGTTAGAGGCGCTTAACTGGGAAGTTTTATCGCATGCGGCTTATTCACCAGACTTGCCTCCTTCAGACTACCATTTGTTTTCATCGATGGGCCACGCCCTTAATGACCAGCACTTCAAAACGTCTGAAGAACTCGAAAATTGGGTCTCTGACTGGTTTTCATCAAAGGAACAACAATTTTTTTGGCGTGGTATCCACAAATTGCCTGAAAGGTGGACAAAATGTGTAACTATTGATGGAAAATATTTCGAATAAAGAATTTTTGGGTTTTCTCCCACAAAAAAATATGTTTCCTCACTTTAAAAAACGTCGGACTTTAACCGGCATACTGTAAATATTGTTTTTTGCAATATTGAGTTTCAAATAAATTTTTATTTTTGTTAAAACATTTAGTTCATTTATTATTGATTTAAAATTTACCTATCAAAAACGTATCTAATTTAATTGACATGATGAAATAAAAATTAATAATCATTGTAAGAATGCAATCTCCTGAACGGTCCGTTATATCCTATAGGCTAGACCTGGCACATATAGAAAGAATTTGTATTCTTAGAAATTTCGCGACGTTCCTTAGAAAACAAAGTTAGTCATTCAAAACTACATAACCCATGAAAATTTCAGGTAAAAACATCAATAAAAAACATAAACGGAAAGTGTATTTTTGACCCATAAAAGTAATTCAATTTTCATTTTTCAATCAAATATTTTCAAAATATTCATAAATTAATTAATTAATTAATTATCATTTGGCACATTTTCTAACAATCTTAACTATACGAAACAATTTACAATTACATTCTCCATTACTAACAGTCTCGTGACCTCGAATTCCTGATGCATTAACGTCGTCACCATATATTTTGTTTTGTCTGCATTCACTTTGAGACCTAGAAGCATATTTCTCTAGCTTAATATATTAAAGAGTGTGTATCAATAATGAGTCGCGCTGTCGTAGTCTATCAATTTATCTCGTATTCACACGCGACTTCAAATTATCCGACATCAAAGCCACCAAATCTTTCATTATTTTTAGGAATAACAAATTCTTTCACAATTTTCCAATACTTTGACCTAATGAAGATAGCATAACATTGACTGCCAACACATTTCCAAGATCTGTCGAATACTAAATAGTTGATTAGATGTAGATCGATTTGCGCAAAAACCACACTGAGGTATTCTTCAATGATTTCAATGACACATGGAATGCAGCTGATACCATTTCATTTTGATAGCATTTCCACCGCATAGTTTTTTATCAGAAGTATGTGATTTATTATTCTTGAGATTTATATTTTGATTTTGGTGTGAGAAATTCTATTGTAACATCATTGATAATTTTTTGACACCAGAATTGGATGCTTTGGGCTTTTATTAATATGTGGTTTCAACAAAACGGTGCAACTTCACATGTGCAGCCCTATGGAATTACTATTATTAGTTTACATTATAATTATTATTTATTAGAATATTAATTTGCATTTTATGTGGTGACAGACAGAAACGCGTGTACTGTTTTTAAATAATCTAATGATACTTTTGTTAATATAACAGCGTATTAAAATAAAACCTGTATACAATTCCTATCATCTTGAGACGGACTGCACAGTGGCAAATTCGATTAAAATGATGATTAAATATCAACTATTAATTATCGTTTCAATTTTATTACTTATACTAACAATTAGTATATGTACTTAAATATTATTTATTTGAATATTTTACAATTTTATAGGCAGATAAAATCACATTAAAATCAAATGAACAGTATGGGGCGCAACAACAATAACGTGTATGCATTAGGATATTTAAAATAAACGAATACAAAATACTTTATATTTATAATTTTTAATTTAATGGATGTATAGCATAGAAAAAACAAATAACAATTTATTATGACACATTAATCATTTATCTAATCTAACAATAAGTACTAAATATAAATATGAATATAATGCATGCAACAACACTTGAGAAAATTTCTTTATGCAATAATTTTTGCTTATAATACAACCAACAACAAACGGTGTACTTGTACAGACATGACAAGAATAAATAATTACATAAGTTTCTATAGAGATACGACGGACATATATTTATTCATTTCTATACAAAGGTTTAATAATTTATTTTTAATACAGGTATAAGATGTGGTATATAACCCTTGTAACGAAAAGAATGGGACAAATATAACTCGTACGATCAGAAGTTTCTAAAATAGATCTTGAGGAACGCATTGGTTTTTTTTTTATATAGTTTGCATTAAGGAAATTGTGGCTGACAGTAAAAACAACACATTGCATTTTGCGGTGGTCGGTCAGTAATGCTATTTATCATAATTTTCATGTCCGATAAGATAAAATATTTATCTTCATTTTCTTAATATCAGACGGATCACCATCCACCAATGTGTGAACCTTAAAACTCCCTGACTTTATGTTAATTTATTCCATCAATTTTCGTTCTATGTTTGCACAAATGCTTTTTCCTTAACGTGATCATTGAAAAATTTACCAAACTTTGCAGTGGAACTGCTATTTATTGTACCACCAACACATCTTCGAATTAAAAAAAGAGTCATTCGCATACAGATACGGAAAGATTACTTTGATTACTTTTAAATTGATATATAGAAATGATTTAAAGAACATCATCTTTTAAAAATAGAGACTATAATTGAATTTATTGGATTGATAAATTTTGAGATAAACCTAGAACTAATAGAAAAAAAGCACAGAATTCATTGAAACGGACTGTCGGGGTCTAAAAATATATAAGAAATTTATTCTACCATCATCCGGGCAAATTGTTATGGTTTAGCAGATAGGAAATCAGAACGGTTTCTTCCATCAGACACCATTTATACGAAATGGAACTATCTCAAAATGATAATTGTCAATTACGTATTTAAATGTAAGTGACAAAGAAACAACGGATCATATATAGATATTTTTAAATCTATGTTTAGGCACAGTTGATACAAATTCGTGTCGATATACACATGTTATTGTGATCCTTCTATGCTTTTATTGATCGTATTGTTGGATTGAGCAAAGTAACAAAAAACAAATACTAGATCAGTCAGTGTGGAAATTTTTAATATATTTTTGTTGATAAAATTGATATGCGAGACATTAAAGCAGAGTCTCCAAGGCGATCCAAAAGTGAAAATAACCTCAAATTTTGAATTAGACGTCTTTTATGCCACAAAGGAATATAGTGAACATAGTTAGTTTTCCTGTCGTTTCTCGTTGTCGACTAGAGTGGCACACATTATGGAATACCACAAATAATTTGTAAAACCAAAATGAAATACCAAATTTCAAAAATAGATAAAATCTAAACTAAATTTTAAAAATTGACGAAACCAAAATGTTGGGAATAACGTATGGAAGACAATGTCAGCTAAATGTTCGTCTCTGTTAGCCTGACAAATGCTGGTTCTTCTTATAACATTTTTCATCACATTGTAGGCCAAACTGCATCATATTATTTCTTGAGATAATTTGTTGTGAAAACAAACTTCTCAGTAATTCCATGGCAACATTGTTTGTATGTGAAATTTCACAGTCTAGTTGGAACTACATGTAAATCAAGCCTAAATCATCTACTTCTGTTGTCAAAAAGCTATTAATGATGTTACCATAACATGATCAGTAACAGTAACAATAACCGTAACGCCACTTTCATCTTCAAAAAAGTATGAGCCAATGACAAATATGAATCCATAACGAACCATATTTTCAAAGGTGATTGATGAATAATTCGACAATTTTCTGTTGACCAGGATCGAATATTATCCATTCTTTCGATAATATTGAAAACCAATATTTATTTTTAAATATTTCCACCGTTATTAGATCATACCAATATTTGGGACACCCAACCGATTGGATAAATATATATCTGACACAGTCGTCAAGTTGTTGAAATAGTCCGCATATGAGTATATAACTATTCACCAATTGGTCTTCAATTTTGTTTCGACACATGGTTAACTCTCGGTGTAACATCAAAATGTAAGCAAATGGTTGTCTCATTCTTGTTGTTTCGGGTGTCAGGTACATAACTTAATGCAACTACTAAACACTTTGTGCTACACAGAAAAATATTACGTATATAAATAATAATAATATTCAGGTCAAAGCAGGTGATTGTTTTTATTTTCTGTAAATTTAAAAATGTAATAAATAAATTATATCGAATAAAAGTAAAAAGTATAAATTTAAAGGTATTATTATAGGGTAGACCCGGCAGTAGTGGTGCATTTTTGATATTCCGGGTCATATCTCAGTGATTAAATTTTTCAAATATGTAAAGTGTATCTGAAAGGTGAGCCCTTGAGGGTAAAATTTAGAGTAAAAAACACATTACAAATTATTGTTAATAAATAATTACTAAAGAAGAATTTTCGAGTGCATTTCCATTTCACATTATAACACTATTATTAATACAATGAAATCAAAAAATCAGGAAAAATATGAATTTTACTGACATAAAAGTGGTTTATATGGATTTAGAGCACCAACAAACCATGCTCCATTGATCCGTTTAATTAAAAAATCATTTAAAAGGTATTAATTAAGGATATTTTAAAATAAATTGTTCACAATTTGTTAATGATGACATCATCATGATAAATTCATTCCGAGAATTCCATGAAAGTTTGATAATTGCAATTTTTTATATAATAGAAGAAGAAATGACACAATTATACATACGTACTCGCTTAGGTACTATGGACTCCAAATTATTTAATGCCAAACACTACACTTCAACCTTCAAATATGAATTTTTTAGTGTTTTCTTTACTAACAAAGTTCTAAAATTTTGCAATATTTTTTTTTTTTCTAATTTTGGTTCACATTATGATTTCTACTTTTGGAAAAAATTATCCTCATTCCATTCCACTTTATCAACAGACCTTTTTTCAGTAAAACAAATAAAAACACATATCGCACTTAAAACAAATAGGCGTGTTTTGAAAAGGCTCGTTCATACTTTTTACAAGCTTTATTTTAACTTCAACAACTTTGGTGCTGAATACAATACAATATATAGTACAATTATGGTATATCAAATATGGTCGCCGACACAAAATGACGGATTATATATTTCCTTACTATCATTAGTATCAAATGAAAAGTTAATACGAGTAGAATACCGGTTTCATGAACGATAATATCAATAAATTTAAACCTGTAACATTTTTTCATACCTCTCACCCTTTTAAAGATAATCGTCCAAAACTAAAAATATCGTGTTTATATCCAAGGGTTGTTTTACTCCTTAAACCACCTTTGCCGATAAAAACATATACGTTCCCATTCGTTTTTATTACTCTAGAAGTGTGCTGAGTTTCAATTAAATCGTAGAGTTGCACTAGGGTAGGTTTGCTTGTAAGTACCGATAGTGGTGTCGATATTATTAAATTTATTAGAAGATGGTATTAAAAAAAATAGTTAATGCAGCAAATTATGGAATTTCCATGTAGACAATATCAAGAATTATTCGTGTGCCAGTGAAGAACTCGACTCAACAGTAACCCAATTTATTAAAGATGCAAGATCAAAAAATATTCCATTGACTGCTAACATAACATATAGTTCAATAACGTGCAAAAGTATGTGCGAACTAAATTGCTAAAAATGATTTTAAAACTACTCACGGATGGATACAAAGATGAAAATAAAATGTCTCTCGGAGTAAACACAGTAAAGACAAAATTACCATCAGGTTTGGTGATAACGCTACGGGTACACTAAACTTGTAAATGTTAACCATTATTTTAAAAATATGAAAAAGTTAAATATAATTTCCGAGCATGAATATATATATTGAATTGAATGATTCAAATTCAATCATATAAAATTCTACTATTTCAATTTACGACAATTTTTGATACTTGCATAAGATGTGAATCGCAGGAGTGTGTCTGCGTTTTTCTATTCTGCTCTGCCCTTAAGAAATACGCCGAAAAATTGAACATGACATGATGATATAAATACAGCATTTTTATATGGTGAATTACAAGATGCAATTTTTAAGCAATCACCAGAATGTTATTCGAAGTTGATAGTAATATGGTTTGTAAGCAAGAGAAGGCTTTATATGCTTTAAATGGTGCCGATGGTAATTAATAATGATGTGAAATTTTTTGGAAGTGCATACTTTTGTATGAACATGTCCGTTTTGTGAGAGGTACTTCGAGAACACTTCCGATAATTCGACTACTGCAGTCATCCGAATTCGCTTACGTAAAATGCATACAAGTGTCCATGGATAGAATTAATTCAGAATCGCTTACCCACCCAATACGGTAATCTACTAAATTAAATGACGCACTTTACCAGAGGTAATACTTCGATAATGAAAACGAGATGAAAGAAGTACAAAAGTGTAAATGATTATTTTTAGAAATAGTTATGAATCTATAATACATGCGTATATTGACCGGTTTGAAATAAGTCATTCCCAGTAATTTACACAAAATCCAAATTCAGAATGAGTTCCATAGAAATAATATATTTTGTCAACATTTTTAGAAGGATTTCCATTGGCATTTTGAATAAATTCCTTGTAGCAGTTAAGTTTGTAATGGTTTTTGTGTGTGTAAATATCTTCTCAATGCATTGCAATGGTAAGTATCTTACCATTATGTTAGCTGAGATGTTACACACTACTCACTCCGCAGTTTTGCCTCAATCATATAGTGACCAATAACTGTGTATTAAAAAGTGGATACAAAACATGCAGGACTACAGTTTTTTTCTTTCTAGAGTAAGATATTATAGTAGTGAAAGGTTTTGGAAAACTAAATTAAAATGTTAATAAAAAGAACTATAAAAATCTTTTGGAAATTGAATTTGAATGTCCCCTGCCGCCGTGTATTGACATATCCGCATGTAAATAATATTGTGAAAACAATGGACTTAAATTCAGTAATATTTTTTCAGATTTAAATCAAAATAATAAATAATAAAATTGTAAATAAATTAACAAAAATTAATTAAATACACAAAAACCAATTTTACTTTCATTTCAATTTTTAATAAAAACAAATACAAGTAAAAATGTGGATTTAAGATTAAAATCAAACGAATGTGTTATTGTATGGTTAAGTCTACCTACAACAATTAAATACAACAGTTTTTTAAAATAGTAATTACAAATTATTGTTTGATTGATAATAAATTATTGAAATTACTGTTAATTTAATTATCTTACCGCTTATACTTTATAATTAATATAATAAAGAATTAAACATAAATTATTAAATGTATGGTTTTTGAATTTGTGTATAAATATAATATTTTACGGTTTAACTTTTAACAAATTATTATTTTTTTGATAATTTAAAATTTAATATTGAGTTCCTGTTTCAAAAAATTGTTTGCTCGATTTTTCATGTGCATTTTTATAGATAAGATTTTGTTGTTACGTACAATCGCTGAGTTAACATCATGTACACACAAGTTTTGCATTTAGTCATAGTTCTTGTTGGTTATAATTTCCTCTTATTAAAAATTCTTTCGGTTAATAAAGACAATGGGTCCTTTTTAACGTCTATTTCATAATCATAATATTGTCACGCTACTTCAATACTATAAAGTTTCATAGAATAATTACCGAATGAAAAGTGAGGTCAAACAAATTTATATAGATACAAATCCAGCATTTTGTCATTATGGGAAGTCACATGCAGCCATAAGAAGTTGCATATGGCTTCAACTATAAAAATATATAACAATATCCCAATAATATGTATTTTTATTGCAACAATTATTTGATAATCTAAAAATTAAAAATTTATTCAAGGTATTCTGTGGCAAATAGGAAAAAAAATAGAATTATTATTATTTATCAAAAATAAATTTGGTTCGACCTTGAAATCGAATCCAAGACGTCCATATTACATTACTATACAGTTAGCAACTCTACGGCACATATACCACCAATAATAAATCTGCGACATTCCTTTTTGAATAATGTGAACTCTATGCACCTCCGCTGCTATATTTGGACAAATTTCTCTGGGTGGTATTTTTGACCATGATTTATTGTTTTGTTCTTATAATAATTTGTTTTCACGGACTGTGCCGTCGACTACTTGGTATAGATAGTCATTACAAACATTGTAATTTTGATAATCTAAATAACGATACTATGCAATTATCTTGGTCGCGTTAATATTAAGGATCAACTTTCCATTTTAAATAATTTCATTCTTCAGCTTTTCAAAAAACATATTCCTGTAAGAAAATGTTTTCCAAATAATTCTTATGTTACGCTCTTATAATTCGGAAATAAGTCTACTTATCATGGAGCGTTATATTTCATATGAGACGTGGAAGATTAGCAAAACTGCGGTAAATAGAAGTTGGTGTACAAAACTAAGAAACTTGGTAACACTCCGAATAAGACAGGCGAAAATTTCATATTTCAAAAAAAAATGTTGTCCAAATTTGCCTCCAAAAATTCTGTGAAAAAATTTATACTCGGGGAATCATTTGATTATCCATTTACGCCTGATGTAATTAATAATTCGTTTGCGCTTTGAATAACGTTCCGGGGGCTGCTACTTATTACTCGAGCGTTGGTACTTCTGATGGGTTGGGTTCTATGTTGTCACAATTTTCATTCAAAAATATAAATTAATATGATGTTCTCTTGGCTTTTGCATATTTCCGTTCCTATTCTCTTAGAAGTGATAATATTCCTTTTCTTTTCATCAAATTGCTTTTACCTATTATATTATCTTATTATTACTCATATATATAATACATCTTTAACTATTCTTGGAGGGTGTCTAAAATTACTCCTATTCCAAAAATTAAAAACCCTACTTCACCTTCCGATCTTCGACCAATCTGCTTACTTTCTCCATTATCAAAGGTCCTGGAAAAAATTATAAAGATTCAAATTGGTGAATTTATAGAAAAAAAATGATCTACTTTACAAATACCGCAATCAAGTTTTCGCAGTCACCACAGCACGGCAACCGCTTTATTGAAAATTACAGATGATATATTTCAGTCGCTATTGATGTGTGGCGGCGGTGTTCTTTTCTAGTAATACTTGACATCCCTATGCCATTTGATTCGGTCAATCGTATGAATTACTATATGTAATAAATAGTGTCGTTTCTTTAATTTTTCTGCATCGGCTGTAGAAACTATATCTATTTGAAAGAAAACAGTACTTTCTCACCGTTGAAGATACATAAGTTCAAATGTGATTGATATTATTGGTGGGGTGCCTAAGGATTCCACTCTGGCACGTCTCTTGTTCTGTTTATTTATTAATCATCTTGTTGTTGTTTTTTTTTTTTTTTTTTTTTTTTTTTTTTTTTTTTTTTTTTTTTTTTTTTTTTAGGAAGGTGGTGAAATCCTTTATGGACTTCCTCTATGAAGGGGATACGCTACCTTCATAAGTGTCGGACTCCAGATGTTCTCGGTTACCGACTAAAACACCACCCCCTTTTCCCACGGCGTAATCCAACCCGGAACCGCTTTCGCATTACTTCAAGTTGGGCCGTGATGACTGATCTAAATGATAACGCCTGGGTCTTCTAAATATCCGAGTTGCTTTTTTTTCCTAAGCACCACCTCTACAAACCCGGCCATGATGTTCCATGATTCCTCGTTTTGTATCATTAAGTACACAATATTTTCTGGGTTTATAGGACCAAGTGCTTTTGTTAAGGTGGCCCTTTCTACCTCGGCCATAGCACATTCGAAAAATGTGTGGTACACCGTGTCCTCTGGTGCGGAACAATGACCGCATGCCGGGCTAATCACTTTACCCATCATACATAGGTAAGCACGAAAATATCCATGCCCCGATAACAGCTGAGTGATGTAGAAGTTCACTTCCCCGTATTTTCTGTCTGTCCAGATTTTGAGTTGTGGAATCAGTCTGAATGTCCATCTGCCCCTATTATCGTTTTCCCATTTGTGTTGCCATGTCTCCATGGTTTTAATTCTTTCTGTTATTGCCGCGTCCCTTCTGTCGGTCTCAATATTTCTCATATATATAATTTTCCTTTCGTGCGCCAACAATTCAATTGGTATTTCGTTCGCGATCACCAGTACCGCCGCCCCCGAAACTGTTCGGTAAGAGCATGCAATACGAAGGGCCCCCGTGCGTTGTACAGATGCCATATGCTTTCTATTACACTCCTTTTTTAGAGCATCAGCCCATATTTCTGCCCCATACAGTAATATTGACCGCGTAGTCGCCATTAGCAGTTTCCTTTTGCATTCTTTCGGACCCCCCATGTTCAACATGATTCTAGCCAGATTTTTTGTTGTTACCGCGGCCCGTTCCGTTGCTGACCTTATTTGATGGGAGAATGTGAGGCCTTTGTCTAACATTATTCCCAAATGCTTTATCACATTCTTCGTCTGTACGCTTTCTGTACCCACTTGCATTTGAATAATCGTGTTCATTCTCTTCTTAGTTAATATCACGATTTCTGTTTTTGCAGCAGCCAATTCCAGACCATGGTCCATCATCCATTCATCTATTCTTCTCATGACCTGATTTAGTCGCATTTGCGCATCCTCACAATCCCTGGTCATAATGATTACCGCAATGTCGTCAGCATAGCCCACTATGCTAGTGTTTTCCGGCATGTTCAACCTTAACAAGCCATCATACATAACGTTCCATAGATCCGGACCCAGTATAGAACCCTGTGCAGCTCCCGACGTGATTTCCTTGCTTTTTTCCCCTTCCGTCGTCTTATATATTAAGGTTCGGCTCCTTAGATAATTATCTATGATGCGTAGTAAATATGCCGGAATGTTAAAATTGTTTTCCAGCGCACGTAGCATGTCCACCCACCTCGCCGAATTGAAGGCGTTTTTAACGTCAAGAGTGATTAATACCACCACGCCTCTAGAATGGTGGTTTCTCGACTCAACCATTTTAACGACATCAGTGATCCTTCGCAATGCACCCACCGTAGATCTTCCCCTTCTGAATCCAAATTGTGTGTCCGATAAACCACCCGCCTCCTCTATTGCCACGTGTAGCCTGGACCTAATCATTTTTTCAAGGAGTTTACCCGCCGCATCCAACATGCAAAGAGGCCTATATGATGATGCCGCCATTTTGTCTCCACCGTTTTTATTAATTAGGACGAGGAGTGCTCTCTTCCATCTATCACTGAATACCCCCTCCCGCAAGCAGGTATTGTACATATGTAGCATCAGCTGTGGACAAGCAATAGATGCGGTCCTTATTGCCTCTCCCGGTATCCTGTCATATCCAGGCGCCTTACGGTTTTTAATTGTTTTTGCAGCCAATTCTAATTCTTCCCGCGTGAATAATGGAATATCTTTCGCAGCTACTGCTATATTTCGTTTGTTTCTTTTAGGGTGTGTTGGGAAAAGTGTGTCCACAATATTTTCCATAGTTTCAGGCGTCAAACCATTACCCGCACCTGGTGCCCTTAGTTTTTTACAAGCGATTTTATAACCCAATCCCCACGGGTCTTGGTTTACCTCATCACATAAATCTCGCCAGCACTTTATCTTCCTTTTTTTAATATTGCTCCGGAGGGCCTTCCTGGCGATTTTGTATTCTGTCGACAATGACATAGTCCCGGGTTCACCCCGCATTCTTTGAGCCCTGCGTCGTAAATGCAAGCATTTCCTCCTTAATTCGGCAATTTCTTCTGTCCACCAGTATACAGGGCGCCTGTTATTTCTAATTGCTCTACGTGGCATTGCCTCGTTGCATGCCCGCCTGATTATGTCCATTGTCTGTGTGACCACCAACTCCGCCCCAGTCTTTTCACCAGTGCACGGAAATGACAACCCAGCCACATCCACACCCCGTTGTAATGCCAACGCCATTTTATCTTTATCTAGCCTGGCCACGTTCCATCCGATGTCCCCCCTATGTTCGTGGTTATGTCTTGTATTTCCGGTATTTATTCTAAATATTATGTACTGATGATCACTACCAGTGTAGTCCTCCAGTACCCTCCATCCTTCGATTCTACCGGCGACCCCTTCCGATGCCATCGATATATCCGGTATTGTTGCCTCACACCCAGGCCTGCGGAACGTACCAGTGCTTCCCACGTTTAGTATGTTGAGGTCACGCCTAGCTGCCATTTCTAATATTAGTGCACCCCTACCATTTGTACGCGTCATGCCCCACTCCACGGCCCTAGCGTTAAAATCACCACAAACTATAATGTTTCCCTCCATATCCTCCAATGTTTCCTCCAACCTATCCATTTGCTCTCGATACTCATGCACCGCTTGGTTTGGTGTAAAATAGCAGCTAATTATTGTTGTTGTACTATTTTTAACCCAGACATATCCATTTGCTGCCCCGTGTTCGTTTACCGGAAATTTCAAAGGATTTACTACCCAAATCGCCGCAGTGTTATTTTTATCAGTGTACCAGTTTCTGTTGATCACGTTTTGATATTGTTCACTGATAATTACCAGGTCGCCACCCTTTTCTCGTAGTAGTTGCATCATTAAATCATCAGCCATTTTACACCTGTGCATATTTGCTTGTATTATAGTTATCATTTTCGAGTCTTAGCCTGCTCGAGAGCCATTCGAAATGCCCTACACATACCCGATCCCGAGACATGGTCCAAACTGTTCATTTTTAGTTCAGCGCACAGTATACATCTTGGGTCCCGTGCACAATTCTTTGCCGTGTGGCCCGCCTGTCCACATTTGTAACAAAGATCTCCCCTGTCTTCACCACCACAATTTCTTTTCAAATGACCAAATTTGAGGCATTTATAGCAGCGTGGTACCTCCGTTCTTTGCCTAATTCTGCACCTTATCCATCCGATCTTTATTTTGTGCAGGCCCAGTAGTTCCATGGCATCTTTGTGGTTCATGTCCACTATCGCCATTTTTTGTTCCCTACTGTTTGGTCTCGTCATGTATATTTTGCAATCCGTAGTTCTTTTTAGTGCATCTTCCAAGGACGACCGCACCTCAGTATCGTCCGTTAAGCAGTCTATATCTATGATCTCCAGTGTAGTTCTAGTTGTAAGTGTTTTAACGTCAGCCGAAGTTCCTAGAATTTCTCGGAGTCGCGTGATGAATTCCTCGCGGCCTCCGCCCGCATCCGTGTTTGTTTGGAGCAACACGTCGCCTCCTTGTGTTCTGCGCACTGCCCTTATTTCCGTTTTGGAAGCATCAGGGTTAGCCTCCCTTTTTATTACCCCCAGTATTTCCGCATACGATTTCTGACCATTTGGTTTAATCAGTATTGCCTCAAATCTGGACCTACCTACTCCCCTGTTTTGGCCAATTAACTTTTTCGTTTGCGGCGCGCCCTCGCCCTTTTTACGCTTTCTTTGGCTACTAGCCGTGTCACTCCCACCTGGGGTCTCAGCGTTTGTACGAGGCATCCCTCCATTCCTTCGTGCAACTACTGTCCATCGTGGTGATTCTTTCTCTCTGAGTTTTTTGTTAGCCGGCGTAATTTCCGTTGAACTCGGACTTATATTCTTGGACCTACCCCTCTTGTGGCTACTTAATGGGGTTTCGTCTTTGTCACCAATTTTGTGGTTGTGCTCCCGTTGCATTAGCCTCCTACAATGCCATATCACTTCCATTGCCTCTTCAAGTTTCATCAAACCCTTCTTGATGTCCACACTTGTGTTTTTTTGTTTTGAAGCGGCCATCATCATTTTTTTGATAATCTCCCGTATTTTAGTTAACTCCGCTTCCTCCTGTATATAAAGATCTTCGCCCCCCTTCCTGGTCGTTTCTTTCGTATTTTCTTTCCCGTGTAGGCCTGTTTTGTCAGCCATTGAAATTCCTCTAAGTGGATCTGAATTCACTGTTATTGGCTTTCCCGTCTGTGTTTCTGCTATATATTGTTCATCATCAGAAATGGATTGTATAGCTTCTGACGACTCTCCATTTGGAGATCTAGACACTAACCCGCTCCTCTTGAACGGATCAGTGATTAAATGCAATAATAGGCCCCCCCCAGAATCCATGGGGCCAACCTCTTTCGAGAGTGGATTGACCGGCTGTGCCAGCTTACCACCTGGGGTAATAATATCATTTGTTGTCATCATTGCATTGCTGTTTTAAAACAGTTTTACGTCATGTTCCAGGACGTGTAGTTTATACCTCCTACCAGGTTCATATGTCAGCCGCCCATTCTGGATCAGACGCCGACCAGGCAGCCGCCCAATGTGGGACAGACGCTCCTGGATTTTAGTAGTGTTTGCACTTGCAGTTTTGGCAGGACGCAATAACGGGTGTTATTACGTCCAGTATCCGGCGGCTACCATGTGGAGGTAGAGCAAGCACTTGACCAGGAACTCAACAGTTGCGACACTGGGTCAGCGACCGATCAGTGCTTTCCCTGTTGATCCCAGTCCAAACCGCCATCTTGTTGTTGTTTAAATAATGCTAAATGCCATTTGTTTGCTTTTATACACGGATTTCTCCCCGGACTCGATTTTGAGCTGCACGGGTCTCTTAAATTAAGATATTGATGCCATTGATTTCTGGGTCAGTAATAATGGACTTAAATTGAACGCTTCAAAATCAAATGCAATAGTTATATATCATAGACCTGTATATCAACACTTTCTTTTCCTTTCTTAAAACTATTAAACTGTCGATTATACACGTCGATTTTTTGGTGGACCGGGCCGATTTTGGTCATCGGGGATTATGAAAAGCTGCTTACTTAATTCCAGCGGAAACTCGGCGTAGATTGGTTGTGACGTTAATTGTGCCTTTATTTTTATGTTGTGAAGTAGTGAGAACACTCGGTATGGTGGCTTCGTCGCAAGAACGAAAAATTTGATTGTGAATAATTGTTATGTGGAACGAGTTACAACTGTCCATTAGAAATTTTGTTATTGTTGGATCTTTTAGATATAGCTTTATCCGTTTACATTATTTAGAATGGAAAGGTGATCGTGTATTTTTAGTGGATGTAAATGTATACCGTGTGACGTGATTATGCAGAAGTCAGGACCTATCTTGTTCTTAATAAATTATTTTCGATTGTAATTTGTTTCTGATGAATACATTATTTGTCGAAATATTGAAAAATGTAAATAAATGTCATTTCCTAAAACATTGCGTGTGTGTATTTTATTATCTAAAAAACATAAATTTTAAAAAAGCTTATGTTTTGGTATAACATAAAATAAAATGCAAATGATTACGTTTTATGCATTATTTTTTATTATTATTATATACAAAATAAAATTAAAAACTTAAAAAACAATTACTTTCTATTTATATAAATATATATTTTATAATATACTATTTAATTTCCGATAGAACAATTACAAATTGTGATCATTATTCTTACGTAAAATATACGTATTTTTGTGATTAACCTGGAAAAAAGAGAAAATAAATTTAAATCAATTGCTTATTTTTACAAAAAATTGTGTATAAACATTAAAAACCACAAAAACTATTGTAAAACTTATTAAATTTTGGCTGTTAAAATTTCACAATAATTACGTAAATGATATAATATTTTTGTGCATTTAAACAAAGCAGTTTTAAGTTTTAAAACATTTTAACAAATTTAACATAACACAATCGATTAATGTCAGTACTGAATGACTGGTAGACACATTTTTTTTTGAAAGAAGAAATTTTAGTATTAAATAACAAAATTATTAAACTATTTTAAAATAAATAACATATCAACACCAAACATTTCATATTTAATGAAATTATATGTTATTAAATATTAATGTGTAAATAATGTGAACATTAATTTTCACCTGTCATAACTTCCATAAATTCTGAAAAAAAAATAAGACACACAAAACAGTTTGTATTAATAATATGATTTATTATTTCTTTTTATTATAATTATTATGTAACTAAAGCAAGTACCTTCAAAATCAACCGTACCAGAACCATCAGCATCAATTTCATCAATCATTAAATCTAAATCACCTGGTGGTATTTTATCGTCCAATTCATGAAGAATATCACGTAATACTTCAACTGTTATATATCCTTTTGCTATCAACATTTGTAATAAAATAAAATACAATCAATTTACATTGTTATTTTTTGCCTAATAGTTTCTTAAATTAATTAATTAATTAAACACTTACAATCTCTATCATATAATAAAAATGCTTCCCTTAACTCTTTTGCAATGGCTTCTAGATCTTCTTCAACATCAACATATTTTGCAGCAAAACATGCAAATTCTTCAAATTCCAATTCGCCCGAATCTTCTGGATCGGCTTCATGTATAGCTTGTCTTAGTGATTTATCATCAAGTCGATGACCTAACATTTCAATAATCGTTCCAATATCACTTGTTTGTATTAATCCGGATTTATCGTTATCAAACGCATTGAATGCATTTCGAAGAACTTAATATAAAATAAAATTTGTAAATTAATTTATATTTTTATTAAATTTTTGTATAAAATAATTAATAAATAAATCTGACGAACGACCAAATTCCAAATTGTGTAATATTTTTTTGTTAATTTTCTCGCAGCTACCTACCGGTCAAAGGTTACTATTTCAAATCACCATTAAATTATGGAATGCTAACAAATAAAATTAAATTTGATGGTACATTTTTTATTTTATCAACAAATTAACGCGAACGTTTCGTCGGTTTTAAGATTTCCAACCGTGTCATATGAAAATAATATTGAATGGATGGATGCAGGAAAATGAAGTATTTTTCAGCTTTATTTACAAAGATATGTCAAAATAAAATACTGAAGAGATACTGACATTGAAGACAATAGTTTTTGCCCTTTTAACTATGGACCACTCCGATTTGTAACTCTCCGATTTAAATAAAACTTGGCCACATGAAGTCATTTGGATGAATATCTTCAAAACTATCGGAGATGAGTAAAAATAATGTAAGTAAAATTTTAATGGTGGATTATATGTCCTTGAAATTTGAATAATTGAATTTTATTAAAATTTGATATTTTGCAAAATAAAATTTCGCCATTGACGATAAAAAAGACGTGTCTAATCTAATTTTTTTCCCTAAATGTGTGCCAAAGTTTGATGCAAATCGGAGAATTTCACAAGTGAAGTGTCTCATTGTAAGTGCCGAAAATCTTTTCGCCTTTTCAAAAAACAATCAATCAATATTGGAATACGGTTGTAAGAAGTACATCTAGCCAAAAGAATATAATGTTGAAAAATTAATCGATTTAAATTCCAAATATATTAACATTATTTTTTAACTACACCCAATATCCTGTAAATATTTCATCGTGTAAATTTTTTAATCGCTCACTCGTTCACCCGCATACAAATCTCTCGCCCCCCAAAAAATTTTGTCAAAGGAGTCGAGCTATATTATTATAAAATTTTGGATTTAAGCTTTTGTATGGTCTAGGAGTCGGCTAGATGCAGTTAATTGTCATATTAAGATCCTTAAAATTCGGGATTGGAAGACAATGACTGAGGATAGGTCAGGTTGGAGAAGCGTGTTGAAGAAGGTTAAAACCGCATATTTGGTAATAAGTTCTAAATTATGGTGAATGTAAAAGATGGGTGTTGTCTTGGTAGCATAATATTCCCAGTCTGGAATATCTCATCTAGTGATAATACGACACAAAAACGACTTCCTTAGCTGTCTTCCAATCAAAATTTTACACGTGGTTTTACGATTTTCTTTGCTTCTTTCGGTCAATTCATATGGAACCCATTTTCCTTCCTTTTGCATCTTACCCATTGTGTTTAAGCGATTAGAAATGGTTTTTAATGGATCTGTCAGTTGTTGTCGCGATTTCCGTATCTTCAAATTTTTTGGGTGGTTTACCACGTTCTTTGCCATTCAGATCAAAACCACCACTTTTGAATCGTTCGAGCGATCAAATCATATTACTATACCTATTATTTAAATTGCAAATTTTACAACAACACCGGCAGACATATGCCATGATTTATAAATATTATTTTCTTTCTTTGATTCTTTGGACGGTGCTGTTTTTCTTATTTTTCATTTGATTTCGTCATATATTTAATATTATAATATATCACAGGTATATGACTCCAGACTGCGATAGACACTGATAGAGACTGTAAAGCATAGAGTAAATATTTGGTTAACATTGCCGAGATTGGAAAAATATTTAGTAAAAAACTATTATTTATCGCAATTCATTCAAATATGAAAAATGTGGAACTTTTGTAATAATGATATGATGATTAATAAATCAAATAGTTTGTTCAAAATTATGTTATCATTTGTTGAAGGTATTATACCATGACGATGTAAATTATGTTTTCGAAATTATAATAGCAAAACTTACAAAATACGGCAATCTTGTTCGTATGGTTTGTGATGCTGAATCGGGATATGTAAATCTGTAATTCTATTGTGTATTTAGGTGCTGGTACAAGACTGCAACAAACGATTTTTTCACTTCTATCACCATTCTCACGGGCTTCAACCATCATGTTTACATGGGGATAATTATTATAATAGTGTAAATACAGCTGCGGTACTTCAAACTCAAAATATAAGAATTTGAGGAACTGTATGAGGTTTAATATTGGAATTCCGATAAATTTATAACGAATTAAGGCCTGAAAGAAACTGTGAAACAAACTTTCGAAGAAAAAATGACGTTCTGTTACAACTTTGGCAAGCTAATATAAGGAAAACAGTTAAAATAATATCAACAATACATTCAGCGAATATGATAAATATACCGACTCGGTCAGGAAAAGTAATACCCCGAGCTTGAATCTGTTATAGAATATAACAAATATGTGAAAGGTGTTGATCGAGCCGATCATATTTTAAATTAGTAATACGAAAATAAGGTATAAAAAATATTTACTCGAAGCTACAATACATCTCATAAAAGGAAGCGATATGCAAAATTTGAAAATTTTGGATAAATAACGGTCGACAAGTAGGGAAAAAACAAAACCGTCGGCCAGTTTTGATCCACCAGATAGATTTTCGATGCAAATGAAGAAACACCAACTAGTTCCGCAATTGTTACTGTTGACAACAAAAAATATTCTCACAGAAAATGTAAAGTCTGTACTTGTAATAAAAAAAAACTGGATATATTCGCTACATTTGTAAAAGTTGTGGGGACCATTGCACAAACTAATTTTTTTCTTCCTTTCCCACTATATCACACTTTTAAAAAATACAAAATTTTTACAAAATTGTATTTTATGTCTCATTCCCTAGTAAGAATTTGTCCGTATTTTAAAAAATGAGGAAAATTTCCGCAGAAAACATCCACATATTTGCCATGAAATAGATATATTGAAATTTGTCCAATAGTATAGTATTTTATATAGGTCAGTTGAAATCTATGGATTGTCAGGTTAATATGTCCAACATATATCCTCCGGGTAATGTATTCATAATTTATTTCACCAATTATCCAAGACAGTGGTTCAAATTTTGTATGTTTCGCTTATGTATAAATATAATCCACACTCTATTTAATTGATTTTCATAATTTCTAAAACAACCAACAACTTAAATCTACAAACAGAAATTTTGTAAGAATTTTCATGGATTTTATGCGCGAGTTTTTAGTTCTTGTTAATCCCAAAAAAAATGCACAATCGATGAATTTTTTAGTTTAGCATCTTCATTCCGTGCTCATAGAACTTCTGGTCTATTGATAAAAAACACTGAATCAAACCGGGATTTGACATCATCGTCATAAGAAAATTTATTCTGCTAATACGGACAATTCACTTGCCAAAATACATCGACGATCCAAAGATATTTTTGTCAAAATCCATGGATCTGCTCACAAAAAATATGAATATAAATTCTATGGATATTCTGTGGAATAATAGCAACGAAAAATATACTTTTGAGGCGAATCCGTAGAAATTATCATCGGAAATATACGGATAAACCAAGGACATTTTTAATAAAAATACATGGCCAGGAATGTACATAGATATTTCTTCGGATTGAAACTACGAACTACTGCATATGATGAGGAAATTTTGCGGACAAACTACGGACAGTGTTACTAGGGTTTGAACGAAAATAAATGAATATTAATTAATTTAACACAATTCTATTTCTTTCGATGTTTATAAGTGTGTAATTGTTGTTTATACATTGAGAACTTCACGCAAAAGAATGCCCGGTGGATTGCTTATACTCAGGCTACGCGCCATTCGTGCGGTCGGCAATGTGTTAACAAATTAAAAAATTGTTGTTATATAAATTTTAATTAAATCACAAAATAAAAATAAAAAATAAATCCATTTAAAAACTTACTTCGGACTGTTTCTTTATCAAGATCTTCAAATTCCTATGTGTAATAAAATGAAAATAAAAATGAAATGATTAACAACTAAAATTATATAATTAAAATCATTAAATTCATCTTGTTTTATAATTGCTTTTTTTTAATCTATATTTTATCTCACAATTTGCGAATCGTTTGTGTTCAAGCGCTTTATATCATCGCATTTTTGTATTTTTATTAAAATATAATTTATTGAAACATTATTAATAATAAAATTTGCATTAATTTATTTCTCGACATTGAACATTTGCTTTTATTTTTTTTTTTGCGATAAATCTCACAATTCAGAACTGAATAAAAATAAGTTTTTTTTTTTATTTGGTTTTTTTATTGACAAAATTTAAATTTCTCTAAAAACAAAAAGAAAAAAAAAGAAAAATATATATAAAAAACATTTTAAGATAGAAAAAATAAATTAAAAAAACTATAACACCATGAGACTTTCTTTCTTTAATTATTAATTATTAATTCATAAAAATTCAAATTATAGATTTAAAAATTAAAAAAAAAACAAAAAACAAAAAAACTTTAATTTTTGTCAACCAAAAAAAAAACGAATAAATAAAAACAAATTAAACATTCACTTACCACCATTTTTTGTTTTTTGTTTTTTTATTTTTAAATACAAATTAATTAATTAATTAATTAAATTTATAACTGACAACTATCCACTGTTTGTTAAATTGTTGGATAATAGAATTACTGTGTGTGTGTGTTTCACTTATAAATGATGTTTTAAAACTGTGCTAAATTATTGTAATCGATTATAATGTTAAAATTAATTTAAAGAAGAAGGAAGATCAATGATCAATACAAAATTGCAGATACGATCAATTTTATTTATTTTTATATTAATTATTTGGTACTTTATGCGCACACACACACATACAATTTCTATACGTTTATAAATAGTAATTATATAGTCAACCGACTTGGCTCTAAATTGGAATGCTCGTGCATAAATATATGATGCGATGCACTTGCCTAAATAAATACGATATAAATTGTAAATACATAATTTTTTGTGCATTTTGCAGTGCTTAATGATGCAGCATTTGATCGAAATAATATAACCAGAAAATAGTAAAAAAAAGAAAAAAGAACAGTGTTGGCGATAATAATTTTTAATCCATGTCCATCCATGTTGATTTTTAAAATTTAACTACTCCTTGTATTATTTAATGATAAGACACCTACTGCCCCGTACACAAACTATAATGAAATTATACCTTTCACTTTTCATCCATAATTTCTTTTTCTTAAATATGTATTTTTTTTATTTATTTTTTTTTTATTTTGAAACTCTCGCGTATCCGCTATCCGATATTCATCAATAAATTTTAATATTAATGGCTTTGATTTTTATATTGAAAACGAAATTTTGCACTTAATTTTTTTAAATAGTTTATTGTAAATACTGAAGATGTTTCGTTTGCCAACGCATGTTTTTATGTAACCGAAATTGAGAGTATACACGAGAGATGGCTATTTTACAGGACAATGCAACCAACAATGAAATTGTGAACTTAATTTATATGCCAAGATAATCTTTGCTTTTTAGGTTGACACAAATTGTTTACAACTATTTCAGATTCCAATATTATACGCCGTATATTGTTTTAATAACCGCAATTTTATGTTTTACGTATTTTTATTAAAAAAAAAGTTTCATTTGGTTCAATGGCTCATCACACTGTGTCACGGTTACTTGGATGACTGAAACATCATCCATTCATGGCAGTTTTCAGTTTTGGGAATAGAAACTAGTCACACGGTGATAGATCAGGCGAATACCGAGAGACATATCCGTTTTTTCATCAAAAATTCTTTCGTTTTTTTTGATATTGTGAGGTGGTGCATTATCGTGCTATAAAAACGATACATATTTTATAGGACAATGAAAAAACAATGAAACCAGTAATTTTGATATTAATTTATATGCCAAGATAACGTTTGCTTTTAAGGTTAAAACATTTTTACATTATTACAGCTATTGCAGATTTCAATATTGTACGCAGTGTTTAAATAACCGCAATTTTATATTAATACTTTTTAAAATATGATTTTTATTCAAAATATGTTTCTTTTGGCTCAATGCACGATCAAGTAATGAATACATAGATTTTTTTTTGTGTCAGTTATAGCAATGTTCTTCATCACAATGTGAGCCACGGACGCTTGGATGGCTGGAACATCATCCATTCATGGCAGTTTTTGTAGTTTTCGGAACAGAAAGTAGTCACAAGGTGAATATGGAGGTTATCGGCTGATGAGACATAACCGTTTTTTCATCAAAAATTCATTTACTTTTTTCGTCTTGTAAGGTGATGCATTATCGTGCAATGAAAACAGCTGTTTTCCCGTTGAATATTCCGCTTTAACCCGAACAATTCACAACCACAAACGATGCAAAACATCTAAATATTATTCTCATATAGTGAAATTTTGCAATGAACATCACGAACATTTTCCACTAATTCAGCACAATTTTAAAATTTTAGATTTGCTGTTAGTTCCACAGGAGTTTTATGACGTAAAATTACTGACACTCAAATGAATATAACTGTTTAATCTGTCAACCGATTTGCATGCGGTATTGGGTGCGTTTGAAAGTAGGAAAGATGTATCTGTGTTTAATGATGCCATTTCAATCATTGAATAAACAGCATTCCGTGTTCTATTTATTAAATTCAAATTTCAGTTATTTCAACGATACACTCTGTCTGTAACTGTGTACGTATGGTGCTTTCGAAGTAATAGCATTTCTTGAAGTGTGAAAAATACGCTTTTGTTGCAGTCGATGTATTTTTTATTATTACCGCACTCCGTGTCTAAATATTTAAGTTACATACACATAAATATAATAATGCACTTTTCGTCATATTTGTGTGATTTCTCACTCAAAGATGAACAACATTTGGGTCGTTAAAGTTGAGGACGACCAAATCAAAGTAATAATCTATGCGTATCGTCACAGCACAACATATGATAGATTGCTATATGTATCACAACAATGTATTGTAAAGGGCTTAAAACTACTTGGCTTCGAAAAATTCTTCGAAATGTAACGAAAATAATCCATTTTTGAATCGATTGATAACTGGTGATGGTATCCATCATAAAAAGGTTATATTATTAGTTTGGCGTTATTACGAAGGCATTGTTTCTTTTGAACTTTTACCAAGCAATCAAATGATCAATTCAGAGATATTGGTAAGTCAAAAGAATGTTGTGTTCCTATACAATACCATGACAACGAAAGGATAAACACATATTTGGTTACTCATCAAAAGTTATTCGAGCTTGCTTGGGAAGTGTTGCCACATCCACTATACAGTCCTGATCTGGCATCATCAGATTAACATGGCAGTTGGTTCATTCAACAAATTCAATTTATTAGTGTGAAACCTGCAACCCAATATTATAGCTGCATAAGTAGAACCAGCGGGCAGAATGGGTTCCACAAAATAACACCATATACGAAAACATTGACAACAAACATACATTTATTGGGTGTCAATTTCTCCTATTTTTGAGGTTGCGAATGGAATTAATTTAAACAATTATGACTGTTAAGGAAATTTTAAAAGCAAGACATCTATAAAATAATAGAATTAAATTTAACGGCTAGACAATTGCAAAAATTTTCATAGGTTAACACAAGATCTTAACGACGCAAATAAAAAATAAATCTGATATAAGAATCAAACGAACGCATTCAATTTGATGCGACCAGTAGAATCAGACGGTTTCATATAATAATTTTATAATACAAGAGAAATTGTTGCTTAGTCATTAATTAGTCTTTGATTATTTTTAGTATGTCTTTAATTTTTATAAAAAATGATTCACTATTTTATGTTTGATGTTGTTTGTAAATGGAATGTGTTTTTTAATTGACAAATATTAAGGCAATCCACGCAATTCACGATATACAATTTTAATTTTGTGTCTGTAAATTGTACATTTTGTTTTAAAAACTTACCTGATGCAAAACAGATAACTTCACAAAAAGTATCTTTATGCAAACCTTTCCTATTTCAAAAAACCATTCACATAAAATCGCTGGACGATCTGCCTGACAGCAGAAAACCTTATAAAAACATCAATTGGGTATAAAAAACAGATAAATAACATTCGCAATTACATTAACTGCACGCGGAGTGTATTGTGTCAATCTTATTTTGTGATTTGAGTAGTAACAGTTAAAGAAGTTTTTTTATGATTCTAGATATAATGGAAGAAGTTGCCAAGAAAAATTTAAAACGTGGGACACCTTGTCCGTTTTTGGCGAAATTATTAGCCCTTTATAGAGGCACTTATCACAGTATAATTTTGTTCAATGGTTGTTGGCTGGTTGCAAAAATTTAAATCAATTTTTTAGTTGGCCATACATTTTTTCTAATGAAAATTGAGTATGAAATCGTGGTGGTTTCTTTGATCTTTGATTATTTGTGTTCAACTCAAAACAAAAACACGAGAAATACAAAGCGTATGTGTGTGAGTGACAAGTCGTTAATGTCCACCACGAACAATTGATAGATATTACATGTTTTCTTGTAGCGATACAAGAGTTGCAATTTAGAGTGCACGATGAATCTGAGTATAAGTTACTTAAATGTTTTTCGTGGCACATCTCCAAATATTCAAAATAATTTATTTCAATATCTGTTATTTTTTTAGATTCTATTAAATCGGAACCTACTTTTTACTGAATGTGTAATCATAATTCTTGATGAAAGTTCTGATATTTCAACAAAATATCAGTTATCTACAGTAATTCGTTTTGACTAAAAAATGGTGAACTAAAGAAGAGGAATTTACTGATGTAAGTGCCAATAAAAAAGGATTGTGGCTTATTTGAACACGTATAGTTTCAAACATTAAGCATATTTAATATAGAAATTAAATTAATTGAACACATTTATGAAGGAACCTCTGTGATGACACGTCGTTGGAATGGATTACAATGTAAAGTTTTACCGATATATCCGAAAGTCATATTTACGCAATTTACGTAATTTTTTCTAACATTAAACAAAATTTTGTAACTAAAAAAATGCCTGCAGTTGCATCTAATAGAGTGAACCATTTTTCATGAGTACTCTGCGCTCTAACCATATTGTATTCTAAATATGGAAACTTCAATGCACCCAAAATTTATTAATACAATTCGTGAGCTGGCTTTTATTTCGCAAAATAATAATAAATCCAATTAGAAATCCATTTAGAAAACACTTACCTATAAGTTATTTGAATTATACCTACGCTACTGCGCGCGTATACACAAAAAATGATATATTTTATTAATAAATTTTACCTTATTAATCATAAACATATTTTCATATAAAATTAATGATGTTATTTTGTATGTACCTACTTTTAATTTGTACTTGATGTTGAAGATATAAAAATTTATGTTATTTATGTACTTACATAAAATACATTTACACATGTACGCAATAATATATATTTTTATGCAATTTGTTGGCACCAATTACACCATATAAATATTGATTTGGACAGATATAACTCATTTTGTCAACACTATAAATGTTTCCAAAAATATTTACATTGGCGCTTATATGAACATATTTGCAAAGAATGAAAGGAAAAAATATAAACGAAATATATTAAAGTGTAATTAGTCTATACGCAAGCTGAGCGTTTTTTTTTTGTTTTTTTTAAGTCATATTTTGCTCCAAGTGGAGCTCTTATGTCATCTAATAAACCTTTCATTACAACCAAGTTGGTAAATTACTCCGCATGGGAGTATGTAACAATTTACCAATTGTGTACTGTACTGTACTGTAATTAACGAAAGATAGATGTTTTTAAAATACTATTGTTTTTGTATGGGTGATTAGCCCATAGTTATGTGTGTGCAGACATTGTTAATCTTTGAATAGCGTCCAACACCATATTTTCAAAGAACAACACCCAGCAGAAAAATTTTAGTATAAAAATAAATACCGAAAAATTTCCTATGAAAATCAGCGGATTTGAACCCGCTATATTTCATGATTAATATATATAATATATATATTTCGGCGCTCAAGCTGAGCGTTGCGTTTTTAGAAATGTGACATTCCGATTTACGATACACGAGAGCAAGTGATTTGTATTCGAGCACCATATGTGTGTATATGTCTCACACTCACACAAAAGCACAACTTCACACACACAAACACAAACTCCCTTTTCATTTTGTTCTCAGATCGTCTTATTACCTCTGGGATCACTTATTCAGTATTACTTCTAAGGAGCGGTTGCCATCTTTGGATTCATCCTTGTTTTAACGCCGCTTTTACGATGATCATGATAATCATGGTAATGAAGATATAGCCAGACGACTTCGTTGCTCATCACTAAGTTCGTTCCAATTCTCCTTCGATTCCAGCATATACTGCTCCACCGCCCCAGGCGTAACAGTCCGCCGTGATTTGTAGACATTTAAAACCCGATCACCTACAAAACTTACACATTCCATTAGAATGTGAAATAGATTTTCAATCATGATTGGACAACTTAGACAGAAAGGATCCTCCACATGTCGGGGATCAATTCATGCGTCCACCGTCCATTAATAGACGAATTCCACATATGGTGCCATTGGCCAACGAAACCTTGATCAATATCCCCGTCTTCGGCCCGGTTTTTTCTCGCATTATTTATTGCAGAGATTTTACGGACCTTCAGTGCCACCGGTACAATACCAGCCAAGACGTGAGCAGCATCGCTGGATACCGTTCTATCATGCTTAAGGCAGCCAGCCTTCTTACAGACTTCGCCGCCTCCATATTTGATTTTATTCCGGCCGCATCGGCCCATATCGACGCTGCAATATTTGGCAGAAGTCTTGCTAGCGACGCACGTACCTTTAATACTCTTGCACTGAAGCATCTAATATGTTCCCTGGAGATAAGTCTTTAGTCTAAATGAACACCGAGGTACCTTAAATGTGTCGATGACGGTATATCACAGTCCCCATCCCGAATACTTATTGTTTCCAGCCTTTTACGACTGGTCATCAGTACCACTTCTGTTTTATGATCGGCCAATTGTAGGCCATTTACGACCAACCGATCCGTAATATCTCGGACTGTCAAATTATATTTATTTTTCATTTAATACAGTTCCTTAGCTACACCACAATTGCGATATCGTCAGCGTATCAAATGATTTTATCCCATCCGGCCTATTAAAACGCAGTACGCCATCATACATTGCGTTCCACAGAAGAGGCCCCAAAATCGAACCCTGTGAAGCCTGCCCCCCGTCACTTAACTGCGGTAGGTGATAGGTGAATTGCTAATTATTAATTAAATTTTTATGCTTAATCATTCACCGCATATTCACTTAATTTAACTCCCTGCAACTAATTTCTATTCCTTAAACTTCATTTGACTATGAAAGGAAATTGTTCTCAACTACTGTTCCAATCACAAACATAAAAAAGTTATTTTTAATTCACTTGTTGAAATTGTGTGCAAATCGATGCGATTTTAGTTGATGGCGATTATTTTGAATAAATATTATGGGTTTTTTTGTACAAATTTAATATTTATTTTTGTGTTTTTTTAATCCATTCCGGATTATTATATGGGGCAACGGTTGTACATTATGTGATCCATAACAGTACCATTAATAAATATGTAGATTTTATACTACTGCTGCTGAATAACATCCCCACAACCAACACACAGTCACCGTTATTTTTAAATGTTCGAAGTATATTTTTCAGGTTCAATGAACCATCTAATTTTCTCCAGACTTTTAAACGCGGCCATCACTATGTACATTGACATTACTTTCATCTATAAATATTGTCTTGTTCCAAAAATCTTATGAATGATTAAAATAAGTCTGAGTAAGCTGCCAACCTCTTTTTTTTATATTTATGGCACCCACGAAAAATTTCTTGTGTGGCGTAAAAGAATGCAAATTTTTTCATTTGAATATCTTCGATCCAAAAAACTTTTTAATCCTGAATCGGAGTTTATAATTCATCTTTATTTTGTTTTTTATTATTTTCTATACATGTCCAACGACACTCAATTTCAAAACTACGCATGTTTATATGAATTTTAAATAATTTGACTAGTCGTCCATCACATTCACATAGTTTTCTTGCAATAAATATGTTACAATAATTATTATTAGTATTTTTTTGTGATTATAATTTGAATTAAACATTTTTGGTTGTTATTTTATTTTTATAATGAATTGAAAATGCCCTGATTATTTTTAAGGTGTGCGGTGTCGTACTCCGAATCCAATATATCTCTGTGCTGACAACTGATTATGGACAAGTGAATGTAATTTAATTATAATGTTGCAGTTATGTAAAATCTGTACTGACAAGAGATATATGAACTTATTTAAATATTCATGGTTTGCAAACAGCAAACCTGAACGAGAGACCACAAAAATTTTTTAAACACGGTTTTAAGGAATCACAAATGTTATCATAATCAGGTGCTCATGGTGTAAAATATCTTTGTGTCACAACAACTTTTTACAAATTATCACTTTCCTAACGATTAAATAAGTACATTTCGAAATAATGCTTTAAAGAAAACCAATTACTAATTAATTATAAACAATGTATTATTTATATGTAAATGTATTTCAAGAGCTTTAAAAATTATCGGAATTTATGAAAACTGCTGTAAAATGTATTAAAATTTGATAAAAAAAACTAAAAATTTTGTGTTCGATTTTTTTAGACAGACTGTATTTTCACTATTTTTGCCAGCTCAATCGTCTTATAAAAATATACATAACTTTATAACTGGAAACCCTATATTAAAAATTATGGCTCAAATTAAAGGTGAAGAATTTCTCCATCGACTACATTTAAAGTAATATTTTAAAAAAAACCTGCTCCTGACAAAGTTATAAGAATAAATTCACATATTTTTTACACAATTTTTCAATATTAGTAACTTTTGATACATCCTGTGATCAAATGCAATTAATTTTTAAAAATTTTTTTTGTGAAATGAAGCACACTTTAGATACTTATTATTTCCAACTTCAAAAATTATTGTGGCACTTCGGGTTCAAAAGTTATAGATTTTTATAAAATTTTTTAGTTATTTCTTTTCAACATTTAAATTATAATCTGTTTTAAGTTTAGGTAAAATATAAATTCATAAAGCAATAAGTAAATTTGTGTGACTTTATTTTGGCTTTGATAGGCAAAATCCAATGATATTGACCTTTAAAAACTAAATAACTATATTTATGTTATGTCTTTTTATAGCATATTTTAGATTGGTATTATTTAGATTGGCTTTTTGAAGCCAAATTGATGATTGGAGATTAATGCGTTGTCATCTATGATTATCTGTAGTTTTTTCAGAAGTACCTTTTCAAATATCTTGGAAAGTATTGATAGAAGACTGATAGGTGTATATAAAGTTACCTCACCCACAAGCTGCGAGAGGTAATGTCCCATTTTTAGAACCGCATTGAAAATTGTCGTTAATAGTTTGAAGCAATTTGTAGGAAGTCTTAGCAATACTACCCCCGTAATTAAATCTTATCCGGGTGATTTTTTTGGGCCCATATGATGCATAATTGCAGTTTCTACCTCTGATATGGTTATGCACTTTATTGGTAAACACATTTGATACGGTGTCTCCAATGATTGTTGTATCCCTTCCTCCTCTTCGGCTGTAATTGCCAATGGAAAACGGTTGGAATACATTTGCTAGATGTTTTGCAAAAGTCAATGATTTTTGTTGGTCAGTTGTTACCCATTCGCCATTAATTTTTCGTATTTGGGGTGGACATGCATTCTTGATCGCTTATTTTTTTATGTCGCTCTCCATAAAGAGTAGTTAATAGCTTCAGTTGGTGAAAGGTTTTCCAGGTAGTATTATAAACCACTGTTTTGTATATTCATTTAATAAATCTTTAAGTTTTCTTGTCGCTCCATTTAATCTATATTTATCATTTGTGCTCCTTGAATTGCCAACGTCTTCTTAACCTTCGTTTTCCTGTCATAACAGATTTTATGTGCAACGGTTATTCTTCTTTTATTGATTTCGGTTTAATGTTAGGTGCTGAATTCCATGCAGCCTTTTGTATGGAGCGAGTTAGAAACTCAACTCCTTCATCTATTTCATCCTTTGTTTTTAGGGTAGATGTATATATTGTATAAATTTCGTCCTCTTGGGGTGGTTAAACGAGATCGCTAATGAAGGTGTTTGGAGTTATAGTCACCACCAGCCATAAATTTATCACCGAGTGTTTCATAGAATTTCTTGAATTATTCCTTATTGATTGCATATGATTGGTGGACAATAGATTGCCGAAGCAGTAAAAGCTCCAAAAAGGTTTTCTGCTACGACACCAGTAGCCTGTAAATTATCTTTATTATATTCTGGCATTTCATGATGTTTTATTGACTGTTTTATTAGTATGGTGGTGCCACCATGAGCCCGACCATTTGGATTATTAGAACTATATATTGATTATAGTTGGGCATTTTGAAGAATGTTCTATCGGTGAAATGTGTTTCCGAGATTAACATTGTGTCGTGAATGTTTAGGAAAGTTTTTAACTCTTGGCCATGTTGGACTAAGCCATTGGCGTTCCATATCGAAATATTCTTAACATTTGTGGCATTATGGATTTCTATTGACGACGACTGTTCGCACAAGTTTAACATCGTACCCATCCGGGTCATTAGATTATTACTTATATTCTCGGTTTGTTTTGTAATAAATTGTTCCAGTTTATTGAACATTTGAAAACTAATTAATTGTTGTTGACAGTATTGATGCTGTTGATTTGGATGATGAAATTGTTGTGGTTGCTGATATTGAAGATGAGTTAATGGTTGGTTTTGTTGATAGCGATGGTTGGCGTTTTGCTGTACCGGTTGTGATCCGCTGATTATCCGTCATTTTTTGGAACTCGTTGTGTTGGATTAACGGGGATGATTATAGTTTTTTGTAAAGATGGCGAAACAGAAGGCATTATGTTACCAGTGTTTATTTTTTATAAAATGCCATGTTTTGCGTTATCCCCTTCAAAGTGAAAGTGGGAAAAAAAAACTTTGTTCTATACTTTGATGAGTACTACAACTTGGTAAAATTTCATTAGATTCGGAATACGACACCTCAGGTGGTTGGTTCTATATATAATTTTCTTCTTGTAAGTTTATTTTTTCTTAGATTCAGCGATCGTTAATGTGAAAAATTAACTGGAAATTCGTGCTTTTGAATACTATGTAATGCTGGCAACTGTATAAATACGGACAAGTCCTTGATTCAGAAAAAAAAAATTATATTCTATAAAATTTAATTCTTTTCATTTTATTTATAATAACAATTATAGTTTTTTTTTTAAATTCATAACAATTTCAAATATAATAAATTAAATAATAATATTATTTTAATAATAAAAATATAATATTGACAACGCATAAAATGTAATAATAATTTGTTAACAAAATAGTAATGTAATGCAATATTGTTCTGTTGTTCTGTAATTGACAGGTAGGCATATGGCGTTGTGACCATAGCCAATGTTAACATTATACAATTATTAATTTAATACATTATATTTATATATAATCGATTTTAATGTATAATTTATACGGTGTTTAATCGTCACCACCTGTCATAACCTCCATAAATTCTATATTGAAATATAATATTTTTAGTATATCAATATTTATTTATTTATAAATAAAATAATGTGTAGTAACAATATCTTGTATAAGTAATTATAAGTAAGTCATAATAACAATATAATAATATATTTTAATATCATAGGTTCATATACATTATAAGGTAGTGGAGCCAATCTCTGTTAGTGTCCGTCCGATTGACAGTAATTTTTGAAATTGAACTTATCCCGCTGGATTATTAATATGAATGAATTTGTTCTTTAATATGCAATGATGCAATCTGCGGTTGTTCATTTAAATTTATCAAAATACTGTCACATTAAAAATTATTCAATTAATACCATTGTCCAAAGTAAAAGTAACGTGGCATAGGGAATAGGACCACGTAATTATTATTATTATATTATTATTACCCATAGAATAGAATTTTCTTAATTTAAATAAAATGCAATTAATTTAGTTGATAACTTTTTTCATTGTTTAAATAACCAATTATATTTCGTTCAACAATGTTTTTGAAATTACTCAATTGCATATTCAGAGAATAGTTTTACATAGCATGACAGACATGTGAGTCAGACAAATTTTTGTCCGACAAACAATTGGGGCATTTGGTAAATTATATTTTTCAGTTATTTTTCCGCATTTATAAAAATTTATAATAATAATTGATGTTATACATATAATTAAATACGGAATCATGGCATCGATTGGGATCTACTACCTTATTTTGTTTTATAATGTGTTATAATTTTCAATCTAAAAATCTAATCAAAAATTAATAATGTTATAATATTTTTTTAAAGGAAAGGTTTTAGTAATTTATTGAAAATAATTTATATATATATTTTTTTTTATTATAATATTTTTATAATTGAAACTATGAAAAAAAAAAACAGGTTACAAATTTAATTTTTATTCCCTTGACATTTCATATATAATTTGTATAAAAGATATAAAAAGAAATTGAATGATTATTGCATGCGATATAAAAATAATCATAGTAATATAATATAAACATGTACGTACAGGAAACATATGTCATATATCAATTTATCAAGACCATATATACATACCATCAAAATCAACCGTTCCGGAACCATCCGAATCAATTTCTTCAATCATCATATCTAAATCTTCATTGGTAATTTTATCATCGAGTTCTTTTAAAATCTCTCTTAATACAGCCGTTGTTATATAACCATTGCCTTGAAATAGATATATTAATTTTGATATTTATGAATATAATTATTAATTTGTTTGTTAATGATACGTATTAATGAAGACGACGGTCATAAATGTTGTAGAATATATCTCTATGGATTATTATTTAATTATTTATTTATTTGTTCTTAAAATTTGTCATACTCCGGCGGTTTGTCCATATAAAATTCAAAATTAACTTTTATAAAATATTTAAATATTGAGTATAAATTAAATTTAAATTAACCTATTCGGTTAAATTTTTATTATAATTTTTTTTATATTGTGATCCAGTGAATTCCATTCAGTTGTAAAAAATTCGATCTGTCAATTCAGTCCTTGTTTATAAGCCGTTTGAACGAAATTGATGTGTCACAGTGATTTTTTTCTAACATGGAAATATTGATCTTAATGATATGGTAAATGTGTTAGGTCAAAGGTCACGTGGTGGGGTCGTACAAGCCTTGAAGGCGAACCACACACGCGAGGGACGTCCGAAAATTGCATTAACATCAGAAAATATTGAAAAAATACATGAAATTGTTAGTGAAGGTCCAAGTTTGACAACTGTTTGGAAAAGTGGTGCCGCACACACGTTAACAATTCAACAAAAACTCAATCGTAAACAAATTTGTTAGCGGCATTTGGGTCGTTTTAAGAAGAATAAAACCGATTTTAAGACTTGGATTTACCACCGCATGATCCTAAATAGAAACAAGTACGTTTACAGTGGACTGAAAGCTGGATGTTCGGCTCCAAAGCAGACTAAGCATGAAAGAACGGCAAAAATGGTTATGGCATCAGTTTTTTGGGATGCAATGGGAATTTTATTGATCGATTATTTTCAGTAAGGTAAAACAATCAACACACGCTTTGTAACACAAAAAAGCGCACTGGAGTAAATGTATTGAATTGTCATGAGATTATATTGAATAAAAAACAATACCTCAATCCAAAAATAACAGTCTTTCATTTCTAGGCTAGAAACTATTGACGCAACCTGTATCTTGAAGCGCTGCATCGCAATATATTATATTCTAAGGTCAGTTTTATTACTATTCGGTGACTGTATTGAAATGGTGTGCGGTCATCAAACTTCGAATGCACACAATTTGATTTCGAAATATTGTTAAACGACATGTATATGAAAATATGTGCATTATTATTTGCTTATATAATTTAAATTAATTAAATTAATTTCCGGGAAATAAATTCATTTTCTTCAATTCAATAAAATGATTTAGGAATAATAAAATGTAATTTCAACACCAAAATCAATAATTTTTTAAAAATGTGTACATTTTAGACTTCGCCGGTAAAACATGAATACAGGATGACCACACCATGATTATTACTGGAGTTTGTATTGTTTATTTATATTATTGTGTTTGTACTCCATGTTATCAATGTACAATGAATTTACAATAGTTACAAATTCATTTTTAATCACATACAATTAATCAAAATTTTTAAATGTAATTTTTATATTACCTTAATGGTAATGTTACTTAAAAAAATAAATAAATAATGGAAGTTTAGGAACGACAATTGAATTCAGCAAATTTGTATAAAATTATATTAATTGTAATTTAGTATTCCTTCAGTTGGTGATGTTGTTATCAGATAGGTTTTAAAGTAAAATTGCATCATATCAATATCAAAATGTTTGGAATTTATAGCTATTCCTTCACAAATTTGGATATTACTTCGTACGGAGGTGGTAAATGGGTCTTTATCAAAATCCCAGAAAATAGTTTCCAGGTTAGGTTTCAGGATCAAATATAAGGAATCTTCTCAATTTGTTCATTTTTCTACGAAGTTTAATCAAATTTCGTATGTACAGTATAGGATAGTATAGATTGAAAATAATAGCATTATGAACAGTATTAATGACATCCCCAGACTATAACATCTTTCAGGAAGCGCTACTGAAGACCTAATTTGAATATTTCTGACATAATTTTGATTTGCGGTGTGTGATTTTCTGGGTACATTCTATTATAAATCTATAAGAACTCTTCATATAATCCAATAATAACCTATACTTAATACGTCATCAAAATGGAGTCGGTTAAATGGTTAAATTTTAAACGTTTCGTGTATCTGGTGCTAAAACTTGTCCTTGGTACATATAAACTATTGATATAATCACATTATCCACTTACATTTACGAAATTTGTTCAAATTTGGTTGAGAAGTGGTCAAATTGTTACAGTTTTCAATATGTGATCCTTAAACCTACCGTATAAGTATTAATTTTCGAGGAACTTCATAAAAACTATTCCATGCTAATAAATCACAATGATATATCAAAGTTCCAAAAATTTTTGAAGTAAACATCTCTTGTGGTGGGTATTTATTGTTCCTGTAAATTGAATGACGAAGGTGTCTACGAAATGTTATTAAAATTTACTGAAAATAGACATAACCTGTGATTTCAGAACTTCCATAATATCAAATGTTATCCAACCCAGTTTAAGTGGTTTTTTATATTTTAAAAGATGCAACTAAATTTAGTCGTTTATAAAATAATTAAACATTTTTATAACAATGGAGTGAAAAAAAATTGCAATAACATTTCAAATAATTGTTTAATATAATGTTGAATTATTGAACGCGTGACAGTAGACTCACATGCCCTATACCAGTTGCAGAGCGGAACTAGAACCACATTGGTAATATAAGCGTTCATGCATATCAAACGTAAAGTATCGGGTTTGATTAACGAAATTTACGTCTTAATTTTCCGGGTATTTATTTTATTACTGAAATTTTCACCTAAGTTTGTTTATGGAATCATGTAAAATGAATAATAATAATAATAATAATAGTATAATTAAGGAATTAGGGTACCATCTAATATTTTCCGATAATTACTGAGCAATTGATAAATTGTTACATATAGATTCATTCATTCGCGTACCGGGAATTTCACCAAATTGACTGTTCTATGTTCTTTATATGCTCCACATACAAAAACGATAATACGTAATGATAATGCGATCATAACGATATGGTACTGTAATAGATAAAATATGCCTGTGGAGTAAATCAAACGTAAATTTATTAAAAATATACCTTCTTTATCGTATAATCTAAACGCTTCTTTAAGTTCTTGTTGCATAGCTTCTGCATCTTCTTCAACTAAAAATCTAGCTGATAATGTACAAAATTCAGCAAATTCAATTTGACCTGATCCATCGTCATCAACTTCTGCAATAATTTCAGCTAACATTTTATCATCGACACCGAGTCCAAGCATTGTAAGTATGGTACCGACCATTGTCGCATCAATATAACCATTTTTCTCTTGATCGAATGCGTCAAATGCATTTTTTAATACTGTATTATTTTTGATTTTTATAAAAAATTCATTGTTGATTTAAAACATTTTATTTATTTTATTTGTAATATAATTTATAATTTAATATTTGTAAATAGTACAGCATTAGTTGGTGTTGTTAATCGCTTGTTTTGTTATAGGAAGAAACAATTAATGATCAGTATAAAGCATTATTTCATTTTGCAATTAATTTATTTATATGGGGTAGAGGGGGATATTCGTGCCAATCGTCAATAAAATTGATAAAAGCTCGTATTGGTAAATTTGGCGAATGAATTGAAAATTGGAATCAGAGAGGGTAACTATAGGGACGTGTTTACGGTTGAGGTTGGCGACGATAATGTAGGAAAAAAAACAAGTGTTTACGGTCATGGAGACGCTAGCGTGTTGGGGAAGCTGTTGTAATAGTGAAAATGTGAGAAGTAATCGGGGACCAAATTAAGATTTGAAAACTGTCAGGAAAGGTGCGTTTTATGATAATGTTTCAGCCATCTAAGTAGCCGTGGCGCAGGTGATGAAGAACATTACTTTAACTGACATAAATAAAATCTGTGCATATGCGTTATTTGATCGACCCAAACGCTATATTGAGTCGAATGGAAAATAAAAATTATAAATATTTCAAAAATTATTATAATGTATTTTCTAAATTTTTAACATAAAATTTAGATTATTTAAACGGCACGCTATGTAATTGTAATAAAATTAATTAGTTATAATTTTATGATATAAAAATAATGGGTTATTTAGTTCTGAATTTATTTGTACTTTAAAATATAATACTCTCAAAGTACACCCAATTCTTTTTTTATACCGTCTGTTTTTACACGATTTTGCAATAATACGGTTCATCAAAATACTATTTTACACGAATTTTTTGTTCTAGCACGAATCCAAAAAAAATTTTTTTCTACATTGTAATCAAAAGACCGACATTTTATAGAGTATTTTAAGCGATATGGCATATGTCAAGATTAAAATGTTAGAGGACAAGTTATTTTCTGAACACAACAAACAACCAAAAATGTTTTGTTTGTGATCCAACAACTAAAAATTTTGCCAGCATGCGTCAAAAATGAAAGTTTCTTTTGCAATAGGTGGTGAAAGTTTTAACCACATGCAAACGACTGACATCTAAGGATTTATGCCAGAAACACTAATTTGATCGAATTTATGACAGTTTATGATAATGAAATAGTCGAAGCTTAAATTCAGCTATTGCCGACTTATTTAATTTGCTACAAGTATGGAACAACATTTTCTTTCTCATGAACCTGAAATGGAGCGTGCATTAAAATTTCAACGTAATCTTAAGTTTTTTGTAGCTGGGATATCAAGAATTATATGCAACTTGAGAAACCAAAAAAATAGTTGCTAATAATTTAAACTTTGTAACCGGGCAGTTATGCTAGTTGAATCTCATTTTTGATCCAGTTTTTAATAAACGTGCACGCTTGATATCAAGTTGTTGTGAAATTGATTTTTATTCCCAATTTCAATATAAATTTTTATATGTTGCACGTACTTATGGACTGAAATTTCACAATAATTACAGTTTTTTCATTTTACACGGTTTTCAGATAACAATGATTATTTGGCACGTATTCCCGATTTTACTATAGAAAACGTATCTTTTATCTACGATTTGCTAAGGAACGTATCTATCGTAAAAAAAATATAATTGGGGTGTATATTCTTAGAACCGTATCTCGAAAATTAAGCGCTAATTAGTGTCGATTAGTTTTTTTCAATATATATATTTTTATCTGCGCGCTTATAAAGTCCTTGAAAAATCGCACTACACTCGTAAAATGCCTGTACTAATTTTATTTGTAAATGTATAACATTTTTAATTAGCCATAGCAGCCACACAATATAAAAAAGAACAAACACCCACACATAATAAACATAATTAATATTATTGAATTAATAAAAATAAATATTTGAAACCATTTACTTTTTTTTTATAATTTAACTTTTTCCATTTAGAATTTATTCCAAAAATGATATTTTTTTTTTGAATTTATATAATCATTTTTTTTTACCAAATAATTTTTAAAACGTATGTGTCCCCGAATATGGGAATGAGTGTTTGATAAATCAATGAAAATTAAAAAAAATGTTCTTGACACAAATAATGGAACAACTGTTAACAACTTTTAAAAATAATACAATGAATTTGCATATGTTAAATATTAATCGTTTATGTAACACACAAATGAAAGCAATAAATAATAATTATATAAATACATTTTATTGTAAGTAAAAAACTTACAGACAACTTGATCTTTTGGTAGTTCCTCCTGGAAATTAAGGAAATTTATTAATTTTGATGTTATCACTTTATATTTTTTTTTAATTTTTAATCATAAATGTTAAAATTAGGATGCAAAAATGAAAAAAATAATAATTTAGCATTTTTAATTAATTTTTAGTTTTGTGAATTATATAATTTTATCAAATTTTTACTTTACATATTCGATTAGAGATTATTTAAATCTTATTTTGTACTAACCATTTTTTATAGTTAAATATTTTATAACAAAACTCACGATAATAATTGTTCTTTATCGGATAATTATGAAAATCTGACTAAAAGATCATAAAATTATAAAATGTAATATTTTCAGGAAAAATTTTATAGTTGATTTTTCAGCCAATGAAGTTGGTAGGGCGTAAAATTTTCATAATAAAATACATTTATATTTTCTATAATTACATTTGATGTACGATATTTATTTGCATATATGTAAAATTTGCAAATATAGAGAGAAATATGTTTATGTTTTTTGTATTACACTGACTCAATACAACAATTTGCAAAATTTAAATTATATTAATTTATTTTAACAATGCACCATGGATTTAGTAATTAAGATTTCTGTTGAAATAATGTTTAAATATTCGAAGCAAAGATTTCTACATAAAGTAATATACGGTCGACAGATGTGTAGCGTGATGCTGCTGTTCACCCCGTTTCTGCAGTCATGTTAGTCTGACACCGTAACCTTAATTTTTATAAGATTTGAATTGTTGTAAAATTTCATATGAAACTTGGAAAAACAGCTGATGAAACTTATCTTTTGTTTAAAGATTTATATGCTGTGGTGAATGTTTACTGTTTTTGAGTTTATAACAGTTTCCAAAATGGCCCAGAAGACGTTGAAATTGATGTATACCCGAATCACCTTTCCACGTAAAAAAGGGTAAAAATATTGAAAAAAGATTGGGCTAAAATTGACAAAGAATGTGTAAGGCGGCAAATATAACAATTTTTACATGCAAAATATGTGTAAAAAAATTGTGCCCAAAATTCTGACAATCGAAAACGTGTTTCGTCAAGTATATTATTAGACCATCTGCTTTTATTTGCAAGACCTGACACCATGTGATTTTTATCTGTTACCCATAAGGTCAAATCTGCATTAAAACGGACAAGATTTCAGATTGCTGAAACTGCGAATGAAAAAGCGGCAGACTTGCAGTAGGGTTTTAAACAATGGAAAATTTGCATAGAGCGTTGTATATGTGGATAGAGGTAGGTTTTACATTGAATAACACTAAAATAAATTTAAAATGAATTGTTTTCACAGTATTTTGTGCGCACACCTCGTATGTTTAAGATTTTCTTCTACACAAAACTATTTTATCAGAATTCGAACTCACAAAGTCCGGATTGAATATAGCATGCGATGTAACATCTATTGTATATCACTATAACCAAATAATATTATAATATCATTCTGATACAGTACATAAACTCAAGCTTTAAAAGTGTATTCCTCAAAACCATGTTTTAAATATCAGTGCCACATTTATAGTGAAAACAATAAATATACAATTAATATTATTGGCGTTTGCAAATTAAAATGGGAATGGGTATGACAGGTATGAAATTAAAAAAAACTTAACTAAATTCGATAAAAGTCCATTCATTTTTGTAACGACAAAGGTCATAACGTTTCCACATTGAACTATACACGATATTAAAAAACAGTAATTTTTGTAGTAAGTCAGAGTCGTCACATTGAACGCTATTCATAACGATAGTGAAGATTTCGATATCTCAGTGGAATCGTAAAGGCATATAGATAGAGTGACTATGGTAATCTAACAAAACTGACAAAAGAAGCGCTAGCATAAAAGTAAAATATGTAAAATAGTGGGTTTTCAACGGGTCAATGTTGCGGTCGAGACTATGTTGTAAGAACCAATTTATGTGAATTAGCCCTTTATGTATTTATTTATTTTCTATTTTAATTTTTTCTCAAACACAGCAACTCCCGACCGGCTTCCGAAATTCAACCTTTTTTATAAATCCATTTAATAAATTGCATACAATATTTACGAAAAAGAAAATTTACTAATCCAACTATTTTTAGATGCAATTGCAAATAAAACAGCGCATGGCTTTTTTGTATCGCTCATATTTCAATGTTTTCTGTTTTAAATATGTTTAATTTATACATGTTAAAACAGGTGTAAATTTAAATTATGTAGTTGTTTTTCAAAATTATTTATTTTTGCTTATGTGTGTGGTTGTGTGTTTTTAATGATATTTTCAATTAATATTTTCGTAAGTAACTAAATATAATCTAATGTTTATTTTTCTATTTATATATTTCTATAATATTTACATATGCTATTTATAGATAATACACATAATACACGTATCGGTTATCCTCGCACTTAACAAAACCGATTGTGTGTTTATGTGTTCGATGTAAATAATATTTGATATATTTATTAGAGTTTAAATTGAAATACAAACAAAAAACTACAGCTTAATCTTTAAATCTAAATTACTAAATTACTTGAACGACTCTGATGGGTTCCTCTAACATATTTTTATAGAGTCAGTCATTATAAGGATTAAGATTAAATATTAATTGTACAGCATTCTTCAGGCTCCTTGAATTCTGCGAGCTCATTTACTTTTGAACTTCGTAGGACCTAAGAATTTTATTACGAATTGTCTATGTTAAGAGCAACAGGAGAAGCAGCGGTTATAAATAATTCAAAATTTATAGTGATAATCAAATTTAGTATCGCCAAACTCAAAAAATTAAACAAATTCCGATGGATGCTGCCGAAAAATGTATTGCATACCAAGCTGTTTAAAAAAAATCATGAGGATTGATCATCATCATCACCATAATTTGTTTCTGTACTATGCGCGGTAGAATACAACATTATGGTAAAAAGACGCTATCTAGTCCAATTTGAGCCAATAGAATCCACTACAAATAATGTAATATTCCCCAGACTCTCCTCAAGACCTCATCGATCCATCCATCCATCTCTCCGGATTACTAATTGTTTCAGGCGATTATTTCTACAAACTTGTTGACAGCATATTTAACATTGTTGCAACAATTACAACAATGTTGATTGGTAGCAAGTTTAACCAGAAATGGAATTTTATTAACAGAACAAAGTTGTTCTATTTTGAGTTTGGCGAATCTAAGACTGATGTTGACAATAAATTTAGAATTATTTGTAAACTAGGACGCTTTAAAAAATACCCTATTCATTTTCATTTTTAAATCTACTTTTATCATTTTATATTTATACCCTTGATGATAGATGATGATAAGCACAATCGACTTTGAGATTTTCCCACTTTTCTATTATTATGTTATTATGTCAAATGTAACAGCCGTGGCAGTATCACTTCAAATGGTGTGACTTAGGGCTCTTTTTGTTGTCCATTACATCTATATTGAATACCCTATATAAAAGTATTCTCGCTGTCCCCCATCCCCACCCCAAATCTCTAATTAATTCTTAGCCAAGTCTCTGTATTATTTTCTTTTATAGAATTTATAAATTTGTTTATGTATTTCAGTGGATATTCCTATATTTCTGAAGATTTGTATTTTCGTCTATGGGAACTTCTAGCCCCCATATCTCAAGAACCAAATGTAGCTTCAACTCCAAACTTCACAAAACAATAGCTTATAAATCAGACTAATGATCAGAACGTATTGGGGTTGTGACGGAACTGGTCGTTTTTCGGCGATTTTGGCGTCACTCTTTTAAATTAATTTAGGGTTGTTAAAACCAATGTCATTCAATCCGAAGATTGTGGAGTCGGTCCGAAGTACCGGCATGAAAAAATTATTCAACTGAATTATCATTTATTAGACTATGAAAACAAAAAACGAATATCTATCCATACACAAATCTCAATCGGCGATTCATTCATCAGAATAATTGAATTAAAAAATGCATCTATCGAAACATAATTGTCTAGACCAATTGGTAAATTGTCATTTAATCACATACACACAGTTTTCCCGCCATATGTAAATTATAATTTCTAAACATATATTTTGAATATATTCCGAAATTATTGTTAATTTGTTGATTACTGATTTGAATTTAAGTTAATTTTATGTATGCGTTAAGAGTATGTTTATATTATACCAATGGTTGTTTATTCGCGGTGCTGACAAATCGACACTCCCGTCACTTTAGCTTGAACCTTTTTAATTAAATTTCTTGATCTATTGTATATATGTTAAAATTGGAATTATCATCTGTTACTAACTAATGCTGTGCATCTGAATCGAAATTACCATATTTTCCTGTTATGGCAGTCAGTGAAATTCTGGTCACTAACTTTTCCAAATTCATTCTGAAATTATGTGGTAAATATCCCGGATAACCTCAAAAAGCCGCTGCACATGTCTATAGTTTTTGCAATTATTAACCTTCGCAGTATAACATTTGAAATAAAATACCACCGGTAAACTGCCATTCATATTATTTTTTGTGATTCAACTATTTTTAAGGTGAACCTTGTGACAAATTTAGTGTCATACGTTGTTATTATTATTATTATTATTGTTATTAATATTGTACTAGTATTTTATAAACAATAATAATAATTGCACAAATAATTCTATTGTAATACGTATGCAATTCAAAAATAATCAAAATATTTACAAATTGTTTATAATTGAAATACGACGGAACTATAAAAATAAGATCATTTTAAATTGTATAATTAAAATTTTCTTAAAATCGCACGATATAAATAAAAATTTAAAATATCACTTATTTAAACTTTTAAAATATGCGCATAGTGTATTTTTATTTTGGTTATTTTTAGTCTGAAAATTGTGTATTATTATATGGAAATAGAACCAAAAAATGTACATGCACACCGCAAGTCCGCAACACATAAATTCATACATTTTTAAATAGTTTAATATTTAACTGATTTAATATATGCCTATGTCGAAGGTTGATGATCCTATGTAAGATGAAATAAGATTAATAAAATATTAAAAATTTGTATTTATAGTTATTTTTACTTTATGCGTTTACGTAAGTGTGGGTGTGTGTGTGTGTGTAACGTACATGTGTTTAATTTAATTTTCTATTTTCATAATTACTATTCCATGTTACAATATATTTATAATACTGACATACATTATAACGTACACGTACACGAACACAATGTACTATTTGCAGAATATATCTTAACTCTTTACGATTGCCATCAGATAATAATTTACATATTGTGTTCAGTTCTAGTAAAATAAATGCAGTTAATTTTATACTAATATTATAAATGTTAATTATATCTATAACTGCTTCAAATAAAATATGGTGAAAACTAATCATATTATTACTCTATGTGTGTCTAGACTTAAAAATATTTTAAAAATATTGCATAGAAAATTATATTTTTACACTCTTTATAATGCAAATACATTGGCAAATGTAATTGTTTTACTTTTAAATTAAAATGGTTTATTCAGTTTAAAAGCTTTTCAAATAATTTGTGTTAACGTGTTTGACTGCGTGTTTGACTGCGGTGTCATTAATATACACCTCTGACTTCTGACCTCTGATGTAAGTGTTAACTATAATAGACAGTAACATTCAGGTTTCAATATCGCTATATTTTTCTTATAACTTGGGTGAACTAAATTATGAAAAAATATTTGGGTGTTCACCGAATTAAATTTTCCGGAAAATCGACTTTTATGAATTATCATCTTTTTTAATTACGGGCCATAGTTTTAACGGATTTCCATTTTTGTATACATAATTTCAAATTATATTCAATTTTCAATCTTTCATAGAACAGATTTTTAAAATCGATTCACACGTTCAAAAGATATGACCGATTTTCTATCAGATGTCAGTGAAAATTTGAAGATATTTGTGGTACTGTAATAAAGTGAACTCCCAAGGCATACAAACAATTTATGCAGTATTCATTATTCCATACTAAATTACACTGGCATCAAACTGAAAATCGTTCATATCTTTAGAACATGTGAATCAATTTTATTAATATCTCTTCTGTGAAAGATTGGAAATTGATTATAATTTACAATTCTGTATACACAAAAATGGGAGTTCTTTAGAACTATGGTCTCGTAATTCAAAAAGAGGATAATTCTTAAAAGTCGAAAACATTTTTTCACGCTTCGCCACTGGTAAATGTATATGTAATAGTTCCCTGTATGTAAATAAGAAACTGAGATATGTAACTAGTGCCGCCCATATTCTAACTATTGATACTTACCATAAATACATGACCAGGCCTATACATAAACAGTTCCAGTTCAAAAGAAGAGCTGCACTCAAAACAAAACTTCAATATTTTCTTCGTAAAACTAAATTACTACATAAATTAGTGAAAGGTTTCCTTGATGTACCCTGAAAATGGAAATTCGGGTCCTCGCTTGTTATATGTAGTAGTCCGTGGTTTCAATCCAAGGAAATATCTATGGATTTCTTACGGATGTCCGCTGGAATTTTATATTTAATGGGTGCAACCAGCTGAACATGGATTTTTATAAAAAAAATTTTGGATTATCCGTATATATCCGATTATAATTTCTATGGTCTCTCCTTAGAAGTATTTCTCGTTGCTATTATTCCACAGAATATCCATAGCATTTATATTCACATTTTTTGTGAGCAGCTCCCTGGATTTCGACAAAAATATCTTTGGATCGTCCATCTATTTTGGCAAGTAATATCTGTAAATTGTTCGTATTAGCAGAATAAATTTTCTTATGACGATGATACCAAATCGCGGTTTTATTCAGTTTTCTAGTGTGCACGGAATGAAGATGCTGAACGATGGCAAAATTTCATCGATTGTGCATAATTTTTTTGTAATAAATAAGAACAAAAACAGCGGATAAAACCCATGAAAAGTCTTACAAAATTTCTCGGAAATATATCGATTTGAGTTGCTGGTTGTTTTAAAAATTATGAAAATAAATTAAAAAGAGTGAGGATTATATCGCTAGATAAGCGAAATATACAAAACTTGAACTGTCTTGCATAATTGGTGAAATAAATAATGAATACAATACAGCGGATATATGTTGGAAATATTACCCTGACAATCAAAAGATTTCAATTGACCTATAAATAAAATACTATTATATTAAGTGGAAAATCGATGGACATTCTTCGGACAAATTATAATATTTCTTTTCCATGGATATTACGTGGATTTTTCCAAGGAAATTTTCCTCATTTTTCAAAGTACGGACAAATTGTTACTAGGGCAAAACAAAAACCTCACAATTAAGTGTCAATATTACAGTAGGATGATTAATATCCTCTGACACTATAATCATTGTAATTGTGTGAAACCACGGATCGATGAAAATTCATTAAAAAAACGAAGAATCAGATTTCCGGGTAACATCTAATGCAATCAAATAATCACCATTGTGTGAATGGCACATTGAAATCGCCAAAAACCAAAATTTTTTATCATTATCGCAACAAACAAAAATCTGTTGATAGTTTACGAATACAATGTACCAAATTATTATATAGTTTAGGTACACCTACAGGTAGAATTATTTTAATTACCGTAAAGGTATTACATTCAAATACATTTATTTTGTTTGGTAGATCAACCACATGACATGATAATTCTACAACGATAAGATCACCATCACCTCTTCTTAACGTTGTATAGAGTTATCATATCTATAACGTCTATAAACTAGAAAAGCTGCATTGAACTAACAATATTATTGCACGATCATGTTTCAGTCAGGACGTAAGCATCCGTAAGATAATTGGTTGAACGATTGAAAACACAGAACATTGGTTTTTGTTCTCTTTGATAAAAAAAATTTTTTGTAGATGTTGTTTTACAGCGACTCTAATAATTTTTTCCGCTGAACCTCATGAACAACTATATCCTTCAGCTGGCAATTGTTAATGTGTATCAACCAACCACCAATAATATGATTTCTAATAATATCGATTGTAGTATCTGAGTGCAAACCCGAAACGAAAACACATTTATAACAGTGAGCAGCTTTTAATGTAGGGATGACATTGTAACTAGTATTTGTTGTGGTACTATTTCTGATATTCGTTCTAGAATCTTCACTGTTCAAGTTAATAATTAAATTTTGAAGAGTGTTAAACTTATTTGATAATGTGGACAAATGGTCCTTTAAATTGGCATTAGGATCAGTAAATTTTTTTTAGTATATTTCTTGAAACACCGAACATTTAGATGCAGTTAATTCATTATTATTATACCATTAAAGGCTTCATGGTTAATACTTATTATCAGTAAAAGCATTATTCAAATTAATTACCATAAAGACATAAGAAATATTTGATTGTATTCTTATGACCGTTAGTCATTGTCATTAACTTTTATATTCGATTTTATTTCCACACAGTTATGAATTACAGCTGATTTATATAATTATATCCATTATTTCTAATTGTATTAGGCTTTTGTTATAATTTATAAATAAAATATTTAAAATACAGTAATAAAATTACACAATCACGTTTTAAAATAATAAATTAGTTAATAAATAAGTTAAAATAATAATTAAGTTAAGTCAAAACAAAAATTATTTAAATTTAATAAACAAAATAAATTATAATAATAATAAACATTAAAACTTTAAAACTTTATTATACATGCAACCATTAAGTCGATCAATGAAACATGTAGTCGTGCGTTATAATGAGGCAAAAAAGGTGCTATTCGGTTGACCACTGCCGGCTGCATTTGAAGTAATTTTTTTTTTGCATAACTTCAATTCCTGCACTGTACTTCTCTGCATTTCGTCAGCATATAAAAATGTATAATGAATTATTCTGGCCATAGACCACACAGAACAGTATAATCATTACCTTTTTTGGCTGGAGCGGTGCTTTTCGTGTTGTTTTTGGACTTTCATCTGCATCTAACCATTGCGCTACACAACGCCTATTGTCGCATAAATGATCCATTTTTAATCATAATTGATAATTCTGTTCAAAAATGATGTTGCTGCAGTGCGAGGGTTAGATTCCATAAGCGTTCTACATTGCAGTCTCATCATAGCGTTGACTGATTGGTCTTCTATGTGGTTCATTTTCAATACTTTCACATCACCATTTTAAAATTTTTTAAACCAAAGTTGAATGGTCCGTTCGTTAACGGTGGCTTCACCTAATGCAGCACTAATGTTTCGAGCAGAGCTGCTGAACTGCTATGACTGCTTTTGAAATCATAAAGAAAAATAGTATGATAAGAAAAATTACGTAATATAAACCAACAAATAGGGACTCCTGCACATTACGGCCGAGTAGCATAATTTATTGGTTTAATGAACATTATTATGTATGGGGATATTTGAAAGGAGAGTCGTATGCGGTTGAGATAACAACACGAGAACTGTTTATAAATCGATTTGGAAACGCTTGCATTAAAAGTATTGAGAACCTTCAAGATTTTAATATGGTTGATGTTATTTCTCGTCGACGTAATCTATGCATTCTAAAAAATGGTGATTATATTGAGAATTATTTGTAGTAATTATGGATTAGTTTTACAGTTAGCGTTAATATTGTTTTAAAAACAAATTATAAGTTAAAATAAATAATTTTAAATTTACTTCCTCAAAAAAATAAAGACACCCAATACTGTACTAATTACATCCATGTCATTGGAAATAATTTACTATTTGTACCAAAATATGTTTGTAACCATAAGAAATCAAATACAACTTTCTGAACTGGGGAGGGAAATGATTCAAAAATTGATTTTTTTTGGTAAATTCTATGGTTATTAAAATTGAAATAAGTCGAAAAGCGTGAATCTTAGGAATAATAAAATTATACAATAAATAGTAGTTTTTTTGGCTAATGAATAGTAGAATCAAAATTAAGTTAAAAATAGCGATTTTCTGAATTTTTCTCACGTGTTACAATTATTTTACTTTGGTTTTTAATAACTCGAGAACTACTGAACCAATTGGTAATTGTTTCAAATTCATTCTGTGGTAGATACAACAAAATTTGAAATGGTCAAAAGTGGTACAATGAGTCATTTTTGAACATTGTCTTAGAATAATGTTTTTAATTTTTTGAGCCCAGCTACACACCCTATTCGTTTGCACTAGCCTGAATGTCTGTCTATTCTTTCCAGTGGATTGTGAAATGGTGATTAGTGAAATGTCTCATTTTGACGTATCGATGATGTAATAGCGGCTATTATTACTTGTGAGTCATCTAACGTTTGTTTAATGTGCTGTACCCGTAATGAAACATTACCGCACGGTGCCAGATGTTATGGGTCGATACCAGTTTACAAGACTGGTATCCTAACTTGAACCTACCAAAGTAGGCAACCACAACCACTACGTTGCTGCCATAAAGGCTCCTCTCCATGATCAGGTACCACTGAAATCGACCGAGGTTTTCACCCAGAGGTACCATCTCTTCGTATGGACGAGACAGCACAAATATTGAACAAAAAATGGGACATCACAACATATACATTCATTCATTGATGTTCACTTCTCAGACGGAAAAGTGCACCCGCAAACACTCCCAAGCAATCATACTGTACTTTTTCATTCAGTGATTCACCTACATCCACGCTCCCATCCAAATTCATGTGAAACAAGTGTGAAATTATTGTGAATAAAATAAGTGCTAAATAAGTAAATAAATCGATTTAATATGTAATCCTGTGTATTTTGTACGTCACCTTTAGCCACACAATTTCACTTAATTTATTTTAATAATTATATACCGCACTAAGCAATGGCAATATGCATTTTTAGGATATAAACATGTGATCGTTTATGCATTTATTTTGATAATAACGTAGTTGTGTAGGTAGAAAAGAAAGAAATTTCTTATTTACAATAATTTTAACATTACACGACGCCTGATTGACATTTTGTTTGTATAAATTCTAAAAATATACAATACATTATTTTATTATAGACTTGTACTTTATAGATGGATGCATCATGCACTGTATATTTATTATGTGTATGCAAATACAAATTCGTAACACAGTACTCTAAATATTATTTGATGCCAAATTAAAGATGCCAATATAACATATATTCTAATAAGTATTTTCATGTGTGGAAAGAAGCTATAATGTTTTGCTATAGAGAGAGAGTATTTGGTAAAACGTATAACAAACATAAAATAACTATAAAGAAAAGTACATTATTATTTTTAGTATTGTCATTATTATTGTTTTGAGCTCGAGTCTTAGGTAGAATCAAAATAATCGGTTATATTCTGCCATTCTTTTTTAATATCTATATCTACAACTGCGGTTTTAATTGTTTCTGGGTTTCGCACAAGCACAGTATTATTGCTACAAGCTACGCATTCAGTGTATGGTCAATATACAAACTATTGTCCGAGAACCTATTAGTGATGACATATTAGTTGTACAATTTAGTAAGATATAGTAACTGAATTGAAAACTAGCAATGACATTGTGCGAATTTATGCCGTATGCTATATCCATTCGAGAGAATGATTATGGAAAAGTCAAAAGACGACATAAGCACTTCACTCCAATTTACAAAAAGAAGTTTTAAAATATGCATAGCCAATCACACACCATTTTCCAAATTTTAACCACATAATTTCTCTAACTGCGTTTTTATGTTAAAACAATTCCAGGAATACTTTCTTTTTTAAAATCATCAGAAATAATTATATTTTTCCTATTTTTTTACTTAATTTACATTTACATTTCTTCAATATTTTTCATCAAAATATTTATAGTTTTGTTTATATTTTGGAATAATATGTTTTTATATTGAAATGATATAAACTGAAATAAGTATTTCGGAATGGATATTGTTATACACGGCATAAACTCAAAATCATTCCGCAATGGATATGGCTTACGGCATAAATACGCACATTAAAATTATGCGTGTAATGTGACGGGAATTTGCATTGAGAATCCCAGTGAGAATATCAGCCACCGAGTATTCATACCGGCATCTGTAATACCGGGCTAAATAAATACTAAATATTGCTTAATATAGTAATGATATTATAGTAAAAATAAAAATTATTAATTATAAAACATTAAAAATTGCCGCAGTTTAATTCTTTCAAGCAAATAATAGTTAAACTGTTTCACCATACGCCAAACAAAGTTAAACAGAACATAACACCAAATACCGTCGAGTAGTTTTTTGTAGAGCAGTTGTCGATGACAAAGCAAACAAATTCATGTTATCATCATTGCGCTCGTTTTTTATCCCGGTTGGGCGTCTGCATGTGTAGTAGTTCAGGTCGAATTCTCTTTTAGGTGGAATATACGATATATAAATATAAAAATACAAACATAATTTGAAAGGATGCCGTATGAAATCGGGCTGATTTTTTCACTGGGAATAAAAAAAGTTGTCACTTAGAGATATGCGCAATTATAACTAAAATCTAAAATTATCTCAAGAGATCTTAGAGATTTAAGCATTAAATTTAAAAAAAAAATGTATGATAAAGATAGGAAATGTCCTTATTGTATGTGTTGCTATATGCATCGTGGTATAATATGTAAAGGATGCGGTACACAATATTGATTTGTTTTTTACTAGTCCTAGTCATTATATATCGATGTGTTTAAAATTTGCTAATTCTTGTTTAGTATTCTGATTCTTTTAATAATAACAATAATAATGTAACAATAATGCAACAATTTTTATGGTCAAACGATTCCAATACATTTTCTTTTATAATATAAATTCAATGAAATTAAAAATTACCGGATCATCAAAAAATATTGCTGCGTACATGGATAAGAAAATAAATCAGCTTTGTGAACATTATCCATATAAATTTATTATGAACTGGCCGTTAAACGTTCACATGTACAGAGAGGTCGGAATAAAATTAGTTGCTACGTGTTTCTATAGCCAGAAATGCCGTCGACAAATTAGAGCATTTAACAGAAGCGCAATCAGCTTGTGCGGATAATGTTTAGCAAATGTTCTCTCGCTGGTTTTCTTTTGCTCCAGTAACGACTAAGCGAAATGAAAGTGTTCATTCCAAATTCAGCAATAATGTTAAGTTAAAAATCTAATTTATAAAATACAATATCACAATAATTGGCAGGCAGAATATCCGCCAAATATTATAGAAAACAACTATATAATAGACTATAATTTGTGAAATTAAATTTTGAAATTGCAATAACTAGTCTTATATAATATATTTACATGTACTTAGACTTACGGATGCATGCAAAGAAGACACAGTCGCACAGACACATTTGCAAATAGCTATTATAAATTGTGTTGAAGAATATTGTTAGAATCAATTGTTTGATGTGTTAGGTTTTAGCATTATAATTATTTATAATTTAAGTAATAGATGTACGTAGCAATATTACAATAATTATAAAATTATAGTTGAATTTATTTATAAACTGCTAATGTGTGTACGTAAACAATAAATAAATATAAATAATACAATAACATAAATTAATGATAGAAAACAATATATTAAAATTAAAAAATTGTATTTTGTGGAGCGGTTCAGTTTATTCTTTTTGGTTATTGGGGCTGAGGAAAGGATGCCAGGAATTCTGTGCTGAACGAGAACACATTACTATATTTGATTTGTATAAGACCTTTGACTGTGTTACATCGTTCAGAACCAGTCCGATAGAATGAAGATTAGTATTATAGTCACCGCATTCTTAACTTTAGTTCAATCCCTCTCAGTGGTTTCTAAATTTAAATGTCAGCTATACTGTTTGATCATTAAGTGGTCTATATATCCTCTGCCCCATAATAAACCGGAATGCGAATTCAAATGACACAAAAATAAATATATAAATTTTCACAAAAACCATTGTATTTATTCAAAATAATTTCAATCAACAGAAATCGCATCGATTTGCATACGTTCAAAAAAGTGAATCAATAATTTGATTTTTTATGTCTGTGATTGGAATCCTGTTTAACATGGTGATCACCAACTTTTTGAATGTCTTAAACTGATGCAAAACCGTTTCCAATCATAGCCAAATAAGGTTTTGGGAATAGAAAATAGACATAAGCAACTAAATCTGCCGAATACGGTGACTATTGAAGCAAAACAATGTGATTATTAATGCAAAAATCAGTTATTACACTTAGTAAACACCTCAATACGCTCCAAGGTAATACTTAGCATTTACCGCGTTGAACCAGTTGTAATAAACTCTTTGACATTAATAAATCCTTTAGAATCGTATAGAAAGAAATCAGCGTTATTTTGATTTTAGACTTCTTGAAACTTCATCACATTGGAAAGCATCATGTTTCATCAACAGTAACAATCTATTTCCAGAAGTATTTATAATTTCGAGCGACTTCAATGATGCCTTTGCAATACTCAATTAGGTGCAATTTTTGCACATCTGTAAATCGATGTGGAACAAACTTCGAATTCAGCTTCCGAAGACAAATTTTTTCAGTTAAAATGCGATGAATTGTTGTTTTACTTACACCTAGTTTAATTTCTATGAATCTGATTGAAGATTTCTTGCAAATTTTTACGTAATTACGTACTTTTTCAATGTTTTCTTCACATGGTCGTCCTGAATGTTCATCATCATTAACATCTTCTCTACCATCTTTGAAGCGTTTTTGTAGCCGTTTTACCATTCTTACAACAAAATTTAATATTTAAATCCCTTTATACATTTTGACCGATGTCCAAATTTTTTTGATAGTTTATTGAGCTATGTTCACAGACCATAATCACAAAAAAAACTAAGAAAATGAAATAGAAACTACGTGTTCTTTGGTTTTCATACCCATTCCTAATTATTAAATAATTACCTGTTATTAAGAATCGATTTCAAGACCATTTTTGTAACAAAGGTTTCAACTACAAAATGGAAAGCAACACTCTCTGTTACGACAAAAAAGTGCTTGATATTTAGAAAATAATAATTTAATGAAAGATAGATTGATAATATTTTGGAAGCAGGAACAGGAATTATATTGAATAATTTATTATTTATTTAATTGTGTGCTTTTTAAATACAAGTAATTTTTTATCTTTAAAATAATTAAAATGACTAAATTATTTATTTATTTATTAAATGCAATGAGCAAGATATGAACCTTGAGCTTCTTTAATGCTGATCATTTTAGTGAATGTGGAATTTTTTTTTCAAATATTACTAGTACCAGCACAAATATTAATCATACAAGTATTACTATTTTCTTATAATTGTTTCATGCGATTACTGTCCCTGGCATACAATCCAAAATTGTTCAAGCGCATGTACTTGTTCCGATGTTGGTGTAAAAGTAATTTATCAAGTAGTTCGAATTAGAGGCATTTATTGATAGCCGATTTGTTATACACCACAAACTCAATCATTGTAAATCACTGCGCATATTTTCATATTACTCCGTGCGATTAGTGGAGGAATTGTTAATAGCAATGTCAGCTTCATAAGCCTGTAAATCCTCCATTAAAGTAAGACAAAATATATCATTTATGTAGATTGAAAACATAATTGCAGCTAATTTGGAACCCTGTGGTACACCTCTATTATTAAGGAAATTACTCTTTCCGTCTTACCTGTTCGTACTGACTGTAAACGATTACCATTAAGTGATTTCAAGAAACTTAAAATAATTCTATATTAAAATGTGTACAGTTTCATTTGTTTATACAATTAAATTAATTAACATATTTTGGAAAATAATTAAATTTTCTTCAATAAAATGATGATTTAGGAATGATACAAATTAATGTCCACACCATAATCAATAAAACCATGAATACGGGATGGCTACACCATACACTCACCACAGTAAATATTATGTATTCTGTTCTTCGGAATATTTGATACATAAAATCTCACTTCTCTCTGCAATATGAAAATGTTTCGATTTATTCAAGTAATTGTTACATAACCTTAAGCATACAACATATAATTATTATAACTTTAAATTACGTAATATTGTTTAATTTATTATAATATTATTAATTTTTATATTCTGTAGAAATTATAATGTTATTGTTTAATCGGCCCATTTAAGAATTATTGTCACATATAATGACTTCTGTCTATTCCTCGATAATTTCGATGGTGCATATCTAAATGTGATAAAGGATGAAATTATATAATAATTAAAAACAAAATACGATTTCAATTTGTTTAAATTTCGTAACCCAGACAGATATTTTTAATTAATTATAGAGATTATATTTTGGCATGGGTCATTTAAATATTTTGGGTTAGAAGAAAATTCAAAGAAACAAATACGAAAAATATCTCTACAAAAATGGAATAGATTGCAGTCCCAATGGTTTCCATCAGCTTGTTTCAATAACTTGTTTAATCGATTCAATGTTAACGAACCGTTTACCTTGAAATGGTTTTTCTCTGGTGAATATGAAGACTGGTGGTGAAATGGTGTTTTTATTGATCGTCATAAAATAACATGGCTACGAAAAAAGACCTAAGACCTAATACATTTAGTATAGGATCCTTAGGAACCTAAAGAAATTCACACAACATAACGCACTACCATATGCTTATCGAAAACGATCCATTTTTGAAACGATTGATTACTGGTGATGGAAAAAAGATTCAAGCGATCGTGCATTTAGCAAGATGAACCATCGCAAATAACTTCCAAAGCTGATATTCATTTAAAGAAGACTATGTTATCAGTTTGGTGGGATTACAAAGGCATTGTCCATTTTGAATTATTACCACATAATAAAACGATCATTTCAATGCAATTCTAGAAAAGCGACCAGAAATCGCAAATCGGAAAAGTGTTGTGTTCCAGCATGACAACGCAAAAACACACACATCTTTGGTCACTCGCCAAAAATTATTGGAGTTTGGTTAGGATGTTTTGCATCTGATCAGATTACCATTTAATTATAAATTTGCAAAATTTCTTGAATGGTAAGAATTTCAATAATGTTTATGATGTCAAAAAGCAATTGATTAAATTTTTTGCTTATAGGGGCCGTCATCGTAATCATAGAGCTTTATTTATTAATCACCAACTCAATTAATTTATTTTCTTGAGATCTATTGGTATCTCACGAAGTTGACCAGATATTGAAAAAACTTAAATATATAAACTCCAATGGGATTAATATTATCGCACCATTTAACGAATTCTTTGTTAGGAAAATAGACTTGCTAAAAGTCGCAAATAATATTTGGCAGTTTATTACTTTATAATTTATAACACCAATTTACTTAATACATTTTATAAAGAAATTAGATTACGACACATTTATTACTTGATTGTATGTATAATCTCACACCAAAGGTAAATGACTACTAGCCAAAAATCTTCCGTTCAATTTTATCACCAATTTTTACAATAATGGTAAAATTTAATGTAGCACAAATGCTATTTTATATCTATTCTAAACTCTAATGTCGATAATAATTGATTTTATAACAGGGGGAATTAATTCAGACACTGAGACCAAGGAAGGTTGTGGGAGCTCCCCGTGAGTTAATCCTCGAAGCGTCTGGTTTCAGAAACGGATGTTCATTGTGGAAGGGTCCATTACGTATTTTCCAAATATCCCATGCCTAGCTTTCGCATAAGCTGGACATTCACATAAGTAATTTGTAAATAAAACGCATTTTGTGAAGACTATAGTTTAGCGTGCAATGTCCCGTGAGCAACCCAATAACCAATCTTAATTTGTTTCTGGGTTGTGCCACAACAATGAAGCAACCGCTCCCCTATTGGAGCAACAGCCCATCTCTTTTGCCTGTCGACAGTTGCCACATTGTCTCCATACTCGAGTAAAATTCCGCATCTATCCCGTCAGTTAAATTGTTAAAAATATATTAAAATTACCTCCTCTTTTAAGCATATAATAATAATCATCGAAACGATTTGGATCAAAATAACAATTGTCGTTATAATAATAAGGGGGTGGACGCGGTACATAATTATTACGACATTGTGGCGGTGGTGGTGGTATCGGTGGTGGTAAAGGTGGTGAAATATCCGAACATCCTAAAATGTAAATATCATCTTGTCCTGATTTGACATTTGAATTAATTCTATTCCATTTAATTATTTGTAATTTTGTTGGATTTGCTGTCATGTAAGTTTTGTCACCATAAATACTACCGCACGATGAACGTCTATATCTAAAATAAATTAAATGAATAAATAATTGAAATATTAATATAAGTTGACAATGAAAAAAATCAAAATCTCAATTACCGAACAATACCATGGCCTTTAGTCGAACCAATCAATTCTGGCGGTATTGCCATATTTTCAATAGTTGTTATTTTTTTTTTATTTGATAATATTTTATTATTATTATTAACAATAACAACACGTTTATTGCCCCTCATCAAGCCAGGATTTTTGCGCATTAAACAATAACCAAATATGCAACCCAACAACATACTTATAGCTAGTAAAAATGCGATTAATCCAATTACTAAATTTCTTGATGCTTGTGATATCCACATATTATCCAATTTTATATAATACGGATGACAATCGAACGGAGACGTTGTATTGAAATGTGATTGCATGAAACAAAACAAATATGGTTTATTTGCTTGGATCTCTTTTAATGGGATTGTATATTGTAAATTAAATATGCATTTCACATGCTTAGTTAAATCAATATCTGACCACAATAATGTTAAATTATGTGAAGTTTTTTCCAGCGCAATCGATATGTCTTGTGGTGCTGTTTTTGAAATCGTTATATTTTGTTCACGTGGTTTAATATTAAAAATCGCCGTACCATTTCGTGACTTATAATTCAAACACTCATAAAAATGTGGAGCAATTGTAGGTTGCAAATATTTTGTAGAGAATAAATCATCTTTAGTTGTTGATCGTGGCCAATTCGTTGTATTTATTTGTACAGTTGATAATGATGTTGGCGAAATAGTTGTGGTTGTTGAACTCAAACAAAATGTAGTTTCAGTTATAGAAATATTTGATGGAAAACAATGGATTAGAGTTGAATCTGGAAATCGATTTGGATATTTATTCATGTGCCATAACAATTCGGATAAATTACAGTCACACGTCCAACTATTTGATGCCAAATATAATTCTTTCAATGAACCAGACATTAAATTAATTAGCATATTCTGTGGTAATGTTTTTAATTTATTACCCACTAACTGGATTATTTCGATTGTGCAATTAATTGGATCAAATGTATTTTCACCAATTATTTCGATTCCATTATGATGTAAATGTAAATTCCTAATTCCTATTAATCCAATAAAATTATTTGCATTCAACGAATTTGAAAAATTATTATGATTTAATTCAACCGTTTCTAATTTAGGTAAATCAGTTGTTCCAAATAAATTTGTAATATTTGTAAAATAGTCAATTTCCGAAATTCTTATGAAAGTTAAAGATAATCTTATTGGCGACAATAAATTACTGTCAATATTTTTTATGGATGATTCAATAATATATAGTTGTGACAAATTTTCTAATCCATTAAATATACCATATTTTAAACGATTTATATTAAAATGTTGCAATGTCAATATTTCGACATTATGGAAAGCTGAATGATAAAATGAATTGATTTCAATATCTACAATATTTTTACTAAAAACATGTAAATTTGTAATTGAAAGATTTGATGGTAATATCCAAATATTTTGCAATATATTATCAGGAAAATAGATGCCAATTACCACTCTGAATGTGTTATTACACTGGTTACCCTAAAAATATATTATTATTAAAATATTGCGTATATATTTGTGAAAATAGCTGAAATTTCAAGCAACTAAAAGGAAAGTGTGCATAACAATTTATACAAACACGAGCAAATGAAAATCTAACAGCGGCATTGGTGAAGCCTTTGTTTAAGAAATATGATCGCAAGGTAAAAATTGTTTTGTCATAATGATAATGTATCGGCTCACAAATCAGTAATTGCAATGGTAAAATTTGCCTAATAACGTTGTGAATTGCTACCACCGTATTCTCCAGATTTGGTATCAAGCTACAAGGTTTATATCACAAGACAATTCCCCAAATCATCTTCAATTATTGAAAGATAAGACGTTTCATTAATTCCATTACATATTTTTATATGAGTGGGCAAATCGATAGTTTTGTCCAAAATGAGATTTTCAAATATATTCCTTTTTTTACTCAGCTGAAACATTCCAGTATTAAAATAAATATTGAAAAATCAGTTACTTCGATTACAATGAACGCTATTCACTGCGCCACTCTGCGTTTATTGGAAATGCCTTTAGATGGATGTAAATGTTTTATTTTGGATGATGAACGTTGATTAATTAACCGATCTCAATCGTACGAAATGTCCTACTGATCTCAAATTTAAAAAAACAAATTTTAAACTTAATATTAAAATATTTACTTACTTGTAATAAATTTTCGAAATATGAATCTAAGTAATCCATTGTTACACTCATACAAGTACGACCACACTGATCTTGAGCAATTGGAACGCACATTTGAAAGCGTTCATTAATTTTATTATTTGTATTAAAGATTCTAAAAAAAAAAATTTGAAAATATGTAGAAAATGTGAAGCAAAGCTCTTTAGTTAGTTTATGTTTTTATACTTTTAATTAATATAATAATTAATGATTAAATCGCATTATAAAGCGGAAATTAATAATTTTATTCAATTAAAAATGTTGAGCCCTCTTCATTAAAATGGGTTTTACCAGAATATAAAACGTAACACGGTGAGCACGGTATCAAATTGAGCTTGATCATCAACCGTTGGTGGCTTGTTATGAACAGCAATAGGAAAGGATGTGATTTAAGACAAAATTAATTTCAATTTAACTACCCAAAAGTGATTTTAAAAACAAGTTAACAATTTTAACAGGAAAGAAATGTGTAACAAAATGGCGCCTAAAATTCTCACCCTCAATGAAAATTAGCCAAACTTCACTATAATATGTGATGAATCTTGGTTTTTTTTTTACTTATGCTCCAAAAAATAAACGTCAATCCATGCATTGGAGGACCTAACTTCTAAGTGAGCTGAAAAAGCTCAAATGACCAAATCAAAAATTCCAAACGTTGCTGATTGTTTTGCCGATATTCATGGGATTATGTACCTGCACTGTTTTTCTGAAGCTCAAACAATTAATCAACATTACTTGCGGTTCTGACACAACATTCGCCTTATTCGTCTGATCTGGCACCATATGAATTTTATCTGTTCCCCAAAATAAAATATACATTAAATGAAAAACAAGATTTCAGGCCGTTGAAGTTGTGTAAAACGGCATGCGTCATGAGAGGAACTCACAGAAAAAGAATTCCAGCACTGTTTTGAGAAATGGAAAATTCGCAAGGAGTGTTTTATTTAAAAGTTAATATCAAAAAGCAATAAATACGAAATAAAAATTATAACATGGTCAATATAATCGTCAAACACAGCGATATTATCAGACGTAATCGTAGCCAGCGTGGCGTCGACAATTTCCAAAATCCTGCCACATACAATATAGTCACGTGGTCAACCCACTCAAGTGGACAATATTACTAAGCGTGCCCAAATTTTTAACCACATTTGTCATAAATAATAACACCAAAATCACACTAAAACTCCACAGCAAACATTGATTGATTTTTGTAGTTGGAATTGTTTCCGACACTTTAGACAATAGAAGGGCCATTGTTCTCTCGCTACGAGTTAATCCTCGAAGCGTTTGGTTTCAGAGATTTTTTTAATAAATGATGCATTAATTATGGAAAGATTTAGTGCATGGTTGAAAATTTTTGACTAATTCATAAACCAAAAGTTATAGTTTACCATCTGTTTTTATAAACTAAGAAATATTAAATAATAAACACAACAAAGTTTTCGTCGATTTTAAAAACCATTTAAGATTCATTTTCAAACCACATTCATATTTGTACAATATATTGTTAACTATTGGTATTATATTTTTAAGTAATAATATTATTATTTTAGGATTTCAAATTGTAATTTAAACCATCAAAGTTTAAGACACCTTCCACAACCGAATTGTGTTAATGTATTTTAAAATCATATTGAAGTTTAAGAAAAACGAACTTTTCGGTTCGGCAACAATATCTTTAAACTTCTTAGGTTTAATACTTAATCTATAAATTATTAGTTTAATTATTAATTAAACTTTTTAGGTTTTACTTTTTAATCGAATTTCGGTGTAGAACTATATGTAACCAAAAATAGTGCAAAATTTTCAACCGTGTGTGTATATTGGCCGAATACCATATGTTTGAATTTTGAATATGCCGGACAGTTACTAAAATAGTGTCACGCCGATTTTTTTGATAAGGAACTGTAAAGTAATTTTGGATAATTTTAACCTAAATTTTTACTTAACAAATTTATTTCAGTTGTTGTTGAAAGGAAATGTTTAACAAAACTTTAATGAATTTTCGGATATATTTTTAAAAATATGCAATAAGAAATCAATTGTTTAGCGAGCTGCTTAAATGACAACGTGTAATTGAATTAGTGATGGTAATTATCACGTACTACTTTCATTCCCAAAATTTTTCCTGTAGTAAACAAGACGGGAAATATTCAATTACTTTGTTTTAAATATAAATTAAAATCCCATAATTACCACGTCAAATCAAACTTTTAAGTCGTGGTGGAGTTCAGTCGTGATTTTTTCTATTAATTTTGATTAATAATTATAATTTTTATGTATTTTTTTTTATTATTACGAATTGTTATCTGCGATTATTTAAATCTTCGAATTTATTAATTAGCAGATTAATTTCGCAAAAACAAAGTTCTATCGATGGATAAGAATAATCCTAGAAATTTTTGCAAATTTTTACCAACAAATGAATAAATCATGGATATCCGTTTCACGTGAATTACGGTGAAACATGTGTCGATAAAGCAAGCTCGAGTAGCGATTTGTTTGTTCAGTATTTCCAGACATCATTTGATTCAATTGTGGTTAACATTGATAATAATAATTTGGATCAGATAATTTGATTTATGCAATTTAAGCTTTTTTATTAGTAGCAGAACAATATTTTTGCTTCAATTCAGAAATGTAAAAATGATTACGCCTGCGGACTTTCGATTTTATTCAACAAATCATTAAAAAGTGGAATTCGTCAAGATATTTATAGAAAAAATCGTATGTAATTCCGTATCATAAATTCCAAAGTTGTGTGAATCATTAATTGTTGATAATTTGACATTTAATATAAAATCTATTATATCTCCACAACAACATGGTTTTTGTTCTGAGCAGATCAACCACTGCTAACTTACTTGAATTCGTCACCGTGTCTGTATTGATAATTTTAATATCATACAGTCACAGGTGGACTATATTTTTACGGATTTTAGCAAGACATTTGACAAATTTCCACATTGCTCATATCGAAATTATATAAATAACAGAAGTTATTGAATTTGAGTTTAATTCTAAATTTGTGTTCTGGATTTTGCATCTATAGTCTTTCCACACGATCATGTAGTATCAATAATTGAGTGTTATTAATTACTGACACATTTGTAAAGAGTAAAGTAATTAACATTATTCATCGCAATAATACATTAATATAAATAAAGCGCTTCTGATTTATTTTCATAACACCTTGGCAGATCCAGACGTTTATATTGTTAAAAAATTAAATTTTAAACTTAACATTAATTATGTTATCGATAAAGTAATCTCTAATATAAGATTTATTATTCTTGATTGGCGAATTTTCGAATCCGTACACTATTAGGTTTATGGTTTATGCTTTAGTTAGATCTGTTATTGAATATTCTTGCTAAATGTAAGTGCGGTCACCATATTACGTTGTGGATATTTGTAGAATTGAATCTGTTTACGTTTTTGTGTTTAAGTTTCTTTTTTATTTAATCTCTATTGTCATTCTGCATATCGTAATTAAAATAAAATAATAAAATACTTACTGTTGTTCTATATTATTTATTCCGCTTTCAGGATCATCAACGTCATATGCACGTTTGGTAGTGTTTACTACAACGATGGCAAAAAAAAGAGTAAAAACTAATATACCAAAGATACATGCCATAATTTTATTCCACTTTTCTATCCATTCTTGTAATTTAGGCCAACTATATGTTATAAATGTATGCGTGTTTATAAAAGAATGCGAATAAAACGTACAAAGTATAGTTTATAAAGTTTTAACAAACCCTTCACTTTTCTTTGGTTTTTCTAATGTAAAAGATTTTTTCTTAAACATTAACCAATGCCGTTGAATATGATTTAATTCAAAAATTTTGAATTTTTTATTTTATCACCACAATAATTATTAGTTAAGTATCGTTCTACACTAAAAGCTACTGATATAAAATAATGGAAAAAGCATTCCAAACTTCTAATTTATTTATGGTGTTCGCATTTTAGTTAATATTGGTTAGATAAAATTAAAAGTATTAAATATTATTATTTATTTATGAATACAAAATAATATTATTTATCATAAATTACATTATGATTTATTTATAATACCAATTTGTAATATAAATTTTATCAAAATAATTATTGTCATTAACTGTAAGGTGTATGCGTGTGAAATGTCGATGTTTTCAACAAAATGAGTGAATAGGATAATCAAAGTATTGGGCCGTGTTGGCAATAAGCAATCTGTTTGGAAAATGTTCGTACGAAAATGCCGCCTCGATAGCACTATTATCGTCCTTTGACGTCAACCGCATGCATTGATCTAATTTTCGACTTCTCCATAGCAATTGAAGTTTGAAGTCGAAAGAAAAAAGTGGAATTCAAAAAGAGCAGATCTGGTTAATATGCATGCGATGGGTAGAACATCCCAGCCTATAGTTATTTGGTAATTTTTCATAGCGATTACCCACCAGTAACCGTTTCGCCAAGCAGTAGTACTTCATAATACCCTACAGGGAATAAATATATTAAATTATAATATTACATTTATTAAAAAATATATTAAAAAAATTTTAAAAAATGATCGAAATCCATTTTAATAATTTTCAAAAGATCTAATGCATATTATAATCGGTGTACAGACGACCAACATAGCACAGAAATTGATTTTAATAGAAAAAAAACGTACTTAAACATATCCAATTAGACGGCCTTTTGTTGTTTATATGACATAAATTTCAGTCCGTTTCAAGTTGTCCGTCAATGTGTATCAAATTTTTAATAATATGATCGTTCCAAAGCGAAATTTAATGTCAATGACAATGATTTAAACTGCGCGAAAAAATTGTTTTGAAGCTATGGCAATGATTAATTCGGCTTGGGAAGATTATTCTGTTGTTGCTTCAACTGTTAGCATACGAAGTTTCGCGATGAACATTTTAACCTTTGAGACGAAAAACGTTCAGGTTCTGACAGTTCTGATTCATACTCAACCAAGAACTTGGAAAACAGTTAGGAGTTACTTAAATAACAATTTCAAATCGATTGCATGCAATTGAAAAGATGTATTAGATAAGTGTATAGAGAACAAATATCGCAGAATCGATATTTGTTTAAATTTGCTTTTTCACTACAAAAAATTAATTTTCTGCACAAAATCTTCAAAACGGGTTGATCCAAGCCAGCCATATCTGGCCGTTCTGAAGTTCAACAGTCATGCCAAGAAAGTGTTATTGTGTGGCTGTTGGAATTGAAAGGGAATCATCTACTACGAACTTGAACGTCGTTAAATTGTCACGACTGCAAAACTATACACACTTAAATTCTATGGTGTTATGTACTTTCAAGACTCTTGACACAATTGAAATAAAATTAATTTTAATGCCATTACTCACACAAAAACCTTATATGCAACGATATTTGTTAGTGAAATCGATATTTCATATGCATACACCTATTATTAATAGTAAACTGTATACTTCAATATTAAAATTTATTCTAAGTTAATATTTTAATTGACTTTATATCATTTACATATTTAATAAAGTGCTATGATTAGAAATTATAATTTATAGATATTCAATAAATGCGTTATCATGAATTTATTCGCTTCATAAACCATTTAAATGTTAATAATATTTCTGCCAAGTAACAAATATTAATATAGCAAAATGTATTAACTTGACCAGAATTTGATAATAAAATATATTCAATTGTAATATATTTCGTAGAAAAGTTCATCCATTCGTCCGCTTTACAAAAAAGGTGGTAAAAATAAAACTTATCCTGCTAATTACTTTTATGTAATTATTTCAAACATTTTTGTTGCATATCCTCAACATCATAACATGTGGTTTTGTTCATTGTGTAGATCCTTATTAGTTGGATTTTAATTTAATTGTGGTAGTAGATTTTGTTATTGCCGATTTTAGTAAAGTTTATCAATAAATTTTCGCACGATATTTTGTAGCAAAAACTATCAATTATTTCTTAGCATGGATCGTATTATTCAGAGTATTTTTGAATGATGTGTTGATTATTTGTAGTTTCATTTGATGTACCTCAGAGTAGCCATTTTGCTATGTTATTTGTTTTATATAATATATATTAATCACTTGCGCTCTGTTCCAAAATTTCTGATTGCAAAATTTAAGCTAAAGATATAAAACGCTTGCAGTCAGAATTTCATTGCATTTTATGGATGGTATTACGTAAATAAGATACTTTTAAATGCAGATAATTGTAAAGTTATTGGATTTATTTATATGGTGGTAATGTTTTGGAAAATATCGTCAGAATATTTTGAGGGTTTACATTGACCATAAATTTAAGTCTAAGGCCTATTTTAATTACCTGATTGGTTGTGTCAATTCTACAATTGTTATTAACGGTAGGTTCGCGGACTATCTGATTTATAATGCTATCGAAACACAAGAAAAAACGTTCTTTATCAGTAGTTTAATTACCAAGAAGAAGTATAAAGGACTATTAAGGATAGATAGGTACCACACCACAAAAAATTCATGTTATTTCCTGCTGTTCCTGATTTTCTGATTTCATTGGGTTAATGATATAGTGTTAAAGTGTGAAAAAAAAAAACACATTGTGATGAATAATAAAATTATTTTATATTGTTCACTAATTTGTGCACTAATTTGTGCACAATATTTTTTAATTGAATAAATATAACATTTTAATGAATCATTTAAATTTTGTTGTTGAATAACATGAATTTTCCAACACCGGGTGGAGTTTTTTTTTAAAAGTTTAAGTTTGCAACGCACTTATTTACAATAACTCTTTAGTTATTATTTATAAGCACTAATTAGGAAAGTGCCTTCTATCACATTAAGGCCAAAAACAGACATTTCAGTTACACATTACAGATTTTAACATGGTCCCTGAGATATGACCCGAAAAATAAAAAATTTTCCAAGAGCTGCCGGGTCTACGCACTTTACAAAGCAACAATAAAAAATTTATTTCCTACAAAAACTTGATCAAAAACAGAAATTAAATGATAACAAATTTTTAAAATAATAGAAAATTATAAATTGTTAAGAGATAAACAAAAACCGGTAATATTTTGTATTAAAAATATATACGAGCAATAATTAATTAAAAATATTATAGAAAATATAAACAATACAGTAATTAACAGTAACAGTCGTGTTTCTATCAAATTTCAACAATTTAATAATTATTTTAAATCAAATAATAAACTTTAATTACAATAATAAAAACTTTAAATTTAATTGTAATCAGAAACACTACGTCTCAAATGAACTGAGACATCCAAATCCGTCACAAAATACACTTCAATTTTTTAATGTAAATGTTTGATTTACAAGCAATAACTTTTGAATATTCTCAAATCTATCTCTATAAATATAATCTGATATAATCTAATCATGTGTCGCATAAAACTATTTCTACCAATTGCATGTGTGGAAATTTTGAAGCCTGTTACTGTGATCGAGGATCCAAACAATCAAATTCGTTTTACTATGCCAACAATAATTAAAAATCATGTAACTTTTATGGTTAAAATTAGTGAAATGTGGATGTACTTAATTTATTTATTTATTATGATTACAACAACGTTTTGAAAAGAGATTGAAATTAGGTTTTAAAGTTTTTCAATTTCAGTTGCTTTTATATTAAAATCATTAACAATAGATACTGTGTTATGTGGTGTAGAACTTAAGTATGTCGATGTTACTGCCCATATCGTTTATATGATGTCTTGGCTATTATAATTAGTAAATGCATGCAAAGGTTATCTTAAGTCGAAGTAATATGTTGTCGAGATTATGTGTGTCGATGTTATTGTATGCCGAAGTAATGGTATGTCGACTTTATTACACAATGTTTCTATCTTATAGTTTTAACGTTTATGGGATTTACTTTTGCGTTTAAATTATGTTTAGATAAAATTATAAGTAATCATAAATTACGTTATGATTTATTTATAATACCATTTACATAAATTTTATCAAAATTATTATTAACTAATGAAAATTATTATAATGAAATTTATTGGTACTTATAAAGTTTTATAATTTATATCACATAAATAATAGTGCTGATTATATAAATAAAAGATAACGACAAAAATTTGTTCAATACAATTTACAAAAAGACATTTATTTTAATTAATTTGATATTACCATTGAGTGCAAATAGTCTTAACATATATTATTTATTCACTAAAAATATAGTTAACACTTTGACGCCAATGACGGTAATAGTCGTCCAATTTTCGCTAGTTATGATACGTAAAATTTTAAAAGCGTGCGTCAACGTGTTAAAGTGAATGACATTGATTTGGTTTATTCAAAGAGAAACGTAATATAAAATACCAGGAGATAAAAATAATTATTGAAATTGATGAGGATTCCTTTTCAATCGTTACAAGTGGTAACACAACATTTTATAATTGTGGGAAGTCTAGTAATTGTGAGTATTGTGAAAATGTTAAAAAAAAAAAAAACGACAGTGCGAAAATAGGTGTTCTGGTGATTTCTCCCTCAAAGTTGAACAACGATCGATTAGTCATAAGAAATATTTAATGATTCCCTTTGATTCTTGGCTCCTTTTTTTATTTTACAAATATATATAATAATAAAGCAGTTGTCTGAATTCCTTTTCATATTCAGATCCTTTTCTATTCGATTCCAGGTTCTCCATTTATTAAATTAGTAAATTTAGTGTCATCATTGTCATCAGCATCATCATCATCATCATCATCATCATCATCATCAACATGTATAACGTTATCACCCATAATTGATAACTTGCATATTATTAGTAAATAAATACGCCGGAATATTTGTCTTATTAAATCCATTATAATGACTGTTTAAAAATATTATAATACAGCACTTTTATTTATCCACGAATTATGCTTGGAAGAAAAACCAAGCCATTTAATGAAAACTTTATTACCATTTACTTTCAAAATCTTTTCTACTAGATAAACATCAACATATTCAGTCTTTAATAATTCCATTTCATAAAAACCGCCTTTAACAGGTTGACTCTGATAATCTTCTAATAGATAAGTTACAGGATTCGTATTCTGAATTTTAGTAATTTTAAATATTTCTGTAGTACAATTCGGAGTATAACCATATTCAAATGCATGTTTATATTTTCCAATACGCACAAAATCACCAACTTTTAATTTTGCTTTTTTAAAAATTTTTATAAAAGTGTATACATTTGAAAGCAGATGTTTCCCATTGTGAGAATTAACACCACAGGGATTCATTTTTACAGTTCGATGCCATGTATTATTGTATTTCTCAGTCAAACGTTGAATTAGTTTAACCCATTTGTAAGAACCATTTATACTAAACTTTATCCACATCATGTTTATCAAAGTTCGATTGAATCTTTCAACTATAGACGCTTTTAAATTACTATACGTCGAGTAGTGATTAATATTATATTTCAGCATCAAATTTGAAAATTCTTATTATAAAATTCAGTACCATTATCAGTTTGCAAGTTTTTAGGAATACGACCATATCTAAGTATTTATAAGCAATGCTTTAGTAACGTCAATATTACGGTTGTTCTTAATTGGAGCACACCATGCATATTTTGAGAATCCATCTATTACAGTAAATAAATATTTATATCCTTTATTCTGATAAGAGTAAGCACACATTACTACATAATCTGCTTGCCATATATCATCTAAACCTTAAATTGTAAGATTCTGTGAATTTTCTTTAAAATTAAATCATGTTTCAAGCATTGCTACAGATTTCTATAGTGAATTATGAAATTAGTTTTTTTATGTATTATAAATCAGCTACCAACTTACAATAATTTGATATTTAGATTTTTCTATCGTAGGGACAAATTGGAAATTCATTTTGACTGTCGTGTATAGAAATTGGATATTCAAAATCAAATGCAAATATATATCCTGTATCAGAATCATCTGAAATAGAGTCTTCCATAAAAGATGCAACTTGATCGATATCAATCCATTTAAAGTTAGAATCATTCATACATAGCCTAACCATATCATTAATTACAACAGGGATTTTTTTCGACATCGATATTTATAATTCTTTATTTAAGGGGATAAGATTAATATGACCGGGGATATCAGATAAAGATTTTATAAAGGGATGACAGTCATACCCCGATAAATTGTGGAAAAATATAGGTATAAATTTTTAGTACTCTATACTTTAAATTGCAGCTCTGGTGAGCAGGTCCTCTATATCTACCAGACAAATGGCAATGAACTAATATTCGACCAATAAATAATTATTTTTTACATATGTTACATAATGGTTGACTCACCTGTATTATTCTTTCCTCTGGTGTTAAAGGAAGACATGGTATTGACTTTTTGATGAAATTTTTAAAGATGTTTGAAGCACCTGCTGCAACACTTTTTACAAATTTTTCAGCAGCATCATCACCTGCATAACTTTTAAATGATGATAAATTTGAATCATATGAGCAATTTATATAATATGCAAAAGCACATGGAATATGTTCTGCACTTATGTTGTTGAAGATATCGCTGGATTCGGAATGCATGTAGCGATGGATGGTAGCAAACATTCAAAATCAGCCTAAATAACAAAGAGGACCTCCATCTGCTTATGCTGATTTTTAAATTTTAAAATATTATCGTCTTCGCTGCGCATTTTTGGTATTATTCTATAGCATTCGCTCTTGTGCGTTTGTAACATTTCTTCTGAATAAAAATGCTGTAGACAAGTCTATGTCCATGTGTAGAAACCTGTTGGCTTATAAGTCGATATACCAAAGTGTTATTTCAGTTAAATTTATAATAACTTTTGAATATAAGTAAATAATATTTTATACATACCTTGATAAATCCTTAATCCATACATAATGATTTTTATCTTTATTCCCTATATAAAACAAATTGATATGATGTTCTTTCTCTATTTGGGAATTTTAATATGGTCCCACTATAGATTTTTCTTCATACCCAAACACATTTATGCTTATGGAGGAGTGTAATTCTTCAAATAATTTGATAGCATCTAATTTCAGAGGAAATTCTAATCCTTGAAAATTTAATATGTTATCCTTCACCATTATTACGTCATCATATATATTGGCAATATTATGACTTTATGGTCTGAATGCTTGGACTACAGGATGCGAAAAGTATGAAATTACAGCCCATTTAAAACAAAATACATCTTCATTTTTAATATTTATGCAGCACTGTCTTTTTAGTATAAAATCTGGTAGGGGTAAATAATGGCTACCAGCCAAAAGTTTATTTTGGTTAATATTTATTTCAATATGTTTTATTTTTGTTAAGGTCCAGTCGCTAGAAGCCTCCTGGAATTCTTCGCTTTGCAATTGAATAGATGAATTCATTTCGTTTACTGCATCGTTGATTTCGCTATTTAAATAAATGATTTTCATCTTACTCTGGAACGATTTGAGGGATAAAATCATATCCTCTTCATCAAATTTAATATATTCGCAAAATAACTCAATATTAAATTTAATAGTCATATGTTTGAGTAATGCATCCTCTAATATTTCTTCAACTGTTTTATTCATATTATTTAAAAATAATTTCAGGTCGAGAATTGTTTCATTCTCATTGAAAACAGTGAAGGTTTCAATCCTTTTTTTGAAACCACTTTTCACGTATTTACACGTGGCATTAATAAATTCATCCGAATTCTTTTTATGAACGTTTGTACGAAGATGGTATATCCATTCTTTCCGGAGGATAGAAACATTGCAGGTGCTACATAATCTCATTTTAGTGGAACCGTTATTATTATCAATAACATTACTAATATTACCTTCATTATTATTACCTTCATTATTACTAACACCATCAGTATTGTTATTATGCACAGTATTTATATGCCTTTTCAGATTATCACTTCTGTTAAAACTCTTATTACATATATCACAATTCAACTTAATTAAATTTTTGTTATCATGAACGCAGATTGTATGACGCGTTAAATTACTAATTTGAGTGAAATCCTTACCACAAATTTCACAGATGACTTTCATTTTTATTTAATTTAGTTTCTTTTAAATTTAAAATGAATAACACCTGACACGAATACACTTTTAATCAAATCTGTGTAAAACAATTTTCGTTTAAATTTAAAAATTTTTAAAATTAATTATATATCACTGTAAAACTTAGACTGACAAATATTTTCAAATGTTTCTTTTATTTTACTATTAATGTATATGTAACATAAAAAAAAGGATTCAAAAATCAAAGGGAATCATAAAATATTTCTTATGATTAATCGATCATAGTATATGATGATATAGAAAAATATTTACCTTGAATAACACAAACTTTGAACTAATGAATGCTGCAATATTATTTTAGCATTTATTATTATATTTATTATAACTACAATAATAGTGGCTAATACCATATACAAGGTATACCGGTTAATGTCCGCCGTTTTTTAAAGTGAAAAAACATATTTTTTTGTAGGAGAGAACCCAAAAATTCTTTATTCAAAATATTTTCCATCACTAGTTACACATTTTGTCCACCTTTCAGGCAATTTGTGGATACCACGCCAAAAAAATTGTTGTTCCTCTGATGAAAACCAGTTAGAGACCCAATATTCGAGTTCTTCAGACATTTTGAAGTGCTGGTCTTTAAGGGCGTGGCCCATCGATGAAAACAAAAAGAAAAGAAAGAGCCAAGTCTAGTGAATAATCCGCATGTGATAAAACTTCCCAGTTAAGCGCCTCTAATATTTCCTGGACCGGTATTGCTTTGTATGATGATGCATTGTCATGTAGGAAAATTACCTTGTGTTGTTTGATATTCTTGTCTTTTTTGCAGCAAAACACGGTTAAAATTGATGATTTGTTGTCGGTAGCGATCAGTATTAACAGTTTCACCAGGTTTTAGAAGCTCGTGGTACACCACACCTTTCTGATCTCGCCAAACACAAAGCATTCTCTTCTTACCAAAGCGATTTGGCATTTTTTATGTTTTTAACAATGTTGTTGCTCGATAAGAGGTCTGCCCGTGACAGTTGACCCCGTGACCTTTATCCCATGACATTTCACCCCGTGACCTTTGCCCCCACGTAATTTGATCCCGTGACCTTTGACCCTGTTCCTTACTGCTCCTTGGGCCAGGATCGGCATATTCCTACTACTGATACGGATCGTTATATAGTACAACACGTGAGCTTACAGAGAAGCTATAGACGTATCACTTTCATGCATTGTAAAGCGTTTTGAGCAACTTGACTACGAAAAAAAACGGGTTCCTCTTTAACTTAAAGAAATTCACTTAGCACAACAATGCAAATCGAGAAAGTTTTTACTTACTACTTACTCCATTACATCAAAATCCAGCAACGGTTTTAGTCTTCTCCAACACGCTTTTCCAACCTGACCTATCTGCACTAAACGTCTTCTAAATATCACAGTTTACTGCATCTAACCTTATAGCTCTTCCGGCTCTTCTGGATTACCATTCAACAGTGTTTTCGACACACATTCCTCCTCCATGCATAATACCATCCAAGCCATCTTAATCTATAAATTTTGACTGTTTTGATAATATTTTATTCACCGTACAACTTGGTTAAAATAAAAATTGTATCTTCGTCTCCAAGCGTTCTATGACAGGACCAAATATGAAGAGAGTCTTTGCCAATTATTTATTGTAGCTGCATTAGGTTGCATCGTCTCTGATGGGCGAAAATGTTTAGCTGCTGTCTTCTATGTTTGCATTTCTGGCAATGATTATGGGCAAACAGAAATTTGGGGGTGTGTGGAAGACAAAAAGATGATATCTGATTTCGACACACTTAGAATTTTTTTTAACAAAACAATCAAAGGAAGTTGTTTTTCCATCGTATTTATCACACACATTTGAATGAATGATCCACAACAACCAGTAAAATCGGAGCCAAAAAGCAAAACCCATAAAATGTAGGCTTTACTGGGTATTTGGTGGGACTAGAAGATCGTGGTGTATTATGGATTGTTGAAAACTGGTCAAATTATCAGTGGTGAGCGCTACAAATAAGAATTTATTGAATTTAATATTGTTTCAATGCACCAACAGACATAGAAAAGTAATTCTTTTGTATACGACACTGCTCGCCTGCATATCCCAAAACCGGTCAAAATAGACGTTAGAAGCATTTGGATGGGATGGGTTTTATTCACCAGATGTTGATCCATCAGATTACTACTTGTTCGATGACGCATGAAATATGTACACACAGCACACTGTCACAATTATGAATACGTTAAAAAATTACTCGATTCATGAGAGGAGAAATTTTATGTTTTGATGGTCTAACTATTAATAACAAATTTTTATTTTTATTTTTAAAGCAAATGAAAATGAAAAATGTAGTCAAAATTTTAAATATAATTTTATTTTTCTTATAATTTTGTGTTAAAATACATATTTCTATAATAAACTAGAACTTGCATTACAAGTACAATTATTATTTAAAAAACATTCTACGTTGCAATCACTTTTGGGTTGCTCAATTTTTTTACGTTTTGGATGTGGTGGTAATGGTGGCGGATTATCTGATGAAAGTTTATCTAAATACACAGCATTTTCAGTATTTTTCTCTCTCATTTTTTCCATACGCCATTGTATTATTTGAAATGGTGATGGTATTACAGCTGTTATATAACTTTTACCACTAATACTTGAATCTGAGACACTTCTGTTCAATGATCTATAACAAAAAAAAACAAAATATTACTCAATTAAATTGATATTACATTAATTTTTATCAATACGTGATAATGTAATCGAATTTAACAATAAATAATAATTAATAATAATTTTTTACTCAAGTCTAAGATACTAATATAGTTTTTTTTTATCATATTCTAGCACAGATTATGCCCTGACGTAAAACAAAATTTTGCTGATCCACAATTTATATAAAGTAAATCTTTTTTTAGCATATGTTCAATTTGCTTCACCATTGAAGAGCCTGACATTGGAGTCAAGTTAGTAAATTAGTATACGTATGTGAGTGTATAATATTTCACTAATTGATTTGTAATTATGTTTCGATCGATAGGTGAATTATTAATTGAATGAACCATGTGCGACTGTATCACGTCTTGTACAATATATGTTAATCTCTGATTAGCATTCAATGTAAAATTTTCAAAGATATTCACTTTTGGATTTCATAAAACGATTAAATGTTAATTTAGTTAATTCGTTTTCAGTACACAAAATAGAGAATTTTAGAGAATGCTGAAATTAAAAACTGACAGTTTCCGACTTCATTCGAAACTGATCACAATATTACTTTTTTTAAGTAATACTATCTTAAAATAGGTCAAAAAAACACTATAAAATCACCAATCACATACAAAATCAAAATCATCATCTTTATCATCTAAATCAATATTAAGAGAATCAACGCTGCTTTGGAAAATCATCTCATTAAACTTGAGAATTCAATAAATGTAAAATTGTTTGAATGTGGTCAAACAAAGATTGCTTATTTGCAGGTATGCTCACTATTAACGAAAGATCAGCTGTAGTTATGAGATTATAAATTGCGATCACATGCTTTTTCCCTCTCTATTCGCTGTTCTGATTTTTTAACTGCTACTTTTCATATAACAAAATATATTCCTTGGTGTGTCTAATTCTTGAATCATCAAACCTCCTGTTTCCCTAGAATATACAACGTCTTCACTTCAACTACTCACAAAAAAATTGTCAGTGTTCATAACCTTAAGGAAATATTTCTTATCTTTGTCATCTAATACTAGATTCATCTATAGCCAAATTTGATTATTCCCTAAGGCATCTTGCCTTGCCACCATCAGCCAATAACAATACATCATCTGACACACCAGGCCGATTTTTTGGATGACAATTCGATATAACCGTTTTACATTAACCATACGTAATTTTAATCCCATCGTTGCTCCAACTATATTAATAACGAAATTTAACATTGAAACTTGTGTTGTTTTAGCAACTGTATTAAAATTATCTTGTGGAACTTAAACACTATAGGTCTTATTGAACTGATTTCTTGACCATATTGAGATACAAAAGATCCATCTTGATATCAAGAATTATATTCACATACATACATATGTTAATGTTTCCTTCCCAAAGAAACTCTCACTCATTCATCTGAATCTCTTATGGTCATATTACTTTGATTGTTAAAATAGAAAGCATACCCAATTGTAATCAATCTAACAGTTGTTGATGCTGCATTAAATATGTCCATTAAAAAACTAGCACTTGCACGAAAATATTTATCCTCTTCCAAATATTCAATTGCTTTGCTGAATCATTCTATGTGTAACTTTGTTAAATTTTGGAGGATTTGATTTTTTCCAATCAATAATATTGAAGAGAAACATTCATCTTCAGCATTTCCTAAAGTTTTTCGTTTCACAGTCATTATGGAAAAAGTAGCTTTACAAATCATTGCAACAACAATTTTTCGTCCATAGAACATTCTTCATAGCCAAGATGAGTTTTTGTTGTCAAACCAAACCTCATGAATCGGTAAGAACAATGCTGGCATTAAATTTGTATTTCATTTAGATACATCTTCCGTTCCTTGTGCCACTTTAGTTTGCGAACAGTTGTGAATGGTAATCGAAGACAATTTATGTTCAATTTTGTGTTTCTTTTCATCACCACCTGCCACTCACTATATGGATATAGTTGAATCAGGAATGTATTTGCCTAATAACAAATGAAATTCCTCGACAATATATAATACAATAACATTCTCCTCGGAATTGATGCGAATGCCGATGCACAACGATCATTTTTACCTCTTTCATCTTCTTTAATATAGAAATAAAATGACCTTAAACATGCTCTTGGGAGTATCAAAGAAATCACTACGATTCCATACTCCACTTTCATTAAAAACAAAAAAAACATGACCAAACTAAATAATCGATTTAAATTTGTACAACCAGCTAACCATTGAATCATAATGAAATCATAATTTTCAATGTATTTAATATTTCTAATTATATCTAGAATCAAAAATACGTCTTTACCATACTATTCAAAAACCAAAATACGAATGACATAATACGTAAATTGACAAAATTAAATTTAAATTTGAATAACAGAAGAATTAAATAACAGAAAAAACAATTGAATTTAAAATGTTATTTGTTTGTATTGGATTATTATTTATTATTATAATTTATTATATGTTTTAAAATAAAAGACAACATGATATTATTATATAAAAAGCTCTGCGATAAACAGATCGACCTGTGATTTTATAATTTATGAATGTGCTTGTTTATGTAATATGAATTCCGCTTGCATGTATTGTACATTTTATGTAATTGGGAATGTTATTTCCCAGTAGGACCGGTAAACGCGATCGTGAACGACTCGGCGAACTAGGAAAGACTTTAAGGTCTTTCTCGAAGGCTCTTATTGACTTTGAATGATTTTCGTCAACGATCGCGTGTATTTGTTGAATAAATTGTGTAGTTTTAATAGTGTCCGAACGTTCCTCATGCTTTTTGCATTTTGCAACAGATTGTGTATCGCCATCTGATGCTTCCAATTCAAGGGGAACCTTATGTACGAATGATCGGGCGTTATAGAGAAAATTGGAAATTCATCGGTGCATTCTTTGTTTAACAAGTTGATGAATTCGCTAGGGAATCCAGTTAAAAAAATCAGAACTACTTAAAGTAATTCTTTTATGTATATGTACTATATTTTCCAACATTATCCACATTTACACGGATAAATTAACCGATAAATTTTTCGGTGAATATTTTGATGAATTAATTGGTAAATTCATTCATGCAAAATCAGAAGTACTTGCAATTTATGTATGCATTCTTTGAAGAAATTGATAAAAAGTGAAAATTTTGCAAAAAAAGGCAACAAACAAGACATCCTAATGAAAAGAAAAAATTGAATCGGACCATAAAAAATATAAGAGACTAGCAGGAACTAGGCAATTCAAGATTATGTTAAAAAGCTGACTTCAAGAAAGTCAGCTAACTATTGGTTGTGGAAGATTCAAAAAAAAACTAAAACAAATAAATTAGCACTAACCTCCCCGAACAGACAAAGCAACCAATAGCATATTAATTATTATTATTGTTATTAATGCTCAGCCGCAAATGGAGTTTCCGAGAAAGTTTTAAAAAATAAGACGGTAAACCAGGGGGATGATTTAATCAACCGTCGTATCGTGTAAAATCTACATGAGGCGGGATTTACATTAATAACTTATATCGGCAATCTCAAGAATAAGGGGAATACTTTCCAATACAGTGGAAGATCGCGGAAATTACACAATTAGTTGTAAGTCAGTCATTCGCCAAGGTATGACACGAAGGTTTACTATACAAAATTAAAACAACTGCTGCCACAACATTTGCACCTGTTGTTAAAATAATAACTCTAAGCATTCACATCAATTCATGAAATTAAATTTGGAGTATCGCAGGACCGTGTCCAATACTACACCTTATATATATGACGGACCTATCAACAACAAATGGAACAGTTATCGTCACATTTGCAATTGATACGATTATACTGGCGTATCATAAAGATTCAATAATTACTTTGGAAAATTTACAAGAAAGTTTAAACAGCATTCAATAATTAATGGTTACAATGACCGCGAATCACAATGAATCGAGAAACATTGCCTTCAATTGTATTCAATAATCAACCAATCAAGTATCTAAAGGAATGCAACACCTAGATAGGCGACTAACCTGAAGGTAACAATCAATAATTTTAGCAAGTCATATTACTCCAACTGGAGCAGCCTATGGCGTCTACTAAATATTCATTACAGTTCATTTACATAATGGAGATAAAGGACTATTAAATATCCCGTTAGGATATTGATTGTACATTAATAAAGGGATGACAAAAAAGAAAATTCGTGTAATTGATGAAATACTGCCCAGCAGTTCCCTCTCCTTTATTATAACGTAAATTATAATTACATACCTTTTATATTTAATGCTTTCATAATTTGGCTGTTCATTTAATTCCCTTCCAGCGAACATTAAATCCGCAGAAATTCTATCATCATTATTATGGTTAATGCTATTATTATTATTATTATTAATATTATTGTTATTATTATTGTTATTAATGTTATTGTTGTTATTATTAGCATTAATATTTCTTGTTCTTAAAAACCTTTTTGGATTCCTTATTAATATGCAAATGCCAATAAATAAACCCAAAAATATGCTAAGCGCTATTGTTGTAATCATTAATCCAAATACTAAATTACGAGTATCATTTAAATTGTATTTATCTTGATGATAAAAATCATCGGATTTAACAAAATGTGGTACACAATCTAGTGGAGAAATTAACGTTGACTGATCGGTTAAACAAAATAAGTAAACAGAATTTCCAATTAAATTTTCAACAAGAAATGTCGGTGATAAATTTTTGTAGCAATACATCTGATCCTTTATTAATATATTTTCCGCTACAATTGCCGTTGAATTGTATGTATACCAAAGAAATTTTAAATTTTCGGTTAATTTTTTAATTTTTACTATTAAACTATTGTTAGAATGTTCAATAATTTTAATATCTTGAGCATTACCAGAATTAATCGTTAAATAGCGTTCATCGTTATCATCATCATCGTCATCATCATAATCATCATTGAGTGTATTATTCACTAATGACGAACAATAAACTTTAATAAATGAATCAAAAACGATTGCATTATTTTCAATATAAGTTGTTGTTTCCAAATCAGTTTCACAAAATGTGGTTGCATTAATTTTTTCATTTGCTGAAGAACCTGAATTACATATTATAAAATCGTAAAAATGTTGCGGATATGTCATTACTTGAGATTGCAGTTGTTTAAGTTTACAATCGCATTGCCAATCATTTTTACTTAACCAAATTTTCATTGTACGTTTGCTTAACAACTTATCGAACAAATTTGGTGGCAATGTTTTTAATAAATTTATTCTTAAATCTAATAGTTTTATTGTGTTATTTAATGCATCAAATGAATGTCTACCGATTACTTCTATGCGTGAATTAGATAAATATAAACTGATGACACTATTCAGTCCGACAAAACTACGTCGTTTTATTGTATTTCTAAAGTAATTAACTGACAGTTCTGCTATTTCTAAATATGGTAAATTTATTGAACCAGTTAAATTTACGATTTCTGTGTTATCATTATTATTCCAATTTTGTACTTTTATAAATGTTAGTCCTTTAACTGGTTCTAAAAAATGGCTATCAATAAATTTAGCATTAGTTATAAACAATTTTGTTAATCCATTTAATCCGATTAACATATCACTTTTAAAATAATCAATATTGGTGCCAGATAATTCTAAAACACGTGTTTGTGAAAATATAATTGTATTGAATGCTTCACCTTCAATATCTGCTATGGAACCGCCTGTAATTATTAATTTGTCAACCGTTATATTTTCTACATTATTCAGCCACAGTTTTGAAATCATATTATTTGAATACAAACAACCACTTAATGATAATGTTATAGTACTTCGACAGGGGTCCTTCTATAAATATTTGTGTTGAATATTTCGTGTATGAAAAAAATATGGAATGAAAATTAATTATAGTTATTTATTAATTTACTCTATAAGGAAGATGCCATCGCGAGGTGTCTGAATTTCGATTCCAATGAAATTTTGCCAGGCTGTCTAGTATTGAATAAAATAGGAAACACGAATTTTTTTATAGTTAGTTTTTTGGTATATTGATAAATAGGCAGAACTATGTTCATCATTTTATATTTTAGATTGTAAAATGGTTATGAAATGAATTCAACAAACTAGATACACCTAATACTAACTCTGTCCCTTAATAATTCGGAATGGATTAAAAAAACACAAAAACCATTTTATTTATTCAAAATCATCTCAATCAACAGAAGTCGCATCGATTTGCACACGTTCATAAAGTGAATCAAATGACTTTTTTATGCATGTGATTAGAATGGTGTTGAGAACGGTGGTCGTCGCATTTTGAATGTCTTAAACTGATACAAAACCGTTTCCTTTCATTGCCAAATAAAATTTTGGAAATAGATAATAGTTACAAGGAGTTAAATCTGCCGAATACGGTAACTAATGAAGCAAAAAAATAGGATTTTTAATTAAAAATCCAGTGATTATTGTTGAACTGCGTGGTTCTCGATATTCAGGATGAATACGACCAATACGACTTAATAAACGGTTCAATAATCCAAGGTAATACATATCATTAACCGCGTTTAACCAGTTGAAATAAACTCTTTGAAATGAATAATTCATTTAGAATCGTATAAAGAAATCAGCATTGCTTTGATTTTTGGTTTTCTTCATCTTTGACGTTTGTTTGTTTTGTGGTTCATATTGAAAGAAATATGTTTCATCATTGCAGTAACAATCGAATGCAATAAATTTTTATTATGGCAGGCGATTTCAATAATGTCTTTACAATTCGGTGCATTTTTTGATCATCTGTAAATCGATGTGGAACAAACTTCAAATTCAGCTTCCGTGGACCAATTTTCAAATTCAAATTTTCAAATTGTTGTTTACCGTATATCTGTAGTTTCATTTCCTTGAATCTGATTGAAAATTTCTTGCAAACTTTTACGAAATTTTTACATCGTGTCTTGATTTCTACATGCATTCATTTTCCTTGCTTACTTTTTATGGTAGATATTTAGGTTAACCAAATCATTAAACTTGTATCATTTTCATATTCCTCTCATCCGCACACACCAAAACAATCATTGATATTATTTTTTAAATTATTATGAATATGAAATTGTATTTCAAATTAAATGGAGAAAGGTTTTTCTATTGTTTTTAAAATACATTATTTACGAAACACCCTACCTGTGACTGTTAAATATAAATTGAGCGAAATATTTCGTGATTTCCATTTTGATGAGTACTACAACATTTTCACAAAATTTAAATTAAATCGGTTTACAACACCTCGAGACGTTTCCCTTTTAGTACAAAAATTCACTAATTAACTAACTTGTTTCAATAAATATTACCGTTTGCATAAAATTTAAAAGAAACTTTCGTATATTCTTTTCAATATCTTCAACACAAACTAACTGGCATCTATTATCATTAGTAAGGAATCTGCATTTATTATCGTCAGCAGCTCTTTTATAGTTATTATGATAATATGGTTTCCTGAAAATTATAGACGAAACATTATGATTATTATTAAATATTTCATATTATTTGTATAAATTATATTGCCATGATCTTATAAGTATAATATTTCAACATCAATTCTAATCGAACCCTAGGTTAATTCACTTTTATATAAGGTGAAACCACGTCAAACGGAGATAAAATATCGATATTGAAATCGCTAACAATTACACTATTGGAATACAACGAAGAACGCTATTATTTTAAATGGGTACTAAAGGCGGCCAACGCTGAAGATGACATTATTCGATAGATAATTTAAAATGATTAATATTTGAAAAATTTTATGAAAATCCTACAAGGAGAAAGGACCAGTCACTGTGAAACACAAAATGTGATCACAATTAGTTGGAATAATTTTGATGGGAAATATTTTCCACAGACTTTTAGCCAAGGTGAGGTTAACATCATAAGAAAGATAATTTATAATGTTTACTATTTACAAAATTTTATGAAAATCCTACAAGGAGAAATGACCAGCCACTATGAAAAACAAAATACGTTCACAATTAGTACAAACCATATCTTGTATGGGTGATGTTTCCACAGAAGCTTAGTCAAGATGAGGATGACATTATTCGATAAATAATTGAAATGATTACTATTTGCCAAATTTTATATAAACCCTGTAGGCAGAATGTGACAGCCGCTATGACAAGCAAAATGTGTGCCCAAATGTTCCAATCCATATTTTGTATGGGAAATGTGTCCGTATAGCATATTTTCGCTATATGGAATGGAACCGCATAACTAATTCTTTTCTATTTTATTTATATCTTTTTATAGTTGTAAATTTAATTTTGTATGGAATGTATGGTTTTACCACACTTAATAGAAAGTCTCACCATATCTCACCAACTCCTGATTGTTATTTTATAATGGTATTATTTATTATTTATTATTATTATTATTTCTTTCACATGTTATTAAGTCCGGTAACCCACCAATAATTATATATTTTGTAACTATGCATTCCATTTAAAGCAATTACCATTGAACTAAAACGCTTCTTGAACAAATCTCACCAACAGAGATCATCTGCTGCCCATAAGACATATAGTTTTCTATGAATCTTTATATTTATTTTTTTCAAATAAATTGGTTCTTTTGAATGTTCAACATCATATGTTCATCTCTTGTACTGTTACCACAGAGTATATATAAATACGCAGCATTCTAATCCAATATCAATTTTCAAAGCCAATTCATTGACTATAAACTTATAAAGTGTATAAAAATAAATAATTATTAATAAATACAAGTGAATTAAACGAACGCCATAACCTTTTTGCCATTCTTTCGCGGCGCTTTGTATGCTTTGAAGCTGAACAGCCATTTTCAGTTCACTGTAAACGATCCAGTTTTTGTTGAATTGTTAAAGTTTGTGGTACCACTTTTCCAAAACTTTTTCATATGTAACGTTTCACGTAAAATAAGGTGTACGCATTCAACTGAGATGACTATGGCATTAATCTTTAGATCTTCACGAACAATAGCATATGCTTCCGCAATGTTTTCTATTGTTCACGCAGTAATTGGTCGTAGTAAATCGTCATTGGTATAATTAGTAGTATCATGTTTAAAATCTACAGTCAGTAACAGTTGGAAATAAAGGAATGGATTCATTTAAATCTTAAATCAACTTTGTATAAATTTCTGTTGCCGATAAACCTATCAAAACAAAGAATTTTAATCACTTCACGATTATACCCAATTTTTTCCATTGTTAAAAATAATGAATTGACAATTTTAGTATAAATTCATATAAAAGATGAAATCTTATAACAATGGTTTACAATTACTTAACTCGTAATTAAAGCGATTGCCGGAACGTCGGAGAAAATTGAATTTCATTGAAAACCTAATTCAAATTTCATTCAAGAATAGTTTGTAGTTTCTTTAAAACTTTTTTAAATTGATCGCATTCGCTATTTAGCCCGAATTAAACCACAATCCGGTTACCGGTGATCACCACGTGGAGGTATAGCGAACACTTGAAAAGTCATATCAAATAGTTAAACATTCGTGTTTTGTTTCATTGATACAATCCAAAGTGGTTTCTTGAAATATTGTATCTCTACAAATCAGTTTTACTATCCAACTATTGATTGATATTCTTTTCCTGATCACCAAAATGCATTTTGCATTTTTTTATTTTTTCCATTTTATAATTTCAAAATCAGTGTCAAATTAATATATATTTATTTATCTTTTTATTGAGTACAATTTTATATTTATCTACGAATTATTTCGTATAAATCGATAGATAGATTACACTTTTATGTCAATAATTGATGAATTTATAACTTCTTTTTCTATTTCATCATCAATGTCTTTGACTTTCTTTTTTTGTTCAATTTTTCTCCTACTTAATTTTCTCACATCACATGCAAAACATTGAGTAAATTCAATAATTTTGTTTTCCATTGCAGGATCATATAAAGATTCATCCAATGCATAATAAGCTTCCATTATATCTATTATATCATATTTCATTCGAATTATTTTCAATCTATCTAAAGTTTTTTTGTATCTTTTTATGGCTGAATGTCTTCTAACCAACAATTTGTTCAATGTTTCGACTTCTTGTGGAATTTTACCCATTTTTATATTTATATTTGTTTATAAATTTTATTATTACAATATTATAATAATTATTGTTTTTAAAACACACTGATTAAATTTTGAATATTACTTTTTTATGTATCTCGAAAGACTAAAGTTAAAATGTTATCCACTGTTTAATTTATACAATTTTTCACTTATTATTTTGTATAATATTTAAAACGCGGGGTTGTGGTGAAAGTTGTTTTAGCTTTACATAATACAATAATATACCTATTATGGGATTTTCCGTAATAGTTAATTACAATATAACGTAGATCTGGATTTGATAATAGATATAGGTAAAAATGGTTTAGGTAAAGAGGGTAAAGTTTTACGTAATAATTTTAATGCAAAATTGGGAAAACCCTAATTATTATAATTTAATTAGTATGTGTGATTTATTTAAATGCCATGAACAATATTATTAAATAAATTATATAATTTGATTATATTATTTACATTTATAAAGTATGGGTCAATTAAATTTGGCAATATTGGCACTTATTTAATGAATCGTCTTTTTAACGTCTAATTGATGGAAAATATTCGATTTATGTTAACTCATGCTATTGATGGTCAATATCACAATATAATATTTTAAGTACAAATGTATTGCAATGCATTGTAATTTTAATAATTATTAAATAAAATGAATGGTTAAAGAGTATGATTTTGGTAGAATATGTTAATTATAAGAACAAATAAAAATAAAATACACAGACAGGAGATAATAATAATTATTGATTCTAGATTAGACTGATTCCATATTCCAATGAAATTATCATAGAATACTTATATGGATTCTGCATAGAACGACCTAGTTGATTTTAATGGGATAGCGTCAATAGGCAATAAAGTTATGGAAATTTATGAAAGAATATGGTATTTCAAAGAAGCTGATTTATCTGATGGGTGCTATGACGTTGGATAATGTTAAATAACGTGTGCGAATCTGGGATAAATTATCTGATCATTTTGAGACGGTTAATGGATTATAACAGGGCGACGTATTATCGAAAATACTTTTTAATACGTAACCGTAATTATGGGTTAATTAATACCATGTATAATTAACACCAGTCAGTCAGTAAATATTCTTTTTGTAATTTATAAATAAAATGTTAATGAATTTGAATCTGCTCATATAGGTGAGTTTTGGAATAAACTATTTACATTCATTATATTATCATGCAGATACAGTACACAAATTGATTTGTTTTAAAAATTCAATCTGTGTCTATCCGTTGTTCATCCTCATTTGTATAGTAACCGTGTAATTCTGTATTTGTAGGGGTCTCATATGAGGGATGGTTTTTCCAGTAGAACTGGATTACCACCTGGGGTAACATTTTCTGTAATTTTGTGCATTGCTGTTTTAATGTTACGTTTTATACCTTCCGTCAGGTCGATATTAATGTTGTTCCTTTGGGATCAGAAATAGACCAGAAGTAGACCGTCTATTATGGGACGGACGTTTCTGGATTTTGTACTCATCACAAAAAGTAATTTATTAAAAATATTAGAAAAGAAATAGTTCCATGATAAATAAAGGAAGATACGATGGTATTTTCTGTCCATTATACAAAAAGGGTGACAAAATGGATTGTAACAACTGTTAGAGGAATAACTTTATTAAACGTTGCCAATAAGGTATTTGCTAATATATACGATACCATAGACTTATTCCATATGCCAACGAAATTATCAAAGAATGCCGGTGTGATTTCTGGTCAAATCGTTAAACATCTGATCAACTATTTAGTATACGGCAGACTTTAAATCAACACATACCAAATGGAACAACAAAATTACGAGTTCGATAGGAGTGTACAGGCGAAAAATTTTCAAGAACATATCCCGGTGATTATAAAATAAAATAGGATAAAAGAAAAACAAATGCCTAAATTTCAGAAATCACATCTAACATTAACCATAGATGACCATACAACAACACAATACAAAACAACGGGCATAATCAAGGAAATTGGAAGTTTCCGCCTGGTAATATTAGGAGTAACTGTGATACTGAAGCCTTTAGAATTATTACTCAGAATTATATGAAATAGGTTATCAGTTGAGTAAGTAATATGGCACACAAATTGTTGATGTACTGTACCCATGACGAAAATCTGACTGATATTTGTGCAATAAGTTATTTACAGATGATATGATCATCCATTTGTCACTTCATGATCTTTTTCTTATACAATGATGAAAGAATACTAATAGGTATGTGAATCAGCAGATTGAATATATGACCTTTAGCTTATATAGGAATCAATTTAGAATATTTCCAAGTGGATCAAATACAATTATCAAATAGTATACTTACATTTCATTCCCAATTTGAACTTCATCTTTACAATTTCTAAAGTCGTACCACCTATTTCGTTCTATCACAATTGACACGATAATTATGGAAAAAATAATTACACAACTTATTACACACGAAATAGTTATTAGTTTTTTCGAACATTTGCAGCTATAAAATTGTCAGAAAGATATAATTTTTCAATAATAAAAATATAATTTTATTTAATTGCAGTTATTTATATACCTTTGAAATACATTCAACATTTCAGATTAATTTAATTTACATGTAATTTGCGTACAAAAAAAAATTGGTTCACAATAAAGTTCTTAAAATTAATTTATATGTCAATGACAACAATACTCTATACAGAATGTCACAAATTACAATTACAAAGTATCAGAGCATCGGTTAACTGATTGACTAATTAATTTAAGCATCGCAATTATTTCAAATCAGATAAAATAAAAAATGAGTTAAATGAAAGTATTGTGATGTTGAATAAATTCACGCTGTTTCACGACAGATTGTGTCTTAGCTTATCGTTCTTGCATGAGGCAAAACCACATCCAAATTCATCGTGAAACTCCACCAACAGGCTTGACATGACAATATATATGTTGTTCTGTCGCAGTGCAAATAACAAATTATTTCAAACAGCGTTACATGTTGAATTTTATGCCTAAAATAGGAAATTTGTTTGAAATTATATTGCATTTACTTCTTAAAAAATCTGCACATAGAATTTTTGTGGAGACGGTGACGGTGACCATTCTCTGTCGACAATAACATGCAGAGATTGGTATCAACGATTTAAAAATAATCATTTTGATGTTTAAGATAAAAATGTTGACAATTAAGAATTGGAGGCATTAAGCTTATAGTCTCCAAGTTCGAGTAATACCCGAGGTCAATTATTATTAAAAATCTAATAATATAATGTGTTGCTAATATATATGCTGCTCACGTATATCGAAATTAACCTCTACACGATATAAAGACCTTATATAAACTTTGATGTTATATTCGAATTTTACTCGAGACAAATCTAATTGCGTTTTTTCACGTGTTAACAGCTGCTCCAACGGCACAAAAGTTAATCTTTTTGCATCGTATCGTGACTGGTGATGAAGAGTTGATACACTAAAGTCGAATATGTATGAATCCATACTTATGCTTTGTTTTTAGTTGGATCAGCGAAACCATCACAGGAGATAACTATCGACTACAATTGGTGCGTTTGAGAATAGACTGTATGAAGTAATTTTACAGCAGACAACGCTCGACCACTGGTTGCAAAACCGCTCAAAACATATTTGTACGCAAATGGTAAGTACTAGCTCACCCGATGTATTCACCGGATTAAATTGCTCCTTCCGATTACTGCTTGTTTCGTAAACATTTGCTGCCAGAAATATAGAAAAAATTTGTGAATTTACCATTTTTTTTTTTTTGCTAATTGACTTTATTAATTTAATTTTTACAAAAAAAAATAGCCAAAACTTTTTCAAGTTCCTGATACGCAAATATTGGTGAACAATTAAAATTAATATTTAGTGCTAAATATAGATTTATCGAAATTGTTTTATCTAAAATAAAATATAGTGTACGCACACACAAATTTTATTTTATATTAGATTATTATTCAAATCATCTTATCACATCGTATCTATTGCAATAATAAAAATATTAACCAATAAATTAACTAATAAATTATATAAAATTTGGTACGAAAGCAAACGGAATATAATGTCACTTGTAATCAATTGGAATTATACACCACACGAAAATCGAATATTTATTTTTACAATTTATTATTTACAAGTTATTTATTAAATTGTTGTTGGTTGCATTAATTATGAATATAAAAATATAATGTTTTCGCTTATCATATTTTGCGTAGTTTTCATATGCCTATGATACAAAGAGTATTAACGTAAACAAAAAACCATATGGTAATATTAACTTTTATACAGTTTTTGTTGTTGATAGACACTGAATAAAAACGGTTTAGTTAATATAACTTTTAAATAGACAGCTAAACGGTCGTTACAATTGCCACCAATTTTCTACGGGTTCCCCGCTCCATATTTGGACCACCTATTGTTAATGTTTTTAGAAAACCTAATTTAAAATGTCAACATCTACTCATGTTGGTCAATTGAAAATCAAAGTCGTTTCTCTCATAGCTCCGACTTTTCATATCCATCGATCTCCATACCCAAACCAATATGAGCTCATTTCGAGTCGCAACCCGGTTATTTAACCTTTGAACACATTCTAAGAAGAGATTTCTTCATTTCTTGTTTTTTTGCTTTATATTTAGCACGGTTAAAAGTCTTGCTCAACTCTTTCCTTAGTTTCTCCAATTCCATACACCACCAGGGTGGCCGGTCCTGTTTTTCGACTAAAGTTAGAGCTTTGTAATGCATTTGACATAGTCGATGTGTAAAACATTTAGCTGTGTCTCCATATTCCCAGTAGTTTTCGTTATCCTATCAGATTTCTCCTTAATATTTCCTGGTAATTATGCTCCCGTTATTCCGGAGAATTTTGATAGTTTTAACTCATAGATCAATAAGAATTAGAAGTGATTTTTCTCTTTCCACTTCAACGGTAATTATTGTAAAGAATAAAAGAGTAATTGTAATTGTAACTAAATTTTTATAGTAAAAATTAAGCTAAAGTCAAAAAGTAAATTTCACATCAATTCATTCAAGTTTGAAAGTTACAGAGGAATTACTTTATGAAACATTGCCTATAAAGTATATGCAAATGAAATTATGAAAGAATACCTGTGTGAATCCTGCACAGATCAATTTTGTTGATTCTAAGACAACATATGATATCGTCAAAAGACCAAAGTTATGGAAAATTATGAAAGAATTTAGTATTTCAAAGAAACTGATAAATTTGATGGGTAAGACTTTGGATAATTTTGACGATATTTTGGTTTAATGTGGTCTATATCTATTAAGAAGAATATCTTTGAAAGTTTCATGAAATAATCAGGCGTTTCAAAGATCCGTTTCTTTAGTTGATGCTCCGATAATAAGTGCTGTAATAAATCAATATTTATAAAAAACAAAGCAGAAACTAAACTGGAAGACAACTTCTGGTTGGAAGTAAATATTTATTTATATTATTTTCAACGGAATCTGTGTTATTTTTTTTTACGATGAACAATCTTTAAATACAATATTAAACTAAGAGTCCATTGTGCTATAAAGCAATTCGTAATATGTATTTGCACTTTTGCAGTACCAATAGTTTAATAGTAAAAACTAAAACTAAATATTTTAACTTTATAAATTTTAACTTCTTTTAATTTATTATAAATTTCCAGTACAAACAACTAAAAAAAAGAATTTCCATATATACTAGTACGAGCAAAGTTTTGAGACAAAATGTGTTTGTGATGTTCTAGACCTATGTGAATTATAAGAATAACTGGATCTCACATTAGGTTCGATTTTTTGTGAAAATATTATTTATTAGATACCCATATTTGTCTATATAGTATTCGTGGAACACAAGTTTGTCACTATAGCCTGATGAGATGACCTAATATTCATGAATAATCATTCAGATCGAAACCAACTGTGATATAATAACAAGTAGGATATCATTCATTATAACACACGAAATGTTGGTAGTCATGCTCATGTGGTTCTACACAATATTGTATCAATAATTTTAATATTAAATTAAATAAAAATTTGCTTTCAATACTTTACGGGATTTTTCACTGTACATTAAAATATAACTTCACACATCACAATAGTGCATTTCAATATATTTCACTTTAAAACATGATGTTATTGATGTTGCAATATTGAATGTGTAGTAACACTATACTTCCGCAATATTTTCTGTTGTTGATGTAGTTATTGGTCGTAGTAAAACGTCATCGGTATAATTAGTAGTATCATGTTTAAACTCTACAGTCAGTAACAGTTGGAAATAAAGGAATGGATTCATTTAAATCTTAAATCAACTTTGTATAAATTTCTGTTGCCGATAAACCTATCAAAACAAAGAATTTTAATCACTTCACGATTATACCCAATTTTTTCCATTGTTAAAAATAATGAATTGACAATTTTAGTATAAATTCATATAAAAGATGAAATCTTATAACAATGGTTTACAATTACTTAACTCGTAATTAAAGCGATTGCCGGAACGTCGGAGAAAATTGAATTTCATTGAAAAATATTTTATAAAATAAATTTAAAATAAAAATGTTGAGAGCGAAAATGAAAACCTAATTCAAATTTCATTCAAGAATAGTTTGTAGTTTCTTTAAAACTTTTTTAAATTGATCGCATTCGCTATTTAGCCCGAATTAAACCACAATCCGGTTACCGGTGATCACCACGTGGAGGTATAGCGAACACTTGAAAAGTCATATCAAATAGTTAAACATTCGTGTTTTGTTTCATTGATACAATCCAAAGTGGTTTCTTGAAATATTGTATCTCTACAAATCAGTTTTACTATCCAACTATTGATTGATATTCTTTTCCTGATCACCAAAATGCATTTTGCATTTTTTTATTTTTTCCATTTTATAATTTCAAAATCAGTGTCAAATTAATATATATTTATTTATCTTTTTATTGAGTACAATTTTATATTTATCTACGAATTATTTCGTATAAATCGATAGATAGATTACACTTTTATGTCAATAATTGATGAATTTATAACTTCTTTTTCTATTTCATCATCAATGTCATTGACTTTCTTTTTTTGTTCAATTTTTCTCCCTCTTAATTTTCTCACATCACATGCAAAACATTGAGTAAATTCATTAATTTTGTTTTCCATTGCAGGATCATATAAAGATTCATCCAATGCATAATAAGCTTCCATTATATCTATTATATCATATTTCATTCGAATTATTTGCAATCTATCTAAAGTCTTTTTGTATCTTTTTATGGCTGAATGTCTTCTAACCAACAATTTGTTCAATGTTTCGACTTCTTGTGGAATTTTACCCATTTTTATATTTATATTTGTTTATAAATTTTATTATTACAATATTATAATAATTATTGTTTTTAAAACACACTGATTAAATTTTGAATATTACTTTTTTATGTATCTCGAAAGACTAAAGTTAAAATGTTATCCACTGTTTAATTTATACAATTTTTCACTTATTATTTTGTATAATATTTAAAACGCGGGGTTGTGGTGAAAGTTGTTTTAGCTTTACATAATACAATAATATACCTATTATGGGATTTTCCGTAATAGTTAATTACAATATAACGTAGATCTGGATTTGATAATAGATATAGGTAAAAATGGTTTAGGTAAAGAGGGTAAAGTTTTACGTAATAATTTTAATCCAAAATTGGGAAAACCCTAATTATTATAATTTAATTAGTATGTGTGATTTATTTAAATGCCATGAACAATATTATTAAATAAATTATATAATTTGATTATATTATTTACATTTATAAAGTATGGGTCTATTAAATTTGGCAATATTGGCACTTATTTAATGAATCGTCTTTTTAACGTCTAATTGATGGAAAATATTCGATTTATGTTAACTCATGCTATCGATGGTCAATATCACAATATAATATTTTAAGTACAAATGTATTGCAATGCATTGTAATTTTAATAATTATGACAAATTTGTAGTATATATTCTAAAGATCAGTCTAATTTAAATAAACCGTCCGGAAACGAATAAAATAAACTGCTATAAATTGAACTTTTGTTAAATAAAATGAATGGTTAAAGAGTATGATTTTGGTAGAATATGTTAATTATAGGTAAAAATAAAAATAAAATACACAGACAGGAGATAATAATAATTATTGATTCCAGATTAGACTGATTCCATATTCCAATGAAATTATCATAGAATACTTATATGGATTATGCATAGAACGACCTAGTTGATTTTAATGGGATAGCGTCAATAGGCAATAAAGTTATGGAAATTTATGAAAGAATATGGTATTTCAAAGAAGCTGATAGATCTGATGGGTGCTATGACGTTGGATAATGTTAAATAACGTGTGCGAATCTGGGATAAATTATCTGATCATTATGAGATGGTTAATGGATTATAACAGGTAATTATGGGTTTATTAATACCATGCAGTAAAGTCAGTAAATAATGTTTTTGTAATTTACCAATAAAATGTTAATGAATTTGTATCTGTTCATAGGTGAGTTTTGGAATAAACTGTGCATGAATTGTTTGGTTTTGATTTCAAAAATTTGAGAAACACCTTGATTTATATGATACTGTGGTTTAATGTGGTCAATCTAATAAAAAGAATATCTTTGATAGTTTCATGATATAAACGGGTGTTTTAAAGATTCATTTCTTTAGTTGATGCTCCGGAATCCGTCTAATTTTTTTTACGATGAACAATGTACAAATACAATATTAAACTAAAAGTCCATTGCCCTATAAGACAATACGTAATATGTATTTGCAGTACCAAGATGAGGCAGGTTTAATAGTAAAAACTAAAACTAAATATTTTAACTTTATAAATTGTAATTTCTTTTAATTTATTATAAATTTCTAGTACAAAGAACTAATATGATTTTTGCCCAATTTATTAAATAGCATTTTATCAATTGATTTATCAATCATTTCTTAATTAATATATTACAAAATAAAATCCGTTATAAATTATAAATAATAATTATAAAATAATTATAAATTGATTATAATACAATGGTTCAATTATTATATTTATGAAAAAAATACATTAATATAATTTTGAACTTAGCAAACAATGGCATGAAGCAATTCCTCGTAATTGAATCTAATATTATATTTAATATTTTGTTTTAGATTTTGTTGCATTCACTCATTCACCATGATTATCACTTGATGCTATTATTCATGATTGATATGCTAAATTTCGCTCCCATTGTGGAATTTGTAGTACCGTCAATACGAATATGAATATGTGCTATTGGTTGGTATTCATAGAATAAGTAAATAAAATAAATGTTCGGTATCGAAATTAAAGTCTTTTTGTGTTCACTAATCCGAAATAATCGAATGCAGTGCAATAGACAATTTCATTTTAAGCATAGTTCACCAATAAGCTGGATAATATTTGACATTATAACAAAATTGTGTCGGCTATCTGCATAATTCATTTTTTTATTCATTCCGGAAATTACAGTTAAGGTCAATTATTGTAAACACATTGTAATAATATAGCAACGGATACTTAATATTGGAACCATTTCTATTTTTTTTTAAGTTATTTATTATAGCTAGAACGTTTTTATCGAAAACCTCATATTAATTTGCATGTGGGCCCGAACGAAATCACTTACAAGGAAATAATCCTTTCATTTGTTGTATACATTAAAGTGATTTTAGGTCCAAAATCGCGTGAATGGAAAACATTTTATTTTAAATAATCATATGATAAAATAAAATTCATATTAACACGGAAATTGTCTGCTTTCAATTGTAAATTAGTAAGTTGTGGCTTCTGATAGAGCATACTCCGAATAATGTACCACTTTTATGTAGTTATCTATATACGATTTTCGAATGAATAAATTACTCCCTGTCTTTTTTTAACATTTTATTTTAAATAATTGTTTTTATAAATATTGTTTACCATAAACAAGACGAAAGCAATTTCAAGCATTTATAGTATAGTTTGGTTTGATTGGTTTTATTATCGGGATTGGATTAAAATTAATAATTAATAATTATAAACTAACAATTTTTATTAATATTTTTATAGTGATTCAATCAGATTTATTCTTTTGTTTGTTAATTACAGCATAAATTGGTTCATCTTCGTTTGTTATTTTATTGATTTCTGCTGTAGTTGTTAAATAATATGGCACTTCATTGACATTCGGTAATAACGTATCGGTTGTGGGTGCAGTGGGTTTTGGTGGTGCATGTGTTGGTACAATTTCTAATCCATATATATTATTTGAAACATTATCAATAGCATGTGATTGACTTTTTTCGAAAATCTTGCTTTTAACAATATCATTTTTGGAAAAATACTTTGCATCCACATAATTGCCACTGTCGGCATATTGTTGATAGGGGGGACTGAAACAAACAAACAAATTCAATTAATTTATATTTTCGAAATAGTTCTTAATTAACAATAAAAAATTAATTTATTAAATACTGACGGTAAATCATCCATAGAATTTCTAACATTCTGTGTAGTCTTATTTTCGTTTCTAAGTGCATTAGATGATGTGCTAGTAATTGCATCGGATAGAATATTATTTGTATTTGTAATACAAAATAAATAGTTCCTTTGTAGATAAATTCCTATTAATATACTTAGTATTAAACTTAATAATAATAAAAAAAGAATTAAACTTATTGTCGCAATTTTATAATTCTCGCTTATCCATATATCTTTAATTGTTTGTGGCGATGATATGTAATAAGAAATGCAATGCAATGGGGAAATAGTTGTATTCATTTTATCCATTAAGCAAAAGGTATAAGCTTCATTTAATTGTAAATTTCTTATAGTTAAATTACTTATTAAATTATTCATGCAGTCAAAATGCGAGTACGTTGAATTGTTTAAATTGTTTTTATTGAACCATAGTAAAATGAAATCTTTTAAATTATTATCTATTTTAAGAATTACATCTCCATTGGTGGTTATGTCTAGCAATTTAATAGAAAATTTACTATCTATTATTGGTAGCGTTACAACATTAGCAGCAAAATTCAAATCAACACATTTTAGTGTTCTATTCATTTCCGCAATTGTTTCTTCTGTCGTAGAAATTATTGAATTTGATTTGGTTGAAGAAGAAATTGTCATTGTAGATGCTGGTGCGGTTGTTGGTTCTGTTGTTAGTGTAGTTGATGATGTGGCTGGTGGTGTGGTTGTTGGTCTGGTTGGAGTTGTAGTAGGTGGTGTAGTTGTTGGTGTAGTTCCTAATGAGGCTGGCGGTGTGGTTGAAGTTGTAGTTGTTGGTGTAGTTGTTATTATGGTTGTTGTTGTTTTTGTTGTCGTTGAAATAGTAGTAGTAGTAGTTGTTGTCGGTGGTGGTGGTATTATAGGCGATGAAATTATTTCATAGCAAAAATCAGTAACAACAATGGGTGAATAGCGATATGGTTGATTATAACACTCAACTTCATCAACAAAATTATTAGGATAATTTATTAAAAAATACTTAAATATTTGAAGACTACAATTGCACACAAATCGGTTGTCGGTCAAATAAAATTCAGCGTTTGCATTCCAAACAATATTATTAAATAAATGTTCAGGTAATGTAGCCAAAAGATTATTTCTTAAATCTACATATTTGATTGTACCAGCAATAGGATCAAATGAATTATCACCAAGTTCTTCAATTTTTGCTGAGCTTAAATCTAAGTTTTCGACCGCAACTAAACCGACAAACGTGAATTTTGTAATTGTGTTCCGAAAATTATTGTAATTTAAAATTACATCCTTTAACATTGTTAATGGAGCGTATCCTGTTAAACCATTTAATGCATGAACGTAAATTTTGGATGTTTGTTCTATTGTTAATTTTGTTAAAGTATTTTTAGCTGGTTCCAATAGATTAGATTGAATGGTTTGTACACCGTTGAAAAGCATTATCAGTTCCTTTAATGCACTTAATCCATTAAAAATTCCAGTTCTTAGAACTTTGACACCCATTCCATTTAATGTTAAATGTGTGATATGTGTAAATGCAGATGCTAGAAATGCATCTGGTTCAATATCAATGAGATTAATATGATTTATTTCAAGAACCCTAATAATTACATTCCCAATAAACCATTTAGCTGTCATTACATAGTCTGGAAAATAAGGTACCGAAGATAATATTAAATTGAATCCCAATTGTTCGCATTCAGGATACTTAAATGAAAATGTGAAAAAAAATTATATATTTTGTTCATTTTATGCATAATTTGTTCACATACTTCTGATTGGAAATACTCCATGGCACCACTAATCAATGGTGCATCAATACCATAACATTTCACACAACACAAATTATCCTTTATATCTTCCCAAAAGCAACTAGAATACTCAGATGGCTGCGGTGCTCTGTTGTTTTGTACAATAATTGTTCTATTAATGTTAAAAATTTAATATCAGTAATGTGATATTGCAGTAAATAAATTGCATCTTTGACAATATTATTGCGTAATAAATATTATAATATAATAAAGTAATGTAAAAATAAACAAGGCTTAACAAAACACAAAAATAAAGTAGTTATTTATTTATTTATTCCTATCTAGACGCTGAATTATATTTATCTTATAAAATATTACTCAAAACAGAAGCATGAACCTCAATAGGAACAAAGTAGATCTATTATGTGGCATTTGGTTAAAGTATAAATAAATTTGTTTTAGTATTCGCAGGCAAATGGAAAAATGCTACAAGAAGTTTATGGTGAATATGCTTTAGATGATAGTAAATGCACAAGATGTTTTAGACAATTCAATGTAGGTATTTTTGATGTTGCAGATGCACAACGGTCAGAACATCAAGAATTACAAAAATTACTGAACGAAGATAATTGTTAAACACAATTACAATTGGCAACAGGGCTCAAAAATTTTGTTTCGCATAATTTAATTAAGTTCGGAGTAGTTTAAAAACTTGCAAAATAGGTACATCACAGCCAGATCAAAATATGCAAGCTGATAAGATTATGCTGTGTATTTGTTGGGTTCAAAAAGGTGTTGAATACTATAGGTATTGCTGAAACTATCTTTGGTGATGTCTACCGACCGACGACAAGCGTTTGAAACAATCAAAAACGACCAGAATAGGTGAATAGACACAACAAATCGATTTTTCAACAAGTCAATGCCAAACCTCATACTACAAAAAGTCGTTAAAAACCATTTACAATTACAGAACTTGAAATTTCTATCCCACCCGCAATATTCATCAGTCATAGCTCCATCAGACTACCACTTTATTGATACAGTTAGCCATTCAAGACATACGATTCACAAATTTGTTTTTAAATATTTAATTTAATTTAGAATTTGATTACAGCAGGCATTAATATGATTGGATGATTAGCAAATCAGAAATATTATTGAAACACAGTAAAAATATTTTGATGAATATTAAGTTCGATTCAGAAGAAGCTGAAAATTTGAGAGATAATCCAGAGAAAGTGAAGCAGGTGGACAAAGAATATAAACCTCAGAAGATGATTAAAATTACAAATTCATATGATTGATGAAATTCCAGGAAAATGTAGAAAAACAAATAAGAAGAATAGATTAATGAGAAGATTGCTTTTGGTGAAAAAGGAGAGATACCCGATTCGTTTTTATTAATGAATTAATAGATGACTTAAAACATTTATTTAATTTACGAAATGCATTTTTTCATGTTCCAGTTCGTCCAGATAGTTGAAAGTATTTATTGTTTGTAATTTATAATTTGTTTGTTTGTATTTTGAAAACATCTTTTAGATGTACTAATTCACCACTTTTATTAAAATTCCAATTATATCTAAAAAAAGGTTTTTGTGAATTCATGACAAGAAAACTATTGTTCGTTTGTTCATAGGTGACATATTATAATTTTAGATGATGATGACACAGAAGCAATTGACAGATTAAAATTGCTGCTTGGAGATGGATCAATTGCTGGATTAGATTTTTTAAAGTTCAAAATGTCAATTCCTAGAGAGGAAAGTATAATTTTTAGGACACTTAATTGAAAATGGGACAATTAACCCAACAGTTGAAAATCACGTGCGGTAAACAAGTTCCCAGAACCAAAGAATATTAAGCAAATATAAAATTCTTAGGCCTCACTGGATATTTTAGAAAATTTATTTGTAATTATGCTGTAATAGCGAATCCGTTGTCAGATATTATGTCTAAAAAATAAAGTATTTAAATTTGGAATTCTAGAAATAGATATATTTTTGACGTAAAAAAAGAAGTTGTGTGAGGAAATAATTGAAAAAAAAATATATATGATCAAAATGCTGAAACAGAATTACACATAAGAATGCTTGCAAATATGGATAAGGTGGTGTGCTATTCCCAAAAAACAGCGATGACCAGAAACTTTAGAGAGACTTTAACAGTGGTTAAGGTGATAGCGAAATTTCGTGTGAATTTCAATTCAATTCTGAATTCAGTTGTCAGTTCAGATTGATGAATTAAATCACTAATAATGACAGGTCGTGATAAAGGTGGAAAAAGTTTATGTAACGGGGATGCATTAAATATTTAGATGATTTAAGTCATAATGCTGTGTTGATGAAAATTTAAAAATCAAGATTTTGAAATATCAAAAACATAATGATGATTTGAAGTCATTTTTTAAAATTATAAGGTCGCAGAAGAGTTTTAAAGAATAATGTTGTAAAAGAAGGACATCATGAAGGATCGCGGCTAACAATAACCGTTGCAGAATTTATGAAAGTTTGGTCATCGGGATCAGATGAATTTTAGGATGATCGAGTGTGGGAAATATATAAAATTTAAATAAAAAATAGTATGTTGTGAAAGGTTAAATAGAAAAGCATAATATTAATTGAGATATTTTCTGACATTTTCAACTTCAATTAACCGATGTCTAGTTAATAATTCTTGAAGTGTCTGACACAAATGGTTGTCTGTTGAATATTCCGAGTACTGAACTTCCCAATCCAAGTAAAATACTGTTTGTTTCAAACCACTTCTCGGTTTCTTCAACGTAATTATCGGATATATGGAATTTTTGCTCAATATCAATTTGAGGATACCTTCATCATACCTAAATTTGGTGAGAAGGCCCCGTTTTTCTTTGATGCTAATCGTTATATTACGTACATTCAATTACAATCAATGGTTTTGCCATCAACTTGCGTTCGATCCATTTATTTTCAATCGGTTAAGTTTGGGTTTAATTTTGTTGATATTCGTTTGAGTTTTATTGGGTGTGGATGATCTTATGAAATAATAAATGATTAAGAACGGATAAAGCAACAATAATTTTAGAGAAATTGGAAGTGCAGTCCGTATTTATCGCCAATTTTCCACACAATATCTTTGTTTGGAAATTTCATTATAATTATAAGACAATATAATTTAATAAATTAAATTAATTAACTTACTGAAAATTATTGCTCACAGAGTTACTTGTAAAATTTCCATGTGATATTTCAATCATCAAGGCAATCACTAATATTTTGGAAATCATTTTTTTAATATACATATAAAAATATTATTAACAATTGTTTAAAAAAATGTACACACACGCAGTTAATGAATAGAATTTGTAAAACTTTCGCAATTAATGAATAAAAACAATCATATTTTTTACGCAAATATCCTGTAACTAAATAAATATATTGCACGTACGAGTACATATGAATTTTATGACTACACTTAATTAGTATACGTAGTTATATAAACAGTCATACCAAATATTATTCATACACCGAATTGTTTTAACGGTCATGTCATTAGATTATAGTTTTTCATCAAAATTATAAAGTTTAGACAAAATTCACACAATTAATTATTTAATATTTAACCCCAATATAATTGGTACAAAATGGTACAAATCTGTCTGTTACTCATATCACTTTGATGGGTTTGCTAAAGAACTCAAATTTACTGCAAAATATACGATTAAGGAAGGCACATTTTTTAATTGATTGCTGAATTGTTGAACTAATTAATGTTTATATGATGCAAAAATTACTACAAAGTCAATTGTTATAGATAATAAATTGGAAAATATCAGTCCGAAATCAATTGTCTTACACAGAAGACGATGTTGCTTTTAAAATGTAGTGTATGCTGTAAAATTTTGTGTTTCAACTCATTAAGTGGTATTTAGCATCTTTTGTACCTTTATGTGGTCTGTCATCATCATGGTAGAAAGTCACATATCTTTTCGTTGTTCCCATTCGATTCATAAAAGGCTAATTTTTATGCAGCCCAAGAAAAGAAACGTCAGCCGAGCTTAATTCTTTCAGTCAAGGAATGTTAATCGAGCTTGGTAATAAATTCGGCTTTCTTTTATTGATGAAATTCGAAATATGAATGTTAAAACACTAGGACATTTTTTCAGTTGTTTATCATTGACATTTTTTTGGTGGCTGTAGAACAAGCAGGAGCACTACTTAAATAGGCTGTCTTTTCTGTGCAGTTCCAACAATTATGTCGTCTTTTATTAGTGTTGTTCTGGTACTGAACTATGCTCCATTTTGGTTCGATTAAATTGAAGTAAATATATCCGATGAAATATTTCCGTGGTCGGCATTTAACGCAATATTTCTATTTTAATACATATTTCTACTGCATCTAGTTGACTACTTCTTTAATTAATTTCACTGCATTATCGGGTACATCAAAGTGAGAGTTATGTATCATTTGGGCACCAAATTCTCAATTAAGTTTATGATGGATAGTACAAAATCTGAATCACTACTAATGAATCTGTCCATATTTGTTGTTATTCTGTAAATTGCTATATCTATCATAACATTAATTATTCCAGATAATTCTAGATCTAGAAATGGCAGTTTGCTCTTACTTTCTGTAATTGTTTTGATATTATTGGTGATAATCGGTAGCTCACATTCGCACCATGATATTGTAATATTTATTTTCAAATTGAAAGTAATTTTGTGTCATGCACTATTTTGTTATTTTTGAAAATAAATGTTTTTTATTTAAATCTAAATTACTACCATCGAGCCATATATCAAGATCAAAAATAAGAGCCTCAGGAATTTTTGAAAAAAAATAGACTAAATCAAATGATACTATCTCCTTTACCCAATTCAAAAGATTTGTTTATCGAGAAATTCTTAGGCGGTTGAAATTTCCTTTTCATTTCGGGTTTTTATGCCTTGTGTAATCCACATATTCTAGAAATGATGGAATTAGACACCAAAGGTTTCCTCCTGTACTAAAATGAACTAAAATCATGGGGTTTGGGCAATTATTATTATTTGCTATCGAACTTATTATGGGTCGATGTTTTTATGCAAAATTTTATTCTTATAGCATTCGATCTTATAGTTTCAGGGTTTGTGAGGTGCTTCGGTATTGTACTTAATATTTTGCACATAATGTATATAACCAATCAATAATCCAGTTCCATAAAATAAAAATACCGAAAGGCTATACAGGGCCAAAGTATTTTAATATGAATGAATAATATTTTGAATTCCTGTATTTGACAAAATTTTGTTATTTATTAATAATGTTCACAATAATATTCTATATTGTTATCATACACCATGTGTGAAACATTTAAATTCAATAATTTTACATATATTAGTTTATTAATTATTAGACGCAAGTACATATTTACAATTATTGTAGCAAAAACAGTCTATATACTTGTATATTTGTGTACACATGTTACCGAGGATAGTAAATTGGTGTAAATTTGTCATATAATTTTATTACACCAATGTGTAATCGATCGCTTATCTATAGGCAAACATAAATTTTTATGAAGGAACGAAGCGTGATAGCAACAATCAGATTCAACCAGGACCAGAAAAACACACAAGAATACAATCTATGCGATTCTTATTCATTTATTTCAACTGTTTTGTGCGATAGTAATTGTTAATTTAAAATATTCTATCATGAAATTTCTTATTATTGTTACGATAAGTCAAAAATAGCCATAACAATTCCGAAAATTACTATCAATTTGAGTTGTGGCTAATATTTAGTAGAATTTTTGTATTATTATGGAATTTTTATGTTATCTTTGATTTTCGAAGTAAATGAAAAATAGAAAAAATATAGAATTTTAATTAAATTAAATTTTTTATTGTTTATGAATTTTTTCCTAAATTACATTTACATTTCCACCTTTCTTAAGAAATTGTGGTTGTGAAATCTTTCAGATTCTTTTACGTTGAGATTCTATAAATAAAATTTTAAAACTTATTTATATTTTAATTTGACACAAAAAAAGCTTAGAAATTAATTTTGTTATTTTCTGCTTAATAAAAAATAGTAATATAGAAAATCTAACGGTTCGATCGATTTGGGGTTTAGCCAAATAAAACTTTCTCACAAATTTTCTAAATTAAATTCATCATAAAATTCTAAGGTTTCTTTTTAAAATTATAAGTCTTATTTGAGCATACATATTTTCGTTTTTTTGTAATACGATGAAAGATGTGCGGTCGCAATTTTTAGTCTACTCCGTTTTTTATGGAAGCAGAGTGCTCTAAAACTTTAAATTTAATTCACATATTGAAATTAATACCTATATAATATTAAATGTTAATTTAAACTAAATTCATTGTTAATTCGTTATAATAAGAAATAAATAATTTAATGAAATTTTAATTAAATCAAAATACAAATATTTAATAAAATATGTTAAACGCACACGTATTTTCCTCCTTTCCAAATAGGCACACACCGTAGTTTGTTATGTGTTATTTTTTATTAAATTCCTCGATGTATTTTTAACAATTACAATGTCCTTGTTTCCTCCATCCATAGGAGCTATTATCCAATGCGGATTATTTTTAATAATAAAATAGCCAATTATAGAACCAATGCAAATCCATAGTAGTGAAGAAACTATGTAAAATATTATGGTAAGTATTTTATTTTCTTGTGACAGCCATATTGGAATACTGTTATTATCGTTGGAAAAATCTTTTCCATTTATGTAATGCGGAACACAATTGAATGGTGATAAAGTTGTTTGATATCTATTCATTACACAAAATATGTACGTGGAATCATTTTGTAAATCTTTTAAAATTATATTTCTGCTAATACTGTGAATACAATTAAAATTGTTTTCATAATTCTGGTAATATACGGATTTTGATGTGTCACCAAACCATAATAATATAAAATTTGTTGTTACATTTTCAATTACAAGTATTACATCGCCATTGTTTGCTGTGCTAATTATTTGAATATACGTATCTCTTGGTGTAATGTAAATGGGCTGCTCAGTTTCAGAATTACCGGAATAATCATGGCAATTTTTTTTCACATAAACAGGATCATCTATCAATTCTGTTGTTAGCGTAGCTTCTGTTGTTGTCACATTGATTGGTATTAGTGTACTTTTTGTTATGGGTTGAGTACAAAATTGTGTTGTTTTAATTGGTTCATCACGATAAAATGTAGGATTTTCGCATAGCGCATCATCAACAAAACTATCAGGAAAATTTATAATTGCTAATTGAAAACTTTGTAAATCACAATCACATAACCAATTATTTTCACTCAAAAAAAATCTTAAATCACTGTGTGGTAAAATATTATCAAAAAGATGAGTTGGTAAATTTATTAAATTATTATTACGTAAATCAATCGTTTGAATAGTATTTACTATTGAATCAAAAGCATGTTCTCCAAGTGATTCAATGCCTGCGTCTGACAATAGTAATGTTTCCACAGCTACTAAACCAATAAATGTATCTTTTGTAATTGTATTACGAAAATTATTTCCATTAAAATTTACAACAGTTAATGCAACCATTGGCACATTTCCTGTTAATCCATTTGGTAAATGTATACGAGAAGCTAATGGTTGTTGTGTCATTGTTAATTTTGTTAACGTCGACTGCACTGGTGCCAATAGATTATTTTGAATAACTAGTACATCAGATAAAATTATGGTAAGTACTTTTAATGAATGTAAACCGTTAAATAATCCAGTAGTCAATACGCGTGCGCCAATTCTTCTTAACGTCAATTTTGATATTGTTTCAAAAGCATCAGCCACAAAGGCATCCGGTTGAATTTCGAAAACATTACATTCCATTTCAAGTTCGATAATTTTAACATTACCTGTAAACCATCTACTTGTAATAATAAAGTTAGGAAATGATGGTGATATGCTTACATTAAATCCCATTTGATGGCATTGTGGAGCCTAGGAATCAAGGAAAATTACATGTAAATAAAATTATTTGAATTTACAGATTATATATTTAGTATTTTAGCCTTTAATGACATATTTAGTTAAAGTATAGAACAATTACATATAGAATATATACCAATTAGAAAAGTGTTGTCCTCTATATTTTTGTATTTTTTTTAAAGTAACGTGTAAATTGCGATCCCGAAATATAATAATAGTTATAGCAAAATTACCCGATACAACAAGCATTGTCAGGGTTGAAGTGGGTAGTGTGTATACAAATCAATCATGAAATATCGGTTTGAATTCTCGAATAGTAGAAATGTACTAGTAACATTTGTCCGGTATTCACTTTTCACTCATAAAGAGTGTAATTTACAAACATCTGCAAAATTACCGGGAATAAGAAGAAAACAAAACCGATAGCACATCCACAAAATTTCAACTTTCACTAAATTGTTTTCATAAATATTCAATATATGATGACATTTTAACACACAACTTATCGACTTATCGTGGTATTACCTGGAGGCCGTACGATCAACCAGAGGACGTAGATGATATTAGTTTGATGCATATGAAGGTGAACTGCAAAATAAAGTACATGTATAGACGAATATGTGAAAGTTTACATTAAAGTTGGGAAACAAATTAAGTGCTTATCCATTCGAAATCGATGGTAGCATCATAATGAGTAGATAACTGAATTCTGCTATCTTGGTAGGATGGTAACAGCTGATGGTGGCGTGAAAATGGGGAACTATATTTTGTTTATTTTTACAAGCTTTCATTTAACTTGCTTTTCTGTCTGTCTGTCGTTTTGGAACCAATTTACGATATTCAATCTTGTTGAAATTTTGACCACACCTTTGCTTCTGAAAACGATACAATATAGTATAATTCAATAGATGGTAGATTCAATGCGACACAAAATGCAGGATTACCTATTTCATTACAACTCCATATAGATATGTGTATCAAATGAAAGGTTATGACAAGTAGAATATAATAAGCGGTGTAAAGTCATTATAAAACCAAAATGGCCCACACAAGATGGCAGATTATCTTTTTCTTTACAAATTGATATCAAATGAAATGTTATAACGACTATAATACATTTTAAGCAGTGTGATTTCATTATAAATTCAAAAGCACGAATAACAGACGATAACCCTATTGGTGCCATATTAATGCAATAAATTCAGTAATTCTAAAATATAATATTAGAATAAAGCCTTTGTTATACATAAATAAGTAATGGTATTTGTTCATATAGTAACTCTTAATATTGCAAACAAACAAGAATTGATATTCAAATTAATTGGCAATTGGTGAAAATGGAGGAATCCTTGAAATAGAATTTACAGCTTATAAGGATGCTAGACTGGCCATGGGCTACATGACGCTATTAAAAATTAACTTGGGTACTGCGATATGGCTAGATGCAGTGACATGCACACATAAACATACAATATTTGTATGATTAGTCGGTTATTAGCACATAATTTAATAATACTTGAAGAAGAGGCACAGTCTATTCTGATGAAGAAAATTTAATAAAACAAATTAAAAATTTAAGGCATAATGCAACCACAAATAAAATGTTAATCGCTGAAAACTTTCTAATCACAAGAAAAAAAAATTAAATCTTATAAAAAATGGAGTGATACAAATCCGAAACTCAATATATAGCTCCTTTTTAGTTTCGAATTAAACTTTCTAAAATGAATAAAAAGGTTTCTCTTAACTATGCTATAACACGAAGAAAAAAATACTCAAAGGGGTAACAAGCAAAAAATATTTAAATTTCAATTGTTATTAATTATATTTACCTCTTCCTGCCTGTACTCCAGTGCTCTTCCATGTAATTCTGCATCGCTACTAAAACATCGTAATAAACATGATGCAGAATCTGTCCAATGACAAAATGAATATTCTGGTGGAATTATAACTTCTAGTCGAGCATTAGAATTACTACTAATAAAACACATACAAACAAAAATATTTAAATTTTAATCTAAATAAATCATTTATTTATTTTAAGTTATGTACTAACTCTGATTCATTATTTAATTGGATAGCAGTTGACAAACAAAATAAACAATTAAAATAACAGAATGTCATTAATAAAAAATGTAAATACATATTTTTTTTAGTCAACATTTCCAATCAGTTAACATTTAAAATTTTGCAGATAAACCTTGTTTTTATTAAATTTTTATTTAAATTATTAATTTCTTTCTTTGACAATCACGAAAAAATATCGCACCATAATTGTTTAGTATTTTTTTAAATAATTGTTACTATTTCACATATAATTTTATTTAAACTAAATCTTAACATAACCAAAATATAATCTTTTTTAATGAATATTGTAATTAAATTAATCGATATTTTAGCCAAAAGTCAAAATATTGTATAAAAGTTTATTGTTAATGTGATTTTGTTATCAATAAAATTATTGATCAATTTTAATGTATATTAATTGCCCAATTTTTACTTTACGGGGTGTCCCAGTCAGTATAATCCAAACGAATATATAGTCTGTGGCTAACTGGCTAACCTAATAAAATGACAAAAAAAATTATTCTAGACCAAATAATGCTATTCTACTATTAATTAGCTAAAAAAAACTGCTTCCAATTATTTTTCTCTAAAAGCGCGCTTGTCGACTTATTTTTACTTCATTTAGTTTTTTTAATTATTGGGGATGGGCAGCAACGGGGCCAAATCCATCCATGGTAATATTTTATTTGGTCGGCCATAGTATCTGCATTATTTTTCTATATTTCTTCATATATTATATATAAGTTGATATCGCTTAGATAGTTTAATTTCTATTTTAATAACAATAGAATTTTCCAAAAAATTATTGAATCATTTCTCAACACAAAAATTCATATTTAATTAATTTTAATTTTATTGTTGAATGCATATTTTAATGGTTGATGGATTAATATTAACCGGTCTATACCTTGGCCTCCAAGGTCAGCTGATCTTAAGCCAATATATTTTTATGTGTAGGAATATTCGAGGTGTATGCGATCGACCAAACAACACGAGAAAAACTTGTAAAACTAAAATTGGGATGAATCTTAAAAATATTAAGAGGTTGCTGTTATTTTCCTAATCCGTTTCTTTATAATAACTCTATTGTTATGAAAATTGAAATAAGTCAAAAATATTGATAGCAATTATTTTTTAGCTTATGAATAATAGAATAAAATTAAGTCAAAAGATTAATTATTTAAAATGCAAGAGATTTTCTGAATGTTCCTCATGGTTTTACAATTATTTTTGAAATTTGGTACTTAGTATCTATCGACAACTATACAGAACTGATTTGTAAATCACCTGGGGTGATGCAATTATTACCTTTCGGAATAGGTGTCACAATTTTAAATCCAAGTAATTTTATTGATGTTACGATCATTTCAGTGACTATTCGTTTGAACTATTGTATATTGACAGAGACACCCAGTATAGTAAATTTATAATTTATATTGAGTTGAATGCGTATTAAAAATACGTAACAATTTTAATTTAACAGAAAAAATAAGTCATTAACTGATAAGATGTATAATCAACGACATAATAAAATCGTTTTAACCCATTAAGTCCCACTCAATCAAGCTGTTGATGTAGATACAGCAATTATAATTAACTGTACGTAAACGCAAATGCATGTATGTAAATATAGGTATAAGTATAGGTATCTATGGGAAAGTATAGGTAGCTATAGGAAAGTATAGGGTTGAGCACAGGTACAGTACTGGTAAGTTATTTCTAAGTAAACAAACACAATATTTACCATTTTTTCTACTTTTATTCGACAAGATGATATAACATTTTATTTTTTGCATTAACGTTAAATAATGTTTGGTTTCGTGAAATTCTTTGGAGCATCATCACTTTTGCTGCAAATGGCCGGTGTAATTCTCGCAAATAACAAAAGCATGATTACATTACGTCAAACAACGACGACATCTTTTGCCTGAACGATTCAGAGTTGCAGCTATTTTTGGAAAATAATGTGCACTTAATTCGTGATCAGACATTTCTTCTTCAGTAATTGTATTAGCAAGTAATATAGGATAATTCATCTTTAGGTGATAAAAGAAGAACTTTTACAAAGTTAACTTAAAAAAATCTATCAAAAAATTTATTTTCCCATTGTAACGATATTCAGCTGCAATTACAGTTCTCATTGCTGCGACGGTGCGAAATATTATAATAGCAACATGTGTGGGTACATAATAAGAGGAATCTTATATTTAAAGTGATACCAAAATACTACCATGTTCAATTGAATGAATTCTTGTCTGTTGTTGACAGCCTATTGTTTACATTAAAATTTAGTTTCTCGATGATTTTTAATATGGTTAAAAATATTGAACAAGGAATTTGTATTATATTTTGTGTAAAAAATTAAATTAATTCAGATACATTGAAAATGATAGAAAAGTATTTTGGTGATGATGCTTTTAAGCAAAACAACAGTATGTAAGTGATTTGAATGCTTCCAAAGTGGTCCTCATGCCGCAAGACCACCGAAAACCGAAGGAAACGTTGAAAAAATTAGAAACATTTTGATAGAAAATCCAAAATTAACCATCAGGAAGATTACCGAAGAGATCAACATATTAACTGCATCAACACATTGCAATACACATGATTAGTTAGGCTTAAAACGTGAGACTGCAAAATTAGTACCAAAAGAGCTTAATTTTTTGCAAACAAAAAAAAAGCAACTTGTTGCAGTTGCTGAAGAAATGCTTTCCAAAGTTTTCCGATCCAACATTTATTAAACGTAAACAAAACAGCAGTCCAGTCAATGGCAGTCTCAGGGAAAACCAAATCCGAAAAAACCACGACGTTTTACTATCAAAAAAATAGAAGGACATGTTCACTGTTTAAATTGGTACCATTGGTATTGTGTAACACGAATTTCTCCCAAAAACAGTTTATGAAGAATACTACTTAGGCGTTATAAAACGTTTGCGTGAATCAATCAAAAAGACCAGAGTTATGGAAAAACAATACATAGATTTAGCATCATGATAATTCACCATCGCATAATGCAGGAATTATAAGTGAATTTTTGGCCAAAAACAACAACAGTCTTTCAAAAAGACATGGCACCGTGTGACTTCTTTCTATTCGATAATGTGAAATTTGAGGAATACGTAATGAGAGCACTGAATTCATACAACAAAAATTGTTGGAAGCTTTAAAGGCTAATATCAAAGTGAGAGCTGGATCTAACGCTGTCATAGGTGAATAGCAGTTGATGGGGTGAGTACTTCGAAGGAGACAACATAAATTTTGATCAAGAATAATCTATTTTAAATTTTATAAATAAATTCCGCGTCAAATTTGAACATTGTAGCATATTCACAATTATTGGATAGTATCAAGTGATGAATTTAGCAAAAAAATGCAATTCATAGCAATTCAATGCATTTCCTAACATTTTTGTTGTTGTTGCTATTCGTTGTATTATTTTGTTTGTGTAAACTTCAGTATAATAACAAAAATAATAAATAGTAATTGAGTGGCTGGAATGTTACAAATGTAATTTGTTTTTGTGAATTTATTATCATTAATAATTTTTTATTTATTTCAATTTATCTGAAATATTTGAATTTTTTTCTTTCGATTAATTTTATTTGTTGGCATTTGTTGTTGATGTGTTTGTATTGTAATTGTAAATTATTTAATAATATTTTTTTAAGTCTTAAAGTGTAATCTATTTGTTTTTTTTTCTTTAATTAAACTTATTAATTTGTTTTTTTTTTTTTTGCAATATAATGTAATGAATCTTCAAATAAATAATGAGTAATTAAGATTATACATTTGGTAAACTCCGGATGTTATGTTTGTTTAATTCTGCCGCCTCCACACATACTTTAGGTGCATCGGATAAATAGAATAAAATATTAATTTCATGTTTCCTTAAATTACCATTTTTATAGATGTTAAATATAATATATGAATATGTTTGCTACAGTCAGTTGAGGTATCATGTATTTTAATGACAAAAGAAATTTTTCTATTGTTTTATAGCGGGTTTAGTTGATGCAAATTATAAATTAATTTTCATCGACATATAGTCGGTTTTAGATCATAATGTGATTTTAATGTTCACAGTTCACGAACAATTTTTAAGCGTTGATCCAGTATTGCGCGTACTAATGATGCATCTTTACAAATGGAATCACCTTACATTTTTGTGGCTGATGAAGCATTTCAAATAGAATATATTGATTAACTTTTATAATATAGAATATACAATATATATAATTGTATCCAGATTACAATGGCACACATTCAAGCTACCTGCAAAAAAATATGGTAACATTGTAGTCTGTTGTCTGTCGTTTATTCGGTAAAATAAGATATAAATGTCACATATAGTTTTTCAGGACATTGCTAAATGAAATTCATTAAAGAGAATCACAGTAACTGCAAAACTTGCGATATAGATATGGTGATTTCATGCTGCACAATTTCATTGGAATCGAACTAAAGATTTCCAACCGCGTAACATGGAACCGAAAGAAATAATAACTAAATTGCCATAAAATCTTATTATAAAAACTTATCAATTTTTTCGAAAAATTCGCAGATTGGTGCTTGAATAATGCATCCTTTATTTATTTAGTTATTTTATTTTGAATTTGTTTAAAAATCAACTAACATAATAAAAAATAAAGAAAAATACTATTAAATGTAGAGGTCAAGAATATCATTGGAAATACCCTACGAATTAGAATAGCAGTTTGGATGTATAGTTAACTGTCAACTTCGGAAAACCTGCTATGGGAATAAACACTACAACACGACCTCGGATCGGACTGGATAAATGGCAACGACTCAAGCAACGAATTCATGGAAAGTTAAAACTTTGTTGCGGCAAGGTGCATTAAGATCAGTTGCTGACACACTAAAAAAAGTCAAACTGGATATAGTAGCTATCCAAGAACCTAGGTGGCCCGAAAAAATGTACATAAAGGAAATGGATGCATATATTATTACAGGGACAACGATTGTAGTAAAATAAGAGGATTTGGATCCTCTTTTTGGTAAGTCTAGAAATTCAGTAGTGGCTTATAATCCAATTAATGAACACATTTATACCCTACATGAAAGAACGATTCTAATTTAACCCTCATTAACGTACATGCATCTACTGATCTACTGTGTTTAAGAAAAACTGATATCAACAAATAGAGGTGCTCTATATATAGTGCCCGGTCACTATATTAAGATCATCTTATGCGACTTTTTAATGCCAAGGTGAAAGAGGAAACATTATATAAACCAATTATAGGTACACACATTCGACCTATGAAACACCCAAATGAAAATGTGTTGCAATTAATTGCTTTCACAATGTCTAAAAACATGGTTATAAGATATTCATAACGTGGGTATTTATATGTTGTGGAGGGCACCAAATGTTCGAACAAATAATTAAATTGATCATATATTATTTGATGGATGTCGGGCAGACAAGTCCGAGACCGAGTACTTTAAAAATCAAATAAATGTGAACTCGCCAGTAAATACTGTGGATGATGTGCAATTTCAAACTGGTCAACCATTTATAGCTGACTCTTCAATACACGAAGTAAAGGTTATTTTAAAGTTCAAGAATAATAAATCACCTGTATTCGATAACTTACCTAGTGAAATCTTTAAACATGGTGGAATTAACGGCACAAGCTAATTGTAAAGATTTGGAATAATAACAGATGAATGAAAGGATTGTATTATCTGTCTATTGTAGAAAAAGGGTGACAAAACTATAGACGAATAATACCATAGACTTATTCCAAATGCCAATGAAATTTTCGGAGAATACCATCAGTGTGGTTTCTGCTTAGATGGATCTGCACCTGATCAAATATTTAGCTTATTACTAGACAGATTTTTTATATCTTTTAGCAATTAGTTTATAATTTGTAGATTAAAATGTATTGGTACTTGCCATTTGTAATTTCGTCTGTTTCCGCACTGAATTAGTTATGTTTAGTTTTTAGAACGTGTTGTCAAGTAGGTTAGTTAAAGTTAATACTTATGGATGATCTAAATGGAAAATTCGCAATGGACAAGAATTGAATGGAAAATTATATTTGCAGATATGTGATTAAATGATGATGTGTTTGTTGATGGTATGGTATTCCCACAAATAGGCCTTGTATATTTGTATTATTTTTTCAAAAATTTCCCTGATTTTAAAATTTTTTATGGATATTATTTTAATATATTTTTTCTTGGGTTGTGTCAACATGGAGCTAACCTAAACAGATCCACTCACATATGCTTGTAAGCAAGCGTATATGAATGAGAGAAAGATTGAGGAGGTTTTATTTTGTACAATTAAGTCTCTATATTTTTAATTAAAACACAAAACATAAGAGAACTCGATTATAATAAATAACACAATATGCAAATAAATATTATTTGGTACTAAGTACGACATACTTAGAGTTTAATATATCAAAAATATAATTTAAAAATCAATAAATAAATTATTTAGTGAATGGTCGGCAAAAAAAAAAATTTCCGTTTCTTGTGAAATGAAAACAAAAGATAATTTGATAGAATTTAATAACTTTATTCATTAATGTATTGACCATTTTATTCGACGACCATTTTTGCCATCTTTATGTTAACTTCATGAACTTCTTTAGTCCTTATCATCAAAAAACTGAACAATAAAGTGCATTTTAACATTATCATCCTTTTTGAAATTATTACCATTCAACAAGAATTGTAAACTTCAAAATAAATGGTAATTGGATGGTGCAAGTTCTGGATTATATAGTGGATGTGGCAACACTTCCCAACCAAGTTCCAATAATTTTTGACGACGAACCAAATATGTGTGTGTGGCTTTCCGTTGTCACAACACCTTTTCGATTTGTTAATTCTGGTCGCTTTTTTTGAATTGCTTTGTTTAATTTGTTTAGTTGTTGTACATATGGACACATCTGAATTGATTATTTGACTGCGTGGTAAAAGCCCAAAATAGACAATGCTTTTGTAATCCTACCAAAATGATAAAATGGATCATTTTTGTTACGTTTTATAACCATATCGTTGATGGAAATGAGTTGTGTTAAGTGAATTTCTTTAAGTTAATGGTTAATTTTTTTTAAATGCTTTTCAATGAATGTATTTCATACATAGAGCTGCATTCTCACGTGTTGTGCTTTGATGGTCCGCATCGATTATTGCATTTATTCGTTCGTCATCCGCCTTACCTGGACGAACTGAACGTGTAACATTTTTAACCGAGAAATCTTCAGAGCGGAATTTAGCAAACTCATGTCGATGCGGTCGTTTTTTAAAACCTTTTGTCAACATAAACAGCACATATTTTTATGTGACCTTGTCATGCGTTGTTTCCATCATGGAATCAAAATAGCAAAATGTGACGAAAATGCAATTTTCCATTTTCAAACGAAAAATACATAACCGATAGATTTAAAAATTTTTACAGAAAGAAAGTTGAATACTAAATTCGTGAACATCAAATGTCATCGATATATGAAAATGGTATTGTTTTTGTTGCCCACCCGCAATAATAATACAATAATAGAGATAAATTTATCGATTTTTTTAAATATAAAAGTGATAAAAATATTGGATATGTTCTTTTTTTTATACACCACAATATTTTTATTCTTATCTTAACCATTAAAATGTATATTATATTTTATAAGCATAACATATTTTGGGCTTATCGTAGCCCTTAAATCACAAAAATTAAAACATATAGAAAGCCCATGAAGGAAAATTACATCCACCAAATGTAGACTTGGAGAATGCACAATACTATTTTTGTTTTAATTTTGTATTAAAAGTACTTTCAGTACAAGAAATAGGAATCTAAAAGATCATAATACCAAAACTCAAGTTGTTAATAAAATGCTGGAAGGAAGTATTTAGCGCACGGATTTATTAATAAAGAACTAATCGATTCACAAAAAACTTTAAAATGAATGGTTCAAGTGGGAAATAATTGGTGTAAATGCTATAAATTTTGTTTCAAAGGTTTGAGCGGTAGAGAAATGAGCCATTTCCTTATCTCATCTTTCTACATTATCCTTCAACATTGTGAAGGATTCGTAAAAATGTGAGAATTATTTAATGAACCCAAATTTATTGCAAATCTTTTTGTGCACAATTTAAAATAGAAATCAGGCAATAGGAAACATAAAAACTGAAATTTCTCTAATTTCTCTGTTCGGGGAAATGTTTTTAATAACATAATACACTTTGCTTATGGCCGTGCATTGCACATTGCATGTAGTTAATATTCAATATATCAAAAGAAAAAATAATACGCAAATAAGCCAAAATTATATAAATTATAAATGACATATTTTGCGATACAACAAAAAAACTCTACTAATCTATAATTTTGTAATAAATAATTTCATTTTATGTATAAAATATAGCCAAATATTATTATAATGAAATAATTTCATTTACTTTATGATATTCATAATTTGGTATTATTCGAGAATAACGTGATTTGATTTTTGTTCGTCTTCTTGTGTGAACACATTTATTTTTATTTAATTAATTTATTTGATTAACAAACGAAAAGATTACTGACATAAATTGCGAAAAATCAAAAAGTTAAGTAACATGAAATTATGTAATTTATTTTTGTGATTTGTAAAAGTATTTAAATTTTTGGTAATTTATAACAGTATTGTGAATAATAATAAATAAATATTGTTAATGTCGGACTAGGACTAGAATATTAAAAAAAGTAAAGTTATAAAATGTGGATTACAAAAAATATATTCATAAATCTGATCATAATAATACAAATCGTTATATTAAGTTCATCGGAAAATTCAAATGTATCTAATCAAATGTAAGTAATTTAATTGTATTAAAATAAAATTTTCCATTTTTATCCACCAACACACTTCAATGAAATAAAATTTTATAGGCAACTATCAACCATAGTTATGAAAGATGAGCAATGTAAATGGATACAAATGGAGGATTGTACGATTTTATGTAGTCAGATTGATGCAGAGATAGTTGGACGGATTATTGAAAATAAACTAGAAGAAGTATTTTAATATTATTATATAATTGCACCAGTATATTATTGTTAAATTTACCACAAACGAAGATAGCAGGTTCTTTAAGTTATGCGTTTAAAATTGCATTAAAATATCGATTGAAATTTACGGATTTTTTTTCTCTACCTCTAAAAGGCGACTGCATATTATGCTCGGTTGACGGTAACTGTCTCTCAACTATTTAAATATTTTTTTAAGAATGCTTTGTTTAAATCAATATAAATGTGATAAATGTCTATGCTGACACCACAAAATTGAGGCGGACCAAATTCCGGACACATGTGGAACCATAACCCAGGACTATATAATCAAAAACGTTAAAAAAAGTAATTCCCTCATATGTGTAAAACTCAACATGAATGAACAGATTGATGGACAATGTCGAACAATTTAAGGATTTTTAAAATATTGAATTAGTTTGCACTCTTCAGTGCAAAATGACGAAACTTTAACAATTAGTTAACAGTTAAAACATATACTGTTATTGTTAGTATATAGTGTCTTCTGTATACTCAGCTTGAGTCTAGGAATCGTTTGAGTGCCTTGATAAAGTTACTAACTTAATTTCGTTCCGATAGTTCAATAATAGCTGGAATGTTAACGATTTTTAGATCCATTCTGTAGTTTTTGAGTTTTAGTTAATTTTTTACTTTTGTGTAGTTATATAATATATATTGAGTAACTCCTCGGGTGTAATACAACAGTAAAATTAATTTTCGACTATTCTATGTCGTACACACTCACATACTTACTCTTTGCTTTGGACTTTAATTTCTTCTATCGGTGAATTTAATAATAAATATATTTTTGTTATAAAATCTAATTCATTAATACAATATTATAATTTAAATTAATTAATTTCATTAAATAGGAATCGTTTTGTCAATCGAATGGAATCAATTTAAAATTAAGATCTCTGAAAATACCAAATTTTACATTACAAAATAATACCTGGAACATTGACGATATAAAATTAAAAACATTTGATTTGGATGATACCGATATTTATGATATTGAAAACTATGCATTTAACCGTACAGCATTTAAATCCGTGACATCATTAACATTAAGTAAATTGAATATTGAAAATTTAAATGTTCATACATTTAATGGATTTAAGGTGTTAGAAAAATTAAATATAACACAATCGGAAATATTCAAAAATATTCCAGCTAATGTTTTTCAAAATATAAAATACACGTTGAAAACATTAAATTTACATTTTAAAGTGAATGAAAAACCATTACAATTAGAAAATATAACCGGTCAACAATTGCCAAATGTAAAAATCGTTGATTTGCGTCATAATAATTTAAAGAATACATTAAATGAAAAAAGTTTTATTGGATTATCGTCAATACAACAATTATATTTAGCAAATTGTAATGTAGAAACAATCGGTCGTCGTACATTTGATTTTATAGCCGAAACAATTGCATTAATTGATCTAAGTGGAAATCGTTTAACACAAATAAATACGGGCCTATTTGATTTAATATTACCACAATCACATTTCCATAGTCTATTTTTAAATGGCAACCATTGGAATTGTAATTGTGAAATAAATAATTTAAAAATTATGTTACACAACTTTCCGTCAAAATTTCCCAATAATATATATTGTTTTGATACTTCATTGTTATCAAATCGTTTAATTGATGCCAGTGATTTCTGTAAAACAAATTCAACTGAATATGACACTGAGCAAGTGTGGGCAAAATCTTTAGCATCGGCTACAATTAGTCAACATTGTACTAGCCAAACGAATCCATCCGAATCGGAAATAATTCAAATATCAAATAGAGATTTTGCAATGAATTTAACCGGCCGGGCAAAAGGTGATGTAGAAATAAATTTTGAAACAGAACCATCGAACTTTATTTTATTGTGGTTTTCTGGTTCACCATCAATACCAACCGATGAACATAGTGAAGACGAAAATGATGTTAATTGTGTTCATAATATGGCAAAAAGAATAACATTACAAAACTTTACCGAAGATAAAACATACACATTTTGTTTAATGGGAATAAATCAACAAACCGTTTCGCCATTAAATTGTGTTCCATATTATGTACCAAAATCAGGTCCAGTCGAAGTGTTATGGTTGGCAAAAGATTCGAAACCATTAACTATTGGTTTAGTTGTTTTAGGCATTCTATTTAGTTCCGTATTAGGTTTAATAATTGGTGTATGTGTTGTACGACGAAATCCAACATGGTTACGTGGCAGTAAACGGGTTGTTATTGTAAATAGTCGATCAAATAGTAAATCAAGCGATGTTATGGTGATGCCGCCCGAATGGTCAAAAGATGATAATTTAGCCGATAAGTAATTAAAATATGGATCAATTTTTTCAATATTATCTACTAATATATTAATATTAATATTATTGTATCTTTTCAGCAACAATAATAATAATAATAATACAATACCATATCGTCGATATTCCGATGTATCAATTACAAGTGGAAAAAGTTATGTTACAGCCGTTAAGCCATCTCAATTTGATATTATTAAATATCAACTTGAAAAGCAAAAAAAATTAGAATCACAAAATAATTTGTACATAGAAAATTTACCAGATTTAAATCCACCACCGTTGCCACCACCAAATCGCCGATCACGTGGATCAACAGTTTCAACGTTGCCATTAGGCTCTGTATCGCGAGCAGTCGATGAAAATTATTATGCCAGCTATTGCTATAAATAACATTAAATTAAAATTAATAAAATCATTGTATTTTCAGTATATCATTTTCTATAAATTATTATTTTCGTTAATTTTTCTAGAGTTTAAATGTTTTAGCTTTTACAATTTCATTGGGAAATGAGGTTTGTAATAAATTAACTGGATACTAGATAGAAATTTATTAACTATATTTAAATATACATTGCTATTAAATATATAACCTTAGAAATAATATTATATTATAATTTTGTCATTATTGTTAAAAATTAAATAATATTTGTGAAATATCAGAAGGTTTATTCAAATCATTACATACATTTTAATATGAATATTATATTGTAATTAATGCATAATGTGCTACACCAAAAACATACCGACACCCTCTAACATAAATTCTGAATGAACCGTATATGGCCACACAAAATCTTTGTTAACAACACAAACACAAACGAATTTAATGTAATGTAACTTGTACAGGCAATTATAGAAATACTAATTTATTTAATTTTTATACAAAATAATATTGCATCGATAAGATAGCATTTTAATTTTGATTTCAACCGACGGCCATATCTAAATGATATTTGCCATAATAAAAATATGTTCAACTATCATGTGAAATTAAATGGATATAATATTAAATAAAATTTATAAAACCTTATGGTAGATTTGTTTTTTCAATGTCGCCGAACAACGTAATTGTAAAATAGTACATATATATACGTAGGATGTCTGATTAGTTCACGGTTTAACACCTAGAAAACACAGTAAAAACCACTTGTCTTGTGGCAATGGCAAGTACAAATTGCTCAAACATCCATTTTCTTCATCAAATTTGGTACCCTCTGTTGCCTGAAAACTTGCTGGTTGGAAATCGTTTTACATCAAATGATGAAGGTACTGAACCCGTTGATTTAATGTGATCTATCGTACTATTTAATGTGATCCAATCTATAATCATAATATAAAGATTAAAAAGATAAATTATAATATTTTTCACAATATATTAAATCTAATAAACATTCGTGTTAACAATAATATGGACTGATACTTTCACACAACTCTAATGCATTTCAATATTTATTTAAACTTATACCTAATTCAGAATTGAAATTTCATTTGCTGCTATTATGTAGCTGTTACGTTTTTTGACATTTAATTGGGGCGAAATGAGCGCATTTAACGGTATAGCACACTCAGTTTGTGCAAATGAAGCTGCTAATAATCTCAAAATTGTCCCGTTTATCGAGTATTCGTATAGAATCTATAGCTATTCGAAAGTGAGTGAGTTCTTCTTACTAAAGGAAACATTGAAGAAGTACGTAAAAGCTTGCAAAAATCTTTAATCATCAGATTCATAGCAATGGAACACAAGTATACTTAAAACAACAATTCATTGTATATTAATTGATAAAATTGTTCGACGAAAGCTGAATTCGAAGTTTGTTCCACCATCGATTAACAGATGATCAAAAATGCACCGAATTGATCATTGCAAAGACATCATTGAACTCGCTCAATGTGACAAAAACCTCTTCAAATCGATTGTTACTGGTGATGAGATATGGTGCTTTCAAAAGTGAGCCAGAAACTAAACGTCAAAGTACGGAATTATGGTGGCCACCAGACGAAGGAAATCCAAAAAAATATTATTTAATGAAATCAAAAATCAAAACAATACTGATTTCTTTTTAGGATTCCAAAGGAATTGTTCATAAAGAGTTTCTTTCATTTGGTTCAACGGCTAAGTATTATCTTGGTGTATTGAGGCGTTTACTACGTTGTATTCGTCCTGAATATCGAGAACCAGGCAGTTGAACGTTACTGCATGATAATGCACCACACATCGTTCAACATTAATCACTGATTTTTTAATTAAGAATCACAATTTTTGGCTTCAACATTCTCCGAATTTGTCAGCTGCTTGTGATTATTTTCTTTTCTCAAAACTTCAATTGGTCATTGAAAAGAAGTCGTCGTGCATCAGTTGAAGATATTCAAAAGATGACGACCACCGTTCTCAACAGCATTCCAATCACAGACATCAAATGGCCATTTGATTCACTTGTTGAACATGTGCAAATCGATGGGATTTCAGTTGATGTGGAGATTATTTTGAATATATAAAATGGATTTTGTGAAAATTTAATATTTATTGTGTTTTTTTAATACATTCCGCATTATTATGGGACAGAGATAAATTTATCCACATATAAAAAACACTTAAGACAGGAGTTTCCTTTTCCACCGGAGAAGTCGTGAAACAATAGATACGCCAATTTCTTAGCCATACTTTGATTAACTTAATTTACTTTTTTGCCGATCGTCAAATCATACCAACACTTTAACTTTTAGATTCGAATAATATATGCCAAAAGAGTAGGACCAAGGAATGTGATAAAAAAGCAGCAAAGTTTGTGGGAAAATACGCAGAAAAATATTAAATTGAAAGAATCAAAAAATTGAAGGAACAATGATGAGCAGAAACCACCATTCAACGTCCTCCATTAAACCTTTATTTAACATGTTTCAGATCATAATTGGCAATTAATGGATGAAAAAGTATCTGGAATAAAAAAGAAAGCTGCAAAAACTAACGAACGTGGCCCATATAAAAAACAACAAAGTAAAGCTGATGACAGAATAATCAAGTTTTTAGAAAAGGAGGATGAACGATAAAATGTTGATACTGTATGAGTAATTAGTAAATAATTCCAATAAGGATTAAAAACAAAGAGCAATTATACGAGCAAGTGTATCCGAGATACGAGTGCCTGATTCATTTGACTGAATTTGTTTTATGTATTTTTTGTTTTAGCGGAAATAGATTATTATTTTTCACAATTTTTTACTTTGATTTTGGTTCCCTAACACCAAATAGTTTAGTTTTTAGTTATAATACTAAATTCCAGTTGGATGCAATCAATCCACTCCCACAAAAGTATTTTAGGTTCAATGTCACATAGCCACATCAGAATGAAGTACAATTAAAAAGTATACCAATAAAATCAGTCACGAAAATAACAGATAAAAATAAAATGAATTTTAAAAGTCCAGCCGGTCAACAGTCAACAGATGTAGATGTGTGTCCTATAGTTCTAATGAAAAAATGTATTCTCGAAACCATTTCAAAACAGATGTCAAATGGTTACCAGAAATGCAGTCTAAGTGAGTACAATATTCTATTTTTAAGTCACGTAAACGAGCCATCAGCTATACAAGATTTATTGAAAACTTTTTTAGCTCCCCGGATCTAAAATTAAACAGGGCAAAATGTTATTAATTATAATGTGTGTCAAATCATGTGTCTCGCTGTCATATAACAGATTTATGTATATTGTATTTTTTGATAATAATATTTTATAGAGTTGTAATCAAAACAACTTGTGTTTTAATTTAACATTCACTTTATCAATAAGTTAAAAGGTCGGAAGTTACAATTTATTTAAATCGTTGAACTTGCTGAACAGAGTCTGCAACACAATATATTCCTGGTTATTGTAGATGACGATTATAATTATATTCAATGTATTTCTTTCAGTTTTTCCAAATTGAAAGGATTTTTTTTTAAAAAAATCCCCAAAATCAAAGTTGTACTTGAACGCCTATATTAAAAATTTATGTTAAGATAATAATAATATAAATAGTGAATAAATAATAAAATTATATAGTACGTTGTAATAAAAAACACAACAAATTAATCTATTATTCTAAATTACATATTGGTAAAAAGTGTGTCAAAGAATTTTTAAGACTGGAACGGTAAAGTGAAACAGAAACAAAAAATTTTTGATTTGCGTTTTTATTCAAATTAAGCTACTTCGACTTCAATATACTAATATAACAGAGATTTAATAATTATTCGAATTGCTGATCCAGTTCCCTTTGTGGCATTGCTATACTAAACCTCACATCGAATACGGTGGATGATTCAACACATAGAAGTTATTTTTAGCCAACACCACAGCAATAACTTACTTTTTAAATAATTTCCGATGTGTATATGATAAGTATGTCCTTATAACCTACTAGCGTATCTGTAGAGTTCAAAAAATGCTTATACCACAGGAAAATATTTGATCTATTTAAACGAACTTCATCGTAAACTTGTTATATCGCAATTGACATTTTTACCAAGTTTTGCGTAAAATTTAATTGCAACTCTTTGTTCAAACCTAATAAATTACCATGAACAAAATCATCTCTAACATCTCTAATGTACTGCTCGTAATCGCGTATGGTTTGAGTTATTTTAACAAATACGCAGAACTTTTGATTGTGGGGCGACATCTGGGGCCAGTTTTCAAAATTAATTGACACACTGTGTTTATAGGTAGAGATATATGAAAATATAATAATTCTATATAAGTTAAATGTAAATATAAAATATTATAGTAAACTAACAAATATTTATTGAATTTGAATGTTTCACACTATCGCAAATATGGTTTGATAATAGCATATATTTTTGTTAACATAATGAATTAATAATATCTTGTCAAATACAGTGAAACAAAATATTATTCAGTTATTAAAATCTATTTAAAAATGGCTGAAAATTTTTGTTATGTAACGATAGATATTGATTATTTTAGGATTACGAAATTCTGACATCAATTTGCGTTGATAATTCTATAATAGACGTTGTTAAGCTAAATCAATCCGTAACCACACAATATGATGTGTTAATAATTTTCTTATTACAACCGTAGGTGTTTGTAGTAAAACTAGTTCTGCCCGGTTTGAAATTTTCAAAATTTGGACTGAAAATAATAGACATATGTCTTGCATTTACAGTGCAGAAATGCAACAAACATTTCTTCCAACAAAAATCAGTTCTAAAAATATGAGCGAACGATAAAGTACAACTGTTCAATGTTTTTTAGGGCATTTTTGAATACTTTTGAATTATATAGCTTTATTTCAGCATTTTACCATAAGCGAAGCGATCCGAAGACGAATTGATCTGTGTCATGCCATATAATCATTACAAATTGTAATTAGGATAAATATTATTTTAGTAAATCGCCAAAGTGATAAGCGTAACCGTTTCATGGAACATTAAATTAGGAAAATTAGGTGTATGAATAATATTTTACATCACTGTTTATGTAAATACGCACTAATTACGTATATAGAGTCATAAAATTCATAGGTACTCACTCCTACATATGTTATATTAATTAAGTTACTACAATACATAGGACATTTGTGTAAATGTTATGATTATTTATTTAATTGCGATTCAGATTTTAGAAAGTCAATTTATTCTCATTAACTGAGTACGTCGTGCACAGTACTTTTATAGGTAATTTACCAGATTGTACACCAAAATAAAACCAATGTAATTGTTAATACCATTTGTACGTGTATCAAAAAATGCTTTTAAAAATATTAGTGTTTGCCGTGATAATTGAGGTATCTCATCAAAACGTTACAAGGAAGTGGAACACTGTTAGCAATAAATTTCAGTAAGTTATTAGGATATTCTATATTAAAATATTAAATTTACCAAAAATTTGTCTTATAATTTTAAATTTCAAAAAGAAAAAATTGTGCACTTTATTTTAAATGTCTCAAAATCGCTTTACGCACACTCAGGCATTCGGATTAATACTCTTTATGAATATGTATTATAGGTAATTTTATATTTAATTTAATTTAATTATTTAGAAATATAAATTTAGTTTTCTACGAGCTGTTATAAATTTGTTGTTATAAATTTAACTAAAAATCGTATATTTCTATCAACAAGTTTAGAAAAACTAACAAAACACTTGTCTTTTGAAAATGGTGGCCATTAGCCAATCAGATTGCCTCAACATACGATGGGATATGTTAAATCATATACATTTGGCGTACCTATGTTCATTCCCACAAATTTATTGATTCGTAAGGTCTTGCAAATCCATAAACCACTTGCAAATACTGACAATATGAAACTTAATAACTGTCATGATTGTTGGGAATGTTCCGATAAATATATTCTATTATATTATGCACAAATGTGCACAATACACTGAATACTATGGAATTTTACAAACATTCGCGCATATATGAAATTTCAGAACAACAAATAAAGCCAGCTAAGAATGAGAATATTGAAAACATAAAAATGTTATGATAATATTTCAAAATTGCACCTTATTTGCAGGTTCTTGCTCTAAGGCTTCAATTGCAGTTACGCCGACACTTGAGTCGTTTAAATAAATATGGCTTTTACACTTAGGTGTATATACAAATAATTTTGCAACGGTTTTAGTGGAACTAAACCACTATGGTACTATTTTCTCATATGAATAAAACAGTTCAGATAAGACCCATAAAGTTTAAAGAAATAGGACTTATTGTTTATTATAATATCTTGTTCTACTAAAATTTTTTTTAACAAACAATTAATTCCAGGGTTTACTGTTGGTATACGAACTGCTCCTTATCGTAGTGTTTTTCCGTTATATGTATATATAGTGTGGACTATGGGTAATTATAACAAGGTGTTCCAATTTGAGGTTGCAGCAACAATATTCTATTATAAATTCGGTCTGTTCGCAAATGATTATCAATATATGGTTCGACAGTAGAATAGGGCTGTATTTATGGCACTCAATAAGTCTAAAAAATCGGAGTTGTTAAATAAATGTAATGTTACACAGAATACAATTTTATTACACAACAACGTCGTCCTTTTCTGGGTTCTGGGCTCACAGAGATATTGTATGAAATAAACGGGCATATATATGTTGGCACCAATTACTTCTAGATCCACGTGACAGTATAGAGTACAATATTAACACTTTGGTTCAGTTTCAACAGTACTAATGTAATACTTTTTTCTGGTCCCACCAAATAGTGATACATCCTATCCACTAATTTTAAAGCATTGAAACCACTCTATGCACCTTCTTTCGGATAAAGCATGTTCGCTGTAAGCTTAGACAAGCAATACTTGACTTTCACCAGCAGTATTCTTTCAATGAAACAATAACAACAAACCGCCCTGCAAAACAGATTTTCTGGGTACAAAACACGACATTTTCAACAAACGAAAAAAATATGTTGTTTAGAATTTTAGCTCGTAACACAAACTGAATGATAAAGGTATATAGTCAATACGTTCACAAAAACACCGAAACCGCCATTGTTATAGGCGGCCACAGCAATTAATCCGGGAGCAATCTTAATATATTTCTATACCTATGTATTATATTAACAAAAATATGAATAATTACTTCAAAATATACTGAATTAAATTATTTTTCACATACATATATAGGACAATCATTTATCAAAACAACAGAGCTCCAAAACCATCGGAGTATTCCAGTTGCTTTTGGGAAGATATAAAGGATAATTTGTGTTGCGTTGATTGTATTGGTATTAAGGCAGCATTGCTTAGCGGTGCCATGGAGTATTTTCAATCAGAAGTATGTACGCACATGCATAAAATGGACAAATATAACAAAATAAATAATTGTTTTTACATATTCATTTAAGCATCCTGAATGCGAACAATTAGGATTCAATTTATTAATATCTTCAACACCAAGTTTTCCAAACAATATTATGACAGCAAGATGGTTTATTGGGAATGTAACTATTAGAGTTCTTGAAATGAACCTTAATCTTAACGAAATTGAACCAGATGCTTTTATGGCATTTGCATTTGAATCTATCACACATTTAACATTTACAGGAATGCGTGTCGAAGTTCTAAAAACTGGAATTTTTAATGGGTTAAATGAATTAAAGGAACTGACAATGATATTTAACGGTGTAAAAACCATTCAATCGGATCTATTGGAACCAGCTAAAAATACTTTAACAAAATTAACAATAGAACAAACATCCAAAATTTACGTTCATGCATTAAATGGTTTAACAGGATACGCTCCATTAACAATGTTAAAGGATGTAATTTTAAATTACAATAATTTTCAGAACACAATTACAAAATTCACGTTTGTCGGTTTAGTTGCGGTCGAAAACTTAGATTTAAGCTCAGCAAAAATTGAAGAACTTGGTGATAATTCATTTGATCCTATTGCTGGTACAATCAAATATGTAGATTTAAGAAATAATCTTTTAGCTACATTACCTGAACATTTATTTAACAATATTGTTTGGAATGTAAATGCTAAATTTTATTTGACCGACAACCGATTTGTGTGCAATTGTAGTCTTCAAATATTTAAGTATTTTTTAATAAATTATCCTAATAATTTTGATGATGAAGTAGTGTGTTATAATCATCCATATCGCAATTCACCAATTGTTGTTACTGATTTTTGCTATGAAATAATTTCATCGCCTATAATACCACCACCACCGACAACAACTACTACTACTACTATTTCAACGACAAAAACATCAACATCCATATCTGCAACAATAATTTCTACGACAGAAGAAACAATTGCGGATACGAATAGAACACTAAAATGTGTTGATTTGAATTTTGCTGCCAATGTAGTGATGCTACCTATAATAAATAGTAAATTTTCTATTAAATTACTGAACATAACCACTAATGGAGATGTAATTCTTAAAATAGATAATAATTTCAAAAATGTCATTTTACTATGGTTCAATAAAAGGAATTTAAACAATTCAACGTACTCGTATTTTGACTGCATGAATAATTTAATAAGTAATTTAACTATAAGAAATTTACAATTAAATGAAGCTTATACCTTTTGCTTAATGAATAAAATGAATACAACTATTTCGCCATTGCATTGCATTTCTTATTACATATCATCGCCACAAACAATTAAAGATATATGGATAAGCGAGAATTATAAAATTGCGACAATAAGTTTAATAATTTTTTTATTATTATTAAGTTTAACCCTAAGTGTATTAATAGGAATTTATCTACAAATAAACTATTTATTTTGTGCTCCAAATACAAATAATATACCATCTGATGCAATTACTAGCACATCATCTAATGCAATTAGAAACGAAAATAAGATTAGACAGAGTATTAGAAATCCTATGGACTTACCGTCAGTATTTAATTCATTAATTTTTTATTATTAATTAAAAAGTATTCCGAAAATATAAATTAATTGAATTTGTTTGTTTGTTTCAGTCCACCCTATCAACAATATGCAGCCAGTGGAATTTATGAGGATACAAAGTACATTTCGCAATATGAGATGGTTAACACCTATGTATGCGAAAACAATCTATCACATGCAAATGATAATGTTTCAAAAAATATATATGGATTAGAAATTATGCCAACAAATGCACCACCAAAACCAGCCGCACCCACAACCGATACGTTATTACCGAATGTCAATGAAGTGCCATATTATTTAACAACTACAGCAGAAATCAATAAAATAACAAACGAAGATGGACCAATTTATGCTGTAATTAACAAACAAAAGAATAAATCTGATTGAATCACTGTTAAAATATAAATAAAAATTGTAGGTTTATAAATATTAATAATCCCAAACTAATTATAGATTGTAAATGTTTTTAATTTTTATACTTAGTGCTGTATATTATTAAGAATTAGTGATCAATGTAAATGCCTGCTTTTAATCTTAGTTCCAGCTAAAGTTCAAGCAAGAATTTTCTAATAATAATATTCATTTGTTTTTTATCTATTCAATAAAAATCCTGTACTGATTTCCATTTGTGTGAATTAACGTGAAGTTGATACAAGATCAGCCTGGATTCATACAGGAATCGTATGAAAATTTTAAGAATTAACTTGTAATTAGCTATGAAAACATAATGCACGATGTCCACTTCCTTACGTGGTATATCATTCGGTGCTGATTCTGTGCCGAACATTACTTTCGGATTCCGTTCTTTTTTTTTTAACATATAAATAAGTTTGGGTCAGAGACAAAATTTTCCAGTTCTTCAAATGTTTTGCATTGTTACTCTTTTTTACTTGAGTGTGCCAGTGATGAATACAAATGGTAATCGGAATGATTCAAGTCTGCTGAATATGGCAGGTGGTTGTTTTATGTTAGCAAAATTACCTTAACGTATCTTGTGCGTGGGCCATTCTTGTTGTTTTTCGAGCATGGTTCAAATTAATCATTGGTTGTTGGTAGCGATCAGTATTAACAGTTTCATCAGATTTTAATAATTCATAATATACCATAACTTGCTGATCGTACTAAACAAAGATCATTCTCTACTTTCCAAATCGATTTGGTTTTTGCAGTCGATGTTACTGATTGACCTGGTGTAACCCATGATTAATAAATCCACTTTTTATCAGCAGTCGCAATTCGATGCAAAAAAGTTTTCCTTTAATGACTTTCTCGGTTTTCCGTTTGCCATTCATTTATACTTTTGGATCTTTTCCATAACTTTTAAACATCTATAAATCATTGCTTGATCAACATTCAATAATTTTGATATATGAATAATTTGGAATTAGTTTTTTCGCATAATTCGATGTAGTGTTCATGGCATAGGAATCGGTAATTTCTTAATTAAATATAGAGAAAGGAAAAGAAAAAGTGTTGTATAATTTGCAATTAACGAAAGATAAATATTTCCATAATTCTATTAATTTTATATGGGTGATTAGCTCATAGTGGTGTGTGTGCAGACATTGTTAACCCTTGAGTAGCCATGAATTTACTATGAATATGATAAAATTCGTATGAAGTCTTTGGTACAGCCCATAGAAAAAATATAATCAAAATTTATTTTCGCATGACTGCATCTGCATGCGTGTGTGTGTGGACGGGTAGCTGTAATGAACTATACCCCACTCTATCTGTAAATATAATAATTTGTTGTAAATATAAAAGCAGATGACTAATTTGGCAGTTTCCACTTATGGAGGAGTTATCTAAAAAAAAATATAAACCATCATCGATGTATACAGATTGGTTTCATTTAGACCCAACCTAAGGAAAATGACTTAAAAATTCATTTATATACCTTTATTATACTTTAACTTCCGGCATTCCACAAAATACTTACTAAACCTTCTATTCCGGCTTTGAATGCACACCTTCGTCATATATCATCTTTGTCGAAACCTAAATATTTTATTGTACATTTCTACTACATAACCTTGATTTCTATAAATTTATGGTCTTAACAAATCTTGCTTCAACTTCTCTCAGAATCTTCAAATAATCTTCGAATACCTTTGTACACATTATTATATCGTATGACAAAGGATTCCGGATCACACCTTATAACTCCATCCAGTAATTTTGAAATTGTAATAGGGGAATTAAGATTATAATCTAATCTAATTCTAATTTAAATTAAATTGATTAGAGGATCATCGAATTCTGCACTGCTGATCAATTTAACAATCCAGAATATCAATTTTATAGGAACTTTTTAGTTACAGGTAGTTATATGTCATCACCAAACTAGCATACTTAATTTCATCAAATCTAACTCAGTGAAGTAATAGAATCGTGTCAACAAAATTGTTCAGAAGATCAATTTAGATTCGTATCAATTCCGAATCTTAACATCTACATCTAATTTCATCAAATTGACACAGAATATCGTCCAGCAATCTGCAATCTGGTTAATAGAACAATAAATATCAATTTTGAGGGAACTTTGATGAGTCTTCTGTATAATCCTATTCTAAATATAAACTAACATAGCCGATTTCATTCAAATTATGATGCAGTAAGACAATCCAAATGTTCAAATTTTTTTGTGTAGTACTGACAGAAGGAACGTGTTAAGAAATGATTTCATATTAACGAATTTCAATCCAAAATGTAAATGAAAAATATCGAAAGTTTGACATAAATCTTACTTTCTATTAACATCTAACGTAAGGCTTCTTCTAATTATTATTACATGTGTTAGCTGAGCAATTTCAATGTACGTATATTATCATATTTAGTTTTACACTTCTACAGGTATCTAATTATAATATCAACAATACGATAATAGCACAATAGCAAACAAATCGTTTTAATAAGGGTATTTGTAAATTGTGTAATAAAAACATCTGGTTCCAATTTAAATTAATTAATGAAATAATATAATTTATTACATTATTTTATTATTATATTTATTACATCACATAAAATATCTCTACTTAAAATGTACACATAAAGCAGGCAGCGAAATTTGTTTGGACGAATGGTTTCCTTTATATTTTTTTCACAATGCCATTTTCATTAATTTCAATATTACATTACATCAGATAATAATTGCATCATACAAAAATAATATTATTACGATTTTATAAATTTAATTAAATTTTACGCCGCATCAATAATTCAGAGTGGCTCTAGATTAGTGTTCGTGCTATATAATATTGTCGAGTGCGAAATTCGTTTGAACGATTTATTGTTAATTCAATGTATAGATTTTTAGGACATTTTACGATGAACTAGTAGAAACTGCATTTTTTTAAAAATGTTGATTTAAATAAATTTCAAATGGCTGGAAAAATATTCTGTTATGATGGGATATTTCTTAAAAAAACAAAACATTATGGAGAAAATCTAAAAATAAGGAAATGCAAATTTCACATAGCGTCAGAAAATACAAATTTTAAATATTGTCCTACAATATATAAAGTGCTACTCAAATTGTACACAAATTAACTCTTCCTATTGGCATTGAGTCGCTTTCAGCAAATTTTAAGCAAATCATCCGGACAATATACCATAAATAAGGTACATACAAACACCATCGATATAGCACCTCAATTCAAATTTTCCTCAAATGTCATCGTATGTTGAATGGAAAATCCCTAGTTTTTCTCAGATGAGAATAAGTTATAGTCGTTTTGATATTCTTAAAAATAATGTTGTGAAACTATATGGCAGAAAGGGTACTTGATGATTTGAGTAATTTTTTGTGAAATAAATGAAACACCGCAGTGTCTTTTATTGGAAATAAGATAAAATCTGAATAGTAAACTAAAATTTTTGGAAGATGTCTTAATACCAATTAGATAGAAGCTTATGTATTTTGATAATCAGATTTTCTAACAAGCGAACACAACAATACATGAAAGTCCCGAAAGTTGTGTAACCGGTTTGCCAACAAATACATATAGCTACTTATGAGCTGACCTATACCCATTGAAAATTTGTGGAGAAATCTGCCATGACGAATTATAAAGACATTTATTAATGCACCTTGTCGCCTCGTCTCGATGACACTCAGGATTTTTGATGTTATCAGAAATAATACTAAATATTAATTATCAAAAAAGTGATTTTCATATATTAAGTAATATATAGATCTTTGAACCTTACAGCAGCAATTGCATTATTAAATATATAAATATCATATTATAATGTTGATAAAGTATAATTTTTTAATTTTGATCCAAATTCTATTTTATTTTATGAAAATATTTACATTTTTGCCAATTGTCCATACGAATTTCACGCATTGTATACGATACCTAGTACATCTACATATTTTATTGACACATAGTCGTCACAGAATAGTTGTATTTGTTGGTGGCCTAGGCAGTAATAATGTTGTTGGTGTCGTTGTATCATCTGGCCTAACAGTAGTAGGCATGGATGTTTGTGATATTGATGGTGTTGATGTTTCACTTGACTCAAAATTACATAATTCAATATGTTCAAGTAATTCATCTTTTAATTCACTGGGTGCATTACATTTAATTGAACCCATAAAATTATTTTTAAAATGTTGAAATATTTGCAATGAACAATTACAAATCCATAAATTATTGTCCATGTGCAATTGTAAATTATTGTTATTTGGTAAAATATTATTAAATAATTTTGGCGGTATCGTTTGCAGTTTGTTAAAACTTAAATCAATTAATTTTATTGTATTTATTATTGAATCAAATGCTGCAGCACCAATAATTTCTATACTTGAATTTGATAAATTTAAAACTTCAACACTTATCAAATGAATAAAACTGTTGTTTGTTATGGTATCAGGAAAATAATTATTATTATAATTTATTACTTTTACCGTCATTAAAGCCATGCCACTTGTTAATTCTTCCGGTAATATTTTATTAATTTTTAAAGATTGACTTATTCCTAATGTATGCAATGAATATCGTAGTGGTGTTAATGCATACGGTTCAATATATGGTAATGACTGACTTATAATAATTAGGGTTTTTAAATTATTTAAACCGTTAAACATACCATCAACAATAATAAAAATATTAAGATTTATTAATTTTAAATAAATTAGGCTTCTAAATGGATTCGATATAAATGCATTTTCTTCGATGTCTTTGATATTATATAGATCAATGTCTAATTTATTGATAGTTGTATTACTTAAAAACCATGCTGATGTCATTCTTTGATTTTTGAATATCGGCGAATTTAAAATTAATTTAAATGATAATGTTATGCATTTGGGACGCTGAAAATGTAATGTAATTTGTATTTCATTGTGAAATTATAATTAACTGCATTGAAAGTAATGGGTTTAATTTAGCCGTAAAACAAAAGGACATTTAAACATACATAATTCAATAAAAAACCTGGTGCACATACATAACCACCTGATAAAATACCATTCAATTTCATTCGAATTTACTAGAATATCATTCAGTTCTGCAATTTTGTCTACGAAACTAACTGAAATATCAAAAAAGTTATTATCTGTACTGCTTAAAATTCTATTATAAATTCCCAATCAACTATTCTGGAATCCATGCATTGACTCTAAATTCGTGAACAAATAAATATAATGAACAAATATACCACAATCGGTCACGAACTTCGGATCACATATTTTTAAATATTAGAATTATAATTTCTATTCGTTAATGCGTTAAGAGGATACTAAAAATTTAAGATATATTTAATCATACCCTGGAACTATGCGATCACGTAATGTCTAATGATAAATGCACAAAGTTGCATAAAGTTCGAAAAGTTTCTTCGACATTATTTAGACGTCGGTTATTGACTTAAAAAGGATTCATTTTGCCAGGGATAAGAAAATTCTCTATCAAGGTCTTATCCAGGATATATAATAGTTCCAAAAATAACATTCACAATGTGAATGATTTATTTATGCACTTGTTTGATGATTATTGATTAATTTTATTTCTAACGTCGAAAAGGTCAAATGGTTACTTTGTGACATCAATATAACGTTGCAAATTTAAACTTTACTAATGCAATAAGTAGAAAATCAAATATGTAGAACAATTTTAATTTCTGAAATTAGGTTTTGAAAAGAATCTATCATTTCGTGTGTTGGCGAGGTAACACACTAGGAAAATTTTTATTTTAAGTTCAATATTATAATAAATATAAAATAAACTAATATTAGGACGTGTATTCAACGTTATGTTACAAGGTCGTAATAACTTTGCATAGAAACGTCTCTCATACCTGCAATTGACACGTTGTCGATACGATGTTACATTGTTAATGCGACATTTTAAGACGTGGATGCGGCATCGGATCGTCAAAAATTGACGTAAATCCAACGCCACACCGACATATTTTTCTGTTGTGTGGACTAATTTAAGCAGTAAAATGATAGATAGCTTAGGCTATGAAGCTGACTCAGCTCACATAAACATTGTAATTGAAACCATTCTCTGCAGATTCTTTTAATGTACATAAAGCTTATTCATTATAAGTTTTTACATGTAATCTATGACACAGTACTTTTTAAAACGACGCTTGTATAGCAAACCTTATGACAAATGCTATTCTTTTTTAATGCATAAAAAATAACTTAACGCTAACACTGCCAATGGCATGTATTTGCTCGCTGAAACTTTGGGAATGACCCAATAAGTGATTAAAAAAATCTTCTCAAGGCCATGGGCATGGTGCAAAAACAATGAAATTTGGTTCCGTATGAACTCAAGCCAAAAGACGTCGAATGCATTTTTATCACATGCGAAAAAAAAAAAATTGCTTAAAAGACAAAATCTGCAGGGGGTTTTTTGCATCGAGTCGAGACGTAATTTTGTCAACAACAATTTATGCAATTGATGCAATGAACCTCAAACGTTCACAATATACCAAAAGACATGCTCCTTCCAACTACCACTAACCCTTAAAACTTATTTATAGAACCAGCATTTCCAATAAAGTTATGAGTTAATATTCATTTATCGCTGCGGATATTAAATCATAAAATTTGAAACCGCTAAATTTTCTCCCAATTTTCTATCAAATACTATAGGTACAGTATTCAAAGATCCCAAATCTATTTGTAAGATGCCTCACATTCACACATACTTTTACCTCAACATTTTTTTTATTTAAGTTTTAGAAGATATATTCACTCTTTAGAATGAATCCTTTTAGAATGCATATTTTATAATTTCTAAATTTCTAATATTATATAACAGTAGCTAAACATTAAACTTGAAATGGATAATATTTTAGGTGCACAATCCATATACCCACCTCCGAATATTTGTTAGACACTTCCATTGCATATAAATGTGATTCAACTGATTTACAATTTAATGTACAAACACTGTCATTATCATCCCAATTGCAAAAATCATTTACGTTAACACTATTTGATCTGTACAGGAAAACACAGAAGATTCAAGATTAATAATGTTAATTAATAAAAAATTATATATATTTTATAAATTAAATTAATTTTTTCTTCAGTTAATTATTGTTTTGTATATTTTGTTAATTAACTGAAAATTTTTTTGAATGTAAACTTACGATAAATTTTTATTGATATATGATGAGTTAACGAAAATTATTCCAGAAAGTAATGTAATTATTAAAATTCCCATAACATAAGCAATTGTTTTATTAATTCCTTTTTTTAATTGTTGTAAATGGCGCCATCTATAATCGTATAATTAATAAGTAATAATTTGATTTGAATTACAATATAGTACCAACTAACCGTTCATATTTATTGTTTTGTACTAATTCAATTCGTTTAATCATTTTTATTTTAAAAGTGACCACCACAAAAACGTTAGTTATACCGCAGTTCGATGTTAAACAATATCTATTTTTATAATTTCCATATATTAATAATATATGCGTTCTTTGGAAATTTAGGAAACTAATATAAAAAGGTGGGTGTATATTAACTAAATTATGCATATATACAATTAATACTAATAACAATAAAATACTACAATTGATAAACATTAATTAACAAAATACAATACATAAAATAATTTATTTGATCGATAAGATGTGTTCGCTAAAATGTAATATTTCTTGATAATTCATTATTATGTGATGATAAGAAATGTTTTTGATAAACATCCAAACAAATATTAACATTTAATGGTGGATATATGCAATACATTTTATCAATGTTGCGAATTTAACAATTGTATAGTGTAATGGTTATGGGGTAGTAGTGTCACAAAATTATTGGAAAATCGGATTAAATATACTCTTACAATTCCATTGGGAATAATTGATTCATATATGGGACCACTCGGAAGAAATGGAGTATTATAACCTACTTATTAAAGCCATAATTTCAAAAATTAAAGATAATCGGATATGGAATATGGCAGCCTTCGGCGTTTTATGTAATCATATGGCACAAATTTGCATACACCGAAAAAAAAATTTTGCCGTAAATAATAAAAAATCGCCAATAAATAATATAGAAGTTCAATGTATTCTGAGCCGATAGTAATTTTCCTAATATCCATAAGAGTTCTTTAATATATATGAAATGATAAAAATTTATTTTTTCATGAATTTATCTTTATTATTTATAAAAAAATTCATATTACTTCATATTTTTAATTTCAAAAAGCTTTAAAAGCTTTATAATACTTCATATTATTCATAAATTATTTTATACTATTAATAAACCATCTTTTAAATCGCAGAAACCATTATGAATAATTCTTTAAATGTTATAAACATATTTTATCATATATTGACTTATTTTTATAATTTACAATATTGATGATACTATTTATAAATATGTTTATGAAATTTATGAATTAGTTCATACTATGTAGAAATATCTTATTGCTATGTAGGAATGTCGTTCTTAACCCCTTGTAGTTTTAATTGTTTGAATAAATTGTAAATTTATCACAAAGTAAATTTATATTTATACGAGTAGTACTCGTGATACTTTCACAAAGTAAAAATAAGTTTACACGAGTCAGACTCGTGATTGATTTACAAAGTAAAAATAAGTTTACACGAGTCAGACTCGTGATTGATTTACAAAGTCAAAATAAGTTTACACGAGTCAGACTCGTGATTAATACACAACAGGTTAATAGTTATAAACCAAGTTCTATTATTTAATGAAAATTACCTACTATGTAATAATAATATCTGTACAAGGCCAATGAAAATTTTGTGAAAAAGGCACCGGAAAATTCATTTTTCGTAAGGATACAAATTATTTAAAAATAATATCTTGTGCAACTTTTTGGAAACCAGTGGAAAATTTTTCGAAATATCTCATTACGTCAAAAACTTATTTTTTTTCGCTTGAAATTTGAAAAATAAGTTTTTGAGACAATTAGATATTTTGAAAATTTTTCCTCTTGATTCCACAAAGTTGTACAAGAAATTATTTTTACTTAATTTATACTTTTACAAAAAAATGAATTTTCAGTTGCGTTTTTCACATAAATATCCACTGGTCGGCACTTAGATACAATTTCCCATAAATGCAATATTTGGGGACTCTGGAAAATCGTGACTTTAGCAATACTGTTGAAAAATTGCATTTTAGATATTTCTCAACTCAAGACGTTTAAAAGAATAAAAATTAACTATAAACTTTAAAAAATCAAGTTTTACGATAAACTCATTTATTAAATTTCAATAATTATATAAAAAAAAAATACAAAAAATAAAAATTAAATGAAATAAATCTAACAATGAATTCAATAAATTCAATAAATAAAAATAAAAAAATAATAAACCAAACATTAAGTGTTTTTTTTTTAATATTTTAATCAATCATGAATGTTGTATTAATTTTTGTTCTAATAACTTAACACTTAGATATTTAACATCAAATTCAGTGACAACTTTGTAAAAGTAGGATTGTGTAAATGTCCACACTGCACTTGCTGCTGGTGGATATGCACAATTAAATACGTGGAATATTTTGTAACATATGTCTATGGCTTTGACAACGGTGGGCAGTTTATATTTTATTCCGTCAAAATAAACTAAAATATCTATGGGATCGATTATTATACCTACAATTATTAAAAACGGCTGCACAGGCAACCCCTTTCCTATTACAATTTGTATATTTTCAGTGATTTTTTCTGAAGTCGGTGCAACCATCATAAACGAATTCTGTGAATCTAAGATTTTTTTTTTTTTTTTTTTAAACGGAGGTTGGTGAAAAATCCCTTACGGACACTATGTACCCGAGCACATAGTAGTGTGGGGCTTGCACCCACTAAAAAACACCACCTTTTATCAAACCCAATCCATAAGATCGACAATTGATTTTACCTTCATATGTATTTTCACGTGTTTGGAAAGATGTCAATTAACATGCTTGCCATAGCTGTTTTAGGCCATTAGCTCATAAGGCTTGGTTCGCTTGAGTCTACGGAGGCCATCCGTGTTTAGTATACCCCCCAACTCCATATTTGGGTGTAGATCCAATCTTGCTTTGTGAGCCATGGAGACCCTTTTTATCTCCTGCGATACCAGTTCTAACCCCAGATCCCTATGTAGATCC